>CM021767.1:103258236-103279000 GCA_011076525.1 Nettapus auritus | reverse complement strand
CCGGGCCCGGCGGAGGCGGCGGCAGGGGGCGAGGGGGCGGCGGCGCTGCCGGCCCCCGGCAGCCCCCCGAGGGAGGTAAGAGCCCCCCGGGGCCTTGAGGGATCCCTTCCCAAATCCCGTCCCCCCCAGGGTGGTCGCAGCCCCCCCAGGGACTGCGGGGATGTCGCCATAACCGTCCCACCTCGCTCGGCTCAAGGGTGTCCTTGTGGGGGCTCGGTGTTACCCCAAGTTGCTCCTCATCCCCGTTTCCCCGTGCCAAGTTTCCCTGGGATCCCCCTCCCCATAAATAGGGCTTCCATTACCCCAGCGGAACCGGCCCCTAATGGTTCCCCCCTGCTGCAGCCGCCCCGTTGCGCTGCCCCTAGAACAGCTTCGGTTTCCTGGGTTTTCCTCCGGGGAGAGCTGAGATTTGTCCTCTTGTCCCTTACTCGGGCCGGGGGTCAGGGGAAGGGTCAGCACCCGGGGGTGGTGGGGCACCGGGACGGGCTGCCCAGGGTGGTGGGCACGGCGCCGAGCTGCCGGAGCTCAGACATCATGGAGCTGGGAGGGACCCACCGGGAGCAGGAAGCGTTTGGACAACGCTGGGACACACGCTGTGGTTTTGGGGTGCTGCTGTGTGGAGCTGGGCTCGATGAGCCGTGTGGGTCCCCCCCCCCGATTCGGGGCGCCCTGTGCTTCTACAGCTGGTGCTGAGGCCAGAAATCACCGGCGTCGCTCGTCGTAGCTGGAAGTTGTTGTTGTGGAAGTTGTGTCCTGTTTGTTAGGAAAATGCTGCTCCGAGCAGGGGCACCAGTCCTGAGGCTCGGGTGAAACATTCCCACTGCTGCAATGTGTTTCTGGAGGTACTGAGGAGGGTGAACGGGGCTTAAGGACGTGGTGCAGTGGTGGGATTGGAAATGTGGGGCTGATTGCTGGGCTTGGTGCTCTTAAGGGCGTTTTCCAACCTAAAAAGATCCTATGATTCTGTGATTTACCGACAGAAATAACTACTTAGGATGCAATACTTTCAGGCTTGCGTGCCTCGGTTTTGCTCTTTTTCTATGCCCGTGGCACGGCAACAAATCCATGTGGCAGCCAGGAGGCTCGGCGAGCACGAGAAACAGTTTTATGAGTCTTAAAGGAAACAAAACAAAACTAAACTAAACTAAACTGAAAGGAAGTAAGCTTTGGAAATGGCAAAAGGAGAGAGCTGGTACCATCAGAGGTAGGTCTGCAGGGCAGAGCCGGACTCCTACCTGCGCCGAGGTGGCCGCGGGCTCCGTGGGGCAGAGTGGGAGGGAGCTGCCTGCCCTGGGGACTGCTCGCAGGATGCGGTTTAGGATTTAGGGCGTTGTGCAAGCACCGTCCCACCCTTCCCACGGGGAGGTTTGCGGGATGCCAGCTGGGCTGCACCACCCGGTCCTCCCCGGGAGCCGGGAGGGCGATTTGTGACCCACGGGGGTGCCCTCTGCTGAGCGAGCTGGGGGGCGGGTGGAGATGTGGGGTGAGGAGAGGACGGGATGGTTTGGTAGAGCTAATGGGGGCAATGAGGGGCTGGAGGAGCGGTCCCGGTGGAGACCAAGCTCCAAACAGCCCCCAGCAGCTCCCCACCAGCCCCAAACCGTCATTTTCAGGGTCCCGTACTTTTCCTTTGACTCTTTGCTCAGAACACCCGTGGTTTTGCAAACGCTGCCGCGGCGCAGATGTGGTGGCTGCTCCCCGTGGAAGCCGGGAGGGAAGCCTCAGGCATTTCACCACCAGCTTCCCACGACGGAAAACCAAGCGGAGACGTTCAGGTCTTGCCTTTAGCAGCTTTTTCCACGGCGCTGCCCTGCTCCTCGCCGGAGCACGATGGCAGCAATCCACCACCCAGCCGCAGCGCTGCAGTGAGGCAGGCAGAGCCTGTGTTAACTGTCTTCTGCAGGGGGTGCAGCACGCTTCCAAAACACAGATTAAGTCCCAAAAGCTGGTTTTTTCAGCCCAAACAAGGCGTTTTCCAGACGTCGGTGCATCACCTCGCTGCTGGACACCCCCAGCCGCACACCGCAGGGGCACGGGGTGGCAGATGTGGTTTCCTGCCCTCGCCAAACCGGCCTCCGTCCGCAGAAATCTGATTGTCCAGATCTAGCAATTTATCTCTGCGTTTCCTTCCTGCTTTTATTAATGGTCAAAAATGCCCTCCCCTGAGTCCAGACGCTCGCTCTGCAGTTCACTCCGGGTGGCTAACAAGGATAAAACCCCTCTCTCTGTTAATTTAATGCTCCTTTTCTTCCTGAAACCATCTGAAATGTCAGCAGAATCCACCCGACACGAGCTGTGCTGTCCCCTCGGCTGGCATCAGTGGCCGAGCCCCTGTCCCCCTTCCAGCCGTGCTGCAGCTGGGCTCCCCGAGCCATCACTTTTTATTATTTTCCCCGGCATCATTCAGCAGAGCTCGGGTCATTTTTATCCTGACACCACCCCTGGCCCAAACCGAGCGCCGTGCATTCGTTCCCAGCTGGAGGACGGAGCAAGGGGGGCCCATCCTTTCCCTGCCGAACCTATTTCCCCGTGACACGAGCTGGATTTTGTTCCTGCGGTGTTGTTTTGGGCGGTGACTGCTGGCCCGGCCACCCACAGCATTGCTCGTGTCGCTGGAGGGTGCTGCCTGCCGTGCCAGCGGGGCCAGCAGATTTTTTTTTGGTGCTCCCAATTAAACGCCGGCAGAGAGCTTGGGAAAGAAGTGTCGGTGCTGACGGATCCCTGGGAGAAGGTGGGAGCAGATTTTGCAGAGAGAAGCAGATTCTGCCGAGCAGAGCGGCTCTGTCCCGATGACTAATTAATTCTGCCTTCCGCCCACACGACACGTACGGCTCGCAGCCTCCACTTTGCCCCGGGAGCTGTTTCCAGGCTCTCCCAGAGCAAACATGTTTCCCAGGAGCGGGGACCCATCCGAAAGGAGGTGCACTGCCTGTTGGAAGGTAGCAAAAGCTGCTCCAGGTTTGTGGAGGCTCGGTTTGTCATTCTGAGCAAGCAGCCGGGACGCGAAAGGCCCAGGACAGGCAGCAGATACCTCTCCCAGCTCCAGAAGCAGAAGCTATATGGGGCTGAAGAGGCTGACCCTGTGCCAGGAGAGGTGCCAAGGTGACGGCGGCAGCCCCGACCCCACGCAGCGGACCCGGAGAGCTGCTTCATTTCTGCTTTCTGGGCCCCGAGTCCTGACTTTGCGTCTGTGCCTTGCCTGTTTAATCCCCGCGGGCGTCGTCACAGGAGTCGGAATAACTCGCGTGAATCACCGGCTCCGGCCTCGGCAGGACTGCGGCCAAGTCCACACAGGGCTCGCTCTGTGCCAAGCCACAGCCGCTGTCCCTCTGCCCGTCGTATCCCATGTGACTGCAGAAAAGTGGAAAAAGATGGGAATTCTATTCTTCTGGCAGTGCTGGGGCTGGCTGCAGGGGTTTCGCTTTGCCACTGGTTGGGCTGAGGGCTCAGAGAGATGTGGGGCCTGACCATCCTCCCAGTTTAAATTAAAAATTAAAATGTTATTTAAAAATAATACTTGCAATTTAAAAATTTCAAATTAAATTAAAAGCCCAGGTTTGGCTTTGGTGGCCCACCCGGTGACCCGTCACGAACCCGTGGGGTTGCAGCGTTAAAAATTTGGGTATTTCCCCTTCAGATGGTGTTTCAGCAAGCAGCGTGGCGAGAAGTGCTTTCCAGCAGGGAAGATGCTTTGTCAGGTGGGAAGAAGCGGCTCCACGTTGCCGAAGATTTCTTCATTGGCAGGTGTTTTCATGCTGCTGTGGGGCAGTCCGTGGGACAGTGCACATCCATGGAGATCAGGTGCCCAGAAAGCTGAAGGAGAGCTGGCAGGACTGTTGTTACTGAAGGGGATGCTCTTGCACCTCTGTCATCTTCACAGAGGTTGCTCGGGGTGTAAACACAGCCCCCTAGAGACAAACACAGCTCCCAAGTGTTGCCACTGAAATACCTGATGTCTGTTCTTTTCAAGGCTGTGTTACCTGGAAGCCCGCCTGACCCAGAGAACAACAACGTCAGCAATGAGTGAGTTCCCTTCCCTTCCCTTCCCTTCCCTTCCCTTCCCTTCCCTTCCCTTCCCGGGGCAGCTCAAGGCACCCATGGCTCTCCCCACCATCCATCTCCAAACTGTCCCACCTGAGGGTTTTGTGAGAATTTTCCCAAACTGCCCTAGATATTTGTTCTATACCCATTTATGAGTTAAATAAGCCAAGAGCCATGCTGCCTGAAAAGATCCCAGCTCCACCTTAAGCACAGTGTAACAATTCACTCCTGGTCCTGAGTGGTACAGAATGTAGGATGTCCGCATGTCACAAAAGCATCTAGAAGGACCTCATAAAATGGTGATCCACCATGTGTAGGATGGATAAGTTGCTTTCCTCCCTGGGAATCACAAGGAGAAACCCATGAGACACTGCCATGCTTCAACAGTGAGGGGCAGGAGCATCCCTCGGGGACAGGGGAGTGGCAAGGACCTCCTGCTCGGGGTGTCAAACAAGTGAGACCTGAATTCTTCCTTCCAAAAACAAGGGTGCAGGCTGTGCCTCCAAGTTTGCAGTTCCTGCTGGAAAGAGCTGCATGCAAACGCTTGTTGGAGGTGGTTCAGCACCCAGCAAATCTTCACGTGGATGAAATCAAAGCAGCTCAGGCCACAGAAGCGGTGGTTAAAGTGTGTGTGGGTGTCTGGTCCTGAATATTACGCAGGGCTGTGGGTAGAGTTACTCCAACACTCATGTAGAGCAGCAAATGTCCTGATGGACTGCCTGGCTGGAGGAATTCCCGTAAAACCAATTCAAGAAATAGATGCCGAGCGGGGAGAAAAAAGGAGATAAGGAAACTGCAGAACCATGGCGTGGTTGGGGCTGGCAGGGACCACCCGGAGCAGCTTGCCCAGCACCGTGCTACCTGCCGGGAGAGCATGCACCCAGGTGGGTGCTGGAGGTGGGCACGGACTGCAAAACTCACGTGGGACCCCATTAATCATATAAAGCAGGCCCTAGTAAATCTCCAGTCACCTCCAGGTGCTTGGCAATGTGTATGTATTCTTCACTGCATCGTGTTACCTTTTTTTTTTCCTCTATGCAGTTGTTTTGTGAACCTCTCTCTGGCACCTGGCCATGCACGGGTCGGATGACACGGCCCAGGAATGTTATAACGAGTTTCTAATTGCTCCCAAGCCCTGTGTCACGAGCAGAGTTACCCAAACGTGGCTTTGACCCATTTTCCAGCTGCGAGGTCTTGCAGAAGGCATTGTAATGATTAATCCTGGACTTGCCCATCCTCAGCAGAATGATGAAAACCCGTGGTCTGGATTCATCCCACCTCATTTCCAGGCACATAACTGAGGTGAACTTGATTAACTCGACCGGCTGGCCCCCCCAGGTCCCTTCAGCCACAGCCATCCTGTGACTCTGGGCCTTCCACCATCCCCACCTTGGGCAGGCTGGCTCGCCATGCCCAACGTCTTGCTCAAAAGGCTGTTTTTTGCTCAGTTTTTGTCCAGTCTTGCCCTTTGCACTTCCTCCTGCTCGGTGCATAGCTCATTGTCTATCCATTTAAAAAAATAAATGCCTCTTCCCTTAATCATCCTCGAACACAGAGAGGCCGTTAGCTGAACGGGAGCACACGTCTTACTTTCCTCTTGCCTTAACTGCTTTGTTGTAGCCTCTTAAATCATTCTTATTGCCACATTTTTAACTCCCTCCAAGCTGTTAATGACTTTTAGTGCTCAGATCCCCTGTACAGACATCTTGATGGGTTGCCTTGGCCTTTCTTCCTTTGCTGTCCTACCAGGCTCTTCTCCTCCCAGCACTGCTCCTTCTCAGGTCTCTCCCTGCCCCAGAACAGCCAGATCTTGAATAGTTTTTCCTTCCATGTCCTGGACTGCTATCTTCTGAGTCGGGAAGTCAGACTCGGGAAGTCAGCGCCTTGACGTGGTTGCGTCCCTCATGCTCCATCACTGGCTTCTCTGTAGGTGAGACCACCAAGGTCCCCCCCCAGGTCTGTGGCCCACCAGGTCCTGTCCCAGCCGTGCTCAGGTGTCTGTGCCCCAGATTAATGCCAGGACCGGGATAAACGTTTGGCCAAGGAGCCGCACCGGCTGCTTTTCTTCCATGCACGATAACCGGAATGTGCCCATCAGCGCGGAGCGGCCCTGTCAGCTGCCTTAGCCCTCTCTGAAGATACTCTCAGAGATGCAGGGTGTGCTGGGGCTTCTGAAATCAGATCCACACCTTGTCATTGTTTAACAAGCCCTTGAGATGAAGGATGGGGCTGGGAGGGCCTCGTGAGGTCCCTGGCCCAGGCCCCAGCTTGGAGCCACGCTCAGGCCTCTGTGTGGCCTGGCGCTGACAACCTCCGAGGCTGAGGCCTGCTGTCCTCGGGGCGGAGAGGTTTCTCTTTTTATGCAGATGGAGTCACTCTTTTTTGGACTTACTGCCATTTTTCCAAATTAAATGACAGATACATTTGCCACAATCACAGAGAGAAGGAACTTGGGCAGGGCCTTGCTCGTGAAGCAAACGCTGCCCGCTTTATCCCGCTCGATTCTGGGGCCTGTGTGGCGGTGGGCTTTTTGTCTTCTTAAAAACACATCTATATTTCACCGAGCTTGAATTTTACCTGGAGACTTTCTCTCGTGCTCGGGGGTCACCAGCCAGGCCAGAGCATGAAGAATAATTAACAGTGAGGAATCATGCAGTCGTTAGGAGAAACAATGGCTCTTCTGTGGGTCTGCGAGCAAGCTGCCAAGAGCGCTGCCTCCGGTTCATCGCGTAACATGAAATTAGTTGGAGGACTGTCCCAGCGCAGGGTTTAAATCAATAAATCATGTGCCAGTTGTGTGTTTAAGTCGGATTTCTACATTTCTTTTTCCCAATTCTTTCAAATTCAAAACAATTTGCTTTGCAGCTGCTGGTGCGTGATGCTGGCTCATGGGCACTGGCTTCCATATTTCCTCCCTGATTTGCTGCTGCAGCAGAAACCAGATAGCTCACAGTCCTTCAGGAAAAGAGAAATGAAGAAAAGGAACAGCAGAGCCTGTTGGCTAAACCCTTCCGCTGCCAGGAGAAGCTGCAGCCGAGGGCAGGGTGCAATGTCCGTAGCCCCAGGCCCACATGATGTGGCTGCAATGCCAGATGGAGGCCAGGTGTCTCCCGGGAAAATATCAAACTATTCCTGACACACACGGGGCATGGCATGAGCACAGCAAGGTCAGGCCTTCTCTCTTAAAAGGTGCAGCTACCTCTGTGCGGTTTGTTCCAACAGGCAATTGCCTGCTTCAGAACATTACAGACACCCCTGTGCCCAAGGAGAACCATCCTTGGCTCCAAAGATGGCTGAGGGTTTGTGAAAGCAGCTCCCATATATGAGAAAGTTTCCTTGGAAAAGCATTTCAGGGCATTTTCCTTCAATTCAGGGCATTTTCCTTCAATTCTCATTTCACACTTACCTGCTTTGGGGCAGCTCTAATAACCATCTAATAACCAGGGTTCTCAGTTTTTCCCCAAGGGATGCTGACACAAATTCATCCAAGCTACAAGGCCAGGGATGAGATGGCTCTCATCCTTAGACGAATGGTAAGCCATAGATGCTAACGGTGATAGACCTAGAGCCATGCCCTTGGATATGAAAACCTCACTTTGGCAACCAGCCATCTGCCCTTCAAAACCATTTATTTGTCGCTTACTCATTCACAGGGGACCACAAAGTGAACGCACCGAGCTGCAGGTCTGTGAAGTTGTGTTAATACCCAAGTTCCTTCGAGTGAATCATGGGCCCAGCAGAGCCCACACGCAGATACCAAACCTGCAGGGGTTTGTTCAGGCCCCTGAGAGCCCAGACAAACTAAATACTAAATTTTATCTTACATGTCTCTAAAGCAGAGGTACAAAATACCAAACCAGTGGAAACGCAAGCTGTTCCTACTGGCAATGTCCAGCCCTATCGAAAGGGGCAGAAGCCAGAGGGCATGCAAATCCTGAAATAAATAAACAGAAAATAGTAAAAACAGCTTTCTGCATAAAGCCTTGAGGTGAGTAACTGGTGTAAAGGTTATGGCGAGCTTTAGCTGGGTCTCGGCCATAACTCACCGGAGGGTTATGGGGTTACGGGAGTGTGAGCCGCTGCATTGCAAGGACTTTACTTTCATGAACTCACCAACTAAAATAGGTGCCAAGTAATAGCAAACGTCAGCCAGTGGTCGAAATTTGATGCGTTAGAGTATCTATGTCTGAGCGAGCCACTTATGTTGCGACTTTTCTATTCACAAAAAGATGAAACTAGTGTCTTTTTGTGTCTTCGGAGCTGGACTCTCCCTCATGCCCACAATAACTCCTGCCCTTAACCAGCAGGTGCCCAGGAAGGAGCAGCAAGCAGCCGGCGGGGCGGCCGGCCGTGTCGTATGACTGCGCGGAGGAGGAGCTGATGGCCAGCATCGAGCGGGAGTACGGCCGCTGAGCCCCCGGCGGGGAGCAGAAAGCTGCTGGCAACAGGCCACGGCCACCCCTCACATGGCCAGGAGGAGGAGGAGGAGGAGGGAGAGGATGGGCAAGAGGCAGCATGACTGGAGGATGACCTGAAGAAGGTCCACCTGGCAAATCAACATTTCAAAGCTCCGTTCTGAACCATATTTCCAAATGAAGGCATATCAGAGTTCTGCTGAGCTCTGAGACATGTTGCTTGGAAGGAAGACTTAATTTTCTTATTGTCCTGGCAGTACAGGTGCTGTACCTGCAGCACAAGGGCTTTTCCCCCCAGTCCCAGCAGAAGGCACGTCCCCAGGGCCACTGCCCCGTGGCCATGGTCATCTACTTAGAGAGGGGCCTGCAGAGCAGCTCTTTGCCACCCGTTCTGTCATTGCTCCTGGCCTTCCCGTGCATTTCTTTTCCTCCATAGCTAGTCTAGAAAATCACTGCAATTTATCATTAGCTGAATCAGAAAGCCTGGATCGCCACAGAAAATCATGTTTTCAGCGCTCCCTGACAGGGAAGCCTGGTGTTTTAGGGTTCCTGCCTCTGTTTTACCTGCATCTTAATGTGTTATGAGTAGCTGCTTATTATCGGAAGTAGAAAAATACCTTAATTCTGGCTTCAGCTGAATTGTAAAAGATGCCAGATTAAATCTTCACAAGGAATGTGCAAGTGCAAGGGGAAACAGCAGGATGCAGCTGTATTTTGACTTCTTTGTCGTTCCTGAAATCTGTGTAAGAGAAAGAAAGAGATCTGTATTCCACATAACTCTCAATAAAGGCAAATAAGCTGTTCAGAAAACGTCTCCCCGTTCATGCAGCGAGTGGGCCCATGAGCTGAGAGCAGGCAGGAGGCACCTTGGGGGATGGCGGCGAGGCTGGAGGCCCTGCGGAGAGCAGGCATCCTGGTGCAGCTGGGGAGAGGGGTGGGAGGTGGGATCTCTGCTCTCCTGGAAAAAAAAAAATCCCATTTTGAGCGGTAGCACTCGGAGGTAGAAATGGTCATTTTTAGCTCTGCTGAGCTGTGGCAGGGAGGCTGCCCATTTCTCTGCAGCACAGCAAGAGTCGGTGGCCAGATCTCCCATCGCTTGTGTTGGTTTTCAGCAGCTCTCAGGGACCTACTGGGGTGAGCAGAAAATGCTTGTGTGGAGAACGGGGAAAACACAGGAGACCTCCTGACTCTGGCACTGCAGGCGGCCGCAGCACTCCGTGCCCTGCCCGGCTTTTATCACTGTAGGGTTTTAGGTTTCCATCCAGCTTGGAATTCCTTCTTTTGGCCAGGACCTCCCTCTGGGGCTGCGTTTGGTGACCAGTCCAGGTAAAACCCCTAAAACCCATTCCAGCCTGTCCTGCAGGAAAGCCTGTACTTGAACAACTTGGTGGACCAGGATAAAGGTGTCCTCCTGCCTCATGCAGCGTGCGAGACGGCAGCCAAGCACAGGTTTTGAGCAAACCTCACCAATAACACAGCAGCAGGCATGCGTGCTAACAGATTAATCCCCACATTGCTCATCTAACAAAGACAAACGCTCCGTACGGTGTTTTCTGCCAGCCTACAGGCAGCAGAGCCTTGCTGGCCAGCTGTCTGCACATCGCTTGTTAGTGTTGTTTAAAGGAGGCAACCCCACAGCTGTTGGAAGGACCAAAGAGGGCCCAGCTTTCAGCTATGGATGAGAAGTTACTCGTCCGTTTGTGAGCAGATACTGGCACTTTACTGCTGAGCTTGGCAACTCCCATAAATTCGGTGTTTCCTGACTGCCCGTGCAGCAAGCTTACAGCTGCACGGCAGGGAAAGCCTTCAAGCCATCCTTTCCAGCTGGTTTAGGTGGTGTCTTTCCAGCCTGCCGGTGCTGCAGCAGAGGAGGAGCCACCTCCACGAGCAGCCACCAGACCAGGCAGAGCTCCAGGCGGTGACGGGACGGTCACTCCTTCCCTCAGAGGACCTCAGGAACCGCAATGGAGATTTAGGAACCTTTTGGCTGGGAGGCTGCACACCGGGTAGCCCATTGCCCTGCGGATGCTTGCCGAAGCTTTCTGTGAGCCTAAGCAGCACTCGTGGCCATGGGCACCCATCAGGAAGTCAGCGTTACCCAATTTCCTTCTCATGCTCTCCAGGACTGAAGGAAGGCTGCAGTTGACAGAGGAAGGAACAGATCTGGAAGGAAAATGCCTCGGTGCTGACACCCCGCAGAGAAGGCGACCCCAGGGGGTGGAATGTGATTGCTGTCACCAGCCATGGCATCCTCCCGAACCATCCTGCAGTTTCCCTAGCCACTTTTTGAGTCACAATTTGCTGTTTTCCGCCTGTGTGAGTTTGCCTTTTCACGGCCGCAGCCTGCCTGACGCACGCTGCCTTGCCAGACGCGGAGGGAAGGCAAACAGAGACATATGTGCCGGCCGGCTGGGCTCCGGGGCGGGGTAAGAGGGGAACAACCACGGCACCTTCCCCTCATCCTCCAGACACCCCCATGACACACATTCCTCCACGGGCAAAGCCTCAAGCTCCCCGCTCCCTGAGCGCGGGGCCTGGGTCACCTTGCAGCCAGCAGCCGGGACAACGCTGGCGGCAGCGCCTCGCCTCTCCTCTCCCATTCCCTTACGTGCCCCCTCCTGTTCCCACGCCGATGCCATCCCAAAACGTTAGGGCTAGAAATAAACGTCGCCGTCATCGGGGAGGCAGCCAGAGGTGCTTACAAATGTAAACAAGTCGCTGCTGCTGCTGCTGCTGTCACCCCGGGCGGGCGCGTCCTTCCCTGCTGAGCTCTGCCACGGCAGCTTCCCCGCCAGGGCACGGGGCAGGAAGGAGCAGGGGTAACGCGCCCAGAAGGAGCAGGGATAACGCTGACGTCTTTTGGGGCGAATCCTCACCTCGGCTTTATTTGCAACACTCCTGCCACGTGGAGCTCGCAGCACTGGGCAGGTCGGTGCCTGCTGGGATTAGCTCCTGGAGGCGTGCTACAGGAGTACAGGCACGAATCTCAAGATTTGTGTTTTCACACAAAAACCCCAAACCTTGGTGGTGATGTGTGCGTCCTACCAAATGCATGAGAAGCGTTGTGTAAAGTCAGAAGTGGACAAGCACTGGTCAGCCTGTGGACAGACCAAAAAATGAGAAAATGCTGCGTTTGAAGGTAAGTGAACCAGTGAACTCCAAAATCTTCCACTGGCTTCAATATAAAACCTAGGTCAGATGTCTTCAGACAGCTCTGGAACAGGTATTCATATGAAATCTGAAAATACACTTTGTTATGTTTTAAAAGCAGTCATATAGTGCTTTTTTTATTTAATAGAAATTAAGGAAAAGAAAAGGTAATTCACTTCTTTAAAATATAGACTCAAAGAGAGCAGATGACACAGTTCAGGGACTGCGGTCCTGCTTGTAGCACGAGCAGGAGCGGCCCGAGCAGCAGTGGCCCAGCCACCCGTCCAGGCACGGAGCCACCCGCAGGAGGGAAGAGCCGCGTTTGTGCTCCCACACCCGCTAGGAAGCGTTGTGTTGTCAGCCCATCGGGTCCTCCCCGTGATGCAACAACCTAACACAACGTTTGATTACATTACGGAGAGTTCCCAAGCCGGTTTGCTCAGGCGGACAGCAGAAATGGTTGGTTTGGGGGAAAAAAAGCAAAGAAAGAAAAAAGCCACACATGAAGTGCTAAATTGGCTACCAGACTGAGACAGGGCAATTCTCCCCCAAAAAGCAGCACCTGAAAGCCAAACCTCTTGTTCTAGGGAATGCCGGAGCACAAAAAGAGCAGAATTCTCTCTTTTTTCACCACGCTGACGTGGCAAACAGGGCAATGCCCCCGAAGGGTACCTCTGCAGGCACTCACTGCGCCCGAGCACGTTGTCGGCCGAGCCGCGCGCAGCACGAAGCAGGCCCGCGCGTGCACACGCTCCCCGGCACCTAGGCCAGCCAGGGGACTGCGGCACGGCGAGAGCAGGCCGTGGGCGCTGCCAGGGCGAGGCACGCAGCTCCAGCGCAGGCTGCGAGCCCGCTGCCACGCGCTCTAACCGTGCGCTTACGGGTAAGAACGGTCACGATTTCACTCCTCGGCCACCTTTACAGCCGGCGTAAAAGAAAATCCATTCAGCGGGGAGAGTATTTCATTTAATAGAAAAGGGTGATTTCATACAAAGTACTGCGGGAGTATAAGGCCACAGAGAGCATCAGCGGGTTGACACGGTGGCTGTTTTTGAAGTTAAGACACGATTATTTCCTCTGGTGCTTCGACACAGGTCAGTGAAAGCCTGGAACAGTTTCCTATAAGGTGCATAAGCATCCACAATACGTAAAAAACTTAATTTCTCCTGTATTCAAAAAAAAAACACAAACCCACCCCCGGAGACCCAGCGAATTGTTCACAGGTTATCTTGCCCTTTTTTTCAGTAGGTTTTGATATGCCGGTTTTGTGGGAGCCAAAGGATCGTTTTTAGTGTCAAGGCTGCTCAACAGTCTGTAGGAGCAGACCCGTCAGAACTCTCTGGCTCCTCCCAGCTTTGCTGGGGCGGAGCGTGGAGTTGGAGCTGTACCAAAAGCCACAGCATCCCCCCCTCGCAAAGGGCACGAACCTGGGAGAGGATGAAATCCTCACGACTTTTATTCTGCAGTCGCTCTGTTGTGTTTCGGAACAACGACACACACACATCTCAAATTCGCAGGCCTCCAATGCCACCGGCACAAGGAGGGTGGAACAGCACCAGCCCGCGGCAGGGTCGGGATCCCCGCGTGCGAGAATCCCCAACGCTGAGTTTTCAAACACTGAGTTTACAACATGCTCCCAGTGCGTTTCTTTAGGCTTCCTGAAAAACAGTTTCCAGAGCCCTGGGTCTCATCCTGCAGGCCCCTACTAACGCAGGTCAAGTAATTTGCCTGCATACCGAAATGAATAAATACAAAATATATTTGGTATAGAAAACACGAGTATAAAAATTAAAAATCACCCTGTTTCTCTGTCCATCAGAATATCAACAGCAAGCATCACAACTGACTTTTTTAACCTATTGCCGAAATCATTTCCAAAAGAGTTCTGCTTTCCTGAAGTGCTGGTGATTGCATTTGCCCCAACATGGAAAAAAAACACAACACGTAGGGAAGGGCTGAGGAAAGGCGGGCCGGATTTCTCACAGAGCGTTATTAACCGAGGGCCTAAAAAGAAGGAAGCCGAAGTGTGCACAGACGCGCCGGGGGAGGAGGGTTGGGTTGCACCGTCAGTTCCCGTGCAGCCCGCGGAGCCCTTCCCGAATTTCAGGGAGCCGGCGGAGGCGGCGCTGTCTCGGGCTAGCCCTGGCAGACAGATGACGGCACAGGGATGAGCATGCCGAGAGCGCTGCCGCCGCTTTTCGGTTTCTCCAGCGTGGCGATTCTGTTCAGTTTGCCAACCTCAGTCTGCCAGCTGGGGATCTTCTTCGTGCTCATGTGGCGGCGGGTGTGCTTCGTCAGGTGGTCGCTGCGCATGAAGCGCCGCTCGCACACGGGGCACGCGAACTTCTTCTCTCCCGTGTGAGTCCGGCGGTGGCGGGACAGTTCGTCCGAGCGGGCAAACTTCTTGTCACAGCCTTCCCAGTTGCAGCTGAAAGGCTTCTCTCCTGCAGGACGCAAAGAAACAACTTACTTTCAGTAAGCTGCGTTTCCTCAGAGAACCGACTCATAGCCTACCTCGCAAAATCGGATCTGTTTCACTGAACTGCTCATGCGTGAAGCCACCATTTGCTGAAGGGGAAGCTGAATCCCGGTTTCATGGAAAAAACCATCGGTCTTGTTTCTATTTATTTCCTCACACCTATTCAAATGATTTTTAATCAAGCCTATTTTTTTTTAATTGTCCAAAACCCCAGTTTAAAGAAAAACGAGTATTCACAAACTAACGTTATCTAGTGACTGAACCAGACGCAAATCCCTCTGAGCCTGTCCCTCCTACGTGGCCACAGCTCCGTGACTGCCACACGACATCAGCAAATGGGCAAGAAGAAACCTGGAACCCAACCTTCCAGCCCCACCGAAGCGCTCCAGCTCCACAAACCCACGCGTACCGAGGAGCAGCCCAGCCCCACCTGCCAACCTACGTGCCCGCACGCCCGGACACCGACGGGATTTCTGGCTGCCGGGCACTGAAAGCAGCCAGGAAGGCCTTCCACGTCACCTCGGTGCCTGCTTCACATCGGAACCGTCCTAACCATGATCTACCGCCCGCACCCCACAGCCCTCCAGATAAACATCTGCCACATGACCAGATTTACGGCATCTTTCCATAGCAGAACGAGAAGTCCAGCGGGAAGGACGCACGGCAGCAGCCCTGTGCTCACCGCAGGGGGTGAAGCCCTGCGTTGGTGAGCGTGACGGCAGCGGGATGAAGCAGGAGCAAGCCGAAGCTGCTCTGCCCGCCTACGTGCTCATCCAGGGGGACGCGGTTTCCCTGCGGATCAGCAGCGGTGCTGGCTCAGGAGATGTGCTGCCAGCCCGTGGCTGTCCCGCAGCACCAGGTTAAGTCACCAGCTGCAGCACGTCCCCGCGAACAGCAGCCGAACCAGCTGAGCTCTGCGTTGCGAGGGTGATCGGCTTCACGCAGAGTTCAAGCTCTTTTCCCAGAGGAACCCTACGGACCAGCTGGCGACCTCCTGGGAAGCCTTGCCATGGGAGCTGCCTTCCAACAAACCACAGAGGGCGGGGGAAGGAAGGCAAGGAAAAACTAGAGAAACGTTTAAATGAGCTGATCTGTACCAATAACCTGCCACCTCTGCCCCTCGGCACAGAAACAGGCCCTTCCACGAGCTCAGACGTTAGGTGTGCCAGAAGCTCTGAGCTGGAAAAAGGAGAAGCAGAACACATTAATACTGCCTCCACGCTAACCAGGTGTTACGGAGCCAATTAGCTCTTGTTAATTGTAATTAACGTTCATTTACTTGCACAGAGGGAGTTCTGGAAGTAAGTGAGAACCGTTACGTTCCCGCAGCAGCGCCGCTTCCCAGCGCAGCAGCCCCAGACCTTACCGCACAGCCCTTTAGCCTAGACAAAGCTCTAAACCACGCGCAGCACCTGAACTCTCCCTTTCCTTTTCCCTTCCCTTCACAAAACGAAGCCCAACCGCCTGCGCTGCCGCGTGGAGACCCCTCCACGCTCCCGACGTGCACGATTCCCTCCAGCCCAGCCCAGAAGGCAGAGATCCGCGCCGACCTAAGCACGCGCGCGCAGCGGGCTACGCTTCGCTCCAGCTAAAGCATGCGGAATCCAGCTAACGCTGCGGGGTCAGCTGAGGTCTCCGAACAAAGTCTGCCTTGTTTTGCCCGCCCGTGAAGAATGAGCATTCTTCTCTCCTCCTAGGGGAGCGCGAGACTCCCGACCACCTGCCCCGTCCCTCTCCCACCCCTCCCGGAGGAGCCGCGCGTTTGGGCTCGTCCCCGCTACGCACCAGTGTGGGTGCGGAGGTGGGCTTTGAGGTGGGAACTCTTGAAATAGGTTTTCTTGCACCCCGGGAAGTTGCACACGTAATTCCTCCGCCTCGAGAAGTCCATCTGGGGGGCGCAGCTTTGCCCGGAAGCGATGAAGACGGGGGCCGGAGCAAGGGGCAGTAACTTGGTGCTCCCCACAGTCACGACCGCCTGCGGGCACTGCGGTGCCTGCGTGACAGCAGGCTGCGGGAGAACCAGCATGACGGTGCCCTGAGGCACGGAAGGTCCCACGAGCACGGGCTGCGAAAGCGGGGCTGTCTGCGGCAGGATGGGTTTCATCGGCGTCGAGGCCGTCGCAGCGGGAGGCTTGACGTAGGCGTTAATCACGCCGCTCGGCCTGCTCAGGGGGACGGAGATCTGACACAGCACCTGGGGGCTCGACACGGGGGCGGGCGTCAGCGGGGCGGCTCTTTTCTGCGAGTCACTGTCACAGTTCTTTGGCGCGCGGGGCTGCGGCGAAGCGGGGCGGGCTGGAAGCCGCCCTTTATCGGCGGCGGGATCGCCGCGGTCACGCGCGTGGGGTCGGTGTGCCGGAGAGCTTTGGTCGGCGACAGCAGCAGCAGCACACGCGTCCTGGGGCGCTCTGGAATGTCTTCGGTCGGCCGCTCCGCACCCCGAGGCCGCCTGCGCCTTCTCCGGGGGGGCAGGAAGGTGGAGGTAAGCAGAGCTGTCGCCCGTGTGGCGGATGACGCTGGTGGCCATGGCCCGGCACGGCTGCGGCGCGGAGGGCTCGGCCACCCGACTCTCCACGCTTAGAACCGACGGCTTGCTTGCGGGGGACGCGTCGGTGGTGGAGGTGAGCGAGCCGGCGGCAGTGTTTGCCATGACAGTCCTCGGCTTGGAGTACGTGACTTGGGAGGAGAGGAGCATCGCGGCCGACATCTCCACCAAGTCCGGGCTGTGCGGCGGGGTCATGCACTGCACAAAGAGAGCGCCGTTAGACAACTCTGAGGGTTCACAGCACAGTTTTCTACGGTTTTTACTGCAAAAATAAAATTCAGCCCCCTCCCCAGCAGCTGCTGCCTGGGGAACCAGTTAAAGCATGTGCTGCCTCACCTGATGGCCGTGGGGAACGGGCTTAAAAGCACACTGATACAAGCAACGCAGTGAGGCAGACTGTAAACCCGGGTAAGATGTTCTGTGCCTACTGGCTGCCTTGCAAAAACCCTCTCGTTTCTCCTCCTCAGCAGCAGGTACAGATTGAAGAGGATGAGGGCTCCGCTGCTTGCAGCGAACAGAGCGGTGACAGCGATACTGCACCGTCTAAACTGCTGCCTTCCAGCAAGACCTCAATCTTTTAATAGTGATCCCCCATCAGCTGGCGGGGCAGCGGGATAAACACCCACAACCTGCTCTCCCCCCTCACCCACCCCTTTCCCTCTGGGCTCTCGCCGCCCCCACCTCTCCTTCCTCCTTTAACACCAAAATCTCAGCCCACGCCTGGCTCCTGCGCTGCTCAAGAGGCAGCTCCAATACCGAGTGCCAGGAGCAGCGAGCAGCAGCCCGGCAGCCAGCCGCTGTGCCACCTCAGCCTTTTTCCCCTGCTATTCCTTTCTTCTGAGCTAACTGTGCGCTCACAGCCTAGTGGCTGAGAGAGGGCCCAGCCCTCTGAAGCCCCGATGGCAGAGGGTTGTCTTTTTTGCTGTTGTTGTTTTGGTTTTTATCTACGTTTATTGCAACACAAATGGCAACAACAACAGCAAAGTGATTCAACTGACGTTAGTCAGCCAGAGCAGGGCAGTGCTCTGGAGAAACAGCAGCTACATGTAGAAACAGAGCATAAAGCTCATTAAAACCCCCGTTTCATAATGGCAACCTGTACTTTCCCTTATAGCAATCAGAGCGAAGCCAAATGTCGTCAGGAGCCTTTTTCCTAAAGCACTTCCAGAGAAGTCAGCGCTGAATCACCGCGGCTCATCCTGCCTTTCTTACTCAAAAGTCTCCAGGACGCAGGAAGTGATTTTTCCACCGTCTGGGTGCCAGGGCCCTGGCGCAAGCTGCCCAGAGAGGCGGTGGGGTCTCCTCCTGGAGGGCTCCAGAAGCTGCCTGGACGTGGTGCTGGGCACCCTGCTCTGGGTGGCCCTGCTGGAGCAGGGGCTGGGCCTCGGGAGGTCCCTGCCCACCTCAGTGCTCTGGGATCCTGTGAAACCTGCAGCCAGCACCCAAACTGCCTTCCCACGTCCCTACATTCGCTACCCAGAGCCAGCAGAAAGCCCCAGGCTCATCAGGACCCCCCCTTACTATCCACGTATACACACACAGCGGGGCCACGCTGTGGCTGCTCCCTGCAGGGACAGGTAACGAGGCGAGCGTCTCTCCAGCCGAGTTCACGCATCGCAGGGACGTCACCTCCAGACATCACACACTTATTCTGCGGTCGTGTTTCTCTTACCAGCGTGGATAAATAATCCTTTGGTAACTCAGAAGTAGCCTCGGCGTGCATTGTGAAATCGCCCGAATCCGAGAAGGGCGTAAGGGGTCTTATCTTTAATAGGTCACCCTTCTGCGATCTTTGCCCCCAGGAGCTCATGCAAACAAGGGCTTCGACGGCTTCGATGTCATTCTGCTCCAAGGCGCCGCAGGAAGACCTCTCGCTGTCGTGGCGCTGCCGTTCTCGGATGGACTCGTAGATGTCCACAATGTCAACCTATACGCAATCGGATTAGCGGCTGTTAGGACACGTCCGGAGACAAAGCTGACACCACCCACACGCCGTCTGCTTGCCATGAAGGTCATCTGAAACAGATCCCACGCCTGCGGCAAGGCTTTTACCAGGCAGATCAACTCTTCCCCTCCCCCTTAACTCTTCTTTAAAAAATAAATAAATAAATGACTTGCAGGAAAGGAATTGAGATGTGTAACAGGCAGCTCGGGTTTCCAGAGCTACTTTCCTGGATGACACCGCTCTGAATAATTTTTTTAACCTTATTTTTACCAATAGGAAAACCGGGAAGGAAGGAAAATACCCTTCAAAATGCAGTGGGACTTGGTGGTGTTGTACTTGAAAAGCATGTGGTGCTGCACCGGGGCTCGACATCCCAAAATGCACCGAGTACCACGAAGACAAACGTGATCACATTGGTTTGTTTCCAAGTGCGAGCATCACGGAAGACACGCGAGCACGCACACCAGGCAGCACGGGACTCTCCTGTGAACGGGTGCCCCACCTTCACGAAGCTCTGGGCCTTCACAGAGCTGGGGTTCAGCAGCGCAGGGTGAAATTCAAGCCCCGTGCTGCTAGGCAGTGCTGATGTACCGCAGGAAAAGGCTTTTCATTAACAAACAAGAACCTCCACGTCGTTATCGCAGCCTCAGATCCCGCAGGGAACTCTGCTCCTTGGGTGACATCACTTTGGGACTGGGGGCCAGCAGCTCTGTTACTGCCGCAAGGAACAAGCTCAGGGTGTCACAGGGATACCGATGTGTGACACTGTTGCCTCTACAGAAGCAAATGTTTCCGACAAAATGGATCCGAAACAGGAGTGTGCCACTCACAGAGGGCTTTCACCTAAGACATGAGGCACCCCGTGCATGAAGGCTAGGGACAGGCAGGGGTTAAAGTACTCTAAGTTAGGAAGCCAAGGGGTTAACTGCTCAGGAAAATACATTAAAAATCTCCACTGAAAATAACAAAACCTGGAACGAGGGCAAGCACGGATGCAGCGGGCGAGCCCGCATCACCTGTCAGGTAGGTGCCACGCCACGTGAGGCTCGGCACCGGGGAGCCACAAAGCCCGCGAGCACTCGTCAAAGCCCGGCTGCAGGCAAAACCAAGCCGGCACGATTATTTTATTTTTTCCTAGCCGACATTTCAGGAGAACGGCTTTCCCTGCAGAAACGCGACAAAATATTCCCGTGCTTCAAGAAAAATGAATTAAATAAGGGCTTCCCGAGGCCCTGAGCAGCACGCCCGGCTGCCTGTCCTCGCCTCACCCCGGGCGCCGGGCCCCCCGCAGGAAGCGGGCGCTGCTCCCAACGGCGCCGACGCTTCCTCTGCCCGGGGGCACCCCTGGGGTCCCCATCGCTCCTCGGGGAGCCGGCCCCAAAGAGCACCCCAGCCCCCTCAGGGCCCCCATTTCCCCTCAGGGTCCCCGTCTCCCCTCAGGGTCCCGGCCCCAACCGCCCCCAGCCCCTCAGGGTCCCGGTATCCCCTCAGGGTCCCCGATATCCACTCAGGATAACGACCCCAGCCTCTCAGGGTCGCGATATCCCCTCAGGGTCGTGATATCCTCTCAGGGTCCCGAGCCCAGCCCCTCAGGGTCCCCATATCCCCTTAGGATAACGACCCCAGCCCCTCAGGTCCTGATATCCCCTCAGGGTCCCTATATCCCCCCAGGGTCTCGATCGCAGCCCCTCAGTGTCCCCATATCCCCTCAGCGTCGCGATATCCCCTCAGAATAACGACCCCAGCCCCTCAGGACCCGATATCCCCTAAGAGTCGCGACCGCAGCCCCTCAGGGTCCCGATACCCCCTCAAGATCCCGATATCCCCTCAGGTCTCCACACCCCCTCAGGGTCCCGATGTCCCCTCAGACCCCCACACCCTCTCAGACCCCGACACCCCCCGGTCCCGGTCCCCGCCCCCGCCTAACGGTCCCCTCACCGCCGAGCACGTGCCCGCCGCGGCCCCGCGCTCCCCCCCGGGTTCGAGCACAGCGCCCACCCTCTCCCCTCCCTCACCCCCCTCCCCATCCCCGGCCCGTGCCGGCGCTCACCGCGGCCGCATCGCCCATCCCCGGGCAGGGCGAGCCGTGCATGGCGCGGGCACGGCGGGCGGGCGGCGGTGTGCGAGCGGGCTGGCGGCGCGGCGCGGCGCCCCCGCCCCCTCCCCTCCCCCGCCCCGCCCCGCCCGCG
>CM021767.1:103196298-103257836 GCA_011076525.1 Nettapus auritus | reverse complement strand
CCCCTCCCCTCCCCCGCCCCGCCCCGCCCGCGGGGGCCGGCGCCCAGCCCTCCGCCAATCGGCGCGCTGCGCGGCCCGCGGGCGGCCAATGGGGAGCGGCGGGCGGCGTGATCGCGGCGTGCCGCGGGGCTGCCGGCGGGGGGGGCGCCGCGTGGGAGGGTGGGGGGGCAGGAGGAGGCGGGGCGAGGCGCTGGAAACTGGGGGAAAGGTCGGGGGCGGGGCCGAGCCGCCAGGGGGCGGGGCCTCGGGGAGGGGGCGTGGCCTGGCGGGTTCCCGCTCCCGCTGCGTGGCGCGCCGCACGTGGGCGGGGGGGAGGGGGGCGCCCTAAATTGGGGGCGTTTTGGGGACAGCGGGGTGGGGGCACCCCAAAAAGCCGCTGGTGGGAAGGGGAAGGACCTGGGGCGTGCCCCCCACAGCCCTATTGAGCTCTGCGCAGCCCCCCCGGCACCTCACCCCCCCCGAAGGAAGGGCTCCCCGTTAGAAATGACCGTATAAAATTTAATAGCTGGGTGTGAAACGCGCTTTGAGTTACAAAACTGCAGGAGGAGCCGCACAACGCGAGCCGTAAGGCGCACACGACAGCGCTGCTACGTTCTAAGACCCATGGCCCAGCGGAAAAACAAGCGTCAAGCTGGGGTCGCAGCCCTGGGGGTCAGCAAACTACGGCCCTGCCCCCAGCCTGAGCTGTGCCATAAAACTTCAATTTTTGATAAAAACGTGTAAATATATATATATATATATTCCGTATCTATATACCAGGTTTAAAAAAGTTCCCTTGCCATAGTAACTCCGTTCCCGGAAGGTGAAGGGAAGCCCAAAGGGCAGGGCTGGTGCGAGTCCGAGTGCTCTGCGGGGATTCCTGCACGGGTTGGCTGCGGTGTCACGGTGTCTGTCCATGGTGTCTGTCCGTGGTGTCACGCGGTCTGTCCGTGGTGTCACGGTGTCTGTCCGTGGTGTCATGGTGCCATGCCGCTCTCCTGCAGCCCAGACCCCCGGGCTCCATCCTCGTGCAGCCGTGGTGGCCGTCACCCCGCAGCGCTGGCTCGGCTCCTGGCCCCACGCGCGTGGCACCCGCTGGAGGACCTGGCTCAGGATCCCTAACACCCCCCCCAAAATACTCCTGTCTCACTAAGTCATAAAATAATTAAAAAAAAATAGGGTGGGGAGGGATTTCAGGCGGCCACCTGGGCTCAGCACCGGGCCAAGACCAAGGAGCCCCGGCCCAGCTCTGCAGACCCCCGCTGAGTTCCTGACAGTTCCTGTCACTAGGGAAAAGAAAAAAAAAAAACAACCTTCTGAGTGTGTAAACCTGAATTTCTGCAATTTAAGCCCGCTACCCGGCGCTCTGTTCGCACCGGACTGGCAGAAGGCTTTGACACATTTAGGACGTGGCTCCTCAGCCCTCCCTGGGGAAGCTCTCCCCGAGCCCCTGCAGCGGGACGGGGCTCTTCGGGGAGGGCCAGGCTCAAAAGAGGGCACGAGGCTCCCGCCGGGGCTTCCTCGGTGCCAAGTAGAGCAAAAGGCGGCTCTCCTGTTTCCCTCTTTTCCCATTTATATAGCTCGGCGTGGCATTTGGCCTCCCTGCCCCGAGCAGCAAATCCTGAGTGTCAGTCAAGCAGCATGGGTACCGCTGGGTACAGCCCTACGTCCTACGTCTCCATCCTAGCCCCAGCGACCTCCACGGCCTAGGCGAAGTGCGTGCAGCTCTTCCCAGCTCTGCCCTGCCTGAAAACACCACAAACCCATCATAGATCCAGATCACTACCTAAAACCAGAGGGGTATGGACCCGGCCCTCACCCTTCCCTGCTCACAAGCCACCCCATAAGGCAGGTTTTTGCCCCACTGCTGCCCTTGCCCTGTGCACCTCTCACCCACTGCTGATCAGAGGGCGCCTCTCCTTTCCTTCGTAAGCCCAAGCGTGGCACAAGGGCACTTTGGGGAGGTTTCTGGCACTCCCTGCTACCAGCTTTCCTCGCTTGGTCCGTGTTGGAAGTCGCGTGCTGAAGGAGCTCTCGGCGCGTTCTGCCAGCGTCCAAGCGCGTGCTCAGGGCTCGTCCGTTTGTAAATAGCGACGTTAAATATCCGTTCCCTCCGCACACGGCCTCCTCCTCAATGGGCTTCGCTGCAGACATTCGCGGCACGTACACGAACACCGTACTTTATATATATTATATATATCACTCGTATGTACACATTTACAAACCTTCAAAAATATATTGCACTTATATACAATATAGCTTCATCTGATGAGAGTTCACACGGTTCCTAAGGCGAGTTCTTCATGAGCAAGGCAGTTTTTTACGTCCCCCCCCCCCCCAAAATGACACAAGATCTCATCGACCTGCCCTGTTAATGAGTAAACATCACAAAGACTTTTCTCCGAGCTGCCGCAACTCCTCCGAGTGTCGAGGAGCGGTTTGGCAGCTCCACCTAACAGAAAACAGTCCGATACAGCGCTATTAGCTGAGAACAGGCTCACACGTGGGTACTGAAGAGATAAATAAGATATCACCACTCTAAAAGGCCACCTTCCAAGGGTTTTTTTCCCCTCCCGCAGTTACTAGTGTTTTATACATGCTCTCTATTTAATTGCTGGTCTTTGCTCGCTCATTTCAAGTGCAAGTAAGGCCATGAGCGTTACCACCTTCTCTGGAAAGAACAGACACACGGAGGTGTTAAGCAAAACCACTGCTCTGATCCCCAGAACGAGCCAACACCCGGCTTGCTCCTGGAGGTGATTAGTGTTTTACCCAACACACCAAATTATGGGAAAATGTTCGCTCGAGACCTTTGCTTAAATCCGCAGAGGATCGGCGGTCTTAGATCTCGGTGAGAGTGAGCTTGTAAGATCCCCCGACTTCCTCGATCTGCAGCTGGAAGGTGTCTTCGTTAGAGTAGTGCTTCACAATGTTGTCGTCCATGTTGACCAGAATTCTGGAAACACAAAACGAGGCAGGGAAACGTGAGAGAGCCGCGTGCCAAAGGCAGCGAGGGCACACAGATCACCCGGAGGTAACCCGCGGTTCCTGCCCTGTCTCTCCCTGCAGGGCAGTCAATAACTGCTTACGCGTGCGCGCACACAAGCGCCCTGCACAAAACTGCCCTTACCAGCGGTTTAGCTACCATCAGCTCCTAACTTCTGCAGTCGTTCTGGGGCAGTAGTCCTGCTGTGAAAGCACAGCTCTCGAAACCGCATTCCAAAGGTGACAAAAGGACTGACTTTGCTGAGCAGAGGGGTTTGGGGGAACAAGCTAAGAAACTGAAATGACTTTAGAGAAGATTTAGAGAAGAACCAAGAAAATTACTGAAAGATTACGAGGAAAAATGAAGGCGTGTTCATGAGCTCAACTATGCTGCAAAATAAAAGGAGCGTGGCCTTTGTGGGGAGCAGGTATTTTGCCTGTCAAGTTCTCTTCAAGGTAGCACAGGGAAAGACGAGTGGGTTCAGTAACTGCAGCCAAATGCAGACACCATGAGCACAGTCAGCCACTGCAGCTATTTAAGGTGGGTTGAAGGAGGCTCCTTGTCACTGGAAGCCTTGAAACAAACCAAACTCTTCTTCCTCTGACACGATCAACTCTGATTCAAACAGCAATTAGACCAGAGGAGTCCCATGACTTGGTTTTGGAGAATCAGAGTGCTTATTTCTGGGGGACCCTTCCAGTCTTCTGCTCCATGAGGTGTGCTAGAACAGGACTGGTACGTGGTGCACACACACTGTTCAGTTTTGGGCCCCTCACTACAAGAAGGACATCGAGGCCCTGGAGCGTGTCCAGAGCAGGGCTACGAAGCTGGTGAAGGGCCTGGAGCACAAGTCCTGTGAGGAGCGGCTGAGGAACTGGGGTTGTTTAGTCTGGGGAAGAGGAGGCTCAGGATAGACCTTATTGCTCTACAACTACCTGAAAGGAAGCTGTGGGGAGCTGGGGGTCGGCCTCTTCTCACAGGTAACTAGTGATAGGACTAGAGGGAATGGCCTCAAGTTGCGCCAGGGGTGGCTCAGGTTGGAAATGAGGAGACATTTCTTCTCAGAAAAGAGCAGTCAGGCACTGGAAAGGGTTGCCCAGGGAGGTGGTGGAGTCACCGTCCCTGGGGTGTTCAAGGAAAGGTTGGACGTGGTGCTTGGGGACATGGTTTAGTGGGTGACATTGGTGGTAGGGGGGTGGTTGGACCAGAGAAAAAGAGTTGGAGAAAAGACCTTGGAGGTCTCTTCCAACCTTAATGATTCTGTGACACGGTATTTGCATGTGAGCAGTGCCTAGAGGTGTTTAAAGCGGATTTGCCCACAGGTTTGGAAAAAGGGGTTCGTGTTCTCGGCGTTGCAGCACGGATACATACTCACCCTTTTTTACATTTTTTGAAGATCTTCCCTATTTTATCAAAAGGAACGTCGTACTTGTCAGATATCTGGAACAAAAGAAAGCGCGTGTAAAGCAGGGGGACTGCTAGTGCTGTTTCCCACCTACGACTGTACAGAAAGGAGCAACAAAAGGTCTGCAGGTCAGAACAGCTGCTCTCTGCCCTCTCAGGGCAATACCAAATCCGGAGTACGAGGATAAGCCTAGAGATGAAACCCCTCCTCTGCAGTTTGCCAACTTTGCTGTGAAAAATGCGCATGTTCTAAGCCCGGCCACTGACTTCTCATCCGGCAACCCCCGCCCACCCAACAAAAAGCCCACACAGAGACAGAAACAGGAAGCAAAACACTCAGCATCCTCTCCGGGCTGCCTTCAGCATATTGAAAACCACTTTTGAAGTCAGAGGGATCTGGTGAAAACTCGTCACCGCAGGGGCTGACAGAGGGGGAAGATAGCAAAAGAGCAAAGAACTCTGCTGTTAAGGACATCGGCTGGTCATAAACGTCCCCCTCACCCAGAGGGTCCTCCACGTGGAACCACAGCCTCTCAGCACGGCGTTTCACCACACACACGGCGTAAAGGCACAAGGCCGCTGCCCTAAGTCTGAGTTACCTGGGCAAATGGCTCTACTGCGCTGACAGCGAGCAGCAAACCGGCATGGACAGGACACAAAAGCACAGCGGGGGCTCTGCAGCCCCTATTTGTGAGCTTTGATGCCTTGTTTTAAGGAGTCCCAGTGAAACAACGAAGGGGCAGCTTCAGCGCAGGACCGGGGGTGAGGGAGGACTTCGCGGCCTGTGCTGGCTCGGGAATAAATTTCCTGCTTGCGTGCACAGATCCATCAAAAACCGTTCAAGCACACTCAGAAGCTGGGACTCAGAGCTCTCCACTAGCAGGTTGTGAAGGGGGAAGGATGGCCCCCAAACAAGGCTTCCAAGGCCAAAATAAACCCAAGCCATGGAAGCCATTCCAGAAATCACTCCATCTCCTAATGGAAGTATTCTCTCTGACACAAAGGACTCCGTAAGTGGGAGCCCACTGACCATTTTTTGACTCGACTAGGAAAAGACCTGCAGAAAGACCTACAGAGCTGCTTCTGCCACGTGGCCAAACACAACCTGTACAACAAGCATGCCCAGAAGTCTGCATCTTTCCAGCCGCACCTATCATTTCGGGATGAATTCAAAGACGACAAGCAGGAATTTTCAGGAATTTTCTTACACTCAGACCCAACGTGTGTGGAATAAGTCACTTAAAAGGGAAACTTCAAAAAAACCTTCAACAATGAATCAAAGTGTTAGTTATTTCTGTTTTCCCTTTACTGAAAGTGTCTTACGAGGAGCGGCTGAGGGAGCTGGGACTGTTCAGCCTGGAGAAAAGGAGGCTCAGGGGCGACCTTATCACGCTCTACAGGTACCTCAAAGGAGGCTGTAGCGAGGTGGGGGTTGGTCTGTTCTCCCACGTGCCTGGTGACAGGACGAGGGGGAATGGGCTTAAGTTGCGCCAGGGGAGGTTTAGGTTGGATATTAGGAAGAACTTCTTTACTGAACGGGTTGTTAGGCACTGGAATAGGCTGCCCAGGGAAGTGGTTGAGTCCCCATCCCTGGAGGTCTTTAAAAAACGTTTAGATGTAGAGCTTAGGGATATGGTTTAGGGGAGGACTTGTTAGTGTTAGGTCAGAGGTTGGACTGGGTGATCTTGTAGGTCTCTTCCAACCTAGACTATTCTGTGATCAGCCTTCTGTTTTTTTCTCCAACAGCAGCAGGAATACGAGGACACACACTGGGCTCAGCACTCCAGCCCCTATGACAGTTTGGTGCACAGCGACCGGGCAGCCAGGGACTGCACTCATTTTTTCCCCAAACTGGGGGCAAGGGCTAGGAAACAGCCCCGTTACTTACAGCTTCCATTAGGCCTTTCAGAGATGGGGTCTTTAACATAAGTGCATCGAAGACTTCTTCTGACTCTTTTCGGACATACAGCAACACTGAAAAACAAAGCAGAGAGGAGTTAACTGTGTAACTGCTCCTCCAAGACCTGGACGTGACAGTGGCAAAGCACGGAGTAATAGACGAGGATGCCCTGAAGAGATGCAGACACGTACATTCACTGCACATCGAAGACGGCATGAAGTCACAGCGTCCTGCACAACACAAGAATCTGACAGATGCTGTCACGGTAGGCGAAGCCAACCTGGCCACCTCTTTCTTTTGAACTAATTTATTTGTGCTCCCCCACTGCTCCTGCCTTCCTTCCCGTGCCACCTCAGCTCCCTGCGGGCTCAGTTTCCCGCTAGGAGGGGAACCAAAGCAGCAGAAACCCAATTAACAAGCACCCCTAGCGTTCTCAAGCT
Organism: Nettapus auritus; assembly: GCA_011076525.1. Taxonomy (NCBI): domain Eukaryota; kingdom Metazoa; phylum Chordata; class Aves; order Anseriformes; family Anatidae; genus Nettapus; species Nettapus auritus. The sequence goes on along the minus strand of CM021767.1, from coordinate 103,251,127 downwards.
GGCAGCGTACGTAACATCAGCCTCATTAAAAACTGCATGAAGGCTGAGGAGTAGGCCTTAGCAGCCAAAAAGCCAGGACGGGGACAGCTTTGCCAGCTTTAATCCACCTTCTGATGACTAGGTGTTCCAGCCCGGAGTGACACCAGGCTTCATTAGCCACACGCCTGCAACACAGCACCATTACTGGCCTACGCTGAGCAAGGTGAGCTCGGGACAGCACAACACCTTGGGTTTCCTCTGCCAGAGGAAGGTTCAAGAAAAGGTCTGTAGATTTAAAGGCAGCACACACTCAGTAGGAGCACGGGTAGGATGTTACAGCAGCCAAAGGACAGATAATCCCACGGGTCTTGTTTGATGGCACACGCAGCTGTCATCAGGCAGGTGGCCCTCTGCACCATCTCCAAAAGGGATCTCACCTTCTTCCCTGACCCCCCTGCGATGTCCAGTCCCACAGCAAAGTGCAGAAGTTGGCCACAGGTTGAAAATAAGCAGAACACTCTCAGCTTGGTCCCTGGTGGTGAACAGCACCATGAAAGACCCGACCGCTTTACACCCAGAACCAGTTCTTGGCACTGAACACTCCAGGTCTTACAGAGGATTCCCAGAGTGTTTTGTACTGGATTGTCTGATGAATTCTCTCCCCTCATCCACCAAGGTAAACTCTTCAGCTCCACCACGTCTCTTTCCTTATAAGTTAACAGGCAGCCCATGTCTAAGCTGGTAGAAAACCCAGAAATTCTGACACGGCAGGAGGATTTGTGGAGCTGAACTGGATCCTGACACACGTACTTTCAGTTACCATCCAGAGGCAGAACCTCTGGCTAAAGCATATTCCAAAATAAATTAAAACCAGCTCCTTAGCCTCGGATCCATCTCCCTGTGCAGACGGACAAACACTGCATCAATCCCGCCTTTGAAGGAGAAAGCAGTACCTCTTTTTGGTTCTTCTATTCTGGCCATCTTATTAGGACTGGCGATGAAGTCCTCCTCGCCAATATAAGCTCCTCTCTTCAGGTTGGAGCTGTCAGTGAGAGGGCAGGCAGTTAGGCACAGCACGCTTACAGGGACAGAACCTGATGAGGCCGAGGTAGCGGCGCCCTTACCTTTCACCCTCCAGCTCTTCAGAAGCAACAGGAAGGACCTTTAAAAACAAAGGGAAGATTTTATTGATTCACGCAGAAGAACATGGGATGATCCTGCTGCTACCCACCCAAAGGGCCTCCGGTAACGAGCTTTTGTTCAGGGAGAACCCTGAACCCACGGGAGGAATTGCAGGGGACAGGCAGGGGGGTCGCCTGCCCAGCTGGCTCATAAAGACATCGGTACAGGACACGGGAAAAAGAGGCTGTCAGGTAGGGAGCCCAGCACAGCTACACTACTACAAGATGCTTGGTCCAAGCGATAAACGTTGCCTTCAAGTTAATAAACGGGTGATATTTTTGCTTAGGGTTATGAATATTTTAATCCAGAACTGGAATTCATTTCCTCTTTCAATCCTGTATCCAAAAAAAAGTGAAGACTCAATCTTCCAGAAGCCAGTAAGCATTTTTTACCCCTTTTCATAAAAGAAATTGAAGGATCTCAGATGCTAAAGATGGGAACATACAAGAGCCAATCAGTTTTCTATCTAGTATAGAGTCTTCCATGAGCACTCAGCAGGAGAGCCTTTGATTTTTAACACGTGCTTTCCCACAGCCTTACGGACACAAGTTTATCCTCCCCGTCCCTGTTAGGAGCTCAGGCAACGCTCTAAAAACGTAAGGTTAATATTCTGTCGGAACACGCCAGAACCCTCGACGCAGTGAAGTTGAAGGTTTTGAAATTTCACTCATTTTTTTTCCTTCCAGCTTCCTGTCAGCTGGGACTTCCCAGGAATGCAGAGGCAGGGTGCTCTGGCAGCAGATCACAAAGCTCAGACGCTCTGCCAGCTCCGCAGAACGGCTTTTCGCTCTGCAGCAGGCTGGAGAGAGAGAAGCCCGAGGTCTACAGCAGCACAGCAGAGATCCGACAGACTTTAGGAGAGCAAAACAGCCTGCAGTTCCTTCAGGGAACTCTCAGTTGGAGATGCTTTGGAAATAAAATCACTTCAGGTTCTTACCAACAGGAGCTCATTTGAAAATAATTAATGGAGACAACCTCCCCGGTTAACTGCAGCCAACACGTCTCGGAGCAGCGCCCCTCGCTCATTTAAGGCTCGCCCTGTGTTTGTTTGGAGCCTCGGTGCAGACAGGCTGCTATTTCAGACCTATCTGCACACCCAGCAGCCCAGACTTCCCGCAGCTACGCCCCCGTGGGCCGTACTTACATGAGCACCGCGCTGCAGGTTGGCAAAGTGAACGTCGGGAATGAAAAGGACCGGCTGCGTGTCCAGGTCCATGAAGGGCTTGAAGATGGTGATGTCCGTGCGCTTGTGCGAGGGCAGCATGGGCACTTTGACGTCGGAAACTGGAGAGAGACCAAGGAGCGGGTTGGAGCACAGCGCAAACGGCCGCGAGGCTGCAGCTTTCCTAAAGCATTTAAAAGGCACAGAGGCTGTTGGGCGAGAGAACCCTGCGGGCAGGGTCAGAGGGAGAAACTTAGAGGGGAGAAGTTTGAACATGGGGTGTCCTGGGTGAGGGCCTGGCCCCCGGAGAAGCAGCTTGTTTTGCAGAGGAGCAAGAGTTTGCTCCATCCGAGCGAGCTGCTCGACTTCATTCACGCATTCAAACAGGCTGGGGAGCGGGCCGACCGCTCACCCCAACACAGAAACCCAGGTCCTCCACCTACCGAGTGAACCAGAGGGCAAAAGATGGTTCAAGCTCCCCTCTTCTGCCCAAGCATCCCCCCAAAAGGCTGCTGAACTTCCCACAGCAGAAAGTCAGAAGGAAGACAAAGAATTCACTTGCGACTGATTTTTTTTTTCCAAGATTGCTCAGTTCCTGTGAAAAACAGCTGGTGACTTTTGGTGAAAATGGTTTCTGCCGTGACTGAGCCCACAGGCGCGTGGTACCGGTGATCCTGGAGGTGGGTACGGTGGCTTAATGGCTTAAGGCAATTAAAAACTCCCCACACGAGAACTGAACAGCAACGGACCGTACTTTCCAGGAAAACAGAGGTCACTTCAGGCTAAGCCCAAGCCTAGGAAACTCATCCTAGAAAGCGCTTTCTATAAAATCACAAGGCCCTGGAAGTCAGCGCTGGAACTGCTGGCACCGTGCTGCCGTTACGCAAAGAGAAAAAGCCGGGAGCCGCCGGGCTTCTGCATTTGTGCAACCGCGCTAAACCCACCTTTTACTGGGGGGGGAAGCAAAAACCCATCCCTTTTTCCAACCGCCCTTGAGCAAACGTGTTCCCTCTGAGCACTCGCTTCTTCTGAAGCTGCTCCAGCCGCCCGTGCCTGCTGCGTCAGGAACATCCTGCCCGGCGAGCCGGGAGGCGCCTGCTGGGCTGTCCATAGCCCGGCCCCGAGCAGGGAGCGCGCCCCTGCCCCACGCAGAGGTGAGCGCAGGGGACGTTCCTCTGAGCGGCTGTGGCAGCGAGTAACGAGCCAGAACTCGGGATGTGCTGCAGCCGGAGCACAAAAACCTCATCTGCAGCAGCTCAGAGATGCTTAGCGGAGGGCAGCTCCACGGCCTTGACACACGGAGAGTGCCGAGGCCTTCACGCCATTCACACGGGTGGAAAGGTGGAGTCCTAAGCGACCCGGTACGTTGTGAAACAACGAGGGACTCCATCAGCAGCTCCAAACACAACAATTCCACGGGGGATTAAAAAACGGACTTAGGAGAACGCTAGCGCACGAGTTACTCGTAGCCAAAGTGAGATCTACTATTTAAATAGCCGCGGAGTAATTTCTACTTACAGGCATTCAGCTGAGAGCTGGGGTCAGTGCACTTGCCTTTTCTTTTGCTTTGCTTTCGCTCTTCATCCCTGATCTTCCTTTCTGCTCCCTGCCAGACAAGAGAATAAGGGAAGGGGAAAAGAGGGGAGGGCTTTTTAGTTTGGGTTTGCACCCAGAGGCGGGAACACCGATTCTTTAAGAGCTGTTTGTGGAGGTCAGAGCCGAGATGGAACCGCTGGCTTGTCTTTCAAGTCAGATCGGGATGCGATGACAACAGTACCCACAGCAAAAACAGCCGTAAGGACTATATGAAATAAATCTGAAGTGTTTGGAACAAGAAAAACTTCCACCTTTTCTCAGCGTAGGAGCTGGCTAGGTAATCCCTAAATGCTGATCCATGAAAAGCAGCCACACGGGACCACCAAGCGCCAGGTGCTTTTCTGCCAGGCTCCTGCCCCCACAGCCCCGGCAGCAGCAGGGAACGGTTCTCTGGCCACAGGGGAGCTCCAGGAAGCCATCGCTTCCCATCCCCGCTCCTGCAAAGCCGCCGGTAACACACCCACGTCCTCGTGCCACGCGGGAAGGGAGAACAGATGGGCTGCGGCAGCGGAGATGTCAGGAAACACGTGGGAAAGCGCCTAGTGCCGAGCATGGGAAGAGCACCTCTTCCCCCGGCTAGCAGCGGGGACACAAGCAGCTTCAGGCAGCTGCTGTGGGAAAAAAACGAAGTTCCTAACGAAGGCAAGCAAAGCCAGCGCTGGGTTTGTCCCCCTAGAGCTCAGGAAGGCTGCGGCAGTACGGTGAAGACGTCCCACCTGAGCTCCAGCACGGCTGCACCGCCTCCCTCGGCGGCTTCCCTTACCAAAAGGCTCGCACCATCTCGGCTCGGCTGCAGAAGAAAGATCGGATTTGGCTCCGGCCCTGTTTTCTACCTTCTGTTTGCAATTACTGAAGTTCTGCTACTCAGACTTCATGCCACAGGACAGCGCTGTCTTCGACGTGAGGAACGGACAGACACACCCACCGCCGGGACTTGTAGGCGTTTAGAGGAAACCTCACAGTCCTCCCTTTCCGTACAGTCTCTGAGCTCTGCTTTCAAGTGTCCTCCCTTTCCCTGGGTCTCTGCAACCTGCGGCATCTCAGCCGCTTTGGTGACAGCCCTTTCTGATTCTGGGTAAGAAACTTTCGGAGGAAAGAAGAGACATGGGAAAGAAGAGACAGGAACCCAGCACTGCACGGTTATGGGACAAATAAGCTCGTAAGAAGGTTTTCCCAGCTTCATCGCCTAGAAAACATCTTACAGCCCAAAATCTAAGATTTCAGGGTTTGTTGGTTGTTGCTGTTCTCCTGCTAAGTCTCTGCTCGTGTAAGGGATTCTTGGGCTGTAAAAGGGAGGCTGCGTTTTGGAGAGGGCAGCCATTCATTCCTCCCTCCCGCAGTGGAGCAGACAGGCAGGAGAGGAGGCCAAGCCCAGCTGCGACGTGGTCAAAATCCCCTGCCGGTCGCTCCAGCGGCAGCAGGCGGCCGTGGGCAGGGCTCTGTGCTGTGTAAATCAAGCCGGGCTCCCCGCCGGCGTGCCCGACGTGCCTCTGCACCCACAGCACGGCCGGGGCGTTCGGCTGGCAGGGAAACGTCACCGCGAGCCGCTTCCCCTCCCGGTGCTCCCCGCTCCTGGAAACTAGGGCAAAGGGGCTTGAAGACGTGAGGGCTTCGGGGCCACGCAGCCCAGCAGGCCTAACGGAACGGCTCCGGAGGCTGGGCCCTGCCCCACGGCGTGCAGGAGGTGGTCCTACAAGCACCCCGATAAGCTGCGGGATTGCTTGGGATTTGAAGCACGACTGCTGCTGGGAGAACTGGAGCTGTTTCTGAAACACCAGGGCTTACGGGTGGCTGGAGGGGACGGACAGGGCTGGGGTTCAGGAGTCAGTGCCTCCTCTCCCCCTCCTTCCCCCCGTTAATTCAGCTCCAGTTCGCAAAGCACCCAGGGGAACCGAGCCAGGGGAGAGGTCAAAATGCAAAGGGACAATAAAGGATGCATGGCCGGGGAACCAGAGAGGCTGGAATTTAAAGCGTGGACTCAAATAGTTCCCTTTAAGCTCCGTACCCACCAAGTCTGCCCTTTTGTTAACCATCTCGTCTCGTTAGTGGCAGGAGCACGGCAGTGATTTTAGCAGTGCCACCGATGGGCCGGGCAGCTCCAGGGTGAAAGAGCTGGCAGCAAGTCCGCGCCCGCTGCTATTGTGAATAAACACACAGAACAATAAAATCAGGGCTGAGAGCACACAAGGCTCCCGGGTAATCCAACAGCTTACGGTGACAGACTTTCCCCAGCCTCAGTTTAAAGGAGGAAAAGGGGAAAAAAAAGAAAAAGAGGCCTACGAGGCTTAGGTCTGGAGAAAGTCCACGAGACCCAAGGCTTCCTGACGAGCCTTTAAGGTAGGGCCAGCCCTACAGGACGGGGGGAGCGCTGTCACAGAGGAACGTCTGCAGGGGGGTAGCAGCAAGAATGTAGCTCCCCGGTAAGTTAAATAAGTTTGTATTTAACACAAATGTACGGGGCCAGCAAAACAGTCGGCGTGGCTCACAGCGATCGAGAGGGGGGCCGGGAGCCGTGGGCAGCGCTCAGCCCTGCAAGACAGCTCTTGGTGGCTCTGCGAGCAGCACCACGCACCCCTTGCTCCGGTTCCCCTGAAGATTTTTCAGACGGGAGCAGGTTACAGAGAGGGGCAGATTGCCCTTCCCACAGACACAGCGAGGCTTTTACGGCTGCTGTCAGCTCCGCTCCCGCTGTGCTTCCTTCACAGCTTCGGGTGATCCGTGACCACAGAAGGTGGGGATTCTCTAGGTGCTGAACGCACGGGGCTGAGCATGCAGATCATGGCAGCCGTCCAGCCCGCCAACAGACTCGTTATACTCACCAGAGCACAACGAAAACAGCAACGTTTTCTGCACACAGGACAGCTCTCTCCTCTTTTTTGGATAACGAGCACAATCAGAACACACAAAGACACTTAAAAGGCTGGCACGACACAAGTTGGGCAAAAATAAAAGCCTCCACTTGCTCAGTTTCACCGACTTGCCCTTCTCCTAGCGAAGTCCTTGGTGCTCTCCCAGTGTCTGGGCCGCCGCATTTATTGTCTGCCACGGGCTGACCTTTCCCCAGAGTCAGCACCGACACACGCTCAGGAGCGCTGCGGCCTTACGAGAGCGGCACATTGATCTGAGGTCACCCTAACATCCGCGAGCCAAGTGGAAGGGGTTGAAATATCTTCCCTTGCAAAGGGCTGCGTACGACAGCGAGCCAGAATGCCAAGCGGCGGGACGAGAACGAAGCCCCCTCGGCTGCGGAACAGCCTTCCCCAGCGCGTCATCCTTACCTTGTCGCAGAAGACTTTAATCTGGCAGTAGGCTCTGTGCACGGGCTTGTTGCTCCTGTTATTGTAGCTGTAGGTGTCGATCTGAAGGTTCAGGGGCAGGCCCTTCACCCCCTTCTGGGAGGAGAAATCCGTGCTGAGGCAGTTCACGGAAATGAAAACCTGCGGGAGAGGAAACCGGGCTCCGTCAGAAGTGCCACGGAAATTTCTGGTTGGCCACCGAGCAAGGGACTGCTCGGCATCCCGGTGCGGCTCAGAACATCCTGCTAAAGCTCAGAACCAAAGGGAAAGGGGAATGGTTTCATTATTCTAATAAAAAATCGGATTAGGGAAAAAACGAATTAAGAGTGATTTTCAATGAATCTAACTTTATTTTCTTAATTGTCTCAGAAAAAAGAAACCTAGGCCAGAGAAGGAGCGCGGCGCTGCTGACCAGAAGGAAGGAACGCTCTCCTGTGGCTGTGAACAAACAGAGCAGAGCAGAGTTGTGTCCAGAGCGTGTGCTCCGTGCCAGGCCCCGCTGCAGACACAGCGCTCGTTAGCAGCGCGTCTCGGAAGAAGCTGCAACGATTAATTACCAGGCATTTATCAGCCACCAGCCCTGCAGTGGCTCCTCTCCTCCCTGCCTGGTGAGCTAAGGCTGGCAGCCCACCTCCGCAATAAAAAGCTACAAAAAACCAAGGCACGGAGCTGCGGGAGCACGGCCGCACCGCCGCCTGCTGCTGCCGGTAGCACCGAGCGCTGAGGAGCCCTGCGGCGAGCTGGTGCCACCTCCCGGAGCCGTCCCAGTACTGCGAAGCCCCAAACGCAGCTGGGAAAGGCGTGAAGGTTTCGTTGCGATCGCCGGGGGTGCCTCAGCCATCCCCGGAGGCGTTCGAGGCCAGGTTGGATGCGGCTTCGAGCAGCCTGGGGTAGCGATGCTGCCATTCTCGCTCCTGCAGCAGCTCAGCCCAGTGCTCAAGGCTGGCACAAAGCTTCTTGTCGCGGTCCCCACGAGCACCGCCAGCCCCATGTGCAAGCCCCCGTCCCACTGCCATCCGCCCTGTGGAGCCCCACTCATGCCCAGAGAGATCCAAACCCGTGAAACAACACGTAAGGAACACCAGCAGCCCGCAGCACAAAGCAGGGACAGGGGCACGGAAGGGGCGCTGGCAGCGCGGCCTTGGCTCAGCGCTGGCCCTGCCCGGTCGCCTCCCAGCTGGCGAGCCGGCACCCTCAGCCACAAGCCACAGCTGGGAAAACTGCTTTACAAGAAACCCTTCTCGGCCTTCCAGAGACCGACCCGAGGGATCGCTACCCCCCCTTCCATCCGCCCGCCTCCCCTTTCTGCTGCCCTCGCTCCCCAAGCGTGCTGCCTGCGGCGCTGGCGCGCCCCGGGGAAAGCCTGGAGGCGGCTGAGGAGCCGTGTGACCTGCGAGCACAGCCTGAACAACCGGGTTCTCGGGGCCGGGGGTGTTTTCAGAGAGCCTTGGCTCCGCTCTTTGCATGTTTTTACATTTTTAATTTCCAGTTGATTGGCCCCTGCTGAATATTCACAGGCAGCTCTCACGTCTGTACGAGAAAGGGGGGCGTTCTGCGAGGAAACGCCCCAGCGGCCGCTCCACAGCCCCGCAGCTCCCGAGAAATCCCCTGAGCTTCACAGCACCGTACCCCGGCAGGCTGAGCTCTCGGGAAGGGGCAGCACGTCTCTTCTGGAGGATTTGGGCCTGAGTTTTGGGCTGTCCCTCGAGGCCGGGCTTACCAGCCAGGCAGAGCACGTGCGGCTCTTGGAGCCTTGGTGTCGATGGGACGGGTGCGTGCAGCTGCGGCACGACCGCATGGGTGTCCCACGGGAACTCGGGGCCGCCCGGCCGATGACAAAGATGAGCCTCCCACTTCAAGTTCTCATTTGGTTAGCTGGGGCTTTGAACGGCTGGCTTCATTTCAATGCTGTTTAAGTCTTCGGGACGCCGGGCGGATGACACCCACCGCCTCCTCGCGCCTCCCTCGGAGCCTATCCTGTCCTGTTCCTACAGAGCCCTTAGGAAGGGCTCCCCTCCTGCTTGCCCCTGCCCATCCTGCAGCTCCAAGCCCTACTTCTGAGCTTGCGGTCCCCTCAAGCTCCACAAAACAGGCTTTCCGAGAACAGCTTCTCCAGCTTGGGCTCAAGCAGCTTCAGCCAGGCGCTTTTGCTGGGGAAGCTCTGACTCGCGCTCCAGAAGAAACGTAGGGCCGGGTGGCTGCGCCAGCAACATCCCCACCCCAAAATTGCCAGAAGAAAGAAAAACGTAACCGCAGAAGTTGCTCGGCGTCTCCAGCCTGCCGAGCAAGATTCCTTCTCGTGTGTCCAACCTATTTCTCTGAGGGCAGTTCCGCATTCTCAGCTATATTAAGATTTGTTGTTACTTTTTAAAAAAACACAAAACATTTTCATCTCACCTGCCAGGATCCAACACAAAGACGGCACTGAACAACAGAGCGCCGTGCGGCCCGAGCGCTCACAGCCGTGAGTCAAAGCCTCCAAAGTTACGTCGGTTTTCTTTAAAACAGACTTTGAAAAGGGCCAGAAGCCTGCTCCCCAGCTATTTTGCTTGCTCGGCAGCTAAGCCCTGAGTGTATATTGAATCATATTTCCAGGCTTTTCTCTCCGACCGAAGCCAGGCTTGACTTTTTCTTTCTTTTTTGTTGTTTTTTTCACCCCATCGTGCCCCAGAAGTCCCTCACCCACCAGCCCCCTGCCAGCACTGTGTCCCGCAGCCTCGGGGGCAGAGGAGCAGCCCGGCCTCGCCGCAAGAACAAACCGAGGCTTGAAAGCAGAGATCTGAGATCTCGCTGGGAGGCAGCGTGGGAAGGAGGCCGACCTCGTGACTTCCCGGGCCGCTCTAACCGTCCGTAACGCCGCCGTAGCTAAGGCGCCGTGCCCACGTCGGGATCCACGAGAAACGAACTTCGGTTTTAATAACGCAGGAAAAATTAATCCGGCTGCTCTGCCGCGTGCCCTCAAGGAAGGGCAGCGGAGGCAGCCAAGTTCTTTCCACACAGCCCCTTTTTCTAACCAGATCTGCCTTTCAAACCAACCAGGAAAAAGAGGCGTAATTAAAGGGCGATCTGAGCACTGCAGGAACCTCGCCGTCAGCGAGATGAAAGCCGCCTGTCTGAAATGAAGCCCGCGCACCCAGACGGCTTCTCCCGCGTTTCTCTCGGACACCGCGCTCCTTTGGCACACGGGAGGTGTCCGCAGCTCGGCTCGGCCCAAGGGCTACGCGTGCGGAAGTGCAGGTGCGAAGTCACCTTGGGCAGCCTGTCCTCACTCGCTGCGGGGGGCGAGAGGAGGAAGGCACGAGCGGGGCTGCCGCAGGTGAGGGCAAGCAGCTCACGCGGCAATTGGCAGGCCGGGAGCGCTGGCGCAGCGCACAGACACGTGGGAGAGACCTGCGGTGGGTCACAGATCTCCCCTGGACGTCCTTCTGAACAAGGCCGGGCTTGGGATTACTCTGGTCCCATCGCCTCGCTCCCTGTGGCTTGTTTTTTAATACAGCTAACCCAAACTCACCTCCTCCTCTTTATTACCATTTTGTAACCAGAGGATAAAGGCACCTCAGTACCCCCAGTCCACTGGCTATTTCTTTCCCTCCTTAGGGAGACAGAAGCCTCATTTTAACATCATACCCAGCTTACATTGATCACGCTGCTTTTGCCGTCGGATCAGCCGGGTCTGGCCAGAAGCAGAACTCTGGTCCGGAGTCTGCAGCACCCCCACCGAACGGCAATAAGCCTCTCGTTAGGGAACGCAGCCCGATGCCTTTCCCGTGACCTTGGCTCCCCAGCCCCAGCGCTCTGCCCCAGGGATCCCAGCAGGCAGAGGGATCCCAGCAAATCCCGGGACCATTCCACCCCGCAAAGGCACGGCCCCACCTGCGGACGCTCCCCACGCACCCCGCTCACAGCCCCGTCCCGCGGGCTGACGCGCAGCCTCCCAACGGGACCCGCGGGATCCGTGCTGCCCCACGCTCCTTCCCGTGGTCTCCGGCCGGGGAAGACAGCAGGTGCTGTGCAGGTGACTTATCTCTTATCTCTATTTTCACTTTTTGCAGAACACAGACACAGAACGCCCTGCCAGAGCTCACCTGAAGAGGAACCGTCGAGGCTGACCGGGTGAGAGCAGTCCCGAGGAGCAGCCCGAACAGCTCAGGTATCGGCCACCCGGCAAAGAGAAACTACCCAGAAACTCCGAGGTTGCTACTGAGGGAGCAAAGCGTGCGGCTTCTCTAAAGGCTTTGACAAATACGGACACGGAAGAGAAAAATAAAGGCTCTTTGCTGAAGTACATCCACATGGACGTACACAAGATGGGCCTTAACATGCTCAACCCGTGCTGCGAGCCGGCAGGATGCAAATCCCCTGGCCCCAAAGCCTTACGAATGACACGAGTGTGGCTCCGAGGCCTCCCGAGAGCAGCGCGGGGTGCTAAGGAAGCGCTGGGTGGCGGCCGGGCGGCTCGCAGCGCGGGCAGGGCAAGCACAGCTCTGCACATCCCGAGAAAGCAGCGTGAGAAGACTGCTCTGTCTGTGAGAGAAGGGGAAAAAACCGAAGCAGCTCAGGAGGGATCACCCGAGAGGTCGCTGATCTTCCTGCTCTCGCATTCATTTCTTCACCTCCCACGTGCGCGCCGCAGGTTTTGCATCAGCAGGAGACGAGCCAGGAAAAGGGAGATAAAAAAATTGGGCAACCCGTGCACCTGTGGCTCCCCCAGCGCCTCCCGCCTTCGGGATCGGACGCTCCAAATAAGGCTCGTCTGGCAGGGCCGCCACAGGGCCGCGTCCGCTCCAGCCCCGCTCGGCACCACCCCGAGGATCTCGCTGGAGCCCCGCTGGGGTGCCTGGCACCGAGCGCCGGGGGAGGCGGAGTGGGAACAGAGAAAAGAATGTCCTCGCAGCGAGTTCGTCCCGCCAACGGGAGGAAAAGGCACGGTAATGAAAGGAAAATGCATATTCCTGCTCAGAAGGGAACGCCGATTGTTATTCCGACGCGTTCCGGGGCAAGGAAATACACGAACGTCTCCGCTCCCAGCACGTGGGAAAAGCGGGGAGCGAGGTTCCCATTCCTGCCCGCGCGCCGATAAGATAAGGACGCGGCCCAGGTGTCGGCTCCCGCTTCGCAACACAAAGGCTGCGGGTCGGGGGGAGCAAAGCCGGCAAGAAGGTGAACAAAGCTGGAAGAGCGAAGTCTGCAGAGGCACAGAAACGGCTGAAGAGGAAGTTCTGCCGTGAGGTATGAAAGGAATGGAAGTTAAAAAACGCCGGCACCCAGCTTTGCGCGTAGGAAGGCCCCCTGGGGAAGGGCTTTATGAAAGGCTGCCAGCTTCAGAGCCAGGGGGAAGACCAGAAAGGTGGTGGAGATCGAGACACCGAGTCCTGAGGGAAGATCTGAGCTGAAAAGCTCCTCCTGGTGCGCAGCGTTTGGAACCGAGGGCGACAGACGCTTGGTTTTAGGGAACCCAGGGCAGGAGAGGTCCGTGCTGGAGGCGGGCAGAGCTGGCCGTGCTTTTCCTGCGTCCCTGCTCCTTGTGCCTCAAAGTCCTCGCGGTCTGCGGCGCTGGCTCCACACCAACCCCTCTCCTTGAAGTATGTTTGACTCATCACATTTCAGAGTTTCATTTCCAACTCACCAAACCTGTACGGCCTCAATGCTGCTCGAGGTGGCAACACCTTCTTTAATGAGGCGTGTGACTGCTGCTTCATCCCGAAGGCATCCACGTAAAGGCGGGCAACGTTCATCAGTCGCAGGCGCTGAGCTCCCCTACAGTGAGCACCGAGCGAAGGCTACGCCAGGAGAAACTCTTAAAATCAATCCGCAGCAGACAGCCCAGCCTTACTTCTAGTGAGAGCAAGAAACGTGCCCTGTGCAGAAGAGAAGTCCCAGGAACTGCAGGCAGGAAGCACAAGGACCTGCCAGAAGCCCACCCGCACCGGGCAGTCTGATATTTAAGGGTAATTGGAATTAGCCACGAGTTACCTTAATGCAGGACATCTCGGGCAAAAAAAGCATTGTTTAAACTCTCTGTCATGCAGGGTGCCACTTGAGAGCCATCACAGCACCTCCCCCGCAGTGGAAAGAAGCCAGAAGCTCTCCCACAGGATCCTCCCCCCCAGCCCCTCGCTACGTACCCCTTTTAGGGCAAAGGGTCTTTTCGCGCTGTTCCAGCACAGAAGGGTGCCCGAACACCACCTCGAGTTCTTGCGGCCACAAACTCCGGCAAAGACGCGACCACCGGGAAGACACGGGTGTGTTTGGCTGCGTTCTGCCAAATCCTGCCTGTCCTTGGAGCCGCAGCCGAGCAGGTTGGGCACGTGAGATGTTGCGAAGCCCCCCGGGCCGGCTCGGAGCGCGGCGGCTCAGCCCCGGCCCTCCCGCTCCACGGGGCAGGAGCTCAGACGGGACTTGAGCAAAGCCGGATCCAGCAAAGCCAGTTGGGGAAACCGATCCGGCCAGATTGTTCAACTGTCACTGACCCGAGAGCGGGCCGTGTCCCCAGGCCAAAGGGACGGGAGGGAGAATTTGCTTCACGCGGCCTAACGGGTAGCAGCCGAGCTAACAGGACGACGGCCAGCAGTAAGCGCGGAGGGGCAGGAAAGACGGGTAAGAAACGCGTGTTCAACCACGCGCCCAGCGCCGACTTCCACCAGAAGGCCTCTAACGGACAGCAGCCGGGGGAGCAGAGCCAGGCGCGCTGTACGGACGCGAGAGAAGACGGCTCCCAGCCTCAAGAACTCGCATCCTGAGCCCACAGATGCTCCTCCCGATTGCCAGACGGAGGCAATCCACGCAGAAAGCGCTACAAGGACAGAAACTCCTCTCCCCGGTTCAGCAGCAGACCTTAAAGACGGCCGAGCCTGCTTGGTCAGCAAGGAGGGGCAGGCACCTCTGCCGCGAGCTGGAAGTAACAGAGGCGAAAGCTGACGAGCTCGTGCTCAGACCCCCAGAAGCTGTTACCAAAACCAACAATTCTCCCTCGACCGTCTCCCAGCGCAGCAGCGCCCGGGACAGGGTGGGAAGCCGTTTGAAGTCTCCGCAAGCCTCGGGGTGGCTCCGGTGCTCCCTGTTGCGTGCGAGCGTATCGGCTGCCGTCTGTCACTCAGCAGACCACGCTTCCACCCGGCCGGGGCTGCTCCCGGGGAGCCGTGCCGAGTTTCCCAAACCCCCACTCAACAATTCCCCTCCTTTTTTCACTCTCCTTCAGATTTCGGAAGCACCACGTGGAGGCAGCCTCTCTTTCCCACTCAAAACCCGGTTTTCCTCGCCACCCTCGGCTCCCTTCCCCTGACTTCAGGCCCCGAGCCCTTTTCCAGCCCGGACGCGCTCGGGAAGGCCGGTGAGTTGTGAACACCGCTCTTCCCCAGGCTGGCGGCTCCCCGCCACTCCTGTGCTGTCTCGGACGAACAGAAGAGGGCAGAGAGGAGCTGCCAGAAAGCAGCACGAAACATTTGCTCCCAAACCCACGGGCGCTGATCCCGGAGTGGGAAAAGCCTGGCACGCGGCCCCGATGCTCCTGTACGTCCCCACAGCGAGGGCGAGCACGAGGCAAGTTCCTGTAGAACTCCGCTCCCAGAGCTGCGAGGAGCAACTCGGGGTGACCGGGGGGCATCTCTCCCTTGGCGGCTCCGACCCACAGCCACAGCCCTGGGTGCCTGGCCGAGCAATTACGGCACAAACCTCGCGCCACCGAGTCCTCCCCGCAGCAGGGAGCGGGGAGAAGCAGCAGCCCCAGGAGAATCGCCCAGCTCCGGGCCAGGTGACGAGTTTCTAAGACCCAAGGCTCGCTGGCTGGTCAAACACACCATCCACGCAACGCTGCTCCTATTAAACACGAGTTCTTTCTGACACTACAGGAACTCAGCACCCCTCGTTCCTGCTCTTCATGTCCAAGAATATTCTTCGGGGGGAAAAAAAGAGATGGGGGGAGAGGGAGAGAGTGCCTGCACGCAAGGTAAGCGAACCATGCAATAAAAGTTGTTGAAATTGGCTCAGGCATCTGCTGATAAGATCGCAGGAGTTGGGAAAGAGCAGCAGCTCTGCCGATGAGAAATACATGCTTATCCAACCCCTGGCAGAACGCATCCACTCGGGGAAAAGCGAGTTAAACAGACGTTTAAAACAGAGCGTTTGTTACAAACGAGAGCTCTGTGAACACTCTAAATCCACAGTGGTTTTGTCTCATATGAGCCTGCTATGAAGGGAACAGGCCTTGGCTCCTGGAATCGCAGTCCCGTCTCCAGATTCACACACGGATCTCGCACGCCAGGAGTGAAAGTCTGGAGGCCAATTTGCCTCACGCAGCTACAGAACCAGTCCGGCTCACATCTCCCCGCACCGCCCCACCCCGCGAACCAAAATACAGCCCCGGGGGGTCCGGAGACACCTTCAAACTGCCAGGGGCCATCTCCCCACGGAGCTGCCAGACCTGAACGTTCAGGGTCTGTGGAGCACCTGGGCGGTGAGCACCTGCGCCAGCTTCACGCCGCTGAAGTCCGGCAGCTCCCTGCTGAGGACCCCGGTGGAACGGTTTGGTTCCCCTGGTGGGGCACCTGCACGAACGCTGCCGGCCCCACTAAAAGCAGCCCGGACGCGCCAAGGATGGCACGGGGGAGGTGTTGCACGGCGTATTTCTCCGTCCATAGAGGACGTGGCGAATTTGTCGCACCCGTCTGGATCTGCTCGCTGCCTCTGTGCGGGAGGCGCACGGATCCTTTCTGAGAGCTGCGATGGTTTCGCGCAGCCACGGCTAAGCAGCGGCAGGAAAGCCGCCCGTACCCACACCCCTACTGCAGCAGGATCGGAGCGGGGTTCCCTGGGGGGCTGCTGGAGCTCCAAATAGGTCACCGTGCGTTCAGCGACACACGCTCAGGTAGCTCAACCTCTTCTGCTGAAGACGAGCCCCTCGTCCCAACCTTAACTCCTCGGAAAATGCCCAGGGGCTGTGCTGGCTGCCCAGCCCCGCTGCGCTCAGCACCGCCCCCAGCACCGCTCTGGAAAGCCTCGGCGCTTCCTTCTCTCGGGCAGACTGTTCTGCCAAGAACCTAAAAGCAGTGGCAAAGCTCCCCGCAGTTGCGCATCCAAACCCTCTTAAGAAACAGCCGGGAGGTTTTGCCTCCCGTCAGCGCGTAAACAAACTCGTTACGTGCTAATCACCGGGTAGGCCGCACGCCCTTCCCTTCCCCCCGCCCGGCCAACGTCCCGAAAGGGCAGGAAATGGGAGCGTGGTCACGCACCTTGGCCTCCTCGTTGATGTCCCAGGTGAAGGAAATGGCGTTGTACGCGATCTCCTCGATGTTGCTGATGGTGTTGAAGCTCTCCTTGTAGTCAGCTGTTAGAAAGGAGAGGCGTGAGGGAGGGGGGAGGCGATACCGGCCGGGGCTCTCAGTCACACCGAGCAGCTACAAACTGCAACTCCTCAGCAACCCCTCGGGGGCAAAGGAAGCTGAACTGTATTTAAAGACGGATCATTAAAAAGGCTGCAGATAGCTCTCATACCAAACGCACACCTTAAAAAACAGGAGGGAGGAGCGAAACAGGGGGCTCACGGAGAACCCCGACTAGAAGCTCCTAGAGGAAGAGCTCATGGCACTCACTGCGCGCCCCGTGCCATAACCGGCAGCGCACGGGAAGCTCCGCTCCGGACGGCAGAGGAATAAGCTCCCAGCAAAACCCCTTCAATAACAAGGATTTGCATGCGCGTCTGCTCCGAGTGCCAAGTGATTAATCCCCGCTTTTATTCGCAGAAGGAAGACGAGGAGCACAACCCAGCCTTCAGCCAGAGAAGGCTGGACGCCAGCCAGCCACTGCCTTGTCTAGAGGCGAGTGGAAATTTGCAGTGTTTTCTTTTTTTGACGTGCACCGAGAGCCAGCGAGCAAAGCTGGGGGAAGGAGGATCGCTAGCGCCCAGGTGTTTCTACAAAGATCTTGGCCTTTGAAGACACGCGGTATTTAAGACGGCCACGGAGACCGTCGGCTGCAGTTAAGCTACAGCCACCAAGATGTGCCAAAGCAACTGTAATTTGGAGGCAGACATTACATCTCCCAACGCAGGGAACAAAATAAACCCCTCCAAAATCCAGCCCCTCTAAGGGGCCCTAAAAACCACAACATCAGCTCGAAACAATCAGCAGCTCCCCCCAGTCTTTCGGCAAAGCTAGGGAGAGTTGAAAGCGTAATCCCAAGGTTGCTTAAAATAACAAAGCTTTAGCAGAAAGCCAAACGGTGCCAGGGAATCAGGCTGGAGTTTGACATCAGCAGGAAGAGCGTTCCTTTACCTATGTCAATGCATCTTTGTTTGGCTGTGTGCTGTCTCGAGTGCCAGTATTTCCAGTGCCTGAGCTGATCCTCTCTTGTTTTGTCTTCAGCAAACACCACCATGATGACACTCTGAAAGGAGAGGGGGAGGGCAGAAGATTAAAGACAATAAAATGCAAACGGGTGAGAGAAAAGGCTGCGGGAGTACGTTTGTCTTGGGAGTTCTCCTCGGGGTCAGGTTTTGCGCGTTGCGCTTTGCAAAGCAGCAGCAGCAGGGCTGGCCCGCGTGCCGCCAGGAGGGCAGACAGCAGCGCCTCCTGGGTCACCGAGAGCCGAGCGGAGCTGCCCTCCTAACTGGAGCTCACGAAGCTCGCTGCAGGTTGCATCACCTGCACACCAGTGCTGCCACCGCTCCCCAGCGGGCCGGGCCGCGAGGGCTTGGTCTGGAAGGAGGCGGACGGCAGAGGAACGGGCGCTGACGTACCAGAGCGGCGAGCCGCCCGGCGTGCCGATGCTCCGCTTGGGGTTGGGTGCTCCGGGAGAGTTTAAGGTTTCCCGAGAAGCCACGAGAGCTGCCACTTACTCGGACTTTGCTGATGGGGTGATGGATTCCTTCGCTGCTGCTCACTTCTTTCAGCGTGATGGGGTAGAATTGGCCTTTGTTTAGGTACGTCATCGTGCTGTCCCCTGGCTTCTGCCGCAGAGACTTGGAGGCTTCCAGGGTGTACTCAAAGTTATTCCTACGAAGCAAAGAGGACAGCGATTGCTAAGGCATTTTCCTGGAAAGCTGATTAAATGTTTTACATTTAATTTGGAGAAATTCCAAAGTCGTTAGCTGACTCACTAAGCCATCAGCAGGCGAGGAAGTTGGAAAACAGGACGAGCCCCTTTTAAAACTATTCCCTTGGTGAATGAAGATTTCAGAGAAGTTCTTGGCAAGCTAATTCCGAGTCACGGCAGCAGGCCGGTCTGGGAGCTCTCCATTCCATCTCAGAGCAGCAAGCTGCTCTCACGGAACAGAACGCTATCCATTAGCTATTAGCAATTAAATTAAATCACAAGCTAATAAGCTATCCAGTGGCCACGGTCTCCTCTTCCCTCTCGGTCAAGTGCAGCTAACACAACGACCTTATTCCCCTGCCTCGGAGCTCGTACGAGTTTCGTGCTTCCCATTTCTGCCGTGGCTTTCCAGCAGACAACAGGCCTGAAGCCAGCTCTGAGAGACGACCGCTGACAGCCACTGCACCTTCTGATGGGACAAGGACAGCAACTGAAGCTGGGGGGTATTTCCAACCCTACAGGCAGTTTTCCTTGAAGACGTACGTAGGAATTGCATAGTTTTCAATTATTCAATTCCAACTAGCAGATGCTGTTGGTGCTTTTGACATCCACAGCGCCTGACAGACTCGGTGCAGGAGGCAGCGAGCCGCACTGCTCGCTCCCACAAAACCCAAATCTACGAGAAGAAGAGAGCGAAGGCCAAGGTGGCGTTAAAGCATTACCCAGAAATACTGTCAAAAACATAATCTTCTGAATTCATGTTGGTCATCCGGAGATTCAGTTCAGCAGGAAAGAAAACCTGGTGTAGACAAGAAACGAAACAAGGCAGTTAACACAGCAGCAACAAGAAGAGTCGAGATGAAACAGATCCGTGTTACCACGGGACTGGCAGGCAAACTGACCATCAGATAACGCTGATTTTTGGTCTGCACACACAGGACACCGGAGCAGGTTTTTAATCCAAAAACTTTTGGGTGTCAGCTAAGCACAACGCCTCACAAGCCTTGTGAGTCACCTTGTGGCAACCTTTTAAAGCTTCCCCAGATTTCAAAGAAAGGGAGCAGCCACACAGTTCCTTGAGGAGTGACTGGTTACTGTTGTTTTCAGCGGACACCATCGCGACACACGCACAGAGCGCCTGTTTTTGTACCTCTTGCACGCCTTCCTTGAAGGTCTCGGAGAAGGTCGAGTCCGGCGTCCGCCTCTGGGAGTTCTGCGGCTGGGTGTTGGAGCTGAACTGGTCGGGATTGAGGTTCCTGTCGAACACCACCACGCGCTCGGGGGGCTCGGGGTGGTAGACGCTGGGAGGGATGCCCACCGCGAAGCCGTGGGGCTGGGTCTCCGTTTTGATGGAGTGGGTGGGCATGGTGGCGATGGAGACGGTGACGGTGGTGTCCGGGGTGGTGAGGTGGCCCCTCTTGTCCATGCCCATCTGGGGCGTGTGCGGGAGGACGATGTTGAAAGGCACGTTCTTCAGGACCTGCACTCTGTTTTCTCCGGCAGAAATAAGCGATTGTTCCGTCACATTCGGGAGGCTGTTCCTTCAAAAGGCAAGGACAAAAAGTAAATAAACGGAACTTTTAATGTTCTCATTACAGAACTGCTTCTCAGCCTTTAGCCGACACCAGCTCTACTGTCTGTGAAGCTCTACCCTAACCTGAAAAGCTGAGAAAACTCATTAAAAAAAAAAAAAGCAAAACCACTCACCCGCTGCTAATAACTCCACCTTGGAGATGAATTACCCTGGAGCAAAGGGTGAGGGTTCACAGCCCCGATTCTCACTGCCTGGAAAACAGCGATCCCAAACCAAGCGCTGCGATGCTCCTCGCCACACGCGGGCTCACGCTGGGCTGCACGGAACTGCTGTCTGGCGGCCGGAGGGGGATCGAGAACAAGCTCGCCGCTCCTCTGCCCTACGAGCTTGCCACCCAAGAAGAGCTCCCGGGGAAATGACGGCCCACGTCCGTGCACATCCCCCAGGAAAACCCCACCGAGACTCCCCAGGGGGGTTTGCACAGCTTCACTCTCCACCCCACCACGCTCATTTCTGCCGGGATGAGCTGACACCTGCGGCCGGGCTGACCTCAGAGGCACCGTCCCTTCCTCTCTCCCTCCCAACGACGCGATCCTGCCCTCCGCCCTGCACCCGTTCGGACGCCCCGCCGTCCCCCTGGGGAGCCAGTTCGGCTTGTTCCACTGGCAGAAAGCTGATCGCTTTTGTCCTGCTACGTTGTGGGTCAGCGGAGGAGCACAGCTGGAGCCAGGGGAGCAGTGGGAACACGTGGCTGGGAGCCAGGCTGCTCTGCTCAACCAGAAGTCGTTCGAGCAGACCACAAAGCCTCAGCTCAGGTCCTTCAGACACTTTAATCAGGCCAAAGGAAGAGGATGGTGGGAGTGGAAGCCTGTCTCGAATGAACCTCACGTTCATAATATTTATTTAAGCTTTGTCTGCTTTGGGCAGGGGGGCACAAGAGAGGGAGGGCAGGCAGAGGAAGAAAAAGTTCTAGAGGATACAAAAGAAGGCCACAAACAGAAGAACTACATCACAAGCACTCTGAAGTCCCTCCCCCTCAGCCCATGCGTGAGGGAGCAATGCTGCTGGTGCCTGACACCAAAAATCAGCAGCGAAGAGCTGAGACAACTGCATGCAACAAAAGAAAAGAAAAAAAGACCTCTGCGAGCCTTGGGAAGGGAAGACTTCACTTAACATTAAAGACAGCAGCTTCTGCCACGCTGACGGTGTGACACGAGCAGACAAAGCAGAACGGAGGGCGGTAAGAGGTAGTTTGGGGCTCAGCTCTCCACACCACAGTCCGGTCCCTGTCCTGCTCCTGGAGCAGCAAGCTCACTTTCAGCAGAGCTTTGGTGGTCTAAGAGCGAAGGAGGACAAGCAGACACAGTAACAAAAGCCAATACCTTTTGCTATGATCTTGGTCAGGATGTTCTACCTCTGGTTTAGCTGTTGAAGATCTCCTCTCCCTCGGCACCTGGGAAACACAAGACACGCTGTCATTGCATTCCTCCTCCCGTACACACACAAGAAATTGGTCCCTCAAACGCAGCCATTACAGCTCTTCCCCTCTTTGGTCAAATTAAGAGAGCATCGCCGCCCGATACCAGTCATTATTCGCGTTACAGCCCGGCTGCTGCTGACATGGCGCAGCTCCGGGACGCCAGGCACGTCCCACGTGCTGCTCGGAGGATCCTGCTGCCACCAGCAGGGCCACTCGTGCAAGCCCCGCGCTCCTGCCAGCCTCGGACGGCGGGGAAAAGCAGCCCTCGCAGGCTGGAGCACCTCAGCTGGACCCGAGGGAGAGCCTCAACGTTCTCCAAGGCCGCTCAGGGCTTTACTTTCTCCTCAGAGACCGGGGGAGCGGGGGTACCAGGCTCAGACGGTGCTGCTGGCACTCGCACCCAGCGTGCCACCTGAAGGACTAAAGCAAACGTTTTCCCGCGCGAGGAGCGGGCTCCCAGCACTTCCCTGTGCTCCACGAGCACACGTCTCACGTTTGCCAGCTCAGGTGCGAGGCGAAGAATCACCGCTTTGCTGCTAATTAGCTCTGAAGCTGGCGACGTAGCTGCATGAAAAGCATATTTCTCCTAATTGCCCTGACTAAAGCCTAAACCCTGTCTGTTCCACGGAACACCACAACTCCACTAACCCCAGAACTGGATTTCAGAACTCTGAAAACCTCTACTTGGAGACCACACAGAGCCTGACCACAACTATCCACCGAACAACAAGGAGCTCCCAAACTGCCCGCGGCCCAAAGCCCAACACAGCTGCGGAACCCAAGTTTTGACTGAAAATGTACCTTCCGTAAGGCCCTGCTGGCGACAGCCGGAGGATCAGGGCAGCCCATTAATCAAACAGAAGTCTTCAGGTGGTTTTTTTCAAATATAAAATATTCAAAGGTGATCTCATCACTGCTTTTAATATTGCGGAGGGAGAGGGGGCGTACTGCGAATGCCCAGGCGCTGTCCCTCTGACGTTACTTCACCGCAGCCTCCAAGAAATCTTTCAGCCCTGGCTGTCCTGCCTCACACAGTGTGCTCAGTACCTGTTTTTCCACCAATTTCCTACACGCCTGCTGATACCCAAACACGAGGAAACCCCGAATTAGACGTTAACGTACAGCAAATCCCTTGTGCTTTGCCAAGCATGAAGGATCGACGTCGCCTCTTCGTAATCTACACATTTAAAATCAAAATCGATTCTGTGGGTTAAGATTGTGCTGGTGAAAGTGGGTTTTTTTTCCTTCCTCCTACCCAAACGCACAGCAAGTGTGGGCACAAAGCAGAAAGGCAAACCAAACTAGCCGAATAACACTCACACCAGTGAGTTTGGGGCATTTTGCTGCTCGCGTGGAGCGCTAAGCCCCGTACAAAGCATTACAAGACCATTTTGATACAGAAGACGCGTTCACATCAAAAATAGACAAAAATTTTGTACGCCCAGTGCAACCTGTGCTAGGGTTTGAGGAACACACTGAGGCTAGCAACTGCACTCGCTGCTGTTGAAAGGCACGAACACAGCGCCAGGCCCCAGAGCCAAGGCAGCCTCTGGCCTCCCTGCCTGCTCAGCACAGAGACAGGCAGCCCCGCCTGGGAGCACCACGCCTCCCCGCCTGCAGGTCTGCGGGCCTCCCCCGACCTCAGCGCTGGGGGGAAGAAAGCCACCCTGGCTTGGGCTTCTCGTATTTAGAGGAGAAAGCTCAATGAAATGCATTCTGTGCGGAGCAGAGGGTTATCTGCTCGGGCTCAGCTCAGCCGTGGGCATCTAGGAAGGTAAATGTCTCAGAGAAGACCTCGAGCGCTAAGGGGAGACGACCGCGGCTGCCAAAGGATGAACAGGCTAACAGCTCGCTGAAGGTTACAGGGATGCAGGCACCAGCTCCTTCTGGCCGACCTTCCCCCACCCACAACCAAAAACTCTCTTTGTAGCCCCCCGGCGGCCCCACCAGAGCAGGGGTCCCACGAGCAAAAGGAAATGCATATTTACAGTCAGACACGGACGCGCTCCGAAGTTTCACTCATCGTGACTATTTAATACTCTGCCTCCCGCAGAGCCTGGAGTCAAAGCGCTACTGAAGCTTTTGACCATTACAACAAGATCCAGCTCTTATTTTGCTGAGCTAAAAATAAACTCATTCCTCCTGAAAGCTTTTTTTCTTAATTTTAAAGCCCTACGCTTTGAAGTCCTCACGATATATTCATGGCGTCAGCAAAATCCAGGCAAGGACTCTTTGTCATCAAGCAAACGATGCTTTTTCCACCGGTGGAATAAACGCTCCAGCGGCTGCCAAAGCACACCCGTGACAATCTACCTTGTAGTAATCGTACAGCAGTCCGAGGGCAGCCGCGCTGTCTTCATCGCCGTTGATGCTCATCATAGCTTTGGTAGCTGCCGTAAGGGGATTTTCAAGAAAGGATTTCCAGGCTTCATCTTCGCTGGTGTACGGACGTCTCTGGGAGTAGAGAGAGTCATTCTGAAGAACCAGCACGGGTCTTTTACTTGAATCGTTAAAAAAAAAAAGAAAAAAAGAAAAGGAAAAGCACCTGTTAGAAGTCATGAAAAACATTCCTGAAGTTCTTTAAAGTTCGCTGCCCCAGTTTCACAGGGTTCAAATTCTGATTCAGTGCTTTGCGAGGATTAGTCAACACAAAAAGCCCAGAAACCTAATTCTGATCTCACCCGTGCTCAGTGTAAATCGGGATTAATGTGAACAAACTCAGCTGGATTACACCAGCCCGTATACAGTCAGGGAGCCGTTTAAGAGCACAACAGAGCTGCTAACGCTCTGAATCCAGCCCAGAAGTTATACGTGCTTACCGGCCTACCACCTACAAAACCTCCAGCACGCCCTACGCAATGGTAGCGAGCCGTAACCTGCTCTCGTTTCCATGTGGAACTAGAAAGCGTGAGCTAACAGAACGCCTTGCTCCCGGAGCCTTCAGAAGGTGCCTGCGCTCTCCGAGTCCGCATTAAAACACCACGGGGAAAGCTGGCCAGAGAGTCCTCAAAACCAACACAGCAGTGAACTTTTCTGACAACGGAAGGCAAGAGATTGGCTGTCTGGTTACTGCCGAGGAGATGAGAGCCTAGCTCGAGCCAATGACAAGTTACAGCTGGGAAAGAGAGAAAACCTTGGTTGTATCCTTGATGATGCAGTACGTTGAGAAACTGCACCTACTCTGAACGCTCTGCTACTGCTGCGAGGGAGAAAGGGCCCAAACCTGGAGCTTCCGCACGTTAAATGAAAGCCAGCTTAGACATCTTGACAAAGTCAGGTCCTGGTGGTAAAACATGCTTCATCTTTAAAGCCAGTTCAAGAAAACATTTTTTAAAATCTGACTTTTTAGACGAGCTCAAATAGTTTTCCTTCCAGTGTAAGCGCAACATTCATTTACTAGGTTGGGTGGAACAGGGGACACTTGGATTTCCTCAGATAATCCAAGACCTGGCGTCTTTAATAGACGAATAATAGCTTGTTTAAAAGAGAAAAAAAGCAAACTCCAAACCAAAACACATCCTCACCACCATCAGACCCCTTCCCCGGAAGATAAGGATTCTTTTCACCTGTTATTTACCCAGATGCATTCAGAGATTGAAGCGCGCTACAAATACAAAAAGTTGTGAAACGCGAAGTTGTGAAACGCGCTAATCACTGTAATCAGCTTAGCGCTATCCTGCGTTTATCACCACCTTCCACCAAAAAGATTGCCAAGCACTTTGTAAATGATGCGTTCGATCCGGGATCGGTTACACAAGCCTCAGCGGGACAGCTGGGCTGAGCTGAAGGCACTTTAAGTGGGAGCTTCCAGGATTTATAAGAGCACTTTGTACCTATAAAACAGCACTGTATGGTTGGGGGGGGGGGGAAAAAGCAAACAACGAAAAAGACGAGCTCTTCACCAAACCCTGCTCTAGGCTTTGTAGGGATTTACGGATGGGCTGAGATGTGTGCCAAAGCGCAGACTGCTGTTGTGTCGGGGACATCCACCTTCTACCGAGGAGCGCACAGCGAAAAGACAACGCTGAGTTCTCCCAAGGGATGAATAAGGATCCTCCTGTTCTTACACAACGCGATGAAGGGAGCCTGGAATATCCACAGCAAGGGGACAAGTCCTCAACCCGAGCCACTTGCGAGGAAAAGGGAGGAGAAGTAACCGGTGTGCGGTGCCTTTTGCCCACCCTCGCTATGCCAGGAGCGGCTGCGCTCCCGTGCGAGGAGAGGGAAGGGGGAGAAGCAGGAAAAAAAGAGGGTGTTGGGGAGAAGGAAGCAAAGCTCAAAGCTTCCCCAGGGAACCCCTGCAGCACCCAAACCCCCCGAGCCTGAGGAAAGCGAGGGGACGCAGCAGCCGTTACCTGCCGAAATCCACCTTCCCGCCGGGGTGCGCCTCGTAGAAGTCCATGGGGCCGGCTCAGAGCCCCCAGCCGGGCATTGGGGGGGTGTGAGGTGAGTGTGTGAGGTGTGTGTGAGGGGTGCGAGGGGCGCACACACCACACGCGGCGGAGCCCGCTCCCGGCCGCCGCCCGGCATTTAAGGCCGAGGGGGGCGGCGGCTTGTGCAGGCGGGGCGGGACGGCCGCAGGGGTGCTCCCCCCCTTCCCTTCACCCCCTCATCCCCTCACACCCCCCGCAGCCGGGGGCTCCCTGCCGCCATTTCGCGCCGCCCCGCCTCAGGTCGCTGCCCTAAGATGGAGGGGGGGCGCCCCCTGAGGGGCTTCTCCCCCCCCGCCCCCCCCCAACTCCCCGCCCCGCGGGGACTTCCAGCACTCACTTGTCGTAGTCCTGGGTCATGTCTGGAGGAGGCGGCGGGCGGCAGAACTGGCCCGGCGGGTCGGAGCGGGACGGGCCGGGAGGGCGCGGGGGCGAGCGGAGGGAGCAGCGCGCAGCCCGCCGCACCGACGGGTTTTGTCGGCTTTTCTCGCCCGCTCAGGTGGCGCCGCCGGCCGCAGGTGGACGGAGGCCGCGCGGCGCCTCCCATTGGGCGCCGGGGACGGCGGGGAGGAGCCGGCGGCCGCCCATTGGGCGGCGGGGAGGGAGGGGGCGGGACCGCGGAGATGGGGCGGAGGGGACGGGCGGGCGGCGCTGCGGTGGCCGAGAGGGGCTCGGCGCTGAGAGGAGGGTGACGCGACGCGGGGGTGGGCGTCTGAGCGCTGACAGGGCTGCTCCCGAGGTTTAAAAAGAAAAAAAGTTCCTGAGGTTAAAAAAAAGAAAGAAAAAAAGTCTGTTCCTGAGGTAAAAAGTCAGTTCCCGAGGAAAATAAGTAAATAAAAAGCTGTTCTTGAGGTAAAAAGTGCCGTTCCTGAGGTAAAAAGTTAGTTCCCGAGGAAAATAAATAAATAAAAAACTGTTCTTGAGGTAAAAAATTCCGTTCCTGAGGTAAAAAGTCCGTTCCCGGGGAAAATAAATAAATAAAAAGCTGTTCCTGAGGTGAAAAGTAATTTCCCGAGGAAAATAAGTAAATAAAAAGCTATTCTTGAGGTTAAAAAGTCCGTTCCCGAGGAAAATAAATAAATAAATAAATAAGCCGTTCTCGAGGTAAAAAAAATGCCGTTCCTGAGGTAAAAAGTCAGTTCCCCAGGAAAATAAATAAATAAATAGCCGTTCCTGAGGTAAAAAAGGCCGTTCCTGCGGTAAAGAGTCTGTTCCTGAGGAAAATAAATAAATAAAAAGCCGTTCGTGAGGTAAAAAGTCTGTTCCTGAGGTAAATAAATAAATAAAAAGCCGTTCTTGAGCTTAAAAAGGCCGTTCCTCAGGTAAAAATAAATAAATAAATAAATAAGGCCGTTCGTGAGGTAAAAAAGTCCGTTCCCGAGGAAAATAAATAAATAAGCCGTTCCTGAGGTAAATAAATTTTAAAAAAGTCCGTTCCTGAGATACACAAATTAAAAAAGACCGTTCCTGAGGTAAAAAATCGCCTTTCCCCGCGCCGCCCCCCGGCGGCTCAGCCCCCCAGGTTTCCCTCCTCCCTCTCCCCGGTGACTTTCCGCACTAAAACCCCTTTCTGAGGACAAGTCCTCAAAGACGGCACCATTGCCCCTGCCCCGCTTCGGTGGACCCCCAGGAGGCCGAAAGGGCGAAAGGAAGGAGGGAAGGGGCGGCTGTGAATGTGGCTGAAGCCTCGGGGTGACAGCGGGGACGAGCACATGGCACGTCCAGCTTGGGGACACCGACAGAAATGGGCAAATCGCGGGTTTCTCCTTGGGAAACGCGGGTGGGAGGCTGCCCGCTGCAGTACCCAGCCGAACCAAGCCCCGAGCAGCAGCCACGCTGTCTATCACATGTCAAGATGCTTCAGATAACTGCTGCAATTTAAAAGCGTGCGTACTAATAAGAGGTCTCTCTTCTAGGTCAAAATCTCTTCCCTGTTTGTACAGGACATACTCCAATGCAAAATCACAGAGGGACAATTCAAGCGGCCAACCGAGGGAAATATGAAACTAAAGGGAAGAAACTTTCACTAAGGGTCTAATTCTGGAAGTTGCCTAATATCCTCCGACTGGATTACAACTTGCGTTCTAGAAACAAAATGCTTTGTTTGGATCTGCAAACACTGCCACTAGGATGGCAAAAATAAATATTGCTATCTGCGTAGGATCTCGCTCCACGGCGTGAAACGAACCGGCTTGAATCGTTCTTCATGACACGCAATAAAAGCTACCCTGTATTTTTAACCCGTTTTAAAATCTGGATTACACAGAAGGTGTGATTTCTTACCCGCTCGCACTTACGAAAAAGAGCTATCATCAATTAAGATGTCAGGAAATCACATTTTTCCAAACAAGTAAAACTTGCTTTGTTTCCAACACAAATTACACAACCAGCTCCGAAGCAGAAGCATTGGAAAGTGCTGCTGACTTTCTTGACTGTTGTTTGTCCACGATGCTCTCTGTTCTTCGAGCTCGGGGACGTGCACGCGCGATCACCGCTTTTTGGCACACGTGCACACTTTTCCTGAACACTAACACCCGGTCCTACCCTGTAGCTCCAGTGACCCAGACGCAGCGTGCCTTGACGTTCAGTCACCCGCTCACCTTGCACCCCAACTGCTGCAATCCTAGCGATGCACCGCGCTTGGCGTTTCTACTTCACCAAAGTTTGCTGAGGCTTTACTCCAAACGAATCGAGGCTGGTGCCTCTGCAAAAAGAGCCTGCTTTTCTTAACAGCCTGATTCAGGGATGAAAATGTGGTTATCGACATGGCGATCACTTCCACATTCAGCAGACAATGATACAAACACCGGATTGTGACAGCGCTGACTAATCTGCCGGTCACAATCTAGGCTCTGTAACACCACCGGTAGGTGTATTTCTGTGATGTCACTAACCCGATTGCTTCATCGCTGGATAAAATCAGGCACGAAGCACAAAGGGATTGAGGAGGGCTCTGGTTTGGGCACGGAGCCATCCCAACCTGATGTGGCAGCACGCTGGCAGGACTTCCCCTGCCCTGTGCCGACAGGCGTTCGCTCCAGCTGCTTCCCTCGCTCAGCCCTTTCACCTCCCTGTCACCGCTCTCCTCCACCTCTTGTGCCCTCCCCTTTACCTTTTCCTCTTCCTCAGTCCTGCCTTCAGCGCTCTCCTTCCCTTCCTCATGCATTCATCTCCTGTTAGGTGAATTCCCACTCAAGACACGTAACGAACCCCACAGAGCCCACACACCGTTTGGAACCGTCTGGCCGAGCGCTGTCGCAGCGTGCTCATCCGCTTCCCTATTGTCCTTTGACATCACTCTCGAGAGAAATCGGGAATTATTCTGCACGAGGATCACCCACTGCTACGACTTACCCAACAGACAAGGCTCTGAGAGTTCGTACGCGGTAATTATCACCTTGGCGCACCGGCCGTTCACACCTGTGTAACAAACAAGTTGCATCGAATTTGTAACAGTATTTTTGATTTCGCAAAACGCAGCAGGCAGTCCAGACAAGATGCGTTCTGCTTCATCTGAGCCCTGAGATGTCGGAGCTGGCTGCAAGGAGCACCGAATCTTCCGAACTTCACTCCGCAGCCCACCAGGCAAGCTCTTCCCTTCTGCATTAGGCCACGCGGTCACTGACGATACAGCTGGAAAAGTAAGCCCACAGCTAACCGCTGACCCCGCAGAATTAACCCAAAGGAGTCAAAGGGATGGAAAGAAAGAAAAGCCCAGGCAGAGGTTCATGAGCCCACTAGAAAGCAAGGTACGGCAGACGTGAAGGAAAGGAAGAGGCAGACGAGTGGCCGTGGAGAAGGAAGGTGGAAAAAGATGGGGAAAAGGAGTCAAGAAATAAATGGAAGCTCAAAGTGTGAAATTCAGAAGAGGAAAGTGAAAGCAAAAGTTGGCCTTTCAGTCATATTCCTGTATGCACTCTTGCCAGCATTCCTTAGAAAACAGATTTCCCCTTTAGTTCTGTATTTAGCCTTAAAGATAAGACGGAAGCTGCTCGCAGAAAGCAGACTGTTCAGGCCAGGAGATGCAGCTCCACTCTAACATGCCTACCACATACATGGACCAAGTTTGCAGAAGCCTACATACAAAAAGAAGTCAACCTGAAGTCTAGAATTTTCTGTCGACAATAAAACCTTTGCCTAGCCCATCCCACTGAACGCTCCTCATCCCCATAGAGCACTTCCTTTGGATTTACCTCCTGTGTACACACACCCTACTGTACGGGGCGAGAGCGATGTAGCAAGAGAACGGCGTGTGCGGCCCTGTGCCCGCACGCTGTTCTCTGCCTAATCCGCTTTGCCCCAGCTGCCCAGCCAGGAGCTACAAACACGGCGGAGCTCAGAGACGAGCCTCCCTTCAGCCAACAAAATGTTTTGTCACGGTCTTGTGCCGAAGCAGCACACCTCCCTGCGCCGTCCCTCGCAGCCTCACAGAGCAGCTTGCCCGCAGCTGGGAGAGGGCCGGTCGCCAGCGCTGCCTCCCAGGACCACACTCCAAATCCTGCTTAGAAGCACAGGATCCAGCCCAAGCGCAGGCTTCGAGGAGTTTCCTCTTCACCGGGCACTCGCTCACTGCCTCGGCAGCCTCACACGCCAGCCCCGGCTGCTGTGGCACTGGGATAGAGTTTTGAATGAGCAAAGGACAACAAGGAGGTTTTGGATCAGATGCAGAATGCTTCTCCAGCGCAGAGCAGCCACGTCAGACTGTCAGAGGAGTTGGCTTGTATTTTCTTTTAAAACCGCCTGGTTTGCTGCCAGAGGCAGGCTGCAGATGCTGGCGAGCGGGGAGGAGCGTTCTGGCTCTCAACACGCCGCCACGAGCAGTTGTACAAGGACAGCTACAACCTCACATGAGGACACCAGCATTCGTCATCCCGCGTTCTGCCAGCCCTTACTCAGTCTCTCGTTCAGCGCTGAGGAAAGCTTTCATCTCCGCCAGTTCCCGCATCTTGGCATTCCCTTCGTGCTCTCCCTCATGTCAGCTGGCCAGGAGCAAAGGAGCTTCACACGCAGGGAGCAATGAGACCAGCCTGCGGAGGAGATGCTGAAAGCAAGCACTGTGCTTTCAGCGTGGACAAAGCACCGAGACACTCTGCTCTGCCAATCCACATGCTAACACGCTCAGACAGGAAATTTATGACCACATGTACTGGGAACCCATTTGGTTTGGGATCAAAACCTTTAACAAAGCTCTCCTGAGTCTTCTGCGCTTCTGAAGCAGCGTAAGACTTGCTCAGCCTGACACAGGGAAGGGATGGATTAGCCATGGTGCAGACAGTTAGCCAAGGACTTCATGTCTTTACGAGCTGGCCCTGCAAAAACATCCTCTTGACAACTTCCCACAAACACCCTAAAATGACTTTTCAGGACCATCAGCAAGTCTTGCTCATCCACAAAGGGAGAAAAGCCAGCATTAAGCACTCAGAAGGGACTTCGGAGCTTCCCAGGAAGTTATGAGCACTGAGTTTTCATTGCGTTCCTGCAACGCTGCATGGTTTTCCCAAATCTCCTTAACAGCACTGTTTCAGGGGGCGTGCAAATAATAGCCTAGGAAAGATGTGATTACAGCAAAGCCCACACAACGCACTACTGACAATGTATTGAACTAGCGTTGCCTACAGGCACGTAACCTCGCTGATTCTCATTTCTCTTGTTAAATCAGGCTCAGCGCCCTCGCTCAGCACAAGAGGTTAAGGAGAACGTCAAACATCTCCCCTTCATGTCTGGAAAATGAGAAAAGAATTGAAAAGAAAAAAGAAATGTGGCAGCCTAAGTTGATAATGAGAACGCAAACGCACTGAGGCAGTGAAAAGACAATAAAATTCCAGTTCCGTTGGAGGCTAACTTCCAAAGAAAATTAGACGCCTGTCATATTTCTCCAAGGAATCAATAGAAAGGTTGCATGATTGAAGAAAATCATAAAGTAGGGTTACGTTTGTACTCTTGGTAGAAAAAACAGCATGTTCAAGTATAATACGCAAACGGGGGAAAAAGTAAGTTAACTTTAGAAGGCACAGCAAGGTCTCAGAATAACTGATACGCTATTGTCTAAGTCAGTAATTATTGCACTATTCAAAATCTTCTCAATATATGTTTTAAAATTTCAATCTAAAAAAAAAAAAAACAAAAACAAAAACACAAGACTTGGCTTTAACCTAGCTTGGAGACTTGAATTTCCCCTGGAAGAAGTACAGAAGGGCCCGTACCAGAAAGCTGAGCTTTCCTGGGCCGCTTTCAGCAAACAGTTACAGAAAGGAGCTGCAGCAACATAAAAGCAGATGGAAGAGGTGGGGGGAACCGCTGGGCTGCGGCAGACACCCTGCCCTTCAGCCAGCAGCCGTCAGCTCCACCAGCACAGCTCCACCTCGGGCTCACAGTAACTGGACTCGAGCAGCTGTCCCCGGAGAGCTCGGCTACACTCCGCAGAAGATAAGACTCGGCTTCTTAAGCATCACCACTGGAGCGTAAGTGGCGATTGATTAAACTGCATTGAACTACCACGAAGTATTTCAGAGGCACGCCCTTTTCTTTTAAATCTGCCTCTTCACCTCTGTGTCCAGAAGGCACATGGCTGGTGATGATTAATTGCAAGCTTTATTGCAGTTTATTAAAGTACAACTTTAATTTATTCCGACATCTAAGGGAGCTTTGTTACGTTTGTAACAATGTAACAATGAGTACGGGATTTTTAATTTATGAAGCTGAGATTTTACTACTACAGTAGTTTTAAAAGAAAGGTGGACCTGTAATTAAGAGGTGCACAAGTCTCTCAAATGAAGACTTCTGAATTAAATTAAGTCTTCGTGTCTATAAAGCGTCTTTTAGATAGCTAATTCAGAACTTCAGCAAATACTATAGCAAAATGAATGGGGTACTTTCAGGAGTTTGAGGAAACACTGTTAACAAACACACGGTGCTAATGCTTGCACATTTCCGTTGATTTTTAACTGACACAAACACCCAGAACAAGAACAAAGGACATTTTTTTTCTAAATATGTACAAACTTCAGTAATTCGCTCAGGTGAGGCTAAGCATAATAAATAACAGCTAATTGTAAAATACAAGCACGAGATCTGATTCAAGCTGGTACCTGCTGACTCCATAATGTAGTTATCAGCTCAAGACACATCCAAAGTCTTGAGGCAGCTAGCACAACATGGCAGTACACACTGAATTGTATCACTTAGGAAACATTTAGCACAAACAAGTAACAACTCAGTCTGTACTCTTTCCCCCACCAGACGCAGGTTAGCTTTGTGTTGCTAAAAGCTTACTTTCCCATCCGCACGCCACAGTCACATTATGGGACCACGGCTCTAAATCCTCGTTCTACAAGAACTGCCTAAAATGTCTAAAAAAGTAAAAACTTTCACCTAACTGGTATCTTTTCTGACATCTCAAGTCAGGACACCATGTTCTACTCCACCGAGCCAGCGAAGCCTTCGTGGCTTGCCAACATTTCCAAATAAGTCTGACAACTTACTTTTAATAGCCTGCCCGCCCTCCCTTCCACACATTCCTGCCTGCTCTACCTGTGCTTGAAATGCTGCTTTATCGCTTCGCTTCGGGTGGGCAGGGCAGCACGTCTCTGCTGTCCTTCATTCATTCACCTGCTCCCAGTTTTTAGACAACAGTTTCACAGATGGAACTGCAACAAATCTGAAACCCTTCCATCATGCTCAGGCTACTCACTGAGCTGATTACCTTCTCGGATTACATCTCACTGAAGCTCAAGCCGTGCTCAGGAAGGAAGCTATTACTAAAATAAAATAAAATAAAAGTCTGCAGACAGCATTTTTCTTGTCCACAATACCGCCTGGGCACAGCTGGAGATTTGGTGATTGATCAAGTGTATTTGGCAACTTCTGTACTTTGTGCTGACAGGTGGAGTTAGGGAATTTTATTTCATTCAGCTGAAGGCAGCATTATTCAGCTGTGAATCTACTCAACATCTCTCTGCCCAACATACGTATACGTTATGGTGTCTTTAATGTAGTCGTAGCACCCAACTTCATTTACACATTGTCTGGGATAGTTGGAAAACACAGTGCATAAATAAGATCGAGCATGAGAAACGGGTAGAATGGCTGAGGCGCAAGCTGCTGCGTTATGAAGTGACCAGAAGAAATGAAGAGCAGCTCAGAAGAGAGCAGCATTGCAAAAGAAGAATGACGGGAGGACCTGGCAGCTATTGCTCTACGAGAAAAAGGATGGGGAGTTCCAGCCATAAAAGCAGCCGCAAAAGCTGTGAAGCCCAGAGTGGAACACGGACCCAAAAGGCGTTAGCTTGAATGAGAGGCTCAGGCACAACAAGAGACTGGGAGATACTCGGGGTGCAAAGAAATGTTGAAAGCAGTGCCAGAGCCGCTTCAGAACAGACCATTTAGGAACAAAGACTGAACAACTCACTGCAGTGACAACATCAACCACCTGCTCCTTTTATTTGTTAACACGCTATTTCAAAACAAAGTAAACATTACTTTCTAGAAATATATTTGCTGTCATACAAGTCGGTAAAAAAAAAAAATAAAAGCAGCATGTTAATTGCAAAATCTTACAGTGCAATTAGATGCCAACGTGCCGTCCAGGACGCTTGGAGTATGTAAAATTATGTGAAAAAATGGCAATTTCATAGCTTCCTGTTGGCTCTGTTGCAAAGTGAGGAAATAAATCTCGGTAAACAGTTCCCTTGGTAACTCTCCCAGTTGGAAACCAGTGACCGACTTGAATTACGGATGAAGTGACATACAGCTGCAGTGCAGCGGCAGAGCTCAGCGCTACGACCTTAACAGAAGGTTTCTGTGCAGGAAACGGGAACATTGGCAGTGCAGATGTGATGCCCCGGTTCGGGATCGAACCAATTCACACAGCTTTAATACCATTATATTTAGGTCTCTTTACTTCCTGAGGCTGGTGTTGTATTTTGGCTTTTTGGAGAGTTTTTTACTGAAAAGTTTGTGTTCTATCACACACACCTCTTCGTGGATATAGGAGGGCTGTATCCTCAGAAGAAAGGAGAAGAGCCGTAGCACAAAATGGTAGCTCTGGGGAAAGTCCACTTCTTTGTAGTGAGCCAGATGACCGCACAATCTGAAAAGAAAGAAAGGAAATATATCAAATTCTACTTAGAGGAAAACTCCAACATCTTATCAACTGCCTGAGTCACAATTCCTGTCTACAGTGCCAGTTCTGTCCAGGAGAAACTTAGAGGACTGGCCCAAGACACGTCAGAGATGGTACAGAGGCATTAAGAAGTTATACCGCGCATAGCTTCTCGTCCTATGAACTAGGATCATCCCGCACCAAACGATAAATGTGTTTTTTGCCTTTCAGCATGACGTCGAACCAGTGCCCTTTTTACCAGCGTTCAGCACATGTAGCAAAGTGTGAACTGGGCTACCTCAACCTAGTTTTAAAACTGCCAAGACCATCCAGTGCAGCAACCC
Source organism: Nettapus auritus (assembly GCA_011076525.1). Classification (NCBI taxonomy): domain Eukaryota; kingdom Metazoa; phylum Chordata; class Aves; order Anseriformes; family Anatidae; genus Nettapus; species Nettapus auritus. The sequence goes on along the minus strand of CM021767.1, from coordinate 103,215,996 downwards.
CGGGCTCTTCTTTTCTCTTCCCATTTGCAGCGATCTCCCTAAGGTCCCCTCTCCTCTCGCTGCCGCTATGCCATGCAACGGTAACCCATCCAGTTCTTGTCCGCTGCCTGTGTGTGCTACACATGGAAGAGCTGCCTAAAAACACGAGAGGAAAGCTCAGCTCACGTCACTGGAGTAATACAGGAAGCACTGGAGCATGCGTTGGCCGTGTTGACAAAAAGTAATTAGTGCTAGAGCAGCCTTCTGCTTAATTATTTTGCAGCCGTTGTGGCAACAATTTTAAGGGAAATGAGGAGTTTCGCTGCTGAAGTGTGCAATGAAAACAGCAGCCTGGACTTGCGAGCAAGAAGCACCAAACACACCCAACCAAAGATGATGGAGGACGCATGGTGCAGATAGCCCAAGTGCAGCACTATTGCTTGGTTCAGCAAATTAGGCTGGAAAAATAACCTGTTAAGCCCAGATTTGCTTTTATTAAGAGCCGAGAGTTTAAAGTAGCTTAAAATCCAGCTGCTTCAATTAAAAAAAAAAACAACACTTTACATTCACACGAGGATTCAGGGGCTGTTCACTGTATAAATCCTCTGCAGCCTCCGGTTTACTACGTGTTGCCCTGGGACGTGGAGAAGCAGAGTTTAAATTTCCCCTCTGTCTGATTCAGAGCAGCGGTCTTAAATATTCACCAGAACAAGGACTGGAACCTGTCTGTCCCAATTTTTATGGGCAAGTGTGCTAATTACTAGACTATAGAGTCATTTGCTCGCTCCCTCTGGCCCAAAAAACATTTACATTTTACCTCAAACTGGAGGAACAGATAGACCCGTCCTGGAGTACCATGACAGTCACACTTCGGGGAGCCAAGGCTTTGTTTAAATCCTCCTGAAGCTTGGCTGGTTGGAAACCTGGAACCAAGCCTCTCACACTGTGGGTCCCATGGTCTGCCCGACAGATTCTGTCCTCACGCTGCCCACAAGCTGCCAGCAACCTCTTAAAAAACTGGTTTTAAACTTCTCCTTTCAGCAGTGTCAGAAGGATCCAGCTGACTCCACAACCCCACCCAAAGCTTTCCTAGGTTCAAGCTTCTCTTGTAAGCGGTGTCTGTTGAACCAAATCTGCATTGTTTGGCTAATATGAATTTAAACATTTTGTGACACCCTCGTCTCAACCCCGAGTTTCAGCACTGACAACTCTTGGGGCGATTTAGTTGTCAGAGCTCAGTTTCTAATGGGGGTGGGGGGAATGATGCAGTATGTTCTTAGGCAGAACGTGCCTGAGAATCCACCGCTACGGTTATGCACCTGTTCCACTAACTGGAGTTACGCTTTTCACAAGAGTCCCTAAAGTCAAGAGACATGCACACATATTTTTCCTCCATTTTGTGCTATTTCTGTGCTATTTATGCTAAAAAAATTTCAAAGAGATTTTAAATTTCGATGTAATAAGGGAAAAACCTACCTATTTTTCTCAACACTTCGCGCACATAACACTTTACCATGTATCATCTCAGAATAGCCATATACACAATTAATTTGGAATTCAGCTTAAGAATTAAAGCTCTAAAACGTAAGAAAAATGTAAAACCATTTTACCCATCAGTTTACTGCTCGCAGCTTTGCCCACACTGGAACTGCACCTCAGTCTTACAACTAAAGCATTCCACTGGTCCCAGTTAGGCCACGCTGACTTTTAGAGAATTCCTATCTTTGTTTTTCGTTCTCTCATACACACACACACTTGCATAGGATAAACCCCCGTATCTGAGGGAGTAGATGTTATTTTCCAAAGTTAACGAAGTGTCAGGTGTATAATTAACTACTTGCATTGCAAATGATATAATGGGAAATTTAACCGGTAAGAATTTAAATTCAAATCTTGCTTTATGAAGGCTATGACAGTTTGCCATTAACATTTTAATACATTACATATGAAAATGCAGGCTTAAAAACAGACTTTGCATGAAAAGATTACTCACGCAAACATACACCGAAATATCCACTCATTCCGTGTGGATATAAGATTTACGCAAATTTGTGGTAAAAAGGATTATTACCTCTCCTCCCTTAAAAAAAAAAAAAGGCCAAAAAAAAAATAAAAAGCTCCTTATTCATACAAAAGAATGAATCCATACAACCAAAGCTCTTGTAACATAACACTGTGTTTACATTATTCCAACCCATTTCTGCCACGGTGGATATGTGAAAGGCGATGTGAAAAGGAAAATAAAGATAAGCAAATAAATCCGCTAAAAGAACAGACGGCAGACAGGTAAAAGCCAGTAATTTTCAAGGGGAATATTTCATGTTTTAAAAACCAGGAATGTATCGCTACGATTTTGCAGGGGCTATTGCTCTCTTCAGCATGGCACTGAGAAGCGCGTATCAGATAAAGATTTAAGATGTCGTTCAGCACACATGCAACGACACACAAATGAAGACGCGTTGCACATCAGTGTACCCGACCTCCTTTCCAAAAAAAACCCTGCCCTGGCTGTGGCTCCCTGCCCGTACCCACCAAGTAGAAACCCCCCCAGTTTTTGCAGAATTTGACAGAAGTGGAAGGTATTGAAGGACAAGTGAGAAGTGTGACACAAACCAGGCAGGCACTGAAGTATTCATATCACCTTGCACAAGGCAGGGTAAGCTGGGCTATAATTCTCCTTGCTCTTTAAGTCCTTTAAAGACTAACAAATGGCATCGTTGTTCTGATATACCCTTAGCTGAACAAATAAATAAATAAATTCCCTTCAATTTGTGAAGTCAGGATTTGGGGACAGTTCTCTAGTAAAGACGGACACGAAACATTCTTAGTAATAAGCACAGATGTTTCCTTTTCCCATATTTCTTACTTTACTTTTCCAGTCTGCTTTCAAAAACAGCTTAGAGGAAGCAGTGATCGAGTCCTTTTCGTTCCCAGTCATTTTATTTTTAGATATATTTTGAAGGCATTGACTAGCTACTTATCTGAATCTTAAAATTAGCACTCAGCGTTAAGTTTTGATTAAGATCACCAAAAAAAAAAAAAAAAGGCAAGAGAGTGATTTAAAAACACCATTTTCCATGCTTTTGGGGGCTCAAAGGAGAGAGGAATGGAAGCTTTCCCATCCTCTTAGGAGCGGTTTCTAAAATACTACAAAGACGGACGTGCAGTGAATATTTCTATCTAGCTGCTACTCTTGCCATGTGACTCCACTTGCTGATTTTGTCTCATCTCCTCTCTTCTCAAAAGCTCGCTTTGATCACTCTTCATATTACAATGTCTACTCTCCATCCAAGACTAACCCTTCCGCACACACCCCTTTCTACAAATGATTTTAAATATATGTGAAGACACAGTTGTATACACACCCCATATTTGGCATTTGGAAAGAAAAAACATAGATATACGTACATGCACACACGGTACTTTACTGTCGGGAGATTTTTCCAAAAGGTATTTAAGGAAAATTGGAATACTTACTTTTCGCGACACAGTCTGATTGTGCACAGCCAATAGTCGGGGTTGATGGCTGTAAGTACACCGTTTTTTTCTTGCAGAATTCCCTTCAGGCTATGCCCATGAAAACAAGTTCCATCGGGGTTTTCTTCAGACCAGCTTAACTGAAAACTTGCGGGATTTGGCCTTTCAGCAGGGCGCACTGAACCAGACAGCTTGCCAAACTGATTTTGCAAGTTCACAACCATCTCTGTACAAATAGAAACAAACAAGGGGGAAAAAAAGGCAAAAGTATTGAGTGTTGGAGTACCCTTTAGAGGTGATTTACATAGGAATAAAATAGGGCTGTTTGTACCTTTTTTATTTTTATTTATTTTTTTATTTTTAAAGACATCTACAAGGAATACTGAGAAAGCTTAGGGCTCTGTGTTCTCTCCTCCACTGCATTTAAAATTCAGCTCTGCCATATGCTTTAGAAAAAGGTTTTGAAAGATGATTCACAATGCTGCGTTTTCATACCTAATGATAACAGTGGGAGGGTCTTCCAAAAGCATTCCCCAAGTGAAGCCAGTAAAATCCATTTGATACCGCTGATACCATGCCTCTTACAGAGCACATACGCCAGGATGCCTTTCACTGCATTTACCTGGCCATATGCTATCACCCGGACCGGATAAGATTTATTGAGCAGTTTCTTGTGTACCAGAATTAAGGAAGCCTGGCTTCATGCACATACGGATTTAAGGTTATGCTTTTCTTAGTGTAGACTTCAACTGGAAATAAAATCAATAATAATAGAAGACACACCGCCTTTCTCCACTACTAACGAAATACTCAGAAAAAATCTAATATATGGTGTAAGAAAAACACATCACATCAAAATGCTTCTTCCTCTTAATGAGAGCCTTTTATGGGGTCTCTCTTCTCCCTCCCTACCATTTCAGAAGCCCGAAGGAACACCTTTGAGATTTCTAAAGCCCGTCAAATGCAAGTGAGAATGACAAACTTTCATACTTTACTGAGGCTGATGGACAGAGGGAAAGATGTTTTGATGACAGATCGACACACACAACGTGACCACGTAAGCCTTTGTTTCCCTAGGATAACAAGCCAGCTAAAAAACACTGCTGCTGGAACTCCAGGTTCTTTTTATGACCTGTATCTGAGTAAACTCACTCATAAATTGGAAAAAGGCAAGAAAGATATCCTCAAGTGATCCAAGGAATGGGAGGCTTATCTTGCAAGACAAAAGATAAGCTTTACTAAAACCAAACACCACCACCACCCACTACCACTGCTAAATGCCAGAAGGGTAAAAAGCTGTTACAGGTAAGGGCAACTTTCAGAACAAGAAACACGCAATCTGTCCAGAAATAACCAGCCAAAAGTACAAAACGTTTAACACCAGCAGAAGTACAGTTCTAGAGCACTCTTTGTGTAGGTATTCATCATCTCTGCTATTTAACATTGTTCTACAATGAATCTTGCCCAGTCAGAATGACACTATGGGTTGTTCTGCCTGCGATAGTTGGTGGTAAAGCTCAGTAATCCATGTAGCTAAAGAGAAACAGGACCAGAAGGGGAATCCAGAGTGGCACAGAAATAATAAACAATGAATATTTTTTTCACTTTTTCTTACAAACACGGGAAGTAGAGGGCATCTGAGGAAACCATCAACTTGGAATAAAGCTAAACATGTTTTTCCACAGAAGGTGACTCAACTACAGAATCTCGAAGCACAAAAACATGAATAAAGACAAAATGCATTCTTGCACAGGAAGTCCAACACAAGTTATTCAAACCAAATAGGATTTTACAACGTGCTTACAAGTCCCTGAACCAGTCCCTTCGTGAGACTGGAAGAGCATATAAAGGGAAAAAACATGACTTCTCACACTTAACGTCTCTCTCCAAATACCTGGTCCTTGCTACTATTAAATGTAGAATAAAGAACTTCATGTTTTATTTAGCTGAATAGAATTCTGGTTCTCCTACTTCCACAGATAAGCATGTTTTTTGTTGGTTGTCTTTTGTTTGTTTGCAATGGAAAAGTAAATCACTATAAATTCTTAGAGGTACTGCTACAACTACTTAAATAAATGGATGGACCTTCATTCTGACCATACACAGCTAGCCATTCAAGTCAAGTCACGTTCAGACAAAGAAGGCTCCTCGTATTTTTGTAGAAGACTGCACAAATAGCTGGGAGAGAAGGTGGACAGGCAGGGTCAACCAAAGGACATACCGGAGAAAGGATATGAAGAAGTAAGGGAGACAAGGGCCAAAAAAGCCATGGGAGAGCAACAAAAATTGATGAAGAGCACAGTTATATAAAGGCAGATGACACATCAATGCGCTGAGGACAGTACTCATTCTGAGATTACATTAAATAGGTCATTAGGAAGACTGGCAAAAGGAAGACTGGCAAAGGCAGTTTCATTTAAGCAGGAGGAAAACGTCTGATTGAAGAATTCCAGCCATGAGTTGTAAAATAGCACTACGTTAATTTTACCTGGAGATGAAAGAAAGAAGGGAAAGTATTTTAAGATGTAAATGTTATCACAGTCAGGGCTGCGGGTTTCCTATGATGGGAAAACTTGGAGGACATTTCTGTGCTGATGGAAAGAGGCAGAATTTACTCACGTCTTCTCCTAAGGACTTTGGATTTCTTCTTCACTGAATAACACAACGGCTTTTCACATCTCCACAGATACCTACAGTAAGAGAAATAGAAGTTGTTACGAAAAAGGAGGCTCGAGCAAGCATGTAAAAGAATGGCAATTTCTTAAAATGCTGCTAGAGCTATTAAAATAAAACCAAAATAATCTAATGGTTAGCACCATTAAATCTAGCCCCTCCAACACATACAAGAAGCCTTTCTTTTTGGTAGACAACCAGATGCATGTCAGATTGATTGTAATCAGTTAATTGTTCAGTTGTATAAGCTACTTGTCACAGAAATTGTGCATTGAATTAATATGCTGGAGAAACTTGATGAGTGTAAATAGAAAAGTAAGATAGGGATTTAATCACTTTATTCACCCAAGCTTGCTGGATGGAAATATGGAGCAAATTCCTAACCTTTTCAACTTCTGGAGAGGTCAGGATTTCATTTAAAACTGTCTACCTTAAAAATACTATTAATAGTATTATTAAATACTTAAAAACCTCTTACTTGGCTCTTTCTTCATCCAGTTTCTTTTGCTCTGCATCCAAGGAACATTTTACAACCTTGTACCACTTTTTGAACTCAAAACATGGACCACCTGAATAAAACATTCACATTTTAGGTTGTGAAGAAGTGAAAGAAACACGTGACGTGCAGAATGCGGTCTCCATGCAGTTATGCCCTGTGTCTTCCGTCGGTATGCAAACCTATCCTAAACTCTACGTGCTTATAGAAAACGTACTGAGGCCAACATCTCTGTAAGAAAGAGAAATGAAGAGCAGAAATGTAGGAAAAAAACAGCATAAGAAGTGTGAAGAAGTGCCTTTGCTCGGATAGTGTTCATAGATTTAGCACAATTGAAACCTTTTCCCTCCTTTCTGAAGGCTAAGCCTAAATGCTACCTCCTCTCCACCAAACTAGACCTCCACAACATGGACTGGCCTTTGTCTGTCTGAACATTGACTTCAAGGAATTAATGAAACCGCAGGTCAAGCCTAGGTTTAAATAAATAAGTTCTGAGGCTCAGATACAAGATTTGAAACCGTGTCATCAAGTCCCCACTGCCTATCCTATTGCCCATGAGATACTTCAAGGCAGAGAGAACAAACTAGGCAAGTGTATTCACTTCATATCAGCATCCCACATTTTTAAGCACGTGCTTCTCACTCACTGATACGTGAACACATATTTACCAGCACATGCAAAAACATGAAGGCACAAGGCACTCCAGCTGCACACACATCATTGATGCTCCGAAGAGGCACAGGACTGAAGCAGATCAACAGGGTACAGTAAGAATAAGCACTGCAAACAGAACTACGGTGTAGAGCACAATTAAAATATAACCATCTCTTATTACTCGTGGGTGTATTATCTGCATTGTGAATTAACCAAGCTTTGCATTTCCCCATTACCCCAGCTGCACTGCACCGATGCTTGCATCATGCTTAGCTCTGCCAACTAGCTGTTTGAACTGCTTTGAGGGTGACTATACCGTTCTTATGATCAAACTTACGTATGTTTTGTGTTATCTGTGTTTTTTGGTATTCGAGTTATCCTGCCGCAAGATGTCTTTAAAGCTAGAACTATATAGATGGACTCTAAAAGCAACAGATGAAGGAAGAAAGATCCTCCAGTACTTGTTAAAATTCAAAGGTGTGGATACAATTTCTTTTATGAAATCCTCAACCCAGACAGCGCTGAGAGGGAAGTCCAGGGGAAGAAAAAATATTTACATTTATCTTAATACAAATTATTAAGCATCTGTCACAAGCAAGCCCACTGCCAGAGCCAGGACGCTAGGCTACAGTAACCGTGTACCTGGCTGGTAGTGCTAGTGCTACGTTCACAAAGCTGAGTCAACTGGAACACATACAGCTCTGCGACACACACATATATATACCGTGTCTCAATTACGTATTTGAACATAAACAAGTGTGTATGTGTGCAGTGCCCAGAACATACACACAAATACACGCTCGGTAGCTACAACTTTCTGCTGTACAGCTCCCAGTCTGTCTTTAAAACTACAGGAGCTGGGAAAAAAAAAAAGACTCGAGAGAGGATAGTTAAACTGAAAATGAAGTTCACATACACTGAATCTTCACAAGTCAGTATTAGCCATTATTCATTTCAGTACGCTAACTTTGGGAAAGTGCCAGAGGCAGTTTTGAGCTCTGGCACTGAATGGTGCCTGAACAGAAAACTCTCACGTCGGCTGCTCACTGTCACTCCAACGTCTGAGGAACAGGGACAACACAACACAGTATATGGATCGTTTTGTACCAGCAGATTTCAAAGGAAAAAAAAAAAAAAAAAAAAAAAAGTGGGCAAAGAATGAGCTGTTAATTCCCAAAGGCAACGAGACTGGTTAATAAGGTAGAAACCCTATTAAGACATTAATGGCTTTGAGCCTGGGCTCGTAAGCAGTTGTGCAACTTCTACTCCTGTCACTATTACGTACTCCAAGTTTTCAATGAAAATGAAATTGAAAAAGTAAGATCCCAAATAAGTTTGCATATCCACTTAGAAATGAGGATTACAGGTTTTAGCTGAGAGTAATGGCTTCTCTCCATACAGCAGTAATTGTGTTCATGCCTGGCTAACACTGATTTCTGTTATTGACTTCATTTTTTTGGAAAGTAACAGAAGGGTAAAAACGAACCCAAAACCGGATGGAAAGCTTAAAACATAAATCACCATAACACATCTTTGATCTTATCTTCAACTGTGATCTGGATAAGGCCATGGAGAATCTTCCCGAGGATTTCTAATCTTTGATTTGGTCTTTCTGCCCTCAAAGAACCATGTTCACACCATTATCTTTTCTATCTTAATTGCTCCTAGCTTTTCCACACTCTCTCAGGATTATTTGGAAGAAAACAGATTACATCTCAAATATGTTACACACTAAGACATTTTATTTAACAAGACTAAACAAGTTTGGATTGTATCATGAATGTGGTTTGATGCCCCTAATAAGTATCTGCTATTTACGATCAAAGTGCGTTCCCTCCTTACGGTATAACCATTCACCTTCGCCTAACATGCAGAACGATCTAAAACGAGAGGCAAACAAGGAAAAGAAGAAAGGTATCCACTAAAATGCGTACAAAATTCCTTACCCGGTACAATAAGAATTACGTGAGGAAGCCAAGACAATTTTATATGAACACGATTGTGTTTTCTTTAAATAAAGAACTTTCTAAAAGGAATAAATCACAAAAAGACACTATAATGATCAATAGGATTAAGACTTCTTAAGCCTGATTACAAAGTTATTTCATTTACAAAATCATAAAGACTGCTTCTACGGGGATATTTACGTACCTTCTTTGTTATTTTTATTTCTTTCTGCAGCAAAGTCTGAAAGTAACCTGGGGAAAAAAAAGAAAAAAAAGAAAAAAAAGAAAAAAAAGACCATTTTATAGCCCCAAATGCTGCACTCTTCACGTGAATTTCAAATACAACTGACAAAATTACACCCTAATTTTCATTCCAGGTTTCAGATTCAAACTGGTGATTTGTAAAAATAAGAAACATTCAATTGCTAAAATGCCTTCGTGTTCATGTTTTACCCTACTGAACTTAATCAAAATTAAAATACTGTAAATCAAATATTACTAAAGAAAGTATGATCCACGACAGTCATTTTCACCATTTGAAAGTTTGGGCTTTGTTAGAGATTTGCTTGTATACTTACCACTCATAGTGATCATCTAATAAAAACAGTAATTTCAGAACTACTACAATTATTGCTGCAGCAAGGACATCGTACTTCACTTTTCTTGTTGATTTATTTCCAGGCGTGAGAGTCAGGAAATCCACTTCTCCAAAACCAATCTTTTTCACTACTCGACAAGTCCAATTATGCAATTCATCTAATTAATATAAATAAAAATAAAAATATAAGTACGTTGAGACAAGCTAAAAGACTTTTACAGTGCAAATGTATTGGTCATTAGAAGAAAATGATGCTTACATTTTTTGGGACAACTGGCTATTTTTCAGGCATTTTTGGATCTATTTATATACAGTGGGTAATCTTCATTGTAAATACAAAGAAAAAATGACGCATGGAAAAAAAATCCCCCCTTTTTTTAACGTTATTCAAAAGGTGTTGTTATATCATCCTGAACATTGTTCCAGGAAAGCACTCTTGGATCCACACGCAGAACATAAATACAGCTGAACTCTGGTTTCAAAAAACCCCGAAAGCCAAAAACTTGTCAGAAACATTTTTCCTGTCAATCAGCCGAGAAGAAACGTAGGGCTGGGGCCAGACTGTGGCAGTGCTAAGAGAAGCAGGGGCTAGCTGGGCGCAGCAGCAGGCTGGGGAACGTTCCCTGCTGAGGCTAAAACGGGCAGTTTAGGTTAAAACTGGCATTACGCCGTAAAGGCTAATTGCACCCGCTAGCGTGGCTTATGTCAAACCTACACGACTGCGGCTCCAAAGGCAGCAGTAGGATATCCAGCCAGCCTCTTATTACTTCATGCTTATTTTTCACAGATACAAATCCCCCAAATTTCTCACCCTTCCTGCTCAGCAAGAAATACGGGTGTCGGTTACATCACCATCAGATTCCACAAAGGTTAGCAATGTATGACTAAGTACAACCTTAATCCAGCTCTACTCTCTATTCTCTTGCTCCTTACACAGTTCAGCACAAACAAATTTTTAATCCTCTCGTACGTAACAGTAAAAGTTGAATAAAATCTGAAAAGCGTAGAAGCATTTCCCAAATTTTCTTACAAATACTGCCAATATACTTTCTTGTATTTCCAATATTTATGCCACATTTTTGTTATTATTCAATGTCCTAAGAGGCACTGCCAATTTATTTTAGGAGTTCAAGCAGCAACAGTAGTCTTTTTTTCAATAAATAAAAATATAAATAAAATATATAAGATAAACAAATATAAACAAATATAAAAGATAAATTATATAAATAAAAAGATACTTCTACATGATAAAAAGTTCAGTTGCAAGAAAAAAGTGAAGGACAATACATTCTGCTCTTATAGTAACTTTCAAGGCGTATTCAGCTCTGTATTTCTCTGCAATAAACCTGAAAATGCCAGATTTCCTGCCTTTCTTTGACTCATCTGACACTTCATAATGTGAAAAATGAGTGAGCCTCTATAGGCTCTCGTGCAACATTGGTGTAAAAGAACAAAAGCAGAATTTTTACTCTGGCATTTTAGCTCCAAATCTTTGGGTTGTCTTTTTTTTTCATTAGCTGTCAGTATATGGAAAAGCAAAGTAGTTTTATTCAATTTATTCAACTGCAATATAAGATTAAAAAAAAAAAAAAAAAAAAAAAAAAAAAAAGATTAAACGCTGGAATGTTTTGAAGGAAAAAAAAAATTACAGGCTATCTGCGCACAGAAGTCATCTCCATAGCCAGCAGTACTTGACAGAGGTATGGTGGCCCAGCAGACACAGATCACACACTAGGACTCATCAGTTTTTCTTTGGTAGTTCAATATTCAAGACTGAACTTAAGAATAAGCAAAAATTTCATATTTATGCAATATATTATTTCAAAACTAAATCAAAAATAAGCAAGACAGGTTGATCTGTCACCCAGCATCCCTCGTTAATACTAACATCAACGCTATTACGCAACGTTATAGAATATATATTCTACTTTACATGTGACAATTCCTTTCAGTGCTAAGCAATCAGGTCCTGACTTCATGCATCTTTTATCTGAAGGGAATAAGCCACGTGACTTCCACTACTGCCTCTTAGCTCACACCGATACTGAAAGGTCTAAAATGAAGTGTCCGCTCAACAGGCTGAGAGTCAGCAGCAGAGTGCCCCTGCATATCTGGGCCTTCAGCACCACTTCAAATGTTTGATGAAGGTGCTTTCTACAGAAATGATCTTTCAGTTCGAGCTTAAAGTTGCATAAATTAGAAGAAAAATGGGAGGCGCTTCAAAGCAGCAATTCAAGCTTTATGTTGTTCTTTTTTGTTTTGTTTGTTTGTTTTTCTGGGGTTTAATAAACCAAAGGAAAATTTTATCAGTTTGGGTTTGGGAAAATATTTACCAGGTAAATTAACTTCCATCAAGTACTTCATGCACAACATGTCTGGATGGAGAAAGCAGCTCTCTGTTATATCTGGAAAGCGAGGCAGGTCTAAAAAGGCTGCAAGGTCAATCATTTTGCTGTACACCTCTTCATATACAGGCCATGACTGAAAGAGAGGGATAGAGCGGGTTATGCATTTTCTCTATTACCGTATCTGTTGATTTAAAATCATTGGTTTTAGATTTTGTATAATACAGAAACACTGCCTTCTTTTAACACTCCGTATGACTAAACACACACGTGAGAATGGAGCCAGACTGCAGCATTGCAAATAGAAAGATGGGCTGGTTTTAAAGCCCTTAAAATGTACAAAAAGTACGGGCTGAACAGTCCCAGTTTCCACAGCCCCCCACTATCTGGCAGATGCTTCGTTCCATCATCTTCAAGGTCCTTGTTGGGACTTACTCCAGTACACCCATGTTTCCTTTGTACTGGAGAGCCCAGAACCGGTCCCAGCACTCCAGATACCTCTCCAGTGCTGAGTGGCAAGGAAGGATAAAATCCCTTGACCTGCTGCCACTGCTCTGCAGAATGCTGTCAGTTACCTTTGCCAGAAGGGTACATCGCTGGCTCACGTTCATTTCCACAGCATCTTGTCCACCAGGACTCCCAGGGCCTTCTCTGAAAAGCTGCTTTCCAGCCAGCTGGATGTATCTGTGCCTGGGGTTAATCCCCCCTAGGTGCAAGACTTGACATTTCCCTTGGCTGGGCTTCAGGAGGTTCCTGTTGGCCCATTTGTCCAGCCTGTTGAGGTCCCTCTGAATGGCAGCACACCCAGCTGCTGTATGAACCACTCCTCCCAGCTTTACACTGCCTGCAAACTTGCTGAGGGTGCACCGTATCCCATCTGACCCTTCATCTAGGTCCTTAATGAAGATATTGAACGGTACTGGCCTCCGTATCAAGCCCTGGAGTACACCATCAGTGCCTGGCCTCCAGCTGGACTTCATGCCACTGACCGGAACCCTTTGTGTCCAACATTTCAGCCATTTTTCAATTTACCTTACAGTTCCCTTAACTAGTCCTTAACTTCATCAGTTTGTCAATGAGGATGTTGTGGAAGACTGAGTCAAAAGCCTTGCTTAAAATAAAGAGCATCCACCTAGCCTTCTACCTGTCATCAGAGGTCATCAGGTTGGCCCGACCATTTCCCCTTTGTAAATCCCTGCTGATTGCTCCCAGTCACCGTCTTGGACTTCTACGTTTGGAAACGGTTTCCAGGTTTATTTGCTCCATCACCTTCCATACTTTCGCATTTAGTTATTTATCATTTTCCAAACTATTGACTACATGAAGAACATTTCCCCAATTTCTACTGAGATTTTCCTGTTAGAGCAGAATATAACTTACAGCCAGATTTTGGTAAGCTTGTTCATAGTCAGCTCAGCAGGACCTGGTGGAGTTTGCACAAGTAAGGACTGTAAGATTTGACCCTCATTTCTTTATGCTTTAATTCTACTAAACATTGTATTACATGTCTTAATTCTTTATATTTTAAATGATTACTTGAATGTACCTGTTAAAGTGATGACTTACAGTTGTTCAGACTACTTCACCCTTCTACACGTATAAGCAATGCATTTTCTGCTTGGCCTTGGTGATTCTAACTCAGCAGAGCACTTTATCGCGTATCGTATCTATCAAGTCAACTTGTGCTTAAGGTACTTTCCTTTAGCAGGAATGCTGCAGGAGTTTACACTTTGTACACAGATTCAACACTTTCCTGAACAATACCGAATTCAGGCTTCTACTTTTATAGATCAGGTTGAGAACAAAGCGATTGTGTTTACGACAACAGTAGGACTGAGATAATGCCTTTTCACCCAATCACTTGGTTTCACCTATTTTAACATAAGCTATGTGGCAATTGCTCAAATTGTATAGTTTTTGAATGATTGCCAAACGTTTCCACTAATTTTCTTCAATGATCTCCCCCAGACTGCAGTTAAGGCTCCCTTAATTGCATTAAGACACGCTTAAGCAAACAAATAATTCTACTGTCACTATTACACATGCAACTTGGGTAACAGTTAGGAAGTTGTATCATGTTCATTATATTTTCTAAACAGTGTTAAAAAGTGGCTTAGACTTCGACGTGACAATCTTGAAGAACAAGAAAAACGCGCATTACCAGGCTCCTGCAGAAGACCAGGCTCACATTACTTTCCATTCCTCTTAAAAAGCAGTTCCACGTTGAATACCAAAACAATCCTGGAACAAAACCTGAATCATGCTTAACTTCTCTGGAGCGTATTGGGAGAAAAATTAAAAGTCCCAGATAATTCAAATAAAGGCAGCGTGAGAGTAATATTCCTAATGAGATATAAAGGAAATGCATTTTCCCTTTGATGAAAAGCAGCCGAATTAGTAGCTTCTTAATAACACAGCACAGATGAAAATGAAGACACCGGGAATTCAGTCATTTGAAGCATTCCCTTTCTCAAACATGGAACTATCACCAGTGAAGTTATCTGAGCAGTCTGATTTTACAAAGAGGTACTTTAAGGAACGTAACTCTTAATTTGAGGGTCCAAGGTAGGCACCTCTATCACTGTACGTATGAGCTTTTCTCACCGTATCAGGCTAAGGAGACAGCTTTCCTGTCCTGGGCACTCGTGAATCATCCCTTCATCATCACACCCAACTCTGACTTGTGTTTCAAAGGTTTTAGAATCCAGTCCAGGCTTTTGTTTGCAGTTTAGAGAAGTAAACCCAGTTATTTTTCAAATTCTCTTTACTTCACGATAACTTTATTTTTTTTCTTTGTAAGAGCAAACACAAGTGGTGTAAAAAAAATAAAAACGAACGCTGAGTACTATCATTTGGCTCGTTTAAAAGGGTGTTAGCAGACTAGCGCTGTTCTTAGCTGATGTGTGTTCATAAAGAGATGTAAACACAAGAGGGACATGCAGATCTAGGAAGGACACTCTCATCCGCCGTACAGACCAACCGAATCAATTGCTGCTTCCCAGGGCTTAACCCCCTAAGCTCAGGAGCACTGACTGTAGTCATCAATGTGTTTCTCCAGCGCGGCGCTGAGTCATGACAACGCAGGACGGACTGGACGCTGCGCTCCAGGAGCACCCAGTCATCTCCTCACCTGTAAACTGCGAGTGTAAGCTGAATCGAAGAGGAGATCGCGTCTCAGCAAGACACATCACGGCAAACAAAGGGCTGAAAGGCTTGAAGGTTGAGGACTGTGGAGACTGTAGAGCATTTCTAGCCCTGGAAATTCTTACCATACACATACCCCGTTTAATTCTGAAAGAGCTCCGAGTTCACGCAGCAAATCTCTTATGCTGCAAAATCTCGCTTACTGGGAGGGTTAAAGCAAACAGAACACCCAAATTCCATGCAACAGGCACAGTAAGCGTCAGTACAATGCTAAGAAAAAGCAAAATACAGCAGTCGAGCAGCCTCAAAAGTCACAGGATCACAGCATGGCTGAGGTTGGAAGGCACCTCTGGAGGTCACCCGGTCCAACCTAGAGCAGGTTGCCCAGGACCACGACCAGGTGGCTTTTGGAGATCTCCAAATTGATAAGTGCTGATAACATTTATCTAAGAGATACTCACTTTCTACCTAGCTATGCATCTCTCCCAGGACAAACAAACGTGATAAAACAAGTTGCACCAAAAATCAACCAACAAATCCGGTAGGAAAGCGAGTTCCAGAGCCGGGGCCTCCTTCAAGTGAAAACACTGCCTCATGATTAAACCCCAAGGGAGGAGCCCTTGGACAAGAGGGGACAGCCTTAGATCATATGCCACACGTCCTCCAAGTACAACTTTCGCTTATCCAATCACAAATTAAACAATTTTGCACAGTTGTGTTTCTGTGCTAAATATTAGGACAAATCCCCTGTCCGTCAGCATGTGGAGTTACCGAGCTCTCACTTCGTTTTGAGAACCTGGGAAACACTCGGCGTATAAAACCCAGTCACAAACCCTCGAGGGCACTTAATAATTTCAGGGAGACTGACAGAAAACCCTTTTAAAGCCATGCCACCTGATAGCCCTTTCAGGTGTTTCGCAAGCTGGAATTTCTTCAGGACTGATCAACAATGCTGACAGAGCCCATAACCTGTCTAGCTCGGGTACAGAGGTTACCGAGAACTTTCCTTAACAGCTTTGTCTTGAAAATCTTTGTATCTTGTTCTCACACACGGCCAATACGTTAACGTCAGGTCTTCTACAGAAAGTGGTACAAAAAATCAGTCCTACTTGAGAATATTTCTTTTTTTTGTTCCTCTCCCCTCAGCTTCGTATAGGAGAGAAAATACACACAGCTCAGTCGGTAAGAAGTGTCTGGAGTAAGATTTTCATTATGATATGTACTCATTAGGCTATTTAAATCAGTTGCCTTTATCTTTCCAAGTTACATGAAATTTTTCACCTGTGTTAGAAAAGAGCCACCTGGTTTTCAGAAGCGAACGAGCCAAACTATTACCATGATAATCAGATCAGAGCAACGAGTAATTGTGTGGGGTGAGCCAAGATCGCAGCCTCTCCTACTTGTTTGGACAGTATCAGAATGTTGCTGATCAACCAGCAGAAAACAGTATCCTACTGGCTGGCTTTCTAGCTTCATTCGCAGGCTCCAGAGCTTTTTGTTCTAAGTGTGGTCTGACTGACTCTCTTCTTAGCTCACCGTATAGACCGTTCTCTCCTACGGAGGAGAAACCAGCAGTGCTTACATACTCACAGTTCTGTTTATTGTCATTAGTTCCTATCCATTCTGAAAAGAATTAATTGTAGAGTTCTTTTAATTCCTACCTTTATTTTTTTTCCCTACATACTCTTCTCCAGTACTTTTTCCCCAGCACAGTCCCCTTTCTTTTCATTCCTCTACCTGTTCATTTCCATCCAGACACCATCTTTTGTCCCATGCCTGCCTCGTTTCTAAGGCTCTATCTTCAGCTGTTCAGCAGTGGACATCTTTTCTAGGAGCTTCTTCTAATGACCTTTCAATACTGAAATCTACTGCATTTTTTAATTACTGGCTTTTTGTAGGTCTCCAGGAACCTGTGAAATCTGGAGTTTGGGTATGGTGGGAATTATTTCAAAACCAGCAAGACCTTGTCATTTTGAAGATGCCTAGCTTGAAGAAGTATGCCAAACTTCTCAGGAAATGGGCTACGAAAGCAATTTAACCTGAAGATTTAGATCAAATTTGAGAAGTTTTTTTTGCAACGCAACCCAGAAGCTGGTTCAACCCCTGCAGAAAACAAAGCATGTCCATAAACCAGGAGATATTTATCGTAAGAGTAATAAACCAAGGGGGTACCCTGATGCACATAAACATCTTTGAACGGAGCCTGCGTTAAAACACACTGCCAGGACCTCTGACTTTAAAACCAAGGTAAGACGAGGTACCACGTCAGCCCTGCCTCGCTGTGCTTCCTTCCGCTACTCAGCGGGCTGAGCTGTGTCCGCCAGCCAGCAGCACCAGCCCATCCTGCCAGCCTGACGTGGGATGAAGCCAGCTGTAGTGCTGGTTACACAACAGAACTGACAGTAAAGACAACTGTATCAGCTGTGAAACATACACCCAAATTAGTATTTAATAGCGAATAAAATGACCTCGTGACCCAATCGTTATGTACTAGATCCACAATGCGAGTGCAAAGCCCAAACTCCTCGATTACTGACGATTTTTTTCTTTCATAACTTGGGCATTGCCCATGTGGTGCTCCCTCCCATACAAACATGCACTAATAAATGCTACTGATGTCTATTTTTAACTGTCTTCCCCCTTCCCCTTGCCTAACCTCTTTGTGCCCCTCAGTGACCACCATCCTACCTGCAACAGCAGGAAACTACTGCAGTAACTCTCACACATAAATTTTGGACAATTAAACACTGTGCAGGGGAGAATCACTGCACGCCGCTCTTCCACCCCTTGCCAGCCACCACCAGCAACAGGAGAGCAGGCTCGATGAGCACCGAATCTGCCTCGGTACCCCCGTTTTTACGTGGACTAAAGGGGCAGATACATTTCTTCCAACACCGATATCCGTGAATCATATACAGATGCTGATGTAACAGCAAAGGGTGTGCCTGGAATTATTAAAGGGAACCAAGTGACAAGGACGAACAAAGGCAGGTGAAACTGCTACATCCCCACACAAATACCTGCTGAGAAACAGGTAGCTCCTAAAAGTTCTTCCACTAGAAAAGACCAAGCGCAGGCTTGTTGCTTGGTCAGCAGAAGTTGCTGCTTCACAAGGCTGCCGTGGAGCAGAGAGGATAACTGTAAGGCTAAGACAGGATAATGGAATCTGCTGCTCCATCGCTGAGACAGACAAACATGTTGCCCAAGTTATCTACTTGGCAACACACGGGAAGAGAAAAAAAAAAAGGAAACCAAGATAACACTTGAAAATCATACGAGAACTAACACTGGCACTCTCTCTGTCGCTCTCCTTTGATAACTGTCCTTCAGAACCTCATCTGAAACAGCTACTGCATCTCCAAGTCCCGAATTACTCCTGATCACTGACGCAGAGGAAGAAAGAAGGATCTTTGCACAGAGAAGACTCCTTTTATAAGATGACTCTCTAAACAATATTCATCCATTTTTGAGAGAAAAAAATCTAGGTGTGCTAGGAGGACACTGCTGCACTGCATTAAAACAACTTTTATCAAGGAATACAGGATGACACGTGGAGGAGCCAGCAACCCACATGCAAAAGAAAAAGCTAACTGAGCATTCAGTACAAATGCACTCCTTTACTGGAAAATATATATATATATATTTGTATGTATTTCAGGCTTTTTAATATGCTACTTTCAGAGGAATACATCATATTCATTAGATGTTTCCTGGCTAAAGTGGTTTTTGAATAAATGAGTTTCAATATTATTAAACCAACAGAGACACGTGCTTGAGCGTTACCCACTTCATGCTCAAGTTACCTCCGAACGACAAACAGCACTTCTCTAAAAATGTAGTCTTTCTATAAATGGGGAAAGCAATCCAACAGGGAGCTGCTCTGTCATAATGGTTTGAAATGAGGGAGTTTGGGAACAAATTTTATTGAATTTCATAAATATTTTGGTAGGTTTGTTTTCTTTCTTCATTAAGTAATGCTTTAAGACAGGTATGGACAAGCTAGAGTTTCTGTTACACAACAGCAAGCTCCCATGATAAACTTGATTACAATAACCCTTTCAGCAGTGAACTTCCTCCTCAGCTTTTTTTTTCTTTAATAAAAGCCTCACCCTTGCTTCTTTTCATTCTGCACTTTTTTTTATCCTGAACAAGTACTACATGCACCTGCTAAAATGAAAAAACAAAGAAAAAGAAAGAGAAAGAAAAAGACAGAAAGAAAAAGAAAGAAAAAGACAGAAAGAAAAAGAAAGAAAAAGACAGAAAAAGAAAGAAAAAGAAAAAGAAATAAAGAAAAAGAAAAAGAAAGAAAAAAGAAAAAGAAAGAAAGAAAAAGAAAGAAAGAAAGAAAGAAAGAGAAAGAAAGAAAGAGAAAGAAAGAAAGAGAAA
>CM021767.1:103167003-103196288 GCA_011076525.1 Nettapus auritus | reverse complement strand
AGAAAGAAAGAAAGAGAAAGAAAGAAAGAGAAAGAAAGAAAGAGAAAGAAAGAAAGAGAAAGAAAGAACTGATAGAAAGCCATCGCCCCCAACCAACTTAAGATTACAAGGTATCACAAAACCCTGGCAGACCAAAGCAGGAATTGCTGCTTGTTTTGGAAGGTAAAAGCAGCATTACTGATTAGCAGAATTTGTATGGCTGGAATTTTACACCTCTTAGAAGATTTTTAAAATAAACAAGAACGACTGGCTGCTGCGTTCATTTGAATTCTTTGTGAAGTTACCACTAAAACAAGAAAGTCGCAGGGCAATTAGGCTCATTCCAATTTTAGTCGGGGGAAGAGAGATCTTCACAAACCTTACACCCAGACACACTGTGATTTTATGAAAGGAACTCAATAAATAGAGGAACCCAGCTACAAGCAAGCTCGGTAGATCACTTCCCAGGGAGGCAGAAAGCTGTTGGTACTGCAGTCTGAATGCTCTGGCAGAAACCCAAACCAACGCTTTGACCTGTATTCCTGAGTCAATTCATTGATTTAGTCAGCAATTAACAGTCTGAATCAGACCCAAACTGAACTACAAACACACAACCCACCAAAACCTGGGCTGTGAGACGATCCCGGGGAAGAGGTTTCCCCTAGGACACACGATGACTTGGAGATGTGGGCATCAGCCAGGATCAGATTATGAAGTGATACGGGACCCTTTAGAAAAGGCAGCGTGGAAAAAAAAAAGAATTAAATACGGTGACAACTTTACAGTATTTAGGAAATCTTCAGGTTTACTCATGACAGTACCACAAACCCACCCCCTTGCTTCGGGCAAGTCTCTTTGTCCCAGTTTCCCAGCTGTCAGGGAGCAGCAGCGCTCCGTTTCTCCCAGCCCAGCCTGAACGGAGCGGCCGCCACCACCGCGTGACGGGCATCGGGAGGAGAATCACAGAATCACAGAACGTCTAGGTTGGAAGAGACCTACAAGATCGCCGAGTCCAACCTCTGACCTAACAGAAACAAGCCCTCCACTAAACCATATCCCTAAGCTCTACATCTAAACGGCTTTTAAAGACCTCCAGGGATGGGGACTCAACCACTTCCCTGGGCAGCCTATTCCAGTGCCTAACAAAAAAAAAAAAAAAGAAAAAGGAAAAAAAAAAAAAAGGAAAAAAAAAAAGAAAAAGAAAAAGAAGCCCACGTTCTGCAATCGTGCTGGCTCGACGTGGCGTGCACCAAAGAAGCCCTAACTCCCACGTTGGATGAAGAAAAGGAAAAAGATGCACCGAGCAGCTCATTACCTTCCGCATATTAAACTGCGACGCTATCTGGTAGAAACAATAAGAGATTAAATGATTAGTGACTACACCCTCGCACACTAAGACACCGGCTGCAGCTAAAAGCAAATTCATTCCAGTAATTCCTAAATTCTGTATGTTTAACTTTAAAACCCTAGTGACGCTTGGGTGCTCGGACAGGCTCCCCAGAGCAGTGGCCACAGAGTTCAAGAAGCATTTGGACAGTGCTCTCAGACACACGGTCTGATTGGGGGTAGTCCTGTGTGCAGCCAGGAGCTGGACTTGATGATCCTCATGGGACCTTTCCAACTCAGGATCTTCTATGAATTCAAAGACAGGAAACGAAGACAGTATTAACATGTTCACAAATCCAAGACCTACGCTTGTATTTAGGGCCAAAAAGAAAAGAACCGAAGGTCTGTTTAGAACTATCGGTTTACCAAAGTGAAAAAGTCCCTAACTTGCTGTCTCCCACACAACTCAGTATTTACTCTTACTCAGTTTTTTACATTTCTTCTCTTGGCACACTTCTAGGCCAGACTTCTTGCAAGTGTTCCCTTCCTCCTAGTGCTGGGACTGTCCATCCTACTCATCGATAAGAAATCTTACATTCCAAGCACTGTATTTAAATCTTCAACTCCTTTAGTTACTCCACCAAAACAAACGTCATCACAAAATAAACGCGTGCAAAAGCTTGTTTCAAAAAGCAAAGCTTTTGCTCGAGAAAACTGTAAGGTTTTCCTTGCTTAGGGTTCTTTGCCATAGGTTAGCCATATCCCTTCTAAAAGGATTTTGCGTACTTTTACCATTTAATCATTCCTCAACATAGTTTAGCTGAGTAAAACCAAGCCCAGATTTCTCAATCTGAAGCTTTAAAGACGAGCATTAAGTTCACCTAACTTAAAGGCTTGAACTACGACTTAGAAGAAAAGTTGCTGAGATACCTAGTCAATGAAAAATGAAGTTCTATCTTTAAAAAGTCTCCCCAGAACACAAAACCCATGAACTGAAAGCCTAACTGAAATCCCAGAACAACAACAACAGAATCGGCTGTTCCTCATCAAGCCCAAAAGATCTGTTTAGCCTTGCCTCCAGCAGCCAGCAGGAGAGATGAGTAGGGAGGAATTTAGGAATGAAGCGAGCCACAGTGACACTTTCCCAAACATTTGTCCAGCTTCACAGAGTTTGTGGCTGAGACAGCAGTGAGATCTCTGCGCTTATTAGTCCCATACACCTTTGTGTGCGTGTGGCCGCTGTCCGGTCATTACCTGACCCCCTGTAACACCCAGACCAACCGATGGCAAGAAGTTCCATCAATCGCCCACAAGACACACGAAGCATTTCCTGCTGTTGGATTCCGAACCAACAGGCTAGCAAGCTTCATCTGACACCTCCCAGTTCTTGTACTGGAAGAGACATCGAACGTTTGCCTCCTAAACGAAGTAAACTATCATCACAGCTTCCTCTTAGTCAACTCTTCTTTAGCTCGAAAGATAAATAGATATGTTTAATTGTTTCTTGTAGGAAACCTGTCCGGATATTTGACTGTTGTCGCTCTGTGTAGCTTTAGAGAGGGCAAGCAAACAAACAAGCAAATAAGCAAACAAACAGCACAACCAGAATTCCATCGACTGTTTAAAGTATGGGTGCCTGATGGATTTATAGACGAACAAAGTTCTGCTCTCCGTTCCTTTCTGGAAATCGGGAGCTGTTCAAAAATAATTCTAACATAGCTGCAACAGCTGCATGTTTGAAAACAGCATCACAAAGGGATTACAGAAACCTGCATAAATAACATCGTGCAGATGTTTACATTAAGGTTGGTACATGAATGTAACAGCATTCAGAGAACATGACAAATTTTCTACTTTAAAAAAATCACCTCCTATTTAACAGACTTAACAGCATGGGCTTATCTGCTGCTTGACTTACACCTCATGGGTGTACCCAGACACAAAGACGACACTGGTTGGAAAAAAAGTATATCTGTGTATTTTAATTGCAGCTCATGGGTCACTGAATTACAATCCTTTTAAAATCATACTAAAAACTATAGTGCTCACCCAGTGTAATGCTTACCAATTATAATGAAGCCACACACAAAAAAGAAAGCCTGCGTTGTATCCATTTTCAAGTTCTTCTCCTTCCCACTCAATGTCTTTACTTACTACTCTTGTCCAGATAGAAAATATTTTTAGTCATCTGTTGGACGGGATGAAAATCTGAGAAATTTCAAGCCATGTTTGCTCCATCTGTAGTCTCAAAACTGGAGCTGAGAGGTTACGTGTTTCAGTAGATGAAGAAGAGAGCAGGTTTCTTGCAAGAAATCTGGTCTAGAGGGTAGCGTTTTTTCAAGACATTCAAAGCTGTTCATAACAGAGCATTAAGAATTTTATCATGAAGGAGAAGGGAACAGAAGTGAAAATCAAGAAGGAACAGAAAGGTGAAGACGAAGGATCCTGTATGTATGCTTTTGCTTATATTTAGATTTTCTATTTAGAGTTATCATTCTTTAAAAATTACTCCTGCAAGTGTAGGTTGTGTTTACGCACATCAATGACAGGCAACTTACGTATTCTACATGGTTTACTCACAAACAATGGTCAGCAGACTATTTTATTTATAAATCACCTTGAGAAAAAGATTAATTTAAACTTACGAGCATGCTCATTTAATAGATTAATTTCAGAATGGCAATGTCAATTTAGGGAATGAATGCATGGCTGTCACCAAATGAAATTAGCAACACCAAGCCCACGGTATAAATCCTTTCTTCGCAAGACCTTCAGTGGGGTGACCTCATGCAATGCTCAGAATACAGAGGAATTTCACTCCTCCTTAGACGGTGGGACAAAAAACATAAAGCCCTAAAACAGTGATTCACTTCTTCTGCCCCTCCTAGAAGAGTACTATAATTAGGAGACTAAATCCACACCCACAACTAAAGAAACACGAGCACTTAAGAAACACTGTCAAGTTTATAAACTTCTATTAACATACCCAAACTCTGTAATGAAGCAAATGCTAATCCTTCTGCTTTTAAGATGATGAAATTATAGATCCAGAAATAGCATCTTTGATATAAAACAATCCCAAAGCATGAAATACCACTTGCTGTAGTAAAGCACTCAGCCATATTGCGTCCAGCTTCGGGTACAACCCAAGGAACAACACCAGCAGACCTAAAGGAGGAATTAGCCTGAAGAGCAGGATGAATACCCAGAGTTTTAGTACCATGAAAAACAATCGCCATGAGATTTCTAAGGATCTTCAGTGGCCAATATTATGACTCCATATATTCATATAAGCTCACGCCACCGCTACAGAGTTTACCCAGAATATCTAGCCCCTGGCTCTAAGCACCGGGACGGGCAGGTCCGAGCAGCCAGCACTGCAGCCGTCCTGATTAACAGCGGCCTCGGAGACATCGGGCTTTGCCCCGTGCACCTCAGGGTTTGAGCACAGCTCTCTCTCCTTCCTGCCCGGCAATACTGCTCGTCCCTTTTGTTAGGTGGGAAGGTACGCGTTTTCTTCCTGTATTCAAAAGAACAATGAAAAATAACGTAAGCTTTGTTCTCGGTGCAAGTGGGAAGACCTCCGTACGTGACCTCAGCACGCCAGCTCCATGAGCTTGCCCAGCCCTGAAGGAGAAGAGCCGAGTGAAGGCGAGGAGAGGGGCATCAATACTGTAGGAACAGTCCCTCTTCTCGACTCTGTATAACCTACTCAAGTATCTAGGTCCTATCTGCCTAGGTTCAGGCATTTCAAACCCAGTAACATATTTTATCGGTGGGATGTGCTCCCAGTTGCATAGAAGAAAACGGAAGGAACTCAAAGTACCTAACAAGGAAATGCAAACAAGTGTTTCCATCATTAATAAGCTAACACTTGATACATAAGTAATAAATATTATCTATGTGTTATTCAGTACTGCAGAATCAAGGAACTCATTTTCAAGAAACCCCTAATACTGACACTATTTCTGATCTGAACATACCCGTGTTGTTCAGCCAACACTAAGAGCATGTATTACATAACCTCACATGCTTTAGAACAATCTGGCAGGGATGATTAGAAACGAATGAGGACTGAACGCCAAATTATCTCCAAAATTGAGCTTGAAACCTGAAGACTATAGCCAAGTCCTGGTTTTGGTTGTATACAGCAGGTAATCTTCAAAATATTGAGCAATCTTCTTTTCTTTATCCATGAGAAATCCTCCGATGCTGTATTTTCCTCCAGGCTACCTGACAATTCTTCTGCCCCCAACATTCACAAGGAAATCAAAACCAGGAGGCGTCTTAAACTTCTTAAACTTGCCAGTTAAATTTACAAAACAAAATTGCTTTTACTATGCTTGAACAACGCTGAGTTGATTCAAATACATTTTTGTGGCACATCCCCATTTAATTTAAACCAGTCCTTACTAAGCAACTAAGTTATTAGATGGTGACAAGGCAAAAAATGTTTATGGTTCGCAAGCATTAATAACTGTACTCCAAGTGTAACTGCCTATAACCACAAGAATTAGAAACGGGGGCAAAATCTGAGGTTCAACCAACTTTGGTTTAACATCTGCTGCCGTGGTAAAGCTCAGCAATACTTAACCACTCTGTAACACGAAGGATTACTGTTATAGGAGCACTGTGAACCTGGAATAGAAGGGGTCCAGCCTTGTGTAGCAGCAGGATATAAATCCTGAATTTATAGTTCTTTTGATCTCAAGTATGGTAGTAAAAGATACAAAAAATACCTGGCACCCAGACATAAAAGCAGGTGCTTTAGAGCTCTCCAAGTACAGTTTTGGTTGGTCACTAATACTCCCAGACAGTTCCTGCTTTTTATTTTGGGTTAACGGGACAAAGGGAGAACACAGCCAGAGGACCCCAATCACTGCGCAGTACTCAGGGACAGTCTCCTGGATAAAAGAGGCAAGGAACAGCTCCAGAGCTGCTCTGCAAAGAAACAAAAGGTAAAGGCAGCTAAGCAGCAAGGAAAGTACAAAACAACAACAAAAGAAGCTTTAATTGCAACGCCACAGGTAAGTCATGAGAAATAGGAAGAAAAAAGCAAGTCTGTTCTGTAACTGGAAGAAGAACATGAATCCATCTCGTTCAAATGATATGTAAGGAAGAGAAAATTTATGTCTGCAAAAAAGCACAGCGGTATCTGATAAAATTAAGTGCTTTTCAAAGGATAGGATCAGAAAATTTACACACAAGAAGCTTCAAGGAAATAACTAAGGTGCTCTCTGAAACACAAATGCTGTTTTTTAAATAATCTTAAGAAATTCTAAAGATCAAAGGACTCTCAGCATTAGTATTTAAAAAAAATGTAAAAGGGAAGATTCAGGAACTCTAGAATTATTAGCTTGGCATGGATCCTGAAGAAAATAGTACAATGACAATGGGAAAAAATGGAAGCTAAAAATATCTCGTCAGTCAAGCAACCTTCGTAAGGTCACAAGAGGAGAGAGCCGACTGAAGCTTCAGCTTCAATCCAAAGGAACTGCTGATGTGAAAAGACATTTTTCTTCTTTCTGGAATAGCTCACACATATAAAGAGGCCAAAATCAAACACCACCAACACCACAGACAAATGAAAAAAAACAAACAAACACATTCACACACAAGACCTCAATGGAGGACTCATTATGGTACTCCAAACTCAAAAATAGCTGATCCACTGCAAAACAAAGTGGGCAGAACTAGTGAGCAACAAAAAACTATCCTTAATAACACAAAGTCTTGGCAAATTAATCTCAGAAATCTCTAAATTCCTCAGGAGAAGTGAGATTTGATTGAAGCTGACATAGGAAGATGGGGGGCAGAAGGATTAGTGACATATGGATACCAAAGTGCTGCTAAGAATAAAATTAGGGGGAAAAGAAGGTAAAGAGAAACAGAACAAAAAAAAAATACAAACTATAGAAAACCATAAAAGAAGAAAAAGAATTAAGAGTTTCTAGACAGTGTAGAGATCATCTACCAAAGTTTAAAGCCAGCCTTTCACTCCTAAATAAGAGGGAGAATATAATAATCAGCGCTAGAGAGGGTGTGTGTGCATGCATGTGTGCAAGGTGTATACTCCCTCAACTCCAAAAAAATAAAAAGTAATTAAAAAAATCCAAAGCATCACACAGAATAAAACGCTCTGCACTGAAGAAGCACGTTCTGAGAAGAGCTCGAGTTTTCCATCCCCCTTGAGAAATACACTAAGGTACCCACTCAAACACACAGCACTGGTTACCTTAAGGAAAAGGCAGGCCCTGGATGATTTACACCTTTTCTTAGGGCACCAAATATATGTATTGCTTTTCAAACTCCTTTTCCTATCAAAGCCAACATCAGATGATAATGGAGTATGAATTAAAATTTTTATTGAACTGAACACAATGGAGAGCTGCCCAGAATTACCGGTCTAATGACACAGACAAAAACAGACATCATTTAATGTTGAATGATGAGCTGTTAACCGCGAAAGAAAGAAGATAGCAGGGAGAAGAAAGAGACAACAAAAGGCCTTTCAGTGAGGCTGGCAAATAGGAAAGGAAAAATGAAAGATGAAACTATACAAATATAGAAAAACATTGCACAAATGAAGAAAAACATTTACTGGAATGAAATATATATAAAAAAAGGAAAAAAGCTGGTGCAGGCAGAGCAAGTCATATCAATTCAGTGGAATATAGGAAGCAATGGTACAAGTGGGAGAAAATCCCATGAGTTTTGTGATGATTCTCCCCCTGTCCACCGCTATTTTCTGACAAACACAACGTATTGCTGCCACTTTACCAGGACGCATTCACAAATTTTGCATAGGAAAAGGTAAGGAAGATGCTAACGTCCCTCTCACCCAGGAGTTCAGAAAGAATTTCTGTAGCATGGGGACCTGAAGATTATCCGTAAGAGAGTTATCTATTGAGCAAAACAATAAGGGATGGAAGTAGCACGATTTTTGCTCTCTGTAACTCACTTAAATTGTGTCCTTGTTAATAAAGCTAAGTTGGTGGTAGGACGTGTAAAGGATAATGAATACTACAACAACCAAAAAATAACCTGGGTATTTATGTTCATGTGTTACACGGTCAAACCTGACTAAATACATTTATCGTAACAGGCAACAATACTCAGAGGACCATTAAAAAAAAAAAAAAAAAAAAAAAAAAAAGGAAAAGGAAGACATAAGAACAAAACTAAATCCTAATCAAAAAAGGAACTAACTTGAAGGTTCCTAGACGACAAGGTGCACCAACACCATTCTGGAAACAGCCAAGTATTCCATGGCCCTCTCAGGAGAGGTTTCCAGCAGACGGAATTGTGCGGCTACCTCAGTCTCGGGGGCCGGGAAGAGAAAGGCTCTTACAGAGAAGCCATTCCGTCACCACGCTCCAGGGCAGAACCGGTAGAAAGGGGAATGAGGTAACCGCCTGTTCCTTCCATTTTCAAGGGCAGGCCGGTGGGCGACTCTAAAGAGAACTCACCAAACACCCACTGAGCTCCTAGCACCACACCCCTCAGAAAAAAAAGCAGTTTTTATTACTGGGGTTAGGAAGAAAGGAGTTATTATAATGGTGGCGGAGAGACTGAAGGCAGGGAACCTCATGCGTCTGGCCCCTCGCCAAGTCCAGCTACTTGCGCATCTGCAGCGGAGACCATTCCAGGAGCTCTTCGGAACAACAGGATCTGAAAGATATTTATGAGACTACACCTATCCTGTTCCACACAGCACATACTCCAAAATGACGTGTTTGTTATCTCCAATACTTCGGTAAATCGCGTTGCCCAACAGCCATGGGAGTGACCTGCTTACCTATAGGTTTGTGTGTGCGTCAAGAACACGAGAATCAAAACCAAAAATTGTTTCTGGACACACGCATGCACGAGATCTACGAGGCGTTAAGAGTAAAATACGCCAAAGACTAATGATTTTTTACAAATGAAAGCTAAAGGTAAGCTTGAGACAGCAAAGCAGAAGCACCTTTAAGGCACAAACAAAGGGATTACACAGAAGTTAATATGGTATACAGACCCTGAGTCAGAAATGTAAGGAAAAACAGACCTCCGGCAAGGACAAGCTGTTGCTAGCTCAAGAGAAAACAGATGCTTGTGATCAGTTTTATATGAGGGTACAGATTAAACCCCTAAAAGCAAAATAGAGGGTGTGTATCTTCGGGACGTATCCCTACTCCAAGCAGAAATGGAAGAAGGAATGTGTGTGGAGATGCACTGGAGGACAGATCCTATCAATAACAACCTGAAAGCAAATTAGCTGCACAACTTCGTACATACTACTGCTAATTTGCAAGCCAGCTGTAAGTCTTACACTAGCAGGCTTTTAAACAGCCAGATATTCGCTGCAATAAGAAGGAAACAAAGATGGTATCTACCTAGAGGAGAAAAGATGACTGCTCATCAAAAAGATGTGTTAATTATTGGCATATGCCTTAAGATCAGCAGCAATTTAGTACAGTGAAACAAATTGCAAATAGGAAGAAAAAAACCTTGATCTCCTGCGTAGAAACAACAACAACCATAAGTATTGTATTATTTCTGATGCATAAGGAAGTTTTTATCTCAGGGATAAGAGCACATGGACTCTGCTTTACCAAAATGCAGTTTTGCAGCATAAGATAAATATTAGCTTTTCGTTTATTGTTTTGGGAACTCAGATTTTGTTAAATAAGAGCTAAGCAGGAGCTTCCTGCTACTGCTCCTGTTAGCCCCGTGAACCCTCCGATTGTACATTTAGGCAAAACCCATTTATCAGATGCTAACTCCTAACATACAGATGGTTTTAATAGAGGAAGGGGTAAATAGGATGTCTAATCAAGTGAAGGCGTACAAATGCAAGCATTGGAAAGATGCACGTATATGGAATATGGATAAACAACTCATTTCCCATTTTACACAAAGCTCTTCGATAAAGTACTGTTGTCTTTCCGAAGTACTACCTCTCAAGTATTTGATCTCCAGCTAGACCCGGCACATTTATCTCACAGTTCTGCATCTCAATGAATATAACATGGAGACATGGAGAGGCAGAGGCTCCATTTCTCTCTCTCTTGTTGTTTTTTTGGTTTGGTTTGGTTTTTGTTTTAAATGAGGTAATTACACCCAGGAGCTCTGCACACAGTCATGCCGAAACAGTAACCTTTGTAGCAGGTATTTTCAATAAAGCTTCGTTTGGACAGAATGACAAATTATGCCCTTCTCATTAGCTGTTCCATTACTAGCTCACGAAGGACTTTTCTGCCACCCCAAGGCATTCTGCACCGCCAGAACCACGGCATGCTGGAGGTTAGAAGGGACCTCCGGAGATGGTCATGTCCAATGCCACTGCTCAAGGCCAGGCCAACTACAGCAGCTTGTTCAAGACCATGTCTAGTCAGGTTCTGAGCATCTCCAAAGATGCAGGCTCCACAATGGTTTTGGTCAAGTGTTCAGTCTCCCTTACACTGAAAAAAAATAAATCTTACTTTTAAATGAAAGTTCCATTTCAAATAATGCCCACTGGGTCTTGTCCTTTCACTAGGTGCCAGAGAAAGAGGGTCTCACTCTATCCCCACGCCTTCCAATCAGTGTTTACACACTCAACATCTGAATGTACACACATCTGAACCTCTTCTCAGGGACAAAAACGCCAACTCCCCCAACCTCTCCCTGTATGACAGGCGCTGCATCCTTTAATCGTCTCCAACTGCTAGATTGAAAGCAGGACAGCAGAAAGTCAGCAGTGATAGAGACTCCATGCCTGTATTACACACAGCACTGAAATCCACCAGCTGGAAAGCCTGAGACCAGTCACGTTCCATGCACACAGAATAATAATACTGGATGACCTAAGGTTAAAGAAATGTTTTGTGTTCATACACACACCACTACACAGATAGAAAGTAGATGTGACTCACCTCGTCATATTTGTTGCATTTCGTTTTTTCTAAAGCTACGATAACTTCACCCTTGTACAAGTTCAGTGTATCTGGGGTATCTGGGGAATCGTTTCTGAAAAAAGACTTTTAAGGCATCTGGATGTAAGGTGAGCCTTATCAAGTTTGGATTCGTCTGCACTTAACTGATAAAATGATACTTAGTAAGACTTTCTTCCTGATTAAAATTTGTGTTGCATCAAGTTAGCACAGGACACAAACACAGTAAAAATTGGTTAAAAGAGAATAAAAGGCCAGAGTGAACACTCTTGTCTGATGTCTAGAATTTTTTAAATGTCTGCAGTTTACATTCAGCAGACCTGAAGCAAAACAAATAATGACATTAAAGCACCTTGACTTGCCTGGTTAGTAATGATCACAATCTGATAAAAAGTTTTTTGAAGATAATTGCCTGTAGAATATTATATACAGAACACCAAGGAGAAAAGAATGCAGGCTGTTTGCAGAACGGAGTATTACACAATCCGACTTACTGCTCCGGGACAATCACCTTGTCTCTTGAATGTCTCAAAACTCAGATGTCAAAACTGGCTACAGTAAGCTACTGGTGATCTCAGTGCTGCAACGAGCAGCAGGATCAGTTCTGAAACGTGAGATGCAGGGAACAGACTGAAGGTTGTTGGTTTTGTTTGGTTTGTTACTGTGGGCTTTGTTTGGTTTTGCAATTCTTAGCTCAGTGATATAGTCAAAAATGTTAAAACCAAACAAAGCCGTGGATGCGTTACTAAAGGAGCAGTTAAGGTAGAGCAGGGAGCAGATATTCCTAGAAAGTGAAATCCACTGCAACATTACAGGAGCTGGAGAACAAACTGGACAATATCAAGCTTAGAGAATTTATGCCTCTTCATGAAAACAAAGGTAAGAGATAATTAGTATGCTTTCCCACTCATACTTTGGTCAGGTGGAAAGCAACTATCAGTACCAGAGAAAAGCAAGATTTTCTGTCACGCACAGGCCACCAATTCAGCTTTTAAATCAGATGTAATTTACTGTAAGCTAAATAGAACATTACACTACATAACACGACTCAAGATGTTATCTAGTCAAAAACCAAATGAAGTTAACTTTTTTTTTTCCCCGGTTTGTGAAAAAATGAAAGTATTTATACGCTATGCATATGTTTCAGACACAGGGTGAGGTGGCTGTGTATTCCCTCTTTTACACAAAAGGTGAAATGAGGTTAAACTGACCAGCTTGTGGGTCTCAGGTTGTGACGCCCAGCTCCATGCCAAGCCATTACACAACCAGGTGGAGGCACGCTGTGGAGGGACAGCAGAATAATGCAAACCTACAGTTCTGGGAGAAAGCAACCTAACAGGGACTGATGAAATCAGCTTCAGGACTGGCATCAGATACTCCAGAAACAGCTCCATCCCAGAAATAAGCAGTAGATCTTTGAAGGACAATTGTCATCTTCTCTCTGTAGATCAGATCTTCCCCTCTAAGACACGGTACAAGTTCTAGGGTCGCAATTTGTACGAACATTTTACCTGTATTTTGTAAGATCAGGACTTTTGTTTGTTCGTACTTCGGCCTGACTAAATTAAAAGCAAAGTTCTATGTAACCATTTTGAGAGGTTATATTATGTCTCTAAAGAAGGGAGACAAGGAAGGACACAGAGATTGAGAAGTAAGAGTTAAAAGAAAAGTTTACAACCACAATTCAACCTGATGAATCTTTTCTGTTATGGAAAGGTCTAAGAGAAAGATTCTACGGATTAGCTTCTGAACAACTCATGACCTGTTGAATAAAGCTACATGCTGGAGAACAGTAACATACTTGCAGCAGCATCACTGATGACCTTGGCTACAAACACCTTCCAGCAGATGAAAACCTAGCTTTTCCTGACAGCAGAACTGCTGCTTTCTGTGTTTGAAAGCTAAGCTTTTATTTACACACCTAAAAAATCCATAATTAACTTTTCTTTTTTTTTTCTGGAACACGAATACAAGTGGGCAGCCATCAGCAGAATACGTATTAATCCTAAATTAGGGACAATTTACATTTTACGCAAGACTGTCTATCGCTTTGCAGCCTCCCGAAGGTCAGCAATCCCCCCATGCAGATTTTAGGTTTAATGTATTTCAACCAGTACTGCAAGAAACAGAACAAAAGATAGTATTTAAACAATACTGAGCAAAAGTAATTCTTGTAATTTTACACAAATAAGTTTAAGAGACACGATATTACATTGCCCTTAGACATGAAACCAAACCCTACTTCTGACTGTTCCAGGTGCAGTTCTGAATACCTTTTTCTCCACAAGCACTTACTGATTCTGTTTTAACTTAGGTAATCAGCCTAATAAGACTGGTTAAAATTAAAGCGCTCAGAGTCACTGATTGCACTGCTTTCTGCACAGCCTCCAATAAAAATGTGGTACATGAACTCTACAATGTAAGAATAGATTTCATCAATTTTTTAGTACATTTACAAAAAAAAAAAAAAAAAATCACATGGTAGCTAGTTTTTTTTTTTTTTTAATCTATAATTTTAAGGAAAAAATTACCTCGACACAGAAGATCTTAAGGTCAAGGCCATATAATTTCATCTTCTCTGGAAAATCCTGATAAACGTTCAAATATGGAATGTGACCTTCAACAACAAACCTGCACAAAAAATAGACCAAATCAAAACAGTATCTAGTGTGACGAAAGCACGTTTATTCTAAAATTGATCCACAAATCAGTTTCTGATTTGAAATAACATCAGCTTTATGCAGCCTAAGCAATTCTACCTGAAGCCCCACACTCCTAAACGCTCCATTGTATGAAAACCAGTTCGATCATTTAACAGGCCTTTCAGTTCAAGCTCAGATACGACTGACAACTGACGATGTTATGGCAATAAGCTTACAACAACACGCTCGCATACAGTTTGTTCGGCACATTCTTCAGCTACTGCATTTTTGCAACTGCCTTAAGCCTCCTTCGAGTGGTATGGAAGCTTGCTTTCAAAATTCGAAGGCTTTCAGTAAATTTTCCAGATTGGAGGTTAAACACTTTCTGTGGGAGGAGGTTAGAGCGACAAAATGTGGTACGAGGGATGTCGCAGAATTATGCACATGTACACTGAAGTGCAACTCAGTTAATTACTTTCTGTAGTCTGATTAAGAAAAAGTATTATTTTAGTAGGGATAGAAAATATATTGTACACTCATAAAATACAAAACCATTCATTTTGAATTTGCACTGAAGTAATTAATCTTTCTTTAAAAGCTGGCTTTGGTAAATGGTTTACAACAATCTTTTGGATTTTTTTTTTTTTTTTTTTAATTTTTACTTATTTATTTAATACATCTATCTGATGGGATTTGACAACAGCTAGCAGTAAAAAGCCACCACGGCACGAAGCCCCTGCTCTTATCCAACATCTCAGTGGGCTTTCACACCAGGCAAAGCAAGCACCGCAGAAGCACGGATCCTTGCAGGGGAACAGGCACTAAGCCCACGCCAGACTGATGCCTGTTAGTGGTCTCCCATAGGACTGAGTTCGAGCTGCCTTCCTGGCTCTTCCTCTCCAGAACGATTTTGTTCAGTAGTAATTTAAACCGGAATGAGTTAACGCTTCAAGCAGACCAGGCCCTGTTCTTTAAATAATATTAGAGATTTGGAAACAGTTTTCTCTCCTCCATCCCCCTGATCTTGCGAGGCAGACCAGCTATGCCATAGCCTACAAACTCTGCAAGCCCCTCGTGGGTTCCTCTGTGCATGCCAAGCGGGGCTTTGCTCCTGCTCGCGGCGTGGGGCAGTCCCTGAAGGCTTCCAGCCCTCGTCAGAGCCACCCACGTCAGACAGACCAGGTTCTGCAGAGCACAGCAATCTCTCGCTGCCAAACAAAATGCGTCTGAAGAAAAAAACACAACAACAACAAACAAGAAGGAGGCAGAACAATGTCTTCGCCGATGATTCAGCTCTCCTCGGCCTGCTGCGGCGCACAGACTCACCGTTCCTTTCCCTGCACCTCCAACACCACTTGCTGCATATCGTGGGCTATGTCCACGGAAGCTGGCTAAAATTCTATTTAAAGGCTAGCTACTGTGAGAAAAGGTTATGGTTAAATCCCCTTTTTTTAAGCATTTTAACTGAATATTGAATTAGAAAAAAGAATTTAAAGTAATATTAAAATGGGAAGCGCCTCTCAATCAAATCTGTTCCTCAGTTAGAATAAACCCAGCATTTATAAGGAGTTCTGAAAAACTACAGCAATGTGAACAACCCCACTGCCTAATACTTTTTATTTTACAGCTCTGCATATTGGCCTCTTAAATGAGGTAAGGAGCCTAGCACCGGATCCTTCCTTTATCAAATTGTGCGATGTACATTCTGCTATTTTTTTGGCAGAAACAACCCGTGCAAATAGTATTTCTGCATCCCAAATGGAAACGTGTGCTGGTCTGCGTGTCTGCTGGGTTATCATCAAACCCAGCCTCAGCTGCTCGTCCTTACCACCCTGCCGGATCCGATGAGCAGCGTGCAGGAGAGCTCCTCGCTCGCTTTACTCAAGGTCAGCAGCAATGAGTTGAAGCCCGGAAACTGGAGGGATAGCTTCACAGAATGGACTGAGACAACCCAAAAACTCAGTGTAACTAGTTGTAATCCCCTCTTCCTGGTCTGGCCATGTGCTGCTGTTGCTTATCATCCTCTTCCACACATTTAACTCACAACAACAGGCAAAGAGAAACTTTGCTGCTGCAAGAAAAGGAAACTGTACTGCAAGAAAAAGAAAAGCTGTGTGTGTATTTCCTGCCTTCTAACAAGAGGGTGGCTCTAAAAAATGTCAGAACTGGCAGAGGGAAGGGGATACATCACAAAGCAGGAGCAGAGAGGAGAAGCAAGGCCTTCCCCTTTCAGCAACAGCGTCCCATTACTGGCTCAGCTGAACGTAAGCTTTGATGGACCCTTGGTAAGGAGCAATCACACAATTAGCTGCCAGATCTGACGAGGTAGCACCAAGAAATTGAGCGCGGCAGCCTCCTGAGCCAGCACAGCAGCAGCTGGAAGAGGACAAACAATCAAGGCCTTAGGGTGTGGTGCAGTTATGATTGCAGGTGAACCACCCTAACAGCTTGCTGCCTCCAAAATGGGAAATCCCACCCTCCCTTCTGTCCTCTGCATCACACTCCTGTCTCCTCCCTGCTGACAAAAGCACTTGGGTGACTTCTCAGAGGATTAGATTGAAAACTGGGCTTTTGTTTGCCAGGGTTTGACAGCCAGATAGATTTCCAGCCTCAGCTGACTGCACGAATGTTGCTGCCAGCACCAGGTGGAAAGGGGCAGCTGTGAAACAAATTACACTGTGCTAAAATGTCCAGTGAAACCTTCTTATGCAAAACCAGAAATTAGTTTTCTGATCTCCTTTCCACTAATACACCATAAGGTGGATGACTGCTAGCACCCAGGGCAAGAGAAAAGGCAGCAATATTTACCAGAAGCACATCCTTACTCCGCAACGGACGAGAGATGTGTACAGCCACGGTGGGGTATTTTTTTGTTTCTTTGTTTAAAGATTTAATTAGAGAATCATTTAGGTTGGAAAAGACCTCTAAGATCATCTGGTCCAAATTTAACTTATCACATCAAAGCACTGCGACTGTGTAAGAACCAATGGCATCTTTCCTGGATCTGCCTGAAATGACTGTTCCTACACAAAAAACGTGCTCTTTTCTCAGGTGAAGAGTTGTTTTCATGTTCTAAAAATACATGAAACGGCATAAATACCCTGCTATGAATGCACTGTACTGATGAGTCAGGACGTTAAAACTTACTCCAAAAGCCCGGATCTGGAACAGCACTTGAGAACAGTTTCTACCGCCTGCTCTTCTTCCAAACCTGTCATTTCACCGCCAGGCCATCCGAACGCCTGTAGGACTACGTTGTATCAGTGAAGTGCTCGAAAACTTGAATGGCACACACAGCGCGCTTGTAATTACAGCAGCAGCAGCATGCATTAGTCAGGCCTAAGTGTGAAAGAAACCCTACGTCCTCTGCATACTACGAGGAAATGATGCATCTGCTGAAGCCACACAGCAATGCCACAAACTGATTACAAGTCTAGTCTTGCCAGCGTAGCTGGGTATAACCTCATTTGCAAGGCATTATTTCCCAGCCTCACCAAGCCTAGCATCCTGATTTTTTTTCCACAGACCCACAGTTTTATTAATTATTTAGATAAATAAAATACCACGTGTTGAGTATCGTGAGATTATTCACAAAAGGATTTAATTTGTTACCGACTAGACCAGAAGGCTGTTAAAATGTTATTTTTAAATCAAAATGTGCCTCTCGGAGGAGGTAATTGCGGTGTTTTTCTGTTAAGTGTGTCAAGCAGCAAGGAGGAGTATATTTTTGGTGCTGTAAATCCTTTAAAAACTGGCAGATCGCCCTAGCATGGTGCCTAAGCATGTGTCACAAGGGAGGAGCGGGAGTCAGCTGACTTCAAGGGAGGGAGAAAACCAAACTGAGGACGAAACGAGGCAGAACTTTTAAGCGCTGCTGTAACTCGGATGGTTTAAATAACACTATTTGCCTATAAAGATTTAAAGGGCAGTGCTGAATCTTTCATGTTTTTCTCTGCATAGTTTTCATCTCTGGTCTGTTGCTATTTTGATCTGCGTATCCGACTGCATGCAAAAATGTTACCAGTGTCTGATTTTTTGAACTTAAATATTCAGAAGTGAGAAAACAGGAGCCTTGTGGTAGTTCCTGCAGTTTAGGATTCTTTCCCCTTCTTCATCAAACTTGTGAAAGACAAAGGCCTTAAGGGTAGGGAGGGAAGCATGATAATGTAATTACAGCCTTATACAGGTATCGTATCATTGTAGAACTTTGCAATACAAATGGCGTTCTTTCAAACATCACTTTTTGCATTTAATTCAGTCGTATGTTGAGTGCATTTAAAGTCGTTGCCCACTAGATTCATGCACTTACAAGAGCATTCAACCCATACATTGTACCTAAATTAAGTGATACATTCTCTTTCAAATCATCTTATTTCAATTTCCGATTATTAATTTCTGATTACAGCTCTCTGCTGTATTTGATATCTGACTTTTTCTCTCCTTTTCCAGCTTTTTTGCTGCTTACACGTTTCTTTTAAGTCCTTTCAAGCATTTATACTGAGCTCTGAAGGATCTCAGTACAAAGGATGTTTCTCCAGGTTCTGCATCATCCGGGTTGCTTGGATCTTTTCTGCAGTCCCCAACTTTTGAAGTGTCCAACACAACAATCCACCATTAGGATGCAATTAACAGTCCACCCACGTACTGCCCTTTTTTTCCTTCCTTTTTTTCTTTTTTAAAACAAAGGAATGAAAGTAAAAAAAAAAAAACAACAACAACAACAACAAAAAAAAACAGTATCATACTAAGACAGGAACTTGTGAGGATATATTTGCCGAGTATGACCCCACGTGCTTTCCAGAAACAGTTTCCAAGGTAGAAAGAACGGACCCAAGAACAGATATTTGATTCTTCTCTCCAGACAGGATGTGCTAAGCAATACTTCTTTATTACTGAGCATCATTTGCTCCATCCTAGTAACTGTAATTTACTACTTGGATTTCTGCCATATACGTGCATTATCAGAAGGATTTTTATTTTCATTTTCTAATCATTCATAAAAAATACAGAGTAGGCTAGGGTAGTTCTGACTCCTGCAGAACATCCTTAGGGAAATACTAGTCAGTAATAAACTTGTTTGTTGAAAGGTACTTTTAATTCGTACTACTTCCTAATGTACTTAGTGTTTACTTAGTATTGCAGTTCGAATTCTGAACACTCTGGCATTTTGCTGAACATTTTACAGACATCTTTTACGCAGCAGCACACCTAGCTATGCAAATATGCAACAGTTTGTGTGATTACCATTGATGAAGGCAACAGCCATCCCCTAGAGTTAAATCAAACGATTAGATATTGTTTAACATAGAAATAATGTAGCCAGTATTAACTACTACTCTTAAGACATAGAAACATCTTCTTTCTAAAAAAGACTCAGAGAAGAGTGTTTTTCAATACCCATCGCTCTTAGAAAGCTTGTACAAAGCTAGAAAAGTGGAGGGGGGTCAGCAGTACAAGGGGGCAGAGGCCATTAAGGAAGATCAGGCTCTGGGATAAATCAGTCAGACTTTCAGCAGCAACACTAGTTATGTGCACCATCCACATTACCTTGTTTTTTAACCTACAGGCTGTACATTTGAAAAATCAAAATTGAAGAACTGGAACCTGCCATTTTGAATGAACCTTGAATGGGTTTCTCCTTTCTTCAAGTGCAATTTGGATCACCCACTTACAGTTGATCTTTCTGCTCCTTAAATTTGGGTTAAAAAAAAATAAATCTCCTCATCTTTTTAAAAATATCCACTATTTCAACACTTGTTAAAAAGGAGTGTCAGCACACTACAAGGTCTTCCAAGGCACCTCCAAGAACTCCTGAACGTAAGCTATTTAGGCCCGATTTAAAGTATTTATCACTAACAACAACAAGCAAACAAACTTGACAAATTAATTTTCGTTCCGTATGAAAATAAGGAGCGTGTTCATATCCATGTTGTAGGGGGTAGAAGGGAATTGCATTGTCAGCAGCAGCTTGATGATCCCCATATTTAGCACCAAACCCTGCTGTTAGAACATTTTACATCTACTATATTAACAGCTCTATTATTACGAACCCTGATGATTACAGATAAAGAGATACGAAGACAAAGGAGGACTTCTTATATTAATTTCTGCGTCCCCACTCCAGTGCGTGAAGCTGCCTAGCTACCTTCCAGATCGCTGTATACTGCTGGCATGGTTTGTATGATGACACTGACGTAAGTCCTGGGGAACAGCTACTCATTTTCTGGCATGCTGACAACAGCAAAAATAGCAAAAACGTGACCACACACACCTCCAACGAATCTTAAGAAATTTCAGAGGAGAAGGATAAAGAGCTTCTTTAGCACCAAACCTTTACAGGTTTTTGAGATTCACTGCAAGCAATGGAGGAGAGCGTTCTCAAAAGGAGCTTCACGAATTATGACGGAGAAAAGATAAGGGAACTACACGTAGGGGACTTCTCACTGTCACTGAGCAAGCAACCAACAGCGCAATAGTAAAGCACTAATTAAAATATGTGTATATTATTTATAAAAGCTACAAATATTGCACTGGAGACCGTTCATACCTTAAGAGATCAGACAACGTCATCGGTTCTCTCAGCCAGAGCAATGCCATGTAACAAAACGAAAGGGTCATCGGCATCGACATCCTCAGTTTCTCCTTTTGGTTCTTCATTAAATACAACCTACCATCTACCGACCCAGAGCACACAGAGGTACATTCTTTGGTTTATGTTTAAGACAAAAAAGAAAAGAGAAGTAATTAATATGACATACACTCAATCTTGGTATACAGAACACAAGATTAAGGGGCACACAAGGACCATGGTTCAGCAACTAGTAACATTTTCGAATCATCACTTTGCAGTAGCTTGGTAGTTTAGGTATTTTTGCTAATAAACACCTTAACTAATTTATTCTTCTACCATAATGTGAGAGGACAACCTGATTGTGTAAGTGAAATAGCAGTTTATGAAGACATTGGACTATGTTCAAAGACAAACCTCACTCTGGTACCCATAAATCCAGACCCTTCAGTGGGAGCTGCACTTAACTTGGGGCTCTAGAAAGCTGTAACTCCCGTACAACATGGAACTAACATGAGCTGGGGACACCATTTTCCCTTTGATAGATAAGGGAGCAGTGGGAAAACGAGGGCGAATTCTCTGTGCTTAAATCAATACCTTGGAGGTGGGGATTAAAACAGTTTTAAACTTCAGCACTTTAAAGTTTTAAAGTTAAAAGTCAGTTGTGAATTATGGTAAAGTCAGAACTTTAACAAGAACAGTGTCTGCACTGCAGAGACTTTACCAAAGTTATGGTGTGTATCCATCTGCCACGTGTTCTCTAACTGTGAAAAAGTAGGTACTATTTTTAAAAAATCTAAATTAAATGAAAAAAAAAAACAGCTTTAGAACACAAATACATCAAATGGAAAGAGGGTTAAAACAAACTAACAAAAAAACAGCTGCAAAACAAGCACACCTTCCTCCATCCCTGCTGAGATGAATCATTAAAAAATGAGAAGCAGCGACGAGAAATTTAATTTAGGGGAGTGACTTCAGAGTTAGGAGCCTTTTCAGCTGTGAAGCCTTGGAGTTCAGGGAAGGAGGAAGAGAAAAAGAAAAGCTTCATCACGAAGCAGCCGGCACAAATGAAAACGTTTTGTATTTAAAGCACACCAACGTAAAACACCAGCCTCTGCGGAGGCTTTCCCCACTGTTTTCCCACACGCTGTTCGCCTGTTCAGGCAGGAACAGCGAAGGCTGGATCCCCAGCTCCCCAGCTGGGAGCTGCAGGGCCACAGCAAGCAGCCTGGAAAAAAAAAAAATATATAATAATAAAAAAAATAAATAAATTAAAACTTCAGAGGGCTTGGTAGCTCTGTGGTTACGCTGGTGGGGGACAGCCAGGCGTGTGAAGTGTCAGTGGTCAGCAAGTACAGGTGTGGAGCCCGCTGCCACAGAGGAAGAGGCTGCAAATCCTGCATTTCTGAGGCAGAATTAGGCTTTGATGCCACCTACCGGCTCCTAAAACGCTGGTCGGCAGCAGCAGGGAGGCAGCAACAAGTTAAAAGAGCCAGCTCACGCGATCCTCATGCAGACTACGAAATGGTCTGGATTAGAGGATGCCGAGATGTCTGTTGTGCATACGTGCGCTGGAGAATAAAGGCAGGAGCAGCAGCTAATCCTTTTAGTCAACAGTTTCACCTTTTACGTGGACATGTGCTTAAAGGCAGCTTCGTGACTGAAGCTTCATTATTAATTTCACATTCAACTCAATTTAAAATAATCCTCATTATATTTGTGGCCCTAATGATGGCACACAATTTCCTTTTATTTCTTGCAGCTTATGCAAGGCATGACAGCACACAATTACACGCATCTAATAATTTAAGGGTTTAATGGGCTTCCCTAGCAATATCTCAGCACTATACTTGGTGGAATTTGCTATTATCCCTACACAAAAATAACAAAAAAAATTAATTAATTTTTAAAAAAAAACATACAAAAACCCCACACTTGTATGTTGGAGAAGCTTCTTAAGAAATAAAGAGTGTTGAAGTTCCCAATCTGTAGCAATGAAAGAAGGTAAAAATGGCACAGGAGAGGAAACCTCTGAATCTTCATAATAATTTCTGGTCGACTACAATATATGTAGCATTTCTGGTGTTAAATTTCAATATACAAACAATTCCTATCGTTGTTTTATTTCTCCAAAGCGTATTTTTAGCGTCACTAAGCTCTTAGCCACTTCAAGTGCTTTTAGTGGAACAGGTATGGCTACTTACCGGTGAATTCAACCTCTGAAAGAACAGCATGTTAAATTGCGGCCTATCTTACGGCTATGTAGCTATCCTAAAACTGAAATTCTAAATATTACTCTAAATTATTCTGTAAGTTATTCTGAATAATAAGAGACACAAGTACCAAGGAAGAAACAAGTTTCTCTAGACACAAAAAAGGGAAGAAGATTCAATGGAGTATTTCACTACAATTTTTTCACTGAATTCTTTCCTGTTCACACAATAGGGATTTGTTTAACACCCAGGATCTGCAATGTGTATGAACACTTAAAAATCTTGTCATTTTAGTGTAATAGGGTAAAAAGTGTTTGCATTAATTACATTGGCAAAATTTTGTCACCGTTTTTTGCACCAGTTTTCCCCACCTCTCCTTCTGTTCAGAAGTTTTAAAGTTTCTCAACATTTCTAATTGCTGCAGATCAGGTTTCTCATTCTATTCTCATTTCTGGGCTTTATGAAAAAGAGAAAAATGTGAAAGAACAAGATTGCATTCTTCTCAGGGTAGGCAGGCGATACCGCAGAAGAACAGAAATAGGACGTAGAGAAGACCACATAACATGGGAAGAACAAACATTGAAACAGACAAAGAAGGAAAACGTAAACAAAGAATAAAGCAAAAAAGGCACAGAATCAGAAATTTAGAGTGCAAGCAAAACTTTTCGAATATGCCTTCAAATGTATTTCCAGTATCAGGCTTTGCAGCACTGTCTGGCATTACACTTGCCCAGCTCCAAGGACTCTAATTTTCTATAACATCTTAATTCAAATGTTCATCATTCTGTAAATGCTTTTGGGTTGATTTGTGAGCAGAAAGAAGAAACTGAAGCAAAGTTACAAGAAGAATTTTGAT
The DNA here is from genome assembly GCA_011076525.1 of Nettapus auritus. Lineage (NCBI taxonomy): Eukaryota > Metazoa > Chordata > Aves > Anseriformes > Anatidae > Nettapus > Nettapus auritus. The sequence goes on along the minus strand of CM021767.1, from coordinate 103,172,790 downwards.
AAAAGAGGATACAGGGAAAGCAGTAAACAGAATGCAGAGACAAAAAAAATAGAGAAATACCAAAAAAAAAAAAAAAATAGAAAGATAAATAAATACATAGGGAAAACACACACACACAAACCAGCCACTATAATATCCAGAAGAAAAAGAAACAAGAGCCAAGAACCAAGAATTTTTTAACATGGAAGTAATGACTGACAGCTCAGCTTTCGTTTAGGTGCTTATTCTTTAGAACTGCAGTGATTATGATCATCTAGGTTTTCAGATTAATAGCACTTTGTTTTCCCCACTCCAAACAGGACACATGGAGCAATCTGGTTATGAAATACCTTCCTCCTGCATTTCCAGGCCCTGTTCAACCTCCGTCTCCTTGTAGGAAGGGGAAATAAAGTAAAATAATCAAAACTCTTCTGGTAGAATATGAATACCCTGGTGGCAAATAGGACTGAAAACTACACTTTCTAACCACACGTCAACAAGTTCTTCCAATTCATTCTACGCAACCACACCTAAGATGTAGATACAACTCTACAAAACCAGTTTCCAGATACTTTGGGTCATTGCTCCTACCTGAGACCTTGCCACTTGACGAGGCAAAGCTGCAATCTGTCTGTAGATCTCCATCGCTTTCAGAGAGAGACAACAAGTGAAGGAGGCTAGGTCTCTCTGGTTCACTGTCCACGTCTGTACTGCTATCACACACCTGTTTTTGTAAATAAGTCTCAGTATTATCTACTATTAGTTACTGTTTTAATCCGAATAAACAAAATAAAGCATGATCTACATGCTACATGATGCAAGATCTACAGTAAATGAAGTCAAAATGTGAACAGCTTGGATTTAACTTGTTTTGTGAATCACCAGTGTGTAAGGAAAGCCTACAAAAATATTTTTAAAATATATCTCTACTTGAGACAAAAAAAAAAGAAAAAATATTTCTAGTGATCCCATTACGTTCCAGTCCGCTACAACAACCAGAAAGTAGGCCATTTATAGAGGTAGAGTTTGATGAAACAAGTAACTTTGGGATAACATACTTTTTATTATAATTTCTGCTCTATCTACACGCAACGTATGCCAAGACAAAAAACTATTTTTTAACTAAGCAACTTTCCATATTCAGAAGTATTTGTTACTTGAAATGGAGGAAAAAAATAGGCATGTGGTACCCCATTTAGAAGACATTCTTCATGAGATTACTGTGAGGTAGATACATAGCTTAAACAAAGGTTTATGTTGTTGCTCCTTAAAAAAATATCCTACATTTCATGGGATCTGTGTTTTTCACTTACTGATAATGCTTTGACAGCTTCACCAGCTGGCCTGTCGCAATACGCCTGTTGGCTCTTCTGGAGGTAACGCCTCCAAAAATTGCACAGAATTTCGTCCTGGTAAATAAAAATGGACAATGATTAGTGCAAAGTTTAGAAAACCATTAATTTCTGAGAGAACAGAGCATATTTGCTAATTCAGGAATCTGAATAATATTCCAGCTGCGACTTCATTACCTCCAATTTATAAATCATGTTTTAAAATTACCAGGAAAGTTAAGTTTGTTTACATGTACTCAGTAGTTCTTTAAAAGGGGGTTATTTGAGTCACTTGCAAAATTACAGTATTTTTAAATAACACCTCTGGTTGCACACTCATAGTCTGTAGAACTTATGCTGATCTTTACGTACCTTCATTTGTGGACACACTCCTAGGGCTTCCAAAGCTTCAGCTTGTTTCTTGAGTACAAGCTGAAAGCCTTCGCAAACGTACCATTCCCAGCCTTCCTCTAATTAAAAAAAAAAAAAAAAAAAAAGCTTTTTGTTTCATTTATAAACAAAAAACAACAACTTACGCACACTTATTTCCACTTAATATTCTGTTCCAGGACAGGACAGAGACATGTCTCCATTAAGTAACTTCAGATCCAAGAGCAAAGAGCAGCTACCCTGAATATTCCATTAACTTCCATTTATTCAGTCTTAAAAAAGAAGAAACATTACTGAACAAATGCTTTCTCTGCACATTTCCCAGCAGTAATATGTTTCACAATAATTTCTAATATGGCATTTGAAATCGAGTGGAGAGCTGTCAAGTGACCAGTTTTAAAATAGCTGAGAACCTATCATTAAAAAAAATTAAATACAATCTTTTCTTTCCCCTTCCCAGTGCAGAAAACTGGAATACATTAAGTTGCAGCGGTAAGTCAGGCAAAAAAACAGCATCATCACGTTATTTACCGTTGTCTCTCACATAAACATATAAACTTTAATGAAAGTTTCTCAGACATCCAATGCTTCTAGCATATCCCAGCAAAGGATGAATTTTGTAAGGAGTGGGCCTGTTCCAAACTACTCACTATTTCCTCAGACAGCACGATACTTACTTTTCACCCTTGCCTCTTCATATTTGCTAGTCCCTCTTACAGGCTTTTGGTCTTAGAAAATTGCTCTGCATTTCCTAACTTCCTCTGCATTCCCTCCACGCCTGTTCTTCAGTTTTGTTCCTTCCAATCACACCTTGCCTCTCACCATCTTAGAAGTTATCTGCCCAAAGTTTCTACCCTGCTGTTATGACGTTAGCTTTACCTGGTAACCAGAGATACAGCTACTCCTACAAATGTCGGAAAATAAGCTCTCATAGTATAACGTAACTGCACTTGCAGAAGGGCTTCTGTGTAGGTAAGGATTTCTTTCTTAAGCACAGGGGATAGCTAATGACAACCCCAACAGGAGAAGCAAAAAGCACAAAAAGGCACACAAACTTTAGGAGCAATACAGGATGAAGACAGGTGGAGATGTTAAGGTTGCTCCCTTTTTCACTCCTCCCTTCAATTTCCCACAATTGTTCTTTTCAACGTAACGCAGCAATCTACTGCCACCGCAGTACAGTGGAGATAGGTTAGCCCATCAGAGATAAAAATAACCCCACACTGCATTCAGCATTGTAATGCATTTTTGCTCTTTGAAAGCGACCACAACGGTAAAACGACTACCCAGCCATCACCGCGTACGTTCATAGCTACAGCAGCAGCCTCACCATAACACACACGGCACATCACCACGCCTAATGACTAGTGTGCTTCTCAGTCATGAAATTAAAAGTGTGGAAGTGACTCGGGATGGAAGATGTAACACTGCACTACCTTACTCTAGCTATTGTAACTGCCTGAAAACTCATCCACATCGGTTTCTGCGTAGATCACAGGACCAAGTTCCTTCAACGCAAGCTGAACTTACATTCTTTAAGAGTCAGAGCACTGTCACAACTCACTCACAGAGACAACTTTTCTCTTTTGTGATGGTCATACAAGGAAGAACCAAAGGGATCCCCACATCTGAATGAATGCCATGTGTATCTTCAGTGAGTACTGGCTTGCACAAATCAAAGCGGCAGCAAGTAACGCACAGCTCTGCTCAATGCACAAAATCCACCACCAGCTTAAGGAATGCACTGAAGCTGGGGCTGCTGAAGGTTCTGCCAGCATCTGGGGGTGTATTAGGTTCCTGATCTTAGTCTTTTCTAGCTATTTTTGGCCATTGTCAAAGATGTGTTAGGTGAACCTTGACGGAACTGACCCAGAGCATTCATTCTGAAGCAGAATGCAGAGAGAAGCACATACGTACCACTTTTTCCACGACTTCTTGGGCCTTTGGAGATGGTCTGTATTCTTGCGTTACAAATAACTTCAGTGTTCACAACATCTCTAGTTCTCTGCAAAACAGTAATAGATGTGAGCAAGGAAAAGGTCAGGCCTAACTTAAGCCAGTTGCTCCATCATAAAATAAAATGGAGGAATTTGTTCAATTTTCCTAAACTAAAAACAAGAGACAGACATTTTTCATTCAGAAATACCAAAAATAGACAATGACGATCCTGGACACAGAGGCGACGTGCATCAGAGTGTGCCTACGCCAGCGCTGTACTGGAGTGCAGCAATATCCAAGCAATACTTTTAAGGCATCCAGACATCGTACCAGCACTACGACTGCAGCAGCACCATGTCTTACACTGCCTCGTTTTAAACTTTATGATTTGAAGGAACAGTTGTTTGCAACAGTGTTCAGTCAAGCATTAAAAAGGAAGAATCACAATACTGCCTTCAACTTCCAACGTCAAGGAGAAAAAATAAACATTTTCTTATATAAAACAAACAAACAAACAAATAAAACAACCAAAATAAACCTATTTGAAGGTCAATAGGTTAGCTTTTTACCTCAGTAACATTGTGGCAAGTTCTGCAATAAAACCTGCCTCCATCAGTGAGACCCCAGTTTACTTCTGAACATTGCACGCAGCGTTCAGTGAAATCTCTCTAAAAGGAAAAAAAAAAAAAAAAAAGTTTTGCATGCATCCAAATACAACAAGTAACACTATTACTAGGCTACTGCAGAGCTTTGGAAATTATTTATGGACAAGTAAACATGTGCCCTTTATCTTAGCTCGTGTAGATAACACATAATCACAGCATTTCCTGTTAGCTGTAGGGAACTGAAGAAGGTGGCAAGCTACTTGTGCACGTGAATTTTAGTTGAAGGGGTTCACACTGGGCATGACATGAGAAACAAACAAAAACCACCTATCAGAGATGCAAAGGGAACAAAAGAAGGCAGAAAGCTGACTAAGTTTCCCGAACTGTGAAGAACCATGTGGGAGAAAGCGTGCACGACCGGGCGGAGAGATGTGCCCAGGAGAAGGGGGTACTATCTCAGAGCAACTGGGGGGAGAAGGGAAAATGGGGGAGACGGAGGACAGAGGGAAATCCTCCGAAAAAGAGGAAAAGCGTGGGGGCTGCGGCAGCCCCCCATGAGTGTGCTGGGGCCGGGCAGCTCCCTGCGGGGGCTCTGCCTGGGCTGAGGGGACCCTAACGGGGCCGAGGGGACCCTGCCCGGGCCTCGCCCGCCGCCCCCGGCTCCGCGGCCGTTCCCCGCGGCGCCTCCGCCCTCCCCCGCCGCAGCCGCCGCCCGCAGCCCCCGAAGGGCCGGCGGGGAAGCGCCGCCGCCGCGCTCGGGCTCCGTCCCCAGGCTACGCGGCCGCCCCCACGGCTCCCGGAGCCGCACCGCCTCCTCCTCGTCCATGCCGGCAGCCGCCGCGGAGCCGCCCCGGGGCTCCCACCATGGCAACCGCGCCGAGCCGCCCCGCCGCGGCCCGGCTCGGAAACGGCAGCCCTGGTGCTTGCGTTCCGGCCCCGCTGCTTGTCCGGGAGCCTCCTGGGAGGCTGCTCCGGGGTTGTGGCCCCCGCCGTGGCTCGGTGGCGTTGGGCATGGCCGGTGGAGGGTGTCTGCGCCCGGCGTCCCGTCCCGCCGCCGTCCCGCACCGGCATGGGATGAGGGCTACGAGGGGGGTGATGGAAGGGCTCGCCAAGGGGGTGGAGGAGCACACATGGTCCCCGGGGGGAGAGGAGGACACTGGGGGACATGGGGGGTTCCTCACTGAGGGGACATGGGTGCTCCATCTCTGTGGGGACATGGGGTGCTTCACTGAGGTGATGTGTGTGGGTGCTTCACCTCTGAAGGGACATGGGGCTTTGCCTCTGTGAGGGCATAGGGTGCTTCACTTAAGGGACATGGGGGCTTCAACTCTGAGAGGACATAGGGTGCTTCACTGAGGTGTCATGGGGGCTTCCACCTCCGAGGGAACATGGTGCGTTTCGCAGAGGTGATACATATGGATGCTTCACCTCTGAAGGGACATGGAGGCTTCACATATGAGAGGACTCAGGGTGCTTCACTGAGGTGATATGTACGGTTGCTTCACCTCAGAGGGGGCATGGGGGCTTCACCTCCAAGGGGACAT
>CM021767.1:103154453-103166993 GCA_011076525.1 Nettapus auritus | reverse complement strand
GGTGCTTCACTGAGGTGACATGGGGACTTCACCTCCAAGGGGACATAGCACACTTCACTGAGGTGATATGTATGGATGCTTTGCCTCTGAGAGGACATAGGGTGCTTCACTTAAGGGACATGGAGGCTTCATCTCTGAGAGGACACAGGGTGCTTCATTGAGGTGATATGTATGGCTGCTTCACCTCAGAGGGGGCATGGGGGCTTCACCTCCAAGGGGACATAATGTGCTTCACTGAGGTGACATGGGAACTTTACCTCCAAGAGGGCATAGCACACTTCATTGAGGTGATATGCATGGATGCTTCACCTCAGAGGAGATGGGGGCTTCACCTCTGAGAGGACACAGGGTGCTTCATTGAGATGTTGTGGGGGCTTTACCTCTGAGGGGACGTGGCACGTTTCGCTGAGGTGATATGTATGGATGCTTCACCTCTGAAGAGACATGGAGGCTTCACATATGAGAGGACTCAGGGTGCTTCACTGAGGTGATATGTATGGTTGCTTCACCTCAGAAGGGGCATGGAGGCTTCACCTCCAAGGGGATATAGGGTACTTCACTGAGGTGACATGGGGACTTCACCTCCAAGGGGACATGGAATGCTTCACTGAGGTGATATGTATGGATGCTTCACCTCAGAGGAGATGGGGGCTTCATCTCTGAGAGGACACAGGGTGCTTCACTTAGGGGACATGGAGGCTTCACTTCTGAGGAGACATGGTGTGTTTCACTGAGGTGGTATGTATGGATACTTCACCTGTGAGGGGACATGGGGGCTTCACTGAAGAGATGTGGGGTCTTTACCTTTGAGGGAGCATGGGGTGCTTCCAATGGGGACACATGCTCCTCTACCCCCAGGCCACCACAGTGCCTCTTCACTGAGTGTCCTCAAATCATCCTGGCCGTGTACATGCACCGTATCCCCCGGAGGCCCTGCCGAAGCTGTTGAAGGAGACTATTACTGCCTTTACAAAAGGAAACCAGAAGAACTCATTTAACTATGTAAAGTGCTTGGGGATCCTTGAGTGAGGGAAAAGATGATCTGAAATTCACCTTCATAAAAAAAAAAAAAAAAAAAAAAAAAAAAAAAAAAAAAAAAAAAAAAAAGAACCACCACCAAACCCCCAGATCTTGATGTAGGTCTCTAATTTCTGGTACGCTAATAATAATGTTTACAGATGTCTAAACACTGAGATCTGTTATTGCAATGAATTTGCCCACAAAATAGGAGAACAGGTTTATGCCCCTTAAAAAAAAAAAAAGAATCCTTTAAGTGAAAGCATGGGAAAAAATTAAAGCTAAAATATACATAGAAAGAGGTGAGGCTCCCTTGACAGCTGTGGTTACATTGATGTTGGAGGAGTTGTACAGAGCTAGAGGGGAACTGTTTATGTTCAAGACAAAAAGTTATTACTCATACCAACTGTGATCTTTTTTTCAGTGTGGGATGAACATTTGTAACACCCATTAAAAGGAATTATGCATATAATTCCTGACATGGTAAAAAGGTGATTGTCAGCCTCACAGAAATGTAGCTAATATTCTGATGAAACAGATCCTACTTGTGATTTTAATTTCCATGTTTTTTGTTTGTGAAAATACAGTTCTGGGAAAGCAAGGCCATTTCATGCGTCGGAACTTTTTGTAATGAATTTCTAAGATGAAATGCTATCTTGAAACTTTTCAGAGCAGCTATATTACGATAAAAAAGGCATTGCTTCTGCTAAGGGCTGTTTGACGATGCTGTGAGCAGGCCACGGGCCATTAAATCAGTGGATTTAACTCAGTTGAAGAACTTGTTAAAATTAAGCGTGGAAGTGACTGCCTTGATGCTTTCATAAGGCAGGACCTCAGAGGTAGGACTTCTGTTTTCTAATTACAACTGGTCAAAAAAATGTTAGAGGAAGCATAGTCACAGGACTCTGCCGATTGTTCAAAATGAGAGCATTTCATTTCCAGTGGCAGCAGCTGAAGATAAAGAAGAAAAGAAGGAAAGTGTGATGGACTGCATGGGGATCAATATTAGTGTAGTTCTGGGCACACCAGGGTAATGGACAAGCACTTACTCTGCAGGTGAAGTAAAGATATGAAAAGCTACCGAACTTTGTAAGGAAAGTTGTACAAAAGTAGTACTGATGGTACGAGTTACGTACTCTTATCCAGGCTCTAAATAACTGCAAAGCTTCTATTAGTATTTCTTAAGACCATCAGCTAACTAGTGCAGACTAGTAATCTGGTAGCAAAAAGTCAAAGCATAATAGGGGTAGCAAGTCTTATATCTATTTCTCAAATATTTTTTGAAATGACATGCTTAAAACCGGTTTTTCAGCATATAAAATGATGTGTAACCTTTGTCCCTAATTACAAGTTACCCAAGCATACTGATAGGGGTATGATAATTTCAAAGCCAGGAGACAGACTGTCTTCCTGCTTCAGCTCACTTTTCTAATTAAGATCATTATGCATCCTAGTCAGATTGATTCAAGGCTCAGATAAATAATATGTCCTGTTGTTTCCATTGATTTGAATTTTTAATGAACCGGCTTCCACTGCTGATATCACATTTCTGTCTCTTGACTGCAGACTTTCCACATGTGAAAACGCAAAAATTACATCTCGAACCGGAAGACGTGTCCTTTGGCCTATCCTTCAGGATATTGCTCATGAAATTGTGCTGGCTCCAGGATAAGAACTTCTGCAACAGGGCTTCTCCCAAGAGTCCAATATGAACTTTACCCATTGTCAGACACCTACTACAAAGAGTCGGAGCAGAAATGCAACCTCAGCTGCTCTAAAGACTGTGAAGATGAACAGAGGGCAGATCTACCAGATTTGAGTTTGTAGCAAATACACCTAGTTATTAGCACCCCCAGATTGATTTTTGCGCCTTCAAAAAAGGAAAGTCTCTCCATGGCACAACTTGTGTTCAAAGACATGTGGCAAACAAAGGGAAATTAGGAAAACGAGACGGAGATGCTTTTATCTGAACCAGCTGGATTTACTCTGATATCTAAAAGAGACCACAGCATCGAAAGGGAAAAGCTGTGCCAAGCAGAAGTGCAATGGAGACAAAGCTGTGGAGAGAAAGTTGTGTGAGAAGCAAAACCAGGAATGAACAAAGAGGGAAACACTGATGGAGCATAGGGTTTGCAGGCAGCTTGGCAGGGTTGGATGGCCAGGGAGGGACTGAGCCACGTGGAGCTTTGAAGGAAGCAACAAGAAGAATGAATTTGTTACAGCTTGGACAAGCCCATCATTACCTCGTGATATTTAGTGGTTATTGTCCAGCTTCAGCTCTGAAGTTTGGTTTTGTTTTGTTTTGTTTTTATTATTGTTAAATTCATTTCTGGCCCTGATGAGCTTGCAAATATGACCTTGAACGTCCCCAAAACCTGAAAGCATGTAACTTTTTTTTTTTTTTTTCCCAAGTTTACTCGGGTTTTCTTGTGCCATTCTTAGGATGTGAGCAGCGTAAAGCTGAATTTTTGACTGGTGCAAGCAGCAGCCAGGAGGGAGGGCAGCCATATCGAGTCATGCACTGAGCACGGGGTTTGCACCATCACCTTCTGCTTTGCACATGTGCTGCAGCCCAGCCCATCTCACACGGGTGCATTGCAACGCCACAGGCTCACTCCAGTTTCACCTGTGGCTCCGCAGCACGCAGAGCTGTTGATTATCTGCAATCATCAAACCGTTTGTGTTGGAGGCGCAGACCTCAGAGAAGGACATCATGTTCAGATGAGCTGCTCTAGGGGGCAAAACCCTTTAGGTTCAAAAGCCTCATGTGGTCTGAAACCGTGTTAACTTGTGGTCAGAGATTAAGTTGTCTGGGAGGTCTGCCTGGGGAGGCTGGAGGCAAGTAAAGACCTTGTGGGACCTGGCCTTCACGAGCAGGTTCTCTTCCTGAGGAGCACCAGGCTACTTTCTCTCTGTGTGTACCAGCAGAGGTTGCACCCTCAGTACTTGGTGACTGTGCTCATCTCATTCTACAGAGCTACACGGCAGGAGAAGGTCACTTCGAGGAAAGAAAGACATCTTAGCAGCCACAAAGGAACAGAGCGGGCAGGGGGTGTTTGAGTGTCCCTTTCCACATTGCAGGCATGTATAATGCCTTTATTTTCTCCTTTTCCAGGTTTATTAAACTGCTAACATCTACCATTCCTTCAAGTTATAATACTTTTAATTGCGACAGATTTTGTGTAGTTTCTAACTTTTTATTTATTTATTTATTCATTTTCACAAAGAGAAAAATACGCAGCATACCAAAGGGGATCTTGGTTTCCACCATAGCCTTGTGCATCCATCGAACCCTGAAGATCATTCTCAGATGCATTTAATCTACAAATGCAGTGGTATTTTCAAAGGAATCGAGAGCCACCTTGTGGAGCAGGGATTCATGAAGGGGCTCCAAATAATGCTGCTGGGAACAGCTGCTCCTGGAAAGGAACTCAAATCCAACAGGATGCTGGAGGTTGCCAATTAAGTAAGCGTGCGCATGGCTGTGCATATTCAGTACCTGCACAGCGCACCACACAGCTCCTCTGCTGATTAAAACTGCAGCAAAAAGCACACAGTGGGCAGTGGGAAGCAGGAAGGTAAAACAGGAGGGACATGCAGAAAGTGGCAGAACCAGGGAAGAAAAATAACACGTTCATTATGTTCTGCAAAGCCTGGGTGGTGGGGGAGAGATCGTGGTTTTTCCCGGGGCATTTTTCACCATGTAATTAAGTAAGTCCTCAAAAGTACTGATAAGTTTTGGAATTATTCTCTATAGATTTCTGTCACAGGCTTATTTTCTCCAGTATTCACCCATTAACATCAAGAAGTATGGCTGCCAGGGCCCTACCCCTGCCCCCTATGCCATAACACATGGCAAAGATGGGATCACCGACAGGCGAAATCCGTCACTAGAAACATTCTCTGGTCATTGCTCCTGCACAGAGGTAAAGTGTAGTCATGGCCTTGTTAAAATACAGACAAACAGACAAGCAGTAGGGGCTATAAAGCAATTATTTTACCTTTTCTCGCCCATCATTTCTCATAACGAGCCCCGAGTTGCTTGCCAGCACCAATGTTTGGATGCCAGCCTACAGTTTTATAAACAAATGAGGTGTTTTTTTCAGTACCTTAATGCAGCAGCAACTTCACCACAGTGTCATTAGCTGATGTCTTAAAAATGTATTTTCTTTCAGCACAAATTTTAAGTCTCTCCAAGTGGAAGACCTTAAATATTCCAGAAGCTCACATGAAAAAGAAGGAACTGTGACACTAGGGGCCTTCTCCGGGAGCCAGAGAAGCCACAGCTGAGTTAAGAGGGTGTGCTGGTAATCAGCTGGCAATCAGCCTGCTTATTGAATCATGACACAGGACTTAAATGCTGAGCAGCCTCACGTGCTTTTACACACCTTCCGGTGAGCTGTGTTTCAGCTCCAGAAGCTTTTTTAATTAGTTACACGCTAGTGAAGCTCTCAGTTAAATTACATTTCCAAAGAGATACCGCATTCAGAGTCCCTGATAACCAATCATTAATATCACAAAATATGCTGCAAAGCAAGTAGTGTGTGAAAACATTCTGAGGTGTCCTTTTTGGGATGAGTCTTAACAAAGGAGCCCAACATATCCTCTGTGGTTACCAGAGTTCAGTCTTCCCTCTTTTTCAAATACTGTGGCAAACAGGAGATATCTGTTGGTATCCTTAATGGTCACTTCAGACTGACTTATTTTTCCTCCGTTAATTTAAATGTAATCATTTAAGATGGCACGTGGTCGTAGGAGAAAATCTGTAAAAAGACACAGGGCAAGGCTATGGCAAGGAACCCACAGCTTCTGTCCTGGCTCCAACAGCTGGAAATCTCAAGAAATCCTGCATCTTTTCCTATGTTGCTTATTGCATTGTGCTTCCAACAGGCCGTCAGGCATGGGCTCACAGAGCACTGCGAGCAGGACTTTAGGGTTTGCTCCAAAAAAACCTGATAGATGATTCTACGTTAGAACACACGGAGGTGAAGGACAGCCAAATCTAGAAGAAATAAAAGCGAGCAGAATGCAAACCTCTGTTTTCAGAACACTTCCAGGTTCAGGACTCAAAGCTGGACTTCCCAAGTAGCTTCTGCCAAAAGGAGAATGCAGTGGGGTTCAGGGGAATCTGGGAGAACCGGTAGGATCGCCTTCCCCGGGGTGCAGAGCTCTTCAGCACTGACAAGCATGCTCAAGATGACTAGACACAGTCCTGGAAAAGTAAGTGCACCCTTAAAATTAAGAAAAAAACATCCATTTTCTATTCCCTACCCTCAGCACACAACCTTTGTAATATTTTTTATTGTAAGCACTTATGCAGGGCTGCAATTTTAAAAGGAGAGTTTAAAAACATACACTTCTGTTCTAACTACAACAGTCAAAAAAAAACAAAGCAGCAAGCATTAAATTGAAAAATGCAATGAAGTTTCTAGGAACCCATGCAGTTAACGGATGATTTTTTACGAGGAGGGCTATAAAATGTAGTTATGATTGCTGTTATAGTAATAAAAATGAAAGCGTAGTAAAACAGAGGCATAGGTTTGCTCTGACTTACAACCTCGTTCCCCCATGGGTTTTGCCCTCCTTTTCTCACCATCCTTTTTTTCTGTCCTTACTTTCTAAAGAAAGAAAAGATCAGCATCACTGTTTGTAGTAAGCCTGTAAATCACAGCGTGCCGTGGCACCTCGGTGGGTTCACACCAGCCTGGAGAGAACACGTCAGTGTATCTGAGCTCCTCTGCACACTGGGGTATTTGGGATGGGGATGGTTTTAAATACACCCCCATGGCAAGGGGACATGGTTCCTCTTTCCCTTACCCCTGTGCAATATCCTTAAAACAATTTGTTGCTGTAATACACGGGCAGGTAGCTGGGGAAGGCATTGCTCCTGCGGTGCCAAGGGCTTTGGTTCAGGTGCCAGTCATACAACAGGGACAGCAAAGTGCAGAAAGGCTCTGAGCAGGGCCGAGGTGTAACAGGCTCCGTGAGGATCCACTGTTACCACCAGAAGAAAAACACTAAAATGAATTTTGAAGAGATTTTGTGCAATGAGGATGGGAAGAAGAAAACTAGGGATGAGACATGCTTTTTTTTCTGTTTATTGATGCACTTCATCTTCAGACTTTACTTATTAAACAGCACGGTTTCTACTTGAGGACGGTGGTTTAATTGTGATTGAGAATTGTCCACCTGGTGGCCTTTCAGTGCCATTAGAAGTATTCCTTGTGCTCCTGCACTGGTTGTTATCCTGGTTTTAATTATAAAGCTGGTTGCTGATTAAAGTACAGACTTCAAGATCCCATCCGAAGCCCAGCAAGGACAGCGGCAAATCATTTGGTGGGTTTTGGATCGTGCCCTCTTGGCCACAGTCTTGGGCTAGGCGTGTGTGTGTACTGCAGCAGTTATCAGAGATGAATGTGTTTAGCCTTGGCTCACCCTTGGGAAACCGAAGCAGCCCTGTCACCACTCACGGATGGATCTGCAGATGTGTGCACCACGAGTTCCCTTAGTCAGATCGGTGCGTAATCCCACAGCACATCCTTCTGGAGCGATAGCCTACTATTGCATCAAGGATTTCTTTCCCTGTTGTGCCTTTGTTATTTACTTATTTTCCCCTTCTTTTCTACTCCTGGAGTGTGAAAAACTTCTAAGTACTGGATTTTCCTACAGTCCCCATTTCCTGTGTCAGTCTGCGCACAGGCTACGAGAAAACATTTCATGTTGGCCATAGAGGTTTAAAAATTATGAGTCCTGCTTCCCTTCTATGCTAGAGCACCTCTTCAAGTAATCTCTCCTCAGAAGAGTTTTGGGAACTGGGAAGATGGGATGCAGATCCCCGACACGTGGAGCCCTCCAGGAATCCCACCCGCACCTGGAGATCAGCCAGCACCTACCTGCCTAATGGAGTCACCTTCACGCGCTCTGAAGGTACTGGGTGAAACCACGTGGCCTCACAGACTAAGGACTTGGGGCTTGATTTCACCCAGGGATTTTTTTTTTTTTTAATGGCCACCAAATAGATGCTTTGTTTCTCATAAATATAATACGTGGTAAAAAGGCCACGTGCTCAAATTACTGGTGCCTTCACAAGCTTTATTCCTTTTTTTTTTTTCATTTTAGCCATGCAAGTAAGACGCTACATGTTAATTTAAGAGTATATTCAAGGTGGTGAAGGGAATTTAATTAACTAATCCTGCTGATTGTAGAATCCTAATGTACTCTAAGTATCCTTCACAACCACTGGAAAGGAAGAAAAAGAAGATCTTTAATTCAGGCCAGGGATCTTATTTTCATCTTATCCATGCCTGTACGACAAGGGCAAGCAATCCCAAACAAAGGCATAAACAGCACCCACCCCTCCCCAGCATTGCTCACACCATTTAGGCAATTCAGAACAGTAAACAAAGATAAGCCATCTGCATAGAAGCAGCTTTAGGTGACCACAAATGGGTACCGCTGTTTAATTCAGCCCTCTCTCACCTAAACAAGTTTGTTTTCTCAGCGCTGTTTATTTGTACTAGGGAGTGCTAGGAAGAAAATTCCAGCCTCCTCCAGACTACCTGCTTCAATGTTGTGAAAATTCAGTATTTCCCCAGCCTGAGAATATATTCCTCCTACAGACACGCTGCGTTTTGCAGCCTTGCCAACGTTTGTTGGTTAGTTTTTTTCCCCTGTAGCTCATCGTGCTTTGCTGGGACTAGAGCTGGTCTCTGAAGTGGGAGAAGCCCTACAAAGTTCAATCCAGATGGGTAAACCCATCTGATCAGCATTTCCGTCTCAGGAGGCAGGGAAGTGGGGAAAGGCGAGATAAGGCAGAGGGAGATACGCGAAGGTTTGAATAAATGAATTGGAGGGTGGTGGCAAGGGAATGGTTTTCCCCTCGTTATTAATTTCCTGATACTGAAAAAATGGAAATGATGGGAAAAGCGTTAGAAAAACTGCTGTGCAAAATGCTTCCTTTTAAAGCCCACAATGAAATAATCTTCAGACCAAGAAGCTCAAAAGCTCATACACTTCTACGTGTCAAAATGTCCAACCTGTCCAACCCAGGAAGGTGGAACGAGGAACCCACGGTATTTTCCCCACTCTGTGAAGTTACACGGAGACCCAGAGCAGGCAGAGGAGGCAGGCCGGGTGTACAGAGGACAAATGGAAAGGAAACAGATGTAGGGTAAGAACTTCAGCATCAAAGACTAGAGACCAGGAATCTGGGGGACACCACAGCTCTCCCATACGAACCCAGAAGGGCAAGGAGTTTGAAATACCACGAGGCAGATCTCAACCCACAAGTTCTCCAATGAAACGGGGCTGGTCACCTGATGTTTAGGGCCTGGTGCATGAGTTTGCAGTGTTCAGGGTGATAGTTCTTGGCATTTAGAATAAAATAGCTCAACTGAAAGGGACTTTCAAAGATCATCTATTCCAAGTGCCTAGTACATCTCACACTCTGGCAAGGTGGTGAGAAAGCATCTGTATTTGCCTCTCTGCTGCAGCCGAGTGCCTCCTTCTGCCTGGCAAATGGAAGGCCCGCACAAAGCAGGTGAATAGATGAACCTGTAACAAAATTAACATCTGAAGTGAAAATCTGTCTGCTCTCCCCCTTACTCATTCACAAACCCATGAGAAAAGACAGCACGCTGTTCATTAGCTAACTCGGTGTTTTTCTAAACTTGCAGGAAGGTTCTTTCAAGACGCTGTAATGAAACCTGTTCAAATAATTCATTCACAAAGCCAGTCTGAAACAACTTTGAAGCACAGGTTGACAACAACAGAAAATCGTCTTATGTGACCCTTCACTTCAAAAGAGGCGCTGGCAGAGGCACAGAGATTGCCGCCACCCACACAGGAAAACATACCTGGCTGAGCAGCTCCGTAACAGCACATCGGGAAACAAAACAGTCTGGCCAAGAACTGCCATTGAGAGTGGAAAGGTGCGCTGTTGTGTAACAGAGTCTCCAACCTGGCAAACAGATCAGAGGCCTGCACCCAGACCAAGGAGTCTGAACCCTCCATCCCTGGGTTTTCATCTCTCTTTGGAGAGGGTGCAACCACTGAGGGAGAGCACTGATCACACAGAGATCACACATATGGCCATGTGGTGGCTATAGAAAGAGAGGGAAACTATGCCCCAGGGTTTTAGCACCTGCTGGGTGATGGGTGCTGGAGGATCCAAGCTGACAGAGATGCTCCGGAGCCGCTCTCTGGGTTTGCTGGGCACCTTCCAGACGAATGCTGGCACGTGCTCCCTGCTCAGAAGTCTTCATCATATAGGAAACTAAAGTTATATGTGAGGAGTGTGGGGAGAAGCCAAATTAACTATTAATGTATCTATGTATATTTAATATGCAGTTGCAATCCTCACAGCTCTCCACTTAACCATCACTTCCTGGGAATAGTCCTGTGAGGATTTTGCATTAAGAAGCAGGGCTTGAGGAAGAGTTAATGCACGGCTTGTGTATTCTCCTGGCCTTGTTCATAAAAGCATCAGAAAGACCCTTCATCCCACTAGAATCAGAAAATGCAGACCACTTTTTCCTAGGTCTTCATCTGAGGCAAAAAGACATAGAAAAATGCTTGCTTGCTACTTTTTTTCCCCCTAACAATCCATTAATGAATCATGAAATTAACAGCAGCTGAATTCCAGGGGTTACAGCTTTCATTCTGCCCTGGCTGGTCATCCCTAGAAGAGGAGGTGAGATTCTGTGCCTGAAGTGTGTTGGAGAAATGACCACATTGGTCAGCACACAGCGATCTGGCAGGGGTATGTTGTTCGTGACACACATATTGGGTCATTTTTTCATCACCTGCCCTTCTCTCCTGTTCTCTCTCCTGGCCACTTTATTCAGCAGATTTTTAACCCCAAATACACCAAGTGAAGCACCTGAAGGAGATGGTTGTTTAACTCTCAGGACTTTTTCTATGCAGCCCTTTAGGAAGAGCTGACGACAGTTTGCAGTTTTGTATTAACTTATCACTTGTTTTCTTTTCCCAGGTATTGCTGCATGGAGAAAGCATCCATGGCTGAGAAGTGGTGACAGCCACCAGTGTCCCAGTGCTGGGGAAATCTGGTGGTGTGCCCTGACATGGATGGCAGGAGCCTGACGAGGCAGGGAACGATTCTGGCAAACTACATGTATGTCTCGGGTGGATTTAGGATCTCCCTGATGTGACTCTGTCCATACTGACTTGTACTGCGCTGCTGCCTGGGTTTCTGCTGTGGAGACACCAAATTTTGGTGTTGTGAGTAGCACCCCTACAGAGCAGCCCTGGGCAGTGCGAGCACTGCTCTGCAACAGCCCAACCATCCGTGTGCTATCAGCGTTATGCTCATCCTGAACCCAAAGCACAGCACCACACCAGATACTAGGAGAAAATTAACTCTATCCCAGCCAAAACCAGGACAATATCCACCCCTCATTCCATACCATCTATGTCGTGCTCAGGTCCTGCACTTTCCAGTACATCCCAATTAATCACCTCCACCTTTCCTGTCCTTTGATACATACACACACAGACACCATTCTCTTAGTCCATGGCTCATCCTTCAAGATGTCCATTGAGATTGTTTAAGCCATGATTTCAGGTTCCACCATCGTTCCATCCTTCAGGGCCAAAGGAATGGTGCATGGTGTTGGGTTGTTGCATGCTGAAGCCAGTTCTGGTTCCATCACCACTGCGCTTGCCCAGTTCCAACTCCGCTGCACTTTGTTCGGTTCCATCAACATTTATTCATCATTATCTGGGTGATTCTTACTCTAATATGGCACGTAGCTGCTAATATGACATGTTCATATGGCATATAGCAGCCACAGCAGTGATGACAGGATATTATGCAGCACCAATTAGCACCATACAATTAAAATCACGGGCTCTTCTCACCCAGCATCAGGCCCCCTTGCGGCACCCATCCGACCTCCCCATCCTTCTGCATTACCCACCAATGCACCCAGGTCCTTGAGCAAAAGCAACCCCACGGGTGGGTTTGCCTTGCCCGAGGCAGCAATAGCCCAGGCTGTCTTCTCCAGCAGGTTCTTTCTGTGTGCTGCAGGGACAGCGATCATTCTTGATCCTCTCAAGTATAAAAATGAGGAAGCTTTCTATTCCGAGGCGTAAGTTTAACTGCTGTATTGCACGGAGGCTCATATCATGTTGTTGTCCTCCACTTAACATGGATTTCCTTCCAATACAATCTATACTTCTACCCCTTTGCATGCTTTATTGCCAAATTAGAAATAGGTAAATATGGCCAAACAAACACAAACAGTGCAAAGTGATTCTCAGGCTTTCAAACGCAGCCAAGCTTTGCCCAGGTCAGCAGCTGCAGCCCTGGGACGGCCCTCAGAGGCTGGCTGTTGGCCATCAGCTGCTGCAGAGCTGTAAATACAGCCCCTGCTTTCTGGGTCCCGTATAAATATCGGCTACGGGAAGCTTTGTGATGAAATTCTGCAAGCAAAAGGTTAAGAGAGATGAGAGATCTAGAAAAGAAAAGAAAAGAAAAGAAAAGAAAAGAAAAGAAAAGAAAAG
>CM021767.1:103091703-103154443 GCA_011076525.1 Nettapus auritus | reverse complement strand
AAAGAAAAGAAAAGAAAAGAAAAGAAAAGAAAAGAAAAGAAAAGAAAGGAAAGGAAAGGAAAGGAAAGGAAAGGAAAGGAAAGGAAAGGAAAGGAAAGGAAAGGAAAGGAAAGGAAAGAAGGAGAGAATGATAAATGTAATTCAGAGAACTGGAAGTGGTGAGGAAGCATCTCTACGTGTGCATCTGCTCCTGCTTTCACGCAGCCCGTACATGCAAAATCAGGTGCATAAATAATTGTCTGTATGAGATTTCTCATGTAATTTTCATGTGGGAAAAAAGGCGCAGCTCCAGGACTAGAGGTGGTGGGGAGATCTGTGGCTGAAGCCTTGCAGCACGGTGTAGAACCACACATCCTGCTCAAATACTGACAGGACTGATCACGATGGCTTCTCCTTACTGCGGCTCGTTGACCCGCACCATCCCATGGGGAGCCAGGCTGTGGACAGGCCTCTTCGTGTCATGGGGACAGAGTGACTTAGGGCACGGGTAGGAACTGCTGTGTCTCGTTAAGGCTGGATCCCAGCATCTTGGCCGGGGAAGGTCAGCTGGTGGCAGAAGTAGTGTTTGGAGAGGATGATGCATCAGCAGAAGTGCTTCAGTTCTTCACAGCTTCCCTTTGATGACTCAGATGTTAAGGATGTCAGACAAATTCCTTCCCGGCTCCTGACAAAGCCCTTTACAGTATCCCCGCCAACAGGAATGGAAAAGGCCACGTCCTTCTGCTAAGGGAGTCACTTCCTCACAGAGAGCTCGGGACAGTTTTTGGGGGGCTATTCCCCCAAAAGAACCTCTCCTGGAGACCAGAGCACCCGCACGTTGGGGTGGTTGGTGAGACCTAGCTCACAGCTCGCCTCCTGGCCCGACGAAGGGAAATAGCTGAACGGCAAAGAAACGCCACAGAAAGCTGAGAGCTGCGAGGGATGGCAGAGGGAAATTTGTATTCCTTGATGGCTGTGTGCATGGAATCTGGAGATTTAACAGCCAAACAAACAACAAGTATGTGATGGAAAACATCTTATTTCAGATCTTATTCCCTTATTTCAGTGTCCCAGCCACTTTTAATACAGGAGCAGCAGAGTTTTCTTTATTGCTGGAAGCTGAATTACTGGGATGGTTGAATTAGGGCTGACATTCGCTTCCTGATGAACTCAAGCCCTGATTTCCTACCATCTATAACATCCCCTTTAAGGAATGAGCTTCAAAAACGCCTTGCTTTTTTATATAATGGTACAAAAAAAGGGGTCTTGCATACATTAAGATCCATTCATGAGACCTGATGTGTGGCTGCTGAGGTCTCCTAACGCACTCCTCAACATAAAATGACACCGTGCTACTTCCAGGCAACACAAAGAGAGCTGCCTGTGCCACATTGTTTTAAAAAACATAACTTTGCCATCTCAGATGGTACGGCTAAGGGATCGTAACTTGCTAATGCCTTCTTCGAAGCTTTTGCATGGTAATTCTGGTTTTTAATCTGAGGCAGTCAAACCACCTAATGTACAAAATGTTGTACTTCCAATAAGTGTATCTGGATGCCTCCCGGTAAACCAGTAAAAAATCATGGAATGACATTAATATCAGACACTCTATTATACAGGCTCATGTACCCTTGAACAGACTATTTAATACAGGTTGGTTTTAAATGACATCATTCATAGACACCGGAGTTCTGCTGATAAAACATATATAGCAGAGACAGCTGCATAAATATTTATTAATTGAGCCCTTAAGCAAATAGCTACCGCAATAAATCATTCATCATTTGCCCAAATAATAAAACTGTGCAGAATTCCTAAGCATCGCAATGTCCCAGTCTTCAGACTACCAGGTTTAGCTCATCGTCCGTAGACAATTTCTTACATGCACTTGGCAAAAGCATTTAAAAATGAAGGTGTATTTAAAGCTTTGCATCCAAGCTCTGGAAAATCTTACGGTTTGTCCTTAACAGGGACCTTTCTGTGGGAATAAGGGTTTCAAATTATGTGTTTCTAAGGATCCACTTATTTCAGCTTTCTGGTGTATAAATAGCTGAGGGGCCTATTGGCGCGCAGGTAGATATCCTAATCAGTGATTAATGCAGCACGAATGGAAATGTAATCCTCTACTGTCATCTTTTTTTTTTTTTCTTTCCTTCTGCGTTTGACTCCCAGTCTTGCTCTCACACCGGCATCCCATTAAACATATCATCGATTTATTGGCGTTGTGCCACGGAGGATGGCTGGAGATAATTTACCGCGCACTTTAAATAATGTGGTTTTGTATCTTCTGCTTCAACGCGGAGCTACAGGCATCCACTTCTCCAATATATTTGGCTTCCCAGGGTTTTCATCAGTCTGGGATTTCCACTGCTTCTTATTTTTATTGTTTTGCTTTGAAAGTTTGGAAGTGTCGGGAGTTTTAATGCTTTCCAGCTTGCACACAGCTCAGTCATCAAGGAGAGGCCATGGTAGCTCTCGCAGGGAAAAAAAACTTGGCCGAAGTAGCTGACAGCTGGGATTTGGAGGACCTATTTCCAACCGGCGCTCAGAGAGAGGAGCAAAGGCTGGCCAGAACTGCACAACGTTGGAGCAGATTTAATAATCCTGTTATCAGCCCAGGAGCTCGGAGTGATGCAGCTGCCAGCAGGCATCAGGACAAAGCGTGTCCGGCGTCCTGCAGCCAGCCCCTGTTTGGCTGGCAGAGCCCCGAAAACAGCCCTGCTGGCCAGCCCTCGTCTCCCGTACGGATCGGCCTCTCTGCCAGCCGTGTCCAGACACAATAAAATCCACAGGGTGGGGAATTGAGATGGTCCAGGCTCTGGGCTAAATAGCTGCCCACTTAATTCGTTTTTATGAATATGCTGCTTGTAAAATTGCAGCACAGGAGCCCAGCCAGAAAACTCTGTTCTGCTGGAGCCAGCCTGGATTAATCCCAAAGCAAGCGATAAAGCCAGGCGTGGGGAAGTGCTCTCTTCTCTCCTGCACTTCTTTGGGGATCTTCTCCTTTCTGGTCAACTTTCCCCGAACTCACGAGGAGCAGAATTGCCTTAAACGTGTTGCATGGTTGACTGAAGGATCTGCCTCAGTTTCAGTAAATGCCATTCTCAAGTTTTATTTTATTTTATTTTATTTTATTTTATTTTATTTTATTCTGGAAATTAGATATTTAATTTATTGATCCAATGAATTGCTGCCTTTACCAGGTGTTTGTCAACTCCCCCTTATGAAATACAGGAATACATTTCAGAGAGGGGGCTCATTGTTTTTATTTTTGGCAGCTGGATGAAGTCTCTTATTCCAGTAGCAACACCGAGCTGTGCTTGATGTGTTACAGCCACCGCTAAGCCCTAGGACTGGGGATATAAAGACGTTGGCTCAGCACACAGCATCACCGCATATGGAAAACATAGATGGCCACAAAGTCTTCTTGATTTAGGAGGTGGGATTTGTTTGCTTTTTGCTAAAGCTCTCCAATTTCCTGAGTGTCATGCACTTGCTGGGATGAGCCCTGCCTTGCTTCTCACCACAGTGGAGAAATCCATGGCCGGGGATTGAAATTCCTTGGTCAGTAAAAGTGGTGGGATTTGTCACAGCGAGTTGAATAGTGCAGCATAAAAGTGCAGCTTCATTTACAGCTGTGGAAAACCTATCCCTCTCTTTGCTCCACAGATTTATACTTGGAATGACTAATTTTTTCCCTGGCTTTACACAACATGCTATCCTGATAACCGTGCTTTCATTAATATTATTTTGGACGAGTTTTACGTATCGAAATAATTGTTTCATTTTGGTTTTGTCCTTAGCATTTTGGCTTGGTACAGTGGACAAGACAACATCTTCCTCCATGGATAATTCATGAACTCAGTGCTTTCTGTCACTTTTCTGACATTGAAGCTTCTGAATTGCATGCCAAGGATTCAATTTGACAGCTCATGCAGTCTGCAAGATCCTATCAGAAGTCCTGAAGAAACGATGCTCTCGGTGCCAGGTAACAGATCCATGCCAGTACCTGCAGCTGCCCGACTTTCCACAGGATCACACAGGATGGTTGGGGTTGGCAGGACCTGAGGAGGCCCTGGCCCAGCCCCTGCTCCAGCAGGGCCACCCAGAGCAGGGTGCCCAGCACCACGTCCAGGCGGCTTCTGAAGGTCTCCAGGGAGGAGACCCCACTGCTTCTCTGGGCAGCCTGGGTCAGGGCCTTGGCACCCTCACGTTAACAAAGTTCTCTGTGATGTTCAGACAGAGCCTCTTGGGTTCCAGTTTGTGCCCACTGCCTCTTGTCCTGGCTCTGGGCACCACTGGGCAGAGCCTGGCCCTGTCCTCCCAGCAGCTCCTTTCAGGCACTGACGGGCTCTGATGGGATCCCCCTGGGCCTCCTCATCTCCAGGCGGAGCAGGCCCAGCTCCCAGCCTCTGACAGAGGCACGTTCCCAAGGCACTGCTACAATCGAGGACTTTCAGAGGAGATTTTTCAGAATCGAGATTTTTTGAAGTCTGTCAGGGCCTTACACTGACTGTTACGCTTCTGCTGGAGTTTTCCCATATGGATAAGTGAGAGCTCTTCAAAAAGTTCTTTTAAAAAATCTCTAAAATATAAAATACTAGCTAACCTAAGTATACGCCAAGGAGACCACTCTTTCTGCAATATGCAATATATTACGTCCAGCTGACGTCAAAAGGAAAGGCCCACTGCCTAACTAAAGATGGGAGGATTGGAGTTGTTCTGAGAATCAAACAACTATTAAAAAATCTCTATCATCGTTTACAGTGCATCTTTTAGTCAGCAATCTTTTATAGGACAGCTAAATCATCTTCTCACATGCAGGTTTTTTACAAAATCCCTAATAAAAAGGAATATGGATACACATGTAACCTGTATATATCTGCACCGTCAGATGCTGCACTTCAGCCAGGAGCAATACCCTAGAGATATCTGCTGGTTTTATTTATTTATTTATTTATGTTGTCTCTGTGTCTGTACATGCACCAAGGTTAAGAACTGCCACACAAGGTGGCTGTTTAAGAAGCGTGGCTATAAAAAACTCCTGGAATCTGTGGAGGACAGTATGTTTAGCACACGAAAATAAATACTCATGTAAAATTGATTGGGGGAAAAAAAAAATAAAATAGGATAATTATAGTTATAAATCCACTGGAACAGTGGGATGTGAGGAGCGTGGTTTGATTAGACGATTTGCAAGTTGATTAGTGATCCTCATCTTTCCCTGCAGCGTTTAATTGTCCCTGTTGGTCTCACTCGGCCTGATGAGCGGCGGCGAGGCAGAATTTATCACCTCATCACACAGCGCGCGTGCAGGTGCTCGGGGCGGAAACCCTGTGGCCACAATGAAAATTCACACTCTTCTCACAGCTTTCTCTACGAGGAATCTTCACGGTGCCAGCAGGATGCATGCGTGCATCCCACCTTCCCCTACAACCTGAGCTCATCGCGCAGGGGCCCTATGGCATGGGGAGGAAGGTTGGTGGCACCCCCATTTTGCACCCTCCTTCCCTTGTTTTATTGCTCTTTTTCTGAGAAAGCTACACAGAGAATGGCTTTTTTTTTTTTTTTTTTTTTTTTTTTTTTCCATACTCTGGAGTTATTTTCAACCTCTTCTGTCAGCAGAAACAAACCCAGTGGCAAGGGGAGTGACTGTTTCCATACCTCAGCGTGGATCATGAGGACCTGCGCAGGATGCAGTGTGTGTGTTTGCACTCACCTTGACAGTGGGTGATCCCTGGTAGTCACTGCAGGCACAAAAAAAAACGTTTCTCTCCACCTTTCCATGTGAGCAGGGAGACTCCACCACCCCATCCAAGAGCTGGGTGATGCTGCTGAAGCACGTCTTGTTTCCTAGCAACATCTTGGGTGAGAAATGCAGCCCTGCAACGCATGGAGTTGGAAAACATAAAACAAAACCAAGAGGAGAAAGAAAGTGTTTTGCTGAAATTTCACATAGGTGTCATACACACAGCTGCGGGGAAATTCGAACGTCAATGAAGTAGCAAATCAGCTTAGCTCCAGCCATCAATAATGGCCAGCAGTTACTCGTAAGTGGTAGTCTTCCCTTGCATTTCTGCGTGCCAAGGCAGAAGCAGGATGATACCTCCGGAGGGGACTGCTTGAGACACCGGACAGCATCCATGTTGTGTGTCCCACCAAGCTCCTGGACTCCCTGCTGAGACCAGCACCTTGGTCTTTGCCATCCGGCAGTCCTCTGGGGTCACCGATTACCCCAAAATTCAACCCAAACCTTGCATCTTCTGCTGATGCAACTCTAAGCGTTTGCAGAGCACGAGGCAGCTCTTTGTGGTGTGAATCAGTGCAGTAACGCTTACCTGGGAAGCGTTATTGCAGGAAGGTCCCCGCCTACAGCAGCACTCGGCTGTAGCTGAGCTCACCACGAACAGCACTTTTAAAAGGCAGGCTGCAAAACCATTCAAAGGCAGGGTTGAGACACCCCGTCCTTTCAAAAATAATTGAAACTCGAGGTGTCTGACTTTTATGGCCTTGCTTACCTCCCATGAACTGCTTCGAACAAAAGTCAACAGCACCGCACGGGACAAAGCGCAGTGTGCAGCAGGGCTTTCATGCGAAGTGTTTCCAAGGAAGGTCCATTTAACCTAACTTCAGACAGTTAAAGTTTAGTGAAGTTTAATGTCAGTCCCTTACACAGGTCATTCATCACCTTCTAGAACAGAAAACCACGGTGCCTGGTTTCTCTGCACTGACTGCAAAGGCAGCATAAGGCTGCAAACACCAGAATTTCCCTTTTCTTTGCCATAGTTGCCTGCCTTACAGGCACCAGTGACCACCAAAGCTTCTCAAGCCTCTTGTCTCTCAACAGAACAATTCCTAGCTTATAGCAAATAAATAAATAAATAAATAAATTTTAAAAAAATCATTTTTTTAATGCATGGCCCTCTCCTTAAAATGCCATCCTTTTCTTATTCTTGTAGCCCTCAAAGTCCTTCAGGTTTTTCTGAAGTATATTCTAATTCTTCTGTCCCGGTGAGCTCGGTGGCAAATGTCATTAGCACGGGCATACTTTTATGTCAGGCTCACAAATAAAAATAGTAGGCTGATTCCAAGATCAGGTTGTTTTTTTCAGTAGCTGCCTACAAAGCCTTTTTCTACCCCATTGTTTATCAGCCATTTCCATTTTAGCTAATTCTTCACCTGCCTTGGATACATCCCTCATTTAATGAATAGTTTCTAAAGTGACATGATATGAAATGCTTTATTGAAAACAAGATGAAAAAAAAAAAAATAGGGGATTTTCCCTCTAAGACTCAATTAAGCTTATCAGAGAAAGATACCAGGATAGCGTTGCGTGACCTGCCTTTAATAAACTAGGGTAAGTGACACCCTCGTCTGCCTTTGCCGAGTGTTGAAATCACACTAATGGTGTTTAGCTGGATCACGTTTTTAATGCTTTCTAAAATGTAGAATTTACTCTTGTTCTTCATCACTCATTCATGAGTTAACATATCTGCTAGTTTTTTTGTTTGTTTGATCTACTAATTTTTGCAGGTTCTTGTGTTGGTTCTTTCACGGTTTAGGGTAGAGATGAGGCCATCATCTGAACAGTTCTTTGAGATCTGTTTCTGCTTCAGATGCTTGCTCCTTCCCATGAGTTATGAGTTATGCTGTCCTTGCCCCACATGTCATTGTGCTTATTGAAAACTGAAGCAAAGTTTTCATTTAGATTTTGGCCCATGCCTAGGTTATCTTTAATCCCCACCGAATCTTTATTGCAGGGCAGCCTCAAATTCCTCTTTTTCTCTCTCTCTCTCTCTATATATATATATTTATTTATATGGCTAAAGAACATTTTACAACGTGTTTTTAATTTCCTTTGCAAGGTCTAACATAGCTCAGCTTTTGGCAGATCTCACTTTCTCCCCACACTTCCTGACTTGCAATTTTCCATCTTAATCAGGGGGCCCCCCCCCCTTTCTTTTTTTTTTTTTCATTCCTTGCAGGCCCTGTGCTTACTCCTCATACCCTTCTCAAGTTGGATTGTCATCAGCTGGGTCTGGAGTTCTTCTCCGTGAGCTTTTTCTCCTTCCCGAAATGCAAACTGGAAATACATTTCTATATCTTCGACTTCAGGAATCTCTTTTGCAGTCAAGTCGCGAGCTTCCTCAGTTCAGTTGGTTTTGCTGCTTTGAAATTAAAAAACAGCCAAACATGAAAACCCAGAAAAACACACAGCATGGATTTGTTTTTCTTTCCATTCAGTTTAATTGAAATCCCCTATGATCTACTTGATCAAGGCCGTTTTCTACAGCCCACCCTTCCATAATGTCCTCACTACGTCTAAATTAGCACTGCCTCCTGTGGGCTCAGCACATGTCTTGCTGAAAAACTGTCAGCAGTCCAGCCCCAGCGACACCTGAGCTCAGTTTTATTATTAATAACATTTTTTCTCTGATCTACGTGTGGGAACATGAGGCCTCCCACAGGTCCCGCTGTCTGTCTAGCAATATTCCTGTGTCTCCCTTTCAGTGCCTATACCCCAGTTGGGGTGGCCACCCCCCAGGTTTCTGTCTGCCTTGTGAATACCTGGCCGCCCACCTGCAGCAGGTTCAGCTCCTGTGTCCCACCCAAACACTCACGGAGCAATATCCAAGCTGGTGGACCCCGACCTCACTCTGCTCCCGACCAAGTGTGGTTGTTTCACTGCCTTGGGCTCACCTGGCACCCATCTTGTGAATACAGCTTTGTGTTTGCTCCTTGCTTTGGTGTGCTGTTTTCTCCTTCGTCCTCACTTACTGCGTTTTGCTCTTCTGATGTACTAAACTGAGGTGAGAAAACCTGAGTCTCTTCCAGCCTTAACCAGCAGTTTGACACTCCACATATGAACGCAGTTCAGCCACCGAAGACAATTTTCCTCCTGTGAAAGCTTTCCAGCATCTGAATGTGCTGAAACCATCCTTCACAGCTCTGTCCTTGAGCTATGTGTTGGTTTTGTTAGCCTGACGTGCTTTTAGCCTTTCCATTCTAGGAACCTGGAGACGTTAACTGCAGATCCCCTCAGCCTGCAGTTCTTGAGCAGACAGAAGATGCTGCCTGCTTCACGTTTCGTGACACTACACAGAAAACAGTGCTGAATGATTTTTTTCCTAGTCTCCCCTGCCAGAATAAGGAGGTCTTAAATTGCATGTACGTATAATTTTCACTGGAGCG
Source organism: Nettapus auritus (assembly GCA_011076525.1). Classification (NCBI taxonomy): domain Eukaryota; kingdom Metazoa; phylum Chordata; class Aves; order Anseriformes; family Anatidae; genus Nettapus; species Nettapus auritus. Next base: position 103,145,272 of record CM021767.1, on the reverse strand, counting down.
GCAAGCAAATAAAAGCAAGACTCAGAGAAGAGGTGCAATTAAAACCAATCTCTGTCATTCTCATAAATATCTTTTATTTTTAATGTATTTCTGAAACTCTGCAAAAGCAGCCCTGGGCCGTTGCTTTACATTCGTGATAACTTCCCACCTGACGTGCTACATCAGAGGGGCTGTTCCCTTGTAGGTTGTGAGTGTGACATGTACTCTTAAAATGTTAACAGGTTGAAACTTACACTTTTGGTGTCTGCTTAAAAGTTTATGTACTTCATTAACTATATATTCAGAAATGAGAAAGTGGCTCCAAATTAGTATAAATTGTCAAATATTTAAGATAGAGTCAATACAGCCAGTCTTCCTAAGTTTCATATTAAACAATAAAAAATATTAAGTGAACACTTTGTAGCACAGTTTCCTACACAAGGATTTCCAAGAGTCAGCATTTAGTGCCTTCTTTGATACACGTACGTTAATTTAATATGTATGCTTTGCCTAAGAACATGAATAAGTCATTCCTTTTAATGTTTTCATTTGCATGTTTAATTTGAGTATGGGAATCAGTGGAAACGCACTTAAATGCTTATGCTAGTTCATTCACTTTGTTTTGAAAATTGGTGCGTGCAGCATGGGCTGGAAAGAAGTCATCTGGGCAGGAGCACAGCTAATGGGAAAGCAGGCTGTAATTTTCTCACATTGCACATGTACTGGACAAGCGGTCAAATCTGCAGGGGAGCCAGGATTTTCTAAGGCATTAGAATAGGATTTAAAATAACGTCAATGCTATCTGAAGCAGCTTCTATGCAAATATGAATTAGCTAAATTTGCTAAGTTATGTAGTTCCTGGCCCAGCCCTGCTGTAGGGACTGCCATGCCTTCTTGCATTGAAGTTAAGAGAAATGACACCACTCGTGGAGGCAGAGCTGAGGCTTTTATCAGCATTTTGACTCTACAAGAGGTACAAGATCTTGATTTATTTATATATTTGTTTATTTTCCATAGTTCTCTGGAGTTGCCTCCCCACAGGAACTTGAGAATTTCTTTAAAAGCTACTTGAAGAAGCCTCAGAATTTCGGTAGCTGGTATTTCTGAACAAGCCTGTTATTAGGAGGCTCTATTAGAAGAAGCATATCATTTACTATTAAATTATAAAACATGATCAGAAACCGTAAGGAACACCTATCATTTTTTATGATACCAAGGAAGGTCTGTGGATGCACAGATTACAGGAATAGGAAGGGAGGGGTTGCTCTTATTTCTGTGGCAACACCCCAGGGATATTTTAATGCATTTTTTTTTTCCCTAAGAGCTTCAGGGAGCTCTTACAAGTGTTGTGATGCTGCCTTGCACTGGTCCTCATCATTCACATTAAAAAGGGGATTTGTGTGCGGGGGGCTCTTGAGAGTGAAAGCATTGGCTCGTTGTGCTGGCCCCAGCTCTGCAACTATTTCTCCTTGCTCTGTAGCCTGAGACATCTGTTTCCAGTCGTTCTCTTCTGTCTCTCCATGTCCAGGGCTTCCTCCCAGCCTTTTTCTTTGTTTCGTACCCCATCACCGTCCTCCCTGCCCCTCTCACCCTGCAATGGCTTCAGACCAGCTTCCATGGAGCAGCCCATGTCCAGATCTTCTGCCCCACCTGCCCCAAAACTCTTCTGTCAAAAACAAGACCATTACCTGCTACCTGTGTTCTGCAGGAACCCAAATAATTGCCCCACAATAAAGTGTTCAATTAATTTTCATTCAGATTTTCAGTGGGTTTCCCTTCAGCAGGCCCTGGATGGAGGCTGCAGGCTTCCAAGTCCTCCCTGAACCAACAGTCCTTCACATTGTGAGCTACTTTTAGCTGCTTTGCGAAGAAATGCCCCAGAGAAATGGTGCCCACAGCCTGCACCTGAGGAAGCTTCTTCAGCAGCAAGGCTTCCTTTGGATCTTCTGTCTTTCTTGTTTAATCAGTTATTTCAGTGATGCAGCCCTAATTCTGTACCATCACATCTGTGGGCCTTCAGGATTCAAACCACCTTGTCTTCATTGCAACAGAATGGCCCCCAAAGCTTGAATTTTCTCTATTACATTAAAAAGCATAATATAATTTCCACATTACTTTGGAAAAATCTACAAAAGCTCGGTTTCTGTGTTGTATTTTTATTATTATTGGTGGTGGTGGTGATTTTTTTTTCCTGTTGGATCCTAATTATTGGAAAACAAAGGATGACATCCTATGTTTTCCTATATAACTTTTGTTATCCTATAAAACATTGGATAACTTTTGTAATCCAATATAATATCCTATATAATGTCCAACCTTCTCGTCTTTTGGAAGTGAGTGTTCCCACCGTTACATTAGCTAGAGCTATTTTACTGAAAAAAGAGCTGCAAAAGTCCAGCCTTACGTAGCTCAGGCTACAGAAGAACTCAGGCTGGGTTTTGTCTTCATTCCCCCCCACCCCTCACTCAGAAAGCCAGCAATATTTTAGGGAAGACCGAAGTGTAAAATTGCACATAACAAATAGCTTTTTCTGTAAAGTACAAAACAACAGGAATGCAATTCAATCTGAAGTGGGAAGTTTGGGTCGTTTGATGACGTTAGAAAGGTAAAATACAATAAAAAATGAGCAGCAGGTCACTGGTACGAGGGACACATGTAGACAGGTGTATCGCAGTGGTAGCACTTAGAGGCCAGGGCAGGATTTGTGTCGCTAGTTTTAACCCCCTGAAGCTGAATCGAGGAAGGAGAGCTGCTGCAGGTGGCTGCTCTAACGCAGGGCGAATGCTCCCTCTGGAGGTGCTGGGCCCTACGGGACGTGCAGCTGGGTTAAGCGTGGCTGCTGCTTGCAGGAGGTACCAGGAACTACCAAATGTGGCCAGAAATACCCTGAGTTGGGGGAGAGTGACAAGGGCAGGAGGGGAGAGGCTGAGATTTGAACAGAAGAGAATATCCCGAGTTGGAACGGACCCGCAAGGACCAAGAGACCGGAGCACCTCTCCTGTGAGGAGAGGCTGGGAGCTGGGCCTGCTCCGCCTGGAGACGAGGAGGCCCAGGGGGATCCCATCAGGGCCTGTCAGTGCCTGAAGGGAGCTGCTGGGAAAACCAGGCTCTGCCCAGTGGTGCCGAGCCAGGGCAAGAGGCCGTGGGCACAAACTGGAGCACAGGAGGTTTCATTTGAACACCTTCTGTGCTGTGCAGGTGCCAGGGCCCTGGCCAAGGCCTCCCAGAGAGGCGGTGGGGAAGGTTTGTGCCTGTGCTCGTGGGGCAGACACCCCGCGGCCTGCAGAGCAGATCGCAAGGAGAAGCTTACACGAACAAACCCGGCATTTAAAGGCAGAGAGAAATAAATAAGATGAAAGTGTGTTCCTCCCCGCTACGGCTCTGTTGTGGTTCACGAAATTAGCCTAAAGCGCTTTCCACATGGTTTTCAACACTCCTGAACACTTCCAAATTATTTGCTCTGCGTGGTTTGGGGTTGTTTTTTTTTATTTTTATTTTTTATTTATTTATTTACTGAGAAAAAAAAAAAAAATCCTTTCTTCTGTATTTTCTGAAAAAATAACAGTGAGAGCAGTGATGCATCCTTCTGGTTAACGGGAAGCCACAGCTCTCCCTCTTCCTAAATGCTGCCTGTGCTGCCCTGGCGGCTGATGGAGATCCCCAGCCCATGCAGCTTCTCTCCTTGGCTCATGCAGAGACATGCCAGCATCTAATGCAGCAGGGAAGTCAAATTGTGGCTGTGACTGATGTAAAAGCACCCTGCCTCTAGAGAGGACAAAGCCCTTGTAAAATTACCTCTGGTTCGCCGTGGTGGTTGGGATGACACAGAAAAGACAGTGTGTTATTTCTGGCTGCTCTTTTATCACCAGCTTTCTACCTACTGATTGCTGCGACTGACCCTTCCCTTGTCTGTGCTCTTTTTGGGGTGGGTGTGCAGTTGCCAACCTGCAGTGCTCGGTCACCCGTGGTGCCTGGGTGCTCTGGCAGGGGCCGCGGGACAAAATTAATCCCTGAGCACAGAGAACGTGAACACCAGCCGCTCTTTGTTGTTGTTATTGCTGTTATTCCAAAAGTAAGGATATTTGTCAGTAGATAAGTTGGTCTTTTTATAGCCCGGACTGGAGTTTCCATGGTGAGGCTGGCCAGCACCGGTTTCCTCTGCAGAGCAGAGCATATCCTTTACCGGCAAAAACACGCTCCTGGGCCGGCTGGGAGGAAGTGTCATTGTCCAAGACCTATTATATTTTTAAGGGTTCTGCATCCTCAAAGAAATATTTTTAACCTGAAAGGAATATTTATACTGTCCAGTGAGAACGGTTTGCCAGGTTATATTTAGTCTGGCTTGTGTGTTGGCTTTATCTCCACATTGCTTTGTCCTTATTTATCTTCTTTTACAAACATTTCAGGGAAAATGAAACCAAAGGTAATAGATTAAACTTATTCCTGGGATTAATCTGCTGGCAGGAGCAAAGTATCACCAGGGATAGATTCAATCTGCCATAGTCAAGAAAAACACCGATCATCCATCAGATACTCGGTATGTGGGCTAGAAAATGAGAAGCCTTCTTATTTGAAACCAGGCACCTTGGAGCAGGAATTAATAAAAAGCTGATTATAAAACCTTACGCAGAAGCTGTGCTTTTGGAGCAGAGCTCAGTCGGTGGGCTCAGCCCCATCCCTCGGGCTGCCGGAGGACCAGCGCCGTTAAATCCCTGGAGTTAGGGCACCGCCAGCCGGGTGCGAGACCACAGGCAGAACCAAAAGGCATTGGGGATTATGCAAGTAACAAGTTAAAGAACTTTGTTTATTTCTTTCCTTAGGCCTGGTTATCTTAATAAACTGGCATTTTGCTGATGCTAAGTGTACAAGGCCTTGCTTTTTTTTCACCACGTGAGTAGGCTTGCTGAAGTCAGCATGACTGCAGCGCCTGTATTTTGGTGCTTTGCTCAGCTGGGGTGGGGGGTGTCTTACAGTGCTTATCTGTTCCAGCTTCCTTGCCCTCCTTTCCTTGCTGCTTCCCCGAGGGAAGGAGGTGACCGTGATGGATGGATTTTGCATCGTTAGCAGTCGGTTATAACTACCTTCTACCCCCAGACTGAGCAGCACCACCGTTGCCACAGAAAAATGAGAATGAATGACTCATCTGTTAATTATGCCTTTGTTGCACACATTTTTGCTTACTGTCTGAAGGAACTGAGCACCCTTTGCTCCCACTGATGAAGCACCCTTGCAACTTTGAGCACTGGATGATGCAGGGGCACTGGCACTGGAGATGTAGCACGTGGATCTGCTCGGCGGTGCTGAGCTCCATGGCTCAGATCTGCAGTTCTGCTCCTGGCAGGCCTGAAAAGTCCTGCTCAGATACATCCTGAGCAGTGACAAATGTCAGCACACTACAGTTCTGTGGCAGGTTTGTTTTTTTTTAGAAGCCTAAGTATGAAGAGAAAGTTTAGATAAAATCATTCAGATTGGAAACTCCAAGCCTTCCCTTCCAATTGTGATATTAAATCTTATATCCTTTCCTTCCAGAGCAAGGAATTCAGCAAAGCAGAAGTGCAGATGGTATTAAATATGATCTTGAGTTTGTCTATCTGCATTAACAGGAAAGTTTTGGCTAAAAAGCATCAAACACATGTTTTTCATCAAACACAGTTGACAAATATCTTTAGACACATGGAGATGCTTCCAGAAAGAGAAAGAGCTGCTCTGGCCAGCTTTGGAAATTGGCTCAGACCTTCCCTAATACCAGGTGCAAAGCTGAACACCTAATCCAAAGCAGGACTCCAGGCTTTGGGTGGGATTCAAGTGCTGAAGTTTCTCGTCCTGGTTCACATGTGTGATATTAGCAATGGTACTGAGCAGGGGAATAGCTTTGTTCTCACTTTAGGGTCTCTTACTTGCTCCCAGGGAACAACATGGTGAGCAACAGCAGGTCATTCCAAAGTGCCATATGAAAAACTTTATATTTTGCTTAACTTCTTGTTGGTTTTACTTACGTGTGATAGTCCATGGCATGTAAGGAGAAGGAAAAGCATGGGGTCAGAGCTCTCGGCCTTCTGCTGTCCCAATCCTGCTGTAACTCCTTTAACCTTTCAGCTTCTCAAGCGTAATTATGGTTAGCCAAGGGGTCTTGAGACAGATTAATTAGCCAAGGTTTGTAGACAGCTTTGAAGATGTCTAACACCATAAATGCTGCTGATTATTAATGCATATTAGTGCAGGCTGCGTGTACTATGGGATTATGTATTATTTGATATTGTGCAATTGGAGAGCAAAAAGAGACGAGGAACATCCCTAGGGAGCCTGACTGGTATGTATTTCTAAATGTAGTTCCTTCTCCATCTCAGTATTATGTTCCATTTAAATACCTTTCACAAGACCCTAATGACTTGCTGCAAAGTTATCAGATATCCCTACGCAAACTTCTAAGAAAAAGCATAATTTGGAATTTAGTATTTCCATTAGTTTCTTGGCTTTGCAACAACAACAGCCATAGCTGCCAAAACCACAGCAACTTTTAGCCAAAACCAGTAAGTTTCAGCTTTCAGCTGAACTAGTTTCTACATCCAGCTGTCCATGTGGCTTCACAAGCAATGGCCCTAGGACAAAATAGATAAAAATTACAGCAGGGCTCAGGGCGAGCATGCGCTGCCTCATCCTGCGGCCACCTGCCCTACTACAACATCCCTGGGACAAAACAGTTCCTCTGAACAATTTCGCCTTCCACTCTTCTTCTAAAACTTTTCAGAGCTGAAGCAGAAACAACCAGCCAGTTGTCCCAACACAAACCACCTACCCTTTTCTCTAACACCTCAGCGTTCGTCCACTCATTGCATGGAAAAAAACAAATCAGTCCTTGTGTATGAAAGACTAACTCACTTGCAATTGTTGTGAAATATGATTTATACTACTTGTGAGTTGTTTATGCATCATAAAATATTTTAATATTATAAACATTTGTTTGTAATTTATTTATGACTGCTATAGTAAATGTGAATTGTCTCCTTTCAAGCTATTATAAAATCTGGTATCTCATGAAGCTGGCACAGGGACACAACTGGAAGATTTTATATCACCCAAATTGTGATGCCTTTGACCTTGGTTAAACAGTGCCAATACGATGTGAGCCCACTCTTATTTAAATCATGGTAAGAGCTGCCACATTACTGCAGATCAAGGGCAAGAGGGCACACCTTCTTCAGAGAGCTGTGAACATCTCTGCCTTTACTCACATCTCTCAGAATCATTTCTTCTGCATAATCTTCATGTGCACCACTTGTGTCAATTGCACTTTCATCTGACATGATTCCTTCTGAAGGGCTTGTCATGTGCCATATCTTCTCCCTTTCCTCTCCTTGCCTTGCAGAACCCAGTCTGTGTATCCTGCTGCATTAAGTCTACGTTTAGCACTTAAAACTAAACCTGAGATGAGTAATCTGGTGGTATTGTGAATGATTCCTCCTCTGGATGGTTTCTCTTGCCAGAAGGATGTGTCCATCCAAATGCAAAAGCTCTCTCACATAACGCTGTGCCCTCCTGCGCTGTGTCTGCATCCCTGGTAAGTCTGGTGGGAGCACGTTTCAGCAAAGCAGCAGGTTGGGTTTTGGGGACCTCAGAAGATGTCTGAATGGTGGCTGAGGGTGTATTTCTGCCAAACCCAACAGTCCCCAGCTTTCAGCTGCACTGGCTGCAGCTGGGCATCACTGCCTGCTAGGGAACCTGCTCCCTGGCACAGGCCCCAATGGAGTGCTGTGCCCAGTCCTGGGCTCCCTGGTACAGGGGAGACCTGGGCATAGTCGATGGAGTCCAGTGAAGGGCTAGGAAGATGGTGGAGGGGCTGGAGCACCTCTCCTATGAGGAGGGGCTGGGCCTGCTCCGCCTGGAGATGAGGAGGCCCAGGGGGATCCCATCAGAGCCCGTCAGTGCCTGAAAGGAGCTGCTGGGAGAACAGGGCCAGGCTCTGCCCAGTGGTGCCCAGAGCCAGGACAAGAGGCAGTGGGCACAAACTGGAGCAGGGGAGGCTTCCTCTGACCATCAGGAAGCCCTTCTGTGCTGGGTGGGTGCCGGGGCCCTGGCCCAGGCTGCCCAGAGAGGCGGAGGGGTCTCCTCCTGGAGAACTTCAGAAGCCGCCTGGACGTGGTGCTGGGCACCCTGCTCTGGGTGGCCCTGCTGGAGCAGGGGCTGGCCCAGGGCCTCCTCAGGTCTTGCCAACACCAACCATCCTGTGTGATCCTGCAGAAACAGCAGCTCCTTACAAACAAGGCCTTGGAAACTCACACACTAATAAAGAGATGGAAAATGCTCTGCTGGAATGAGGATGATTTTCTGTGCCAAAGCTCTGCATATTCATAAACTTTTCACATCCATTCAGCTTTTTTTCTTTCTTTCTTCTTGCATTTCTGCACCAGGTGGTGCACAAACTTGAGAAGGCTGGATCATTCAGACAGGCTGTTTCCAACAAGGAAAATATTACAGTAAAAACAGTTAGCAAATCTGAAATATTCTGATCTTCAGCATGCTGCAAACCACAAATACCAACAGGAGGACATCTGTGATCTCCAGTCGATGGGCCATAACCTGTGAGAAGGGGCAGACACACAAGAGCATATTGTTCTTCAAGATACAACTCTATAAACTAATTTTGCTGCTTCTCTTCACCGCATTTACAGTTTAACTCCCTCGGGGGCAGAGAGGAAAATATATGCGAGTGCTTCTTGCTGTGTGTAATTTTACTTATTCCAGCTACAAATTATTCATAAAGTGCAAAAATAATTGTATTACTCCCCTCTTCCTTCTTTGTGGTTCCCAGCTTCTCAGAGAGTCGCTTTGTCGAGATTAATCCTTTCTGTTTATCTCAGGAGGAGTCACTGTGCACAAATAAATAAGCCATTAGGAAAAACACAGACATAATAGAAACTGGGGACAAAAAGGCTGTCTGGCAGAATGCTGACTCTCTCCTTTCCAGTGATGAGTTCTTGTGTAGACTGTGTTTTAGTGGTACTATCCCATCTAGTTTTAAACATCCCAAATGACAACATTTCTACTTTTTTTTCCTGAGATATTACTGTGTAAATGTCCCATTTCCCCAACAGGGAATTAACCCTACTCACTTTTAAAACCTTTCAGATTATAATATTTCTACTGGAAGACAGGATATATGATTTTAAAAAGGCCTTTGGGCTCCTTAAGTCAGTTCTGTTGAAAACAACCATTTATTCCTGTATTTTTACAGCTCTATCTTAAAACTTGTCCTCTTGTTCCCCACACCGAAGGACTGTGATACAAATGGTTTCATTCTAGACCTATACAGCAGGGTTTTGTGTCCTGCTTAAAGGTATGGTTAGTGGGAAGAGACCTGAAACACCTCACTATGAAATCTCTAGCCTAGGTTAAAGTTTACCTTAACTGTTGGAGATATATATTTATGGTTCAAGAAGTATAATAAGATGTATTTTGACCTGACAGCCTCTCATGTATATAACACAAGCCCCAGCACAGCCAGATCCCCCCAACCTTACACTATGTGCAACATGACGATCTTTGGTGGAGGAGGAAAGTTCTCACCACTCATTCCATGGAAGTGAAAAAAAATGTTCTTTCTGCCCCTTGCCTGCTTCCTTCGAGTCCTTAATATTGAGACAAGAGGAGAGGACATAATCAAGCACCAGCTTGATTTCTAAGGAAAGAAGAGCAGATATTAGATGGAAAAGCCATCAAAGTTCTCCTGAGATCTCTCCTGTCATTGTTCTTGCCCTGTTTGCTGATGGCTTACCAGCTTTGTACCTGATCTCAGCGTCTGCGCTGGATGTGCTCTGGTAAGTCACAGAACATCACAGAGTTACTGGTACAGGCAGTGCATCTCCATCACCACGTTTCTTGAAGCTACAGAAAAGCAGAAGTAGCCTGCAGTGAGCAGTGAAGGACGGGGCTGGTGGAGGACTACTGGCAGCAAAAGGCAGAAAGCAGCTTCAGCAGAAAAGCAAACTATTTGAATGTGCGTAGGCCTAAATTAAGTACCAGTTTTTAAGATAAGCTGATGAGATTGTTACAGCAGCGAGTTATTTAGAATTTGCATATAAGCATTTTCGCCGTATAAACAATAACATTTTGTGTATTCAAATACAAGATTTATAGACTTAGATACATAAATGTCTCGCAAATTTTCAGTGAAACAAACATCGGGGTTCCAGTGTGCTGCCCCTTCTTCAGTGCCCCCTACAACTTGGATGAGGGTTCACCTACGCTCCCAAGTTGTCAAGGGAAACGTAGCTCATCGGCAGCTTTTCTGTGCAGCAAGGATCACAAAGTCACAACCCCCTTAGAAATTAAATGGGTTGAAACCCGTGGGAGAAGGATTAATAAACAAGCAGCAGATCTGATGAAGGTGATGTGTACATGACGAGGTGATCAGTGGGCACAGCTGATTGATCTTGGTGGAAGGACTCCTCCTCCTCTCTAACAGTGGAAGCGGTCCCTATGCCCACCAGCAGGCCTTCGTCCCAGAGAGGCCAGCGGTGTTAAACCCTGCTCAGCAGCGGCAGCTGATTGAACAAGGGCACAGACTGCCAGTTTGGATGGGCAGAAGGAAACCTCTTTCACCAGCAGGGACAGGTCTCTGTCCTTGGAGGTCCTCTTTTCTGGAGGTTTCCAAACTGAGCTAGAGAAAGTAGTGGCTGCCTTGCTCTACCCCTTGTGGCACGTCCACTTTGAGCAGCAGGTTGGACCAGAGAGCCTCAACCAATCTACATTTGGTACAGTGAGTCTGAAAAATCACCCAGAAGGGCTGGGAAAGGCTTCAGGAAATCCCAGGTCAGTCCAAACAAAGGTTTCCTTGAAGCAACTTCAGAAACTGAAGTTTGAGATTCACAACCCCAAATCTCTAGATCAAACCCTAGCTGGCCTTCCAGCCAGTGCATCCAACTCTAGAGAGGGAGACAAGACAAGCAGATGACAAGAAGTGTTCAGCGACAAAGCTGTTGGAAGGGTCTTGGTCCAGGGACCTCGCTCTTGCCTTTCCCAAGGAACAAGAAATGGAAGCCAAGGCTGGAGACCACCTCAACAGGGTCCCTTGAAGTACATCCCCCACCCAGCCTCCTCTCGCCCCTGCAGCATCAGAATTTCCTAACTAGGCTTTTGTATTCTCCATTCCTTGTACTCTCCCAAGCAGGTGTTGCTCCCCTGGGAGCAGGGCCCAAGTTCTCCACACCAAGGGCTAGGTGCTGAAGGCTGCACTCCCCACGTGCAGGGCAAGAGGAGTACCAACTCGGGGCTTGTCCAAGGGTGGTGGTTGCCTCATTTTCTTTTCTTAACAGTGCCGAAGGGCTCCAAGGGCACATGGTCAGCTCCAAAACCTGAAGGGAGGATTTTTATTGTGAAAGCAGCACATAAGTGTGGGAAGGGAGAAGCCATCTTCTGAATTCTCCTGCTAACGTTCTCCCAAAACATTTTGTTCCCTTTCTGCTTTCTCCCTGTTATGCTTGAGCAGTTTCAAATGCAATTTGCACTCTGCATGCTGCTGAGGTATATATGTCCTCACTTCCATGGAAGGGCAAGCTTCCAACTGAAATTATATCCACTTTTTATATTAAGAAAATACTTTTGTCCCCAGCACGCAGAAAGTTGCTGAACATCTTTCCAGTGCTGCAAAGCCTCAGCTTTCATTTACTTTGAGATAAGTGGCTGACACACCACACATCGTAGGATGTTTTCCTGCTGGGTCTATGCAAAGAAGAGCTCGGGTAATTATTAAAATCTTAATTTCAGCTGTCAGTAATAATTTCAGTTCTGCCTTTCAGAGGAGCCGGAGCCACGTGTCTGACAGAAGGCTTTGGGCTCCAGATGCCTTGGTATGTAAAGTCATTGAGACTCAAAAGCAGCATTTTACAGTTCTGGTGCTTTACAAACAGCCTTTCCTGGTGTTAGCATGGCATTTGGGCACTCATTTGTTGTCTCTCGGATCTGGATTTAATGGCACCCTCAGACTGCAGTCAGAGTGCACACCTGAAAGCAACGCCATCCATCTCTGCTGGTGCTGGAGCACAGGGCCCACTGTGCCCCTCTCCTCCCAAAACACCCCTGTGCCTTGTTGGCCACCAAAGATCAAGGAGGAATGTGTACATTAAGTACTGAGAAGCGAGTAAGTAACCTGCTGCTATTGCTTGGGGATGCAGCCCCTTCCATGGCCATGGCAAACACGGAGGGGTGAAGTGTGGCTGGGGCTGCGTGCTGAACACTCTCAGAAGCGCGGATGAATTCCTTGTTTGTGGCTACCTCAGGTACTGATGAGAAACCAAGACGTCTTACTGCCTCCTGGGAGGGAATGGCAGCAACTTCCTCGTATTTGATATCTGCCCCCAGTGCGCAGACCTAAAGGGGTATTTGTAAATCTCAACTGCTTTTAAAATGGAGGTGTCCAGGTATTCCTGAACTAACTTATTTCATGTTGTTCAGTCCCACCTCCCTGTTTTAAATTTAATATCTTAAATTTCTCAAGAATATCTTGAATTTAATATCTTAAATTTCTCAAGAGCATAGTTAGGCCAATTGCTTCCTGCTACAAACTCCCCATTTCCACAGGAAAATATTTTTGTTATGCCAAACTCAAAATTACGTTTTGCAGTTGGCTGTCCCCAGCAGTGCAGCTTCGTGGTGTGCTTGTTTTGGGGAGCTCAATCCTTTCACTAAGAGCTGTGGCCCCACGTTTGCAGGGGCCACAGTTGGCCGTGTCCGTGGGGAAATAGTGGTGAGGAGGGGGCAGCAGCGGCTGGGCGAGTGATGGGAAGGCTGCGAGGCAGCCCGACCACTCGCTGTGAAGCTATGCTGATAGATGTACTACATTTACACTTGGAGTTATCTTACAGTGAAGCAAACACAAGCATCCACCACCACTTAAAGCTACGTGACTTCGTTATATTTGATCCATGTTGTGGCTCCCACTTGCATCGCAGTGGAAAGCACGGGCAGCAGAAGCACCACTTGTGATGGGGGACTTGATTTCTTCCCAGCGTCCCAGCAGCCTCATGCATTGACAATGCAAGCTGTCTAACCCTCTGCATAAAACACCCTTCAGTTTTGCAGAATCAATCCAGAATTCAACAGCCCACAGCCCAGGCTTTTATTATTATTTACATTTTCATAGTGCACATACACAGATAATACGCATTGAAGTGCTCAAGGTAAATAATGCACTTTAAAATCTTTGTGAAAAAAACGCTGCAAAACAGTCTGGTTAGCAGATACTACCTAGGCATTCAGAGCTTAATTATATTCTTAGTCAATTCTGATTTACATTTAAATTACAAATTGCGTTTTGCTAGCGTTAATTTACAATGCTCCTTAAAAAATACATATTCCATGGTACATGAATAATAATTCAGAACAGTCAGATCTGGCTGGGTTGCTATGATCTCTCGATAGTGGGTGCTGAATATTAATATTTCTAGAAAGTTTTCCCCATTTCAGACTAGCGTTTCTTAGCGCACAAGCCTTGCACATTGTCATTCAGCCAGCCCTCCGTGGTGCAGCCGGTTGCCATAGGATTTGCAGCACGATCTGCCTGCACATGCATTTTTTAGAAGACTGCAGCATGGAAAAAAGGCCCTGGAACATGGGCGCTCGCTACAGGGCCGGAACAAGGAGCTTTCTATGAATCACCGCCGGCTGTGGCCGAGCTAAATGTCAAGAACTGAGTGGGACCGGTTCATATCAGCATGCGGCTGGGAGGGTTTCGAGGAACAGCAGGAGGGGGGCAGAGGGTTGGTCACAGCCCCCAGTGTGAGCTGGGCTCTGCTCCCCACAGACCCTCAGACCCATGGGCACTCTTCCACCAGCAGCTCGTGGGTTCCCTCAGCACGTGTTAGGGTACGTTTTGCTTCAAGACTCATAAAGCTTTTTTTTATTTTTTTTTTTTTTTTTTCTCAAAACCTTTTTTTAAAGATCATGAGCAATATTATTTCAGTTTTGTTTTCCCAGAAAGCTTTTATTATTATTATTATTATTATTATTATTATTATTATTATTATTACTATTATTATTTTCTGGGAAAAGGCTTGCCTTGTAAGCATTACAACAAATTCACCTGGATCATATCACGCTCAGGTTATTTGATTTCAGCTCCCTGAGACACAATTTGCTGTAGAAAGGCCTCATATATAACGTGTGCTTGAAAGACTTTAAAGAAAATACTCAAAACAGAGGGCTTACCTGCTTTGGAAATCCTTTCCTTTCCCAGGGAGAAAAACAAGTGTTAGCAGCTTTCTAGGGATAAACCAACAACAAATCTGGGAGGCAGCTAGCCAAGAAACTGGCTCCAAAATAAAGCAAATGCGGCTGAAATGATGGAAAAGGAGGCGGAGTTATTTTCAAAGTGTTTTGTCTGAGTTATCTTTGTTTGGAAAGGGTTTATTTCTTGTATTATTTCCAGTTTTATTTCTCGACCCACAAGGCAGGATGTTAGGGTGCGTGGAAATCGATGTCCCTGCTCTGGAAGGGAGACAAGCACATGGCCTCAGCCCTGTCAGTCAGCAAAAGGATGTGATTCGGGAAAAAAGGGAGCATAACTTTGCATGCACAAGGTATTGAACAGTGAATTTGCTCAGGTATTTAAACTGGTTAAATCAGGAATCTTTATATATCTTCATTTTTCAATTAAGCAGCTGCCTTTCCAGTACTCCCTGCAGAACTCTCTCGGCAGAATAAGTCAGATGATCTTTCCCAGGGTATGAACAGCATTGCCAGGAGCACAGTAAACCTTGCATTTGTAGATGGAATTTTTTATAATTTAATTATTTTTAAAAACCTTTTTTCAGCTCGTTAAAGTCATGCTATTCATAGGCTCGTGAACATAACCACAGCGCCCTGTCCCAGGACGGATGGAGGAGGGACGCCCTGTGGTCCCCTTTTGGTAATTAGCAACCCTTTAGCTTTGGTCCCGCTGCCAGCCCCGTGATTCAGGAGGAGGATCTCAGGTTACTCATCCATCACTAATGCAGCAGCCCTAATGGCCGTAGCATGCAAGACGACACTAATGTGAAGTCAGGGGAAGCTAAAGATCGGTGTCAGCACTGCCACTGATGATGGATGGAGGCACTTGGTTGCCTGGGAATGGGCAGTGAGCATCCTCCATGCTGCCTTCAGCACATCCTCGTGGCTGCACAGCCCAAAAAGCACAGGGGGAGATGGGGCTGGCCTTGCTGCTCCGCTTTGGTGCCTCCAGGCTCCACGCAACCCTGCCCCATGTAGGCAGGGAGCACGCCTGGCTCCATCCCTCAACATGTGCAAGCCCCAGTGCCCACAGCCACGCGGCCAGTGCAGGACAGACATCCTCCCTCCTGCCACGTGCTCCATCCATGAGCTTCAGATGTCAACAGCCACTGTGAGTGCCCTGAGGGTTAACCACTTAGATCTCCCTAACGTCTGCAGAGCCACGTGTTGGTAGAGGAACCATAACCATGAGTCTCTGCATGTGGTAGTTCAGCTGTCTCTTATGGCTCTGGATCTGGCAAAGCCCTTGACTTCTTCAGCCACAACCCATACAGGAGCAGAAACATGACTGGACCTCTTCAGGCTCAGACAGGGGGTGGGACACTCATTTACAGCTTCATTTTTCAAACAGAGCCTCCTCCTTTAGGGAGTTGGTCTCACCATGTCCCCAGATATCAACTGTATGCTTGCTGTCAACCAAGACACCTCCATCTTATGAGCTACGTCATCGTATTCACCTTTTATGACTTTCACTGTGTGAAGTTCCCTTTTTTTGGGGTAGAGGGGAAGACTTTTGATTGAAAATTTGCTCATTTGTTTTCCACATTTGGAAAGAGAAGACAAACCCTCCCACCACGTACCTCTGCACTGACATCCTCCCATGGGCCCGTCCAGCTGGAACAAGCAGCTCCTGGAGGCGTGATCAGCTCATCAAGCACTTAGACCCATTGATGGTGGTCTCCAGGTGTGTGCTTTTGGATGCCCCATCCCTGCAGGTGTTCAGAGCCAGGTTGGATGGGGCTTTGGGCAACCTGGTCTGGTGGGAGGTGTCCCTGCCCACCAGCTCCTCCCCCCTTCAGACTTCCCAAGTGACACTAAACCCATCCTGAGCATGAATTTATTGACTTTTATCAGGCCGTGTAACAAAACTCCATGCTCATCGTTCCGGCGTTCAGCACAGAAAAAGCTTTTTAACAACCAAAATGCATCAGCTTCGACACCACCTCATCTCCCTACCTCCTTGCCAGCCCACGTCCAGCACAGCTGGGCCCCACCGCTCCCCCGTCTCCCTCTCCTTCCCCCCGAGGTGCTTTTTTCAGCCCGTGCACCTGTCTCCAAAGCAACTAACCACTTTAGCAGGGAGTGGAGCTGCCTCTCGCTGCCGCCCACACGCGATGCCTCCCATCACGGCTGTTCTCCATCGCCATAGAAACCGCCCTCCCTCTGCGGTCCCATCGAGGCCGACCTGGTATTTGCTTTATCAATCTCCGTGCTTTATTCCCAGCGCTGATGCTGGCTTCTAATAATAGAAGCACCTTGTAGGTTATATCCCCCGCCAGGACCAAGCTGCTTCTCTTTCATGTGTGTGTGAGCGTGGAGGGGGTGGGTTTGGGTTTGCTTCCCTCAGTTCTAGCAACAACAAAAAATAAGTTTGCGTCTTGCCACCACTAGCACAAAAAACATTTAGGTGTACTCAGGAGCTGAAATATTTGTTTCACATTTGGTTTAACAGCTTAATCCCTCAGGCAGCAACAAGGGACAGAGGTGACAGCTGAAGATTATATTGCTTTTTCCTTCTGCCTCTTTAATTCCCTTCAAAGCAGGTTAGTTCCCAGGACAAGACAATATTACTTTTCCAAACTTCTCAAGGTTTCCAGGAGGCTGAGAACAATCCCATTAACCACTCCTTGCTTCCCACCAGCATCCCTGACCAAACAGCACACGTCTGTTTTGTTTGGAAATCTGGAAGAGATACAGAAATCTGGAAGTCTGGAGGAGACCCGACACAAGCCAAGATGCTCTCATCCCCTCTGAGCCCTGGGGAAACCTCAGATTCGGGCCAGGTCTTCCCCACTTGGAAGGTAAGAGAAGAGGCAGGTGGGTGAAAGTCTGGCCCATCTGCACCAATTTACCAAATTCAGAGTGTGAAGATGAAGTCTCCTCCTTACTCTTGGCATTGATGAAAATCTCACCCCAGCTCTGCGTCCTGTTTCTTCCTGCTATATTGCTTGGTCGTATATGAGAGATGGGTGGGGAAATGCAGGGAAATGAGGAGGCAATATTGGCTGTAGAGCCTGTTTAGTATGCACTTCTTTCTCCCCATTAAATTAACTTTATACCCTAATCACATAATCTCTCAATCTCTCTTGTTACCATAAGCCAAACAGATTGAACTACTCATGGATAATGACTTTTTTTCCAAGCCTTCGTATCATTCCTGTGGTCTTCTCTTCACCCCTTCTGCATTCTGCATTTCCAGGAGCAATTGCAGCCTCTCAGCATGAGCATCCTTGGCTTCATCTTCACTTTCGCATCCCACTCCAGTTTGATAATTCTCAGTCAGGAGGTTCACACTTCTTGCATTTTGCCTCTGTGATGGAAAGCTCCTCATGACGGGGGGTGAAATTACAGGGCGCCGCCTTCATTCGGAATTACTGTTCTGATCTTCACTCTTCACCTGGTGTGAATTAATCTCTCAGGAGCCCTCTCCTCTCGGTGCTCTTCACTCACTGCTGTCACATCTCAGCAGCTGCTGCCACGGCAAGGGAGAGATGCAAATCCACAGCAAGAGGTTCCAGGAATCCCGTTCTGCCGCTGTGCTGAGCACTGTCCCACCCCGTACGGAGCAAAACTTTCTCATGTAAATGCTCAGACACACACGAGTTTATTACCCGCCTTCTGCAGGCATTTTCTTGCATACCGAGGCGATCGCAGGAGCAGTGAGCAGAATGGCAGGGACTCCAGCCAAGCCCACGGCTCGCTTTAATTCTGATGGGTAGGCAGAGAAATGCTTGGCAGCATCCAGCCAGCTCTATTTTTAATGTCATGTTTACATGTGTAATGACCATGTCCCCCTCCCTGCTCCACCCAGCACTTTCCAGCCTTGCTCACTGTAGCTTAGAGCAGACATGCCTCGTGGCCATTCTGGAATCTGCCGTGGCATAACCCAGGGAAAGCACCTTGGCCATTACACATGCAAATGTGCCAGCTATCAGGAATATTATTTTCATAGATTTTTCACAGATAATTTGTCCTGTTTGTCCCTCACCATCCCAGAGACCCGTTCAGGCTGGGACACCGGGTAAGGGGAGACACCAAGAGGGAGGTGGAAATGCAGCTGTGAGCATGTCCCACCCCATTTTGGGTGTTCTTCCCCCAGGCTCCATGCTCCTACCCCTTTCACCAGCAGCATTAGCATTCAGCAGCAGCTCCCAGCTCTAGGGCCAGCATCCCCTGGCAGGTGTCTCCAGCTCCGCACTGAAGACCTGCTCCTGAAGACCTGTTGCAGATGCAGCAGTCAGTGCCGTGCCCAGGCAGGAGCTTTCAAACAGACACAACACAAGCTGCCTTAACAGCAGCGGAAATTAGGCATAATATAGCCCAAAATCTTGGGGTCCTGTGCCATACAAAGCTTCCATTGAGAAGCCATCAGGACATGATGAAAAGCGGGATTTAGCAATGCTAAGGATGCTTGCAGCAACAATTTCCAAACCTGTAGCTGGCAACTTTGCTGGGAACGTTATTCATGGAGCTGTGGTCAGTGCAGGATTGAGTTTTGGACATGCTAATAGAAGCAACCATTTGCTGTGCCTGCTTCTTCATGAGGTCTCCTGGGATTCAGGCATACAAAGAGTGGCTGCTTGGCTCCTCATGGCAGCAAGGGTAGCCCAATGCCCTACCCGTGTCAAAGCACAGGGCTCGTCCAACAAGAAAAAGTCAGGTTCTGCCTTTATTTTGGATGCTGCCACCAGGACTGGAGGGGCTGAGGATGCAATAACGCTGCTGAGCTGAGCTGCAGAGGTGGGAAAGGAGTCTGGGGCTGGCACCCCACTCTCTGGGCACATTGCCACGGAGTATGGGGCCTCCAAACCATGGGAGACCCACACCAACCCCCATTCCCCCTCCACAAGAGGCCCGTCCTTTGCTGTAACCCATGCTGCCACCCATGCAGCAATGAGCACACAGAGCCCCAGTGCTGCGTTGTGCTATAGTAAGCTGAACAATTAGGACTGCAATCACCTTTAAGTTCTTGATGCAGCATTTGTGCCTTTATTTATTATTAACTTGCACTCTAATTCCCGACGCACCAGGCTCAAAGCGAGTAGGAGTTGGTAGGAAACCAGAGCCAAGACTTGTGTTTATTTTTCCCACAAGAAGGGAAACATCCCTGCCGTTCTCCTGAATTATAAATTGTTCTTGTGCTTCTTGCTGAGCTGGAATAATACGATGGAAGGATGGAGGAGCAGGGTAGAAAACACCAACCCGTTAGCCTGTTGTGGTAGGAGAGCTTCGTTATCTTCCTGTGATGAGCTGTAGGGACCAGAGGTGTCAGCATCACGGTGCTGGGACATGGCACAGGAGCTTGGAGGAAGCTGAAGTGACCGTGTTCATTCTGCTCACCATGGCCATGGGCTGCCACATTCCACCTGCTGGCCAGGCGGTTACAATGCTTGCTCTGGAATAGAATTTCTTTAGGGAATGAATTCCATTTTCCATAATAGATTCAGCCCTCGTGAAGCGTGACGCTCATCCACAGTGCTTTATAAATAATAGCTGCCTCGCTGACCGCTTGTGCTACACGCAGCCCCGTTCCATCACCAGATGGCTGATGGAAAAGATGGTCCTATTTTTATCTTCTGCATTGCCCGTGGAAAGCTCGCTGCCTAGCCCCTACTCCTCCTCCTGAGCAGTTCTCAGCCAAAGGAGACGTTCTGCGAAGGGGATTGCTCATGTAAGCACTGTTAGTGGAGAGGAGCAGAGGGGTTCCTGGTATTTCTGCGAGCAGATGGCAACAGGGACGGCATGGGAACTAGCTGCTGCCACACCGCTGCTCGTGAGCACCTCCAAAAGCCAGGACGAGGCCTGCAGTACCGAGCCAAGGCGTACTGCTGATCCCGCGATTTTCTAGAAATTTTTGTAGGTAACATCTCTTGTTGTGTCACCAGAGGTATTCAGGAACATTTTGATACGGCCCAACCTGTCATTATCCTCCCAGGGCAGGGTACAGGAAATGAAAATGTCAATTACCTGCTGTTTAATTACACCCTCTATTAGTGAAGCCTTTTCTTTCCCATGCACAAAAAGGCTTCACCCCAAATGCTCTAAGACTCTGTGGAAGCATGAAAGTGACCAACAGCTGGATGAGCTCCAGCCACACGTCCTGACATCTGCTGGTGGCCCCACCAAACGTCCCCGAGCCACACTACCTGCCCCTCAGCAGGGAGCAGCTCCTTCCTCCTGTCCTCATGTCGGAGTTAGGCCAGGCTTGGCTCCAGGAGAGGTTCAGCAGACCCCGGTGCTGTCACCTGTGTGAGAAGATCACTCCAAAAGTCCCTTCACCCAAGAGGGTTTGTGCTCGGCCAGCACCAGCAGAACTTGAAGCAGAGTGCTTCGCGCTGGAAAAAATGTGGTGTTTTTTTCAAAGATACAAATAGCCTTAGGGAAAAAGCCATGACTCAAAGTGTAGTGTTCCTCCCCCCAGAACTTTAGAACAATAACAAGGCTGTGTTTTTGTGGGCAAGCAACAAGAGTTCCTCTAATGCAAAGTGGATGGAAGGGGAGCGTTAATTCAGGAGGACAGCAAAGCTCAGCAGCTCCCTTGTCCGCTCTGCTCCGAGGTGCTGGAGGCTGCCCAGCTGCGTGAGCAGAGAGAGAAGCTGGGAAAGGTGCTCTGTGCACAGAGGATGTTTGGAATCCCAGCCCTAAACCTTCTTTGAAATGAGGCTGGAAGCTCTGCAGCTTCTTCTGCATGAGCCTTCATACAGCAAGGTTCACATCCCCTGATTCCAGCCACTGAAAATGGAGGTACCTTGTCAGAATATTGTTATTATTATTATTATTATTATTATTATTATTATTATTATTTTGAGAAGGAGAGACAGGACAAAGACTTTAGCTAGTAATTATGAATTGAAATTAACTCGTGGGCACTGTGGATTGTTGGGGGCTTTGGGTTTGCTGCCATGACCCACATGGAGCAGGGAGGTCAACGTGCATTGGGGCAAAACCATGTCATTTCAAAACAACGCATTGTTGGCCAAAATGGGCACTGCCAATGCAACTTTTTATTTTTTTTCCTTGTTATATGAAACATTTTGAAAAAAAATCCCAGTGCTGCTCTTCAAGAGAGGCTCTTAGAGAATCAGATCTTGCTCCGTGGGCCATCCCACTGAAAGGCCCATTTGTGAAGGCAGGGAACAGAATCGTGCTTTTCTTTGAGACGGAGACAAGGCGTCCTCCACACTGTAAGGGAAATGTCATCGGCAGCCCAGTGAAAGTATCTCTGTGTAACCCTCTGGAGCAAAAGCAATTAAGTGCAAGCTTGCATCCCTGAAGATAAAGTCCCCAAAGACTTCCTCAGCTAATAAAACCTCTACATCAAAATAGATGTGGAAGGAACATCCTGTTAACCATTGTAACATTGCGGGGTGAAAGCCCACTGCCTTTTTTTTTCTCCCCCTTATGTTTTCTCCTGTGGCAGATGAAGCATTTCACAATACTTTAAAACGTAATTAAAATCCAGAGTCGTGAGGACAGAAGGCTTATAATGAGTTATTGTGCAAATGGGCGTGGAAAAGTCTCATGGTCTCTTCCTAATAGCTGGGCTCGTGCTTCATTGTGGTCCCTGCTAGGTTTAATTTGTGAGACCGGTGCTGGGATGTTGGCGAGAAGGGAGCAAGAAGCCAGGCAGGGAGCAGCCTTGCACCTCGGAGCATTTCTGTAGGGAAATGGCCAGCAAAGCAAAACGCCTCTGGTGAGCAGGAGCTACACCCCCACATCACCCTCACAAGGGGGAATTTCCTGCTCGCCGGCCAAATCCGCGGCTCTGACTCAGCAGAGCAGCAGGAAGCAAACAGAGGGGAAGAGGACAGGGGGAGCCTAGGAAGGATCCTACGTGATTTTCCAAGCCGTGGGATGAAAAGGCACCGGAGTTCAGCGTGGCTCCCGTCTCCTCCCCGAAATAGCTAAACCCGATGAGAACACCCAGCAGGACGGCGCCAGGAGCATCGCGGGGACGGGGAAGGGCCGGTCCCGGCGACTCCCTGCCCTGTGCTTGCACACCAGCTCCACAGGCCCAGCCTGCAAATGGCAAGTGGGTGAATCACTGCGCCCCTACGCCAGATCTGGAGCTCTTATCACTCCTACGCTGACACGGCCGGTGGTGCTGGAGAGGTCACCCCAGATCTCTAGCAGCCGGAGATGAACAGGATCACCCGAGCCTCATGAAACGGAGCTGGGACAGCAGCTCAGCCTCCCAAAAGGCAGAGACGGAGCTGAAGATGTGAGCAGCTGGCTCTGGACAGGAACAAGTTGGAGTAAAGACTACGTGGCTTTTAACAGACACAGCACTAAGGGACAGGGCTTAGTGATGGGACCCTGTAGGTCACGTTGATGGTTGGACTTGGTGATTTTGAAGGTCTTTTCCAGGTTGGATGATGCTATATGACTTAACTGCTTTGTATTAGCTTTTCATTTGTGTTTGCCCACGGAACCGAACAATTATAGCACTGGTGGTATTTGCAGGCTGCTGACAGATCCATCTGCAGCTGGTGCTGGCAGCACGCTGGTGCACAGCACGAGCAGAGCTGGAGCCCACGCCGAAGCCTCCCCCGGCCGGGCATTTCCCTTGGATGCTTACTTACGGAATGACTCACAGCAAATAAACAGGCAGGGGAGGGAGTTAAGTGTCCTCAGCTTTTCTGTGATTGAGCTGGTAACCGCAGGGTGAGGAACCCAGCCCGAGAACCCTCATGCTCTGTGACACTCGGCAAAGCTGGGGCCACCCACATCCTGGTCTGCCCCACAGCCCCTGCATTGAGCACATTATGGGGAGGGGTATCCTAATCTAACACAGCAGCCCCAGCTTTTGCCCTGAGCCCCCAAGGAGCACTGGAACTCTGCTGATACACAACCCAGTCCAAACACTGGCCAGCATCTGGATAGTGAGCACTGGTGTGCTCAGGGCATGGCTGGGTTTTTGGTTTTCTGGCATGTATCTCTGAGTGCTCCGGCAGAAAGCTGGCTCTGCTCCTTCTTACCTACCTCTTCCCATCTCCTGGGAGCTCTGGATGTGGCACATCACCCAATGCTGTACAAAAGTCAGGTATGATGCACAGCACCTTCCCCGTAACACTGCCCAAGCTGTGTTACACCAGCAGCTGGATGCCAAACACTGGGGCACCTGGGGCAATGTCACCACCAGGGTTTCAGTGAGGATGCTCCCAGGGGTGCCAGGGTTTGCTTCTGCCAGAGCTGTCCCGAATGCATGCAGTCCCTGGAGCAGCAGTTGGCTGCATCACAAAAGCACTCATCGTTAGAAAAATCAATTTTCTGTGTGTTTAACCAACGAGGCAGATTACGTGAGTCAGTACGGCGGCACTGTTAGCTCACAGTGCCACAACCTACTGCAGCTGCCAGCACCTACCGTATCCCTCCCAGCCCCGGACTTTGCTCTCGGGGAAATCCTGCACCTAACGCAGGGTGTTTGCCCTGCAATAAGGAAATAGCATTGCAATTTTATTTTCCTTCTTTTTCTTTTTTTAGCAGCTCCGCGCCATGGGGCTGACAAAGGGCTGATTGTGTCCAGTGACACATTTCCAGATTTTTCGTTCTGCTGGGCAGAACGAGCTGAGCTGTGCCGTGTCTTAGCACCTGCCCATATGGGTGCCAGGTTAAAAACCCAGTGATCTTGCTGCCCAGACTGCAGAAAAAAAAAAAAATAATAAATAATAAAAAAAAAAATAAAGTCTTTCTGTGTGTGTATGGTGTGTGTATGGGCATTGTCTGCCATGCCTAGATCCAGCCGGATGTGATCCAAACACACCCTGTTACTAAATTCCCTTTGCCTGATGATGAATCTGGAGACTCGGTGCTCACATCCCGCGCAGAACCGAGCCCCGTTCCGCAGGCAGAGCCGTGTCCGCGGCCTCCAGCTGGGGAGCTCTTTCTCTGCCCAGGTGCAGATGGCAGCAGATCTCCTTCCTCGGAGCTAAAATGCAAATTCCAGCCCTTCCCAAGCGAGCGCGCTGGAGAGCAGCCGCTCCCTGCAGAGTGAGCCTTGGGTTCAGCCCCAGCACGTCCGAGAAAAAGGCAGAGGAAAGGGAAGGCTGAGGGATGGAGGTGTAGCATCCTGTAGGAAATGGAGGAAAACTTGTTGTAGGACACGAACAAATTTGGCTGAGCAAGGATAATGGGTTTTGCAACCATCAGCTAAAGGAGGGACGTACTGTAAGAGGAGTGGAAGCAGCTTGCTGAAGCCTGGGAAGTGCTTCAGAGACAGCCTGCGTCGGTATCCCCAGCATCACGAGCCATGCTCACAGCAGGAAAGGAGTAGTTAGAAATGTGCAGGCTTGGGGTGTTTTCCTGTATGTTGTTTGTTTAGGCGAAAAAAATACCACCTACCTTTCACAGCCCCCTTTCCCCACTGCCCTCGCGCACACAGATGCATTGTTTGCTAATTGCAGATTGCTCACAAACACAGGGCACTAAATTTAGGCTGGAGTGTTGTTCCTTTGCTCAATAAAACAAAGCAAAATAATTACAGGAGTCTTGCAAGTGAATACAACAAAAAGTCAAAACAGAGGCAAAATAGCACTTTTCATCTTCAGAGCTCGAGCATCTTTGCAAATCAGGATGGTTGCCTGCTCCTTAGAGGCAG
The DNA here is from genome assembly GCA_011076525.1 of Nettapus auritus. NCBI lineage: Eukaryota > Metazoa > Chordata > Aves > Anseriformes > Anatidae > Nettapus > Nettapus auritus. The sequence continues at coordinate 103,120,434 of CM021767.1, read as the reverse complement.
GAAAACTGCACTCAGAGCTGCTCAGGAGCCCTGGCAGGATGAGGAAAGCCTTCCACATTGCTTGTCTCTGTAGCCTGGGCAAGATCTGATATGGGGATTTCATTTTGAGGCCGATTGTCTTCCCAGTATCCTGCACAATAAAATATAAATCTTGTGTTTTACATACTTAAAAGCTCTCCACATCAACCAAAAGCCAGACCAGACCCTCCAATCCAACTCCCAAAGCCCAAGCAGCGGAAGCACACGTGCTACCTGCTCTCTGAATGTGGTGCTGGGCACCCTGCTCTGGGCCCTGCTGGAGCAGGGGCTGGGCCGGGGCCTCCTCAGGTCCCTGCACACCTCAGTGCTCTGATTCTGTGATGCTGTGGCACATTCCCAAACCTATGCCAGCCCTGCCAGGCTGGTCCTGACCCACTACCAATAAATACATTTTTATTCTCACTGCTTCAAACCGGTGGGATTGACCTGCAGCCAAGCTTCCCAGCACCCAGAGGAAATAAAAAAAAGAAAAAAAAAAAAGCAAACAAGATCACCAGCACCAAGAAGAAAAAAAAAAAAAAAAAAAAATGCAAAAGATGTGGAGATTTTGGTAAACTAGTTCAGCCTCGGAACCAAATTCTGCCTCCCTTAATGCATCTAAAGCCCAGATCTTTTCTCATCATCTGCCCTTTGCTTCCCACTTGCTCCTGCTCATGGCTGAGAGTCCCTCACGTTCAATAGCAGCACAGGTGCTGGGGGGAGCAAGAGCTGCTGAGAGAGGTGAGCTGGGAGGCCTGGAGGGCAAAAAAGGGGAGGGGATGAGGGGTGAATGCACGCTAAATTTGGGCTGAAGGGAAGGAACATACCACATCTGGGCCAAAACTTTGCAAAACTGGCTGCAGCCATTGTGTGAGCTTGCATTGTACAGAGCAAAAGGGTTGCTTCACTCCATAGCCTTCTAAGAATGCCTTCGCTTGCACAGGGCTTTTTAAACACAATTATTTCCCCAATTAGCAAATTGGGATGAGCACATAGAGGCAGAATGCTTTACCATTTATTTTGCAGTGACTCCAAACCCCAGGGGGCTGCAGGGGCGGTGCAGGGGGAGCGAAGGCCAGCCCTGGCCTGTGCAGGCACCAGCACACAGGGACGCTCAGAGATGTCCCCAGGGTCTCTGTGGCAGGAGCCCTGCTAGCACCTGGCTCTCCTCAGTGCAGTTTATTGATTTTTCAAGCTTTACCTGCCTCATCACCTCAGTGCCCAAAGGGAGAAAGCTCCTCGTATGACGGAAGGGGAAGGTTAAAAAACTCCAGCAGCTCAGTGCTGTGCCCACTGCCCTGGGGGGCCTGTCCCAGTGCCCGACCACCCTCTGGGTGCAGAACCTTCCCCTAACACCTTTCCTGACCCTGATCCACAGGGTCTCACCTAGACACTGCCCTCAAACTCTTCTTGCTGAGGAGGGCACGATGCCCAGCGCCTGCTGGGCCCTGCAGGCCACAGAGCCATATCTGATACATGGCAGTGACTGCCTGGGGTTGGGTTTGAAGCACTAGATTTGAAGCACTGGTGGGCAATGTGAGTGTTGATATCCCTGGGAGCTGAACTCAGCTCATTCCTCACCCCAGAGCCAGTGGGATGGGCAATGTGGGACCCAGCAAAGCCAGCTCAGCCCTGCTGGGGCTGGGGCTTCGGCCTCAAACCCAAAACTTTTGGTCTGAGGGGACAAGGCACAGAGCTATTTATGAAAGTGTCAAGTGAAAAAAAAAGGTATGGTTAAAGAACTAAACAAGTAATGGAAACTGCAGATGGCAATGAGGGGAACAAGCCCTTCTTCCATGCTTGTTTGGGACATGCTGGGGTGCAGGACCGTTCCTCTGGAGCAGGGCATGGCAGGTACCATGGAGCTGGTGCTCTGGGAGGCTTAGGAAAAACCCTTCCTTACCTTTTCAGCAATGAGATTTGCAAGAAGCCAACACGGTTTCCTTTCCCCTTCCCCATTCCTGGTTTTCAGCCTCCCACCTGCTGAGAGATGCTGAGGGGTGCTGAGGGATGCTGAGGGATGCCAAGAGATGCTCTCACAGGGAATATTGTCCCGGCCGTGGTAAACCAAAGCATGCCCTCCTAAAGCTTTCTGCTCACACACTGCCTTCCTGCTGCTCCTCGGGAGACAAGCGCAGAATACAAAGGCTGCTTTGCATTTACGTTGGCAGTTATCAGAGGCAGACAGAGCACCTTTGATCCCAAAGCATCACAGCATGGCTGGGCGAGAGCACCCGTGGAGTGCCAGGTCTCTTGGCTGGCGCTGTGGCGGGTGGAGTAAGCGAGACAGGGGATCCTCGAATGCATTCCTGCTGCACTTAGTCCTTGTTCACATCGTGAATCACACACCCCATTACAGGAGATAGCACACCGGGCTGCTTTGCCAAGTAATGATGCAGGAGACAGCACAGCAGCCAGCCCCACGGTGACTCACCGGCAGGTAGGGCTTTGAGCAGGGAGAGAAAAAAGAAACGGCACGTTTCCATGGGCTCTGCACCGCCACCAAACAAACACACAGTCTGGTCCCTTGTGCTGCTGCCTGTCTGCTGAGCCCCGCCACAGAGGCAGGGATGGGAGTGTGGTGCTCACAGAAGGATGCAGGAGATGGGGAGGCTGGAGAGCAGTGAGGAGTTGGGAGTTTGTAGTGCTGTCTCCCATCTCTGCCTTTGCTTGTTTGCTCCAAGCTGCCAGGGGATGCACAGACCGAGGGAAAGGAAATGCTCTCCTTAAAGCTCTGGCAAAACTATAGCTGGCTTTGCAGTGTACCTGCAGGTACTGGGGAGACACCTGTGGGCACAGAGCATCTGAAATGGTGACCCAACTGCCAGCCACACACATGTTGACCGTAGGCAGCACGGGACATCAGGGCAGCCCACCCTTCCTTTGCAGAGAGCAAGTTTTGGGGCAGTGGGGTTCATCCACATCATGCTTCAGAGAGGAAAACCCCACCTGGAAAAGTGCCATTAGAGGTGTTTCACAGCCCATGCTCATGCTGAGCTTGGAAAGTGCAGAGCTTGGAATAAAATAAAAGAGTAAATAAATAAAAGATCAATTCTTTTTGTTTTCCTGATACAGAAAACTGGGTACTTGGAGAAGCGATGCAGAAGAAAGTTTCTTGTAAATTGATTTTGGTTAGAGTGAACGGTGAAGCAAGGATGAAGAGGTGTTTTGCAAGGCTTTGCTTTTGCTACACTCAACTCTTCCAAACGCAATGGGATGTCAGCATGCGGTGCTGACCTCTCTCCTGGCTGGCAAGGAGAGGGTTGGTGCTCTGCTTCATGCACGTATCCAGCAGCTCCTTCACTGGGCCAGCTGCATAGAGTGCCCAATGCTTATCTTCATGCTTAAAGAATTAGCAAAAAGGGGAAAAAAACAATCATTTAAGCAGTATAATTAATGAAATTATATAATTTTCCCAATTTTGGGTGGAAAAAACATCTTTTCCCCTAGGCTCTCAAAACTCCCAGGAATTTTCCATCCCAAGGGGTTCACTTTCATCCCCCAGCACTGTGCATTTGTGTGCAACAACACCTTCCAGTGATGTAGGTGATGCCTGGCCCCAACCCTGCTCTTGACACCACGCGAGTATTTTGGCTGGTTGCCTTCCCCCAGCATCTCCTAGCCCGTGGCTACCAGCACGGGCAGCTCACACACCTGCTGAGCTATTTTGCCAAATCTTATTCAAACAGAGCTCGTGGCAGCGACTGCCGAGCCTTCCCAGAAAGGGATGGGAAAGTCATCCTCGTTTCCATGGCTACTGTGCAAGGGCAACAGAAAGCGAAGCTGAGGCCGCACTTTCTGGTAGGGCTCCTGGAGGCTCCCCCCTGCGGAAGGGACCCACAGACCCTGCAGCACCAGGGTCCCATCCCTGGCCTTGCAGGGAGGAGGAGGATCACCATGAAAAAAATGGAAATATACAAAAACCAAACCAAAACAAAACAAAAAAACATATTTGTGGCTAAACGGGGATGCAAATTTTGATTTTCATTGAAATAATAATAACAATTACTACACTATAGACAGGAAGGCAAGGGCACAACTTGACTAATGACCCTGGTGTGCTGCACAGTTCACCTCAATTTTTTTACCACAAGAGATAAAAATCAGCAAAACCAGAAAATGCCAGTGCCTAACATTTATGTGCCCTGGCTCTTGCTCCCAGGTCCATGTTTTCTCCCAGTTCCCAGCCATGACAGGCATTTTTAGGAAACCACGCTCATTTGTTCTGCACCAGGCTGCTTGCCACTCTCTTATTTAATTATTAATGGGTTTTAATGTCATAAAAGAAAGATGTGAATATTCATCTTGATGTAACACAGAGCATTTAAATGGTCCTCAGAGGCAGGTTTTTTTCTTGGGAGGAGCTTTATCATGGTTGATGGCATGAAGCTTTACGTTGGGCTTGGTGGAGTTTGAGCGCTGGTTGGAGCCGTGGGGACTTCAGGTTCATGCTCCCAGACCTGGGGCCCTGTGGTTGCTGATTTTCAGTCTGGGGACCCTACGGCCAGCTGACCTTACAAGCTCTGTGGTCCCTTGGGGGTTAAAAATAGGGAGCACACCAAGGACCAGACACACAACTCAACCGGGGCAATGCAGGAGATGGAAGCACTTCAAGAGCAGAAGCTGGCATGAGGCAAGAAAATAGGGAGTTAAGTGAATCCTAAAGACAACATCAATATAAGCTGTGGCTTGCCTCAATTTTCTTTCAATAATATCTACTGTCATTTAGTAATTGTATGTACACACAGGCACATGAAATACGAAGTGGTGGGATGCAGAGTTTCCTGGCATGGGTTTCGACAGATGCATTACTCATGGATGGAAGAGGCACAAGTAAGCTGCTCTGCTCATCCCTCGTGCCAATAAAACCTTTATACCGTGCCATTAAGCACTCACAATCTGCCATCTGGACTGCAGAAAAGCTAATTTTGGAATCTTTTCAACACATCAGTTTAGATACTTGGGTGCATGAGTTACCTGGTTGCCCAAGTCCAACGTTGCAGGATTTGGAGAGTGATGGTAAAATGCACAGCCCCTGAAATGGTGCACTTTCTGAGTCGTCCATCTCAGGCTTGTGCAAAGCCCCTACCAGCTCCGTTGTGTGCTGGGAAGCCATGGACTGACCCATTTTCAGTGGGTTAGTGCTCCTTTTCCAGCCAAATCTGCATGATTTGTCTCTGCTCTGGCCAAGTAGCCTAACACCTTCATTAGGTCCTTGTCTGCAGCTGGTTTTAATGCCTAAAGGTTGCTCTTTCTGCTGGCTTGTGACTTCTTCCGTTGGCCGACTCATCCCTGCCTTAAGGAGAGCTGCAGCTGAAGGACCCTTCCCAATGAGGGCCATTAGCACCTGCAGAGTAATAGCTGTGCACACATCCTCTCGCTTGTCTTTTGGGGAAAAACATGTTGAAAAGGATAGAATGTACCCATAAAACAGCCATGCCTCCAGAGGAAAAGTGTTTATGTTCACATATTAAACAGGTTTTCTAAACAAAACAATTCTGAAGAATATTTGAGCTTAGCGGAATTTTCTACATATTTTCATAGAATTATTTTAACAAAGTAGAAATAATTGTCCCAATAAAATGTTATGACTTTCTCTTTTTCTAATTTCTTTTTAACAGGATATTTTCCCTGGTATTTTTTCAGTTCAAACCCAAGTATCAGCTGTCACTGGCTTCATCTGAAAAACACCTGGGGTTTTGATTCAGCTTTGTGCTGACTTTTCCTTGGCAATGCTCAGCACTTCTTTCCCATGTCATAGACCTACTTCTTTTTATAGGATCAGAAAAAGTCACAAGGTGCTGGGCTGCTCTTGGTGCCGCCGGGCATCACGGCCTCAAAAGGCAGCCCCGAGGGCTGGTACCTGCCCTACCAAAAGTGGTTGGGACGCTGCAGTGAGATCAGTGCATATGTGTGGGTAAACACCTGAATAAACTGCCAGGAAGATTGTTGCCTGAGGTGTGTAAGGAAGTAGCAATAACGGGTAATGAGCCGCCTCTTATTAGATCTGCTCCCTTCCTGAAGTTACGATTAAATCAAGGGGTAAGTCACAACCTCATGAGATGCGATGTCGTGCTTTGCCAATGGCCTTGGTTTCTGCCTTTGCAGGCACCGATCCTCTTGGCCACAGTGTTGGAGGAGCATGGTGGGCATGGGCAGGTCCATTTCCAGGCTGACACGTAGGAGAAAAGTCTTGCAACAGGTAGAAAAGTCTTGCAAAGTGATTTTTTTTTTTTTTTCTCATTCATTCTTTCAAGAAATTCTTTTATTTTGTGGTGGTCACTCTATCACCAAGTCAATCTTTTGCTCAGGCAAGGTAATTATAATTTGCTGTTTCAAGCTGAGCCTTTCCAGCAGCACCCAGGGAAGCTCTAATCCAGCCCAGGCCGAGACAGGCAGATGTGAGCTTGTCTGCACTGGAAACTGAGCTGCTGTAACCACATCAGTGCAGCTAAAAGCGTTCACCCTCCAAGCATGGACACGCTTCCCTGAGTGCAAAGACACGTGCATGCCAGGAGAAGATGCAGAAATAAATTACCTCTGGATTTTATGCCCCAGGTGAGTGGAGGAGCCCTCAGCGACTGGTGGAACATCTGGACACAAAGTGGAAGAGAGACCCAGGCCATGAACCCATGGTAAGGTCCCTGTGCACCAGCATCCTTTGGCTCATCTCTGTCTTGGAGGCACTTTGAGCACTGGGGGATGCAAAGCTGCCATTCCTGCGCTCAGGCTGGGAAGGGGAGGCTGTGCTGCACAGTGGTCCTGCCCCAGTGAGAGCCCTCATCACCTGGGGATGCTTGTGCTGGGAGAAGCACACAAAAAAGGCCTTTGAAGGTCAGATAAATGGCTGATGAGATGCTCGTGTAGCATCTGACCAGGGCTGCAATATTCAGAGAGTGACCTTGAAAACCGAGGCATGACAATGGGTCAAAACTTCCAGTACAGAAAGCACTTCCTCAGCTTGTTTTTTATTTTTATTTTTTTATGTTTTTATTCTTTTTTGGATGTGTAAAATCTGCCTAAGGAATTTGGAAGGTCTAGGGCGGAGCATTAGCACATTGTCATCCTAATTACACAATGAAACCTGCCACAGTGCAGCCAGAATAACCATTTATGGAGTGAGCTGAGGCTGAAAAAAATGTTGTTTACAGCTCAGTGCCTACTCTGCCTGAAAATCACCCAACGAGAGGAAGGAACTGGGAGAGGAGTCATTTGGTGATTTAATGTTTATTTAATCTTATTACTAATCTTTAATATCATTATTAATCTTATTTAAGAGCATGAAATGGGTATTTCTGTCTCCATTCAAGAGGACTCAGCATTTGATTCCTGTGATTCCCTGCAGGCACTGCTGGGGGGGAGGCACGCAGGTGGCACCGTGTCCCAGGTGTCCCCAGCAGTGTCACAGCGGGTGGCAGGGAAAGCCACCCGTTCTGGCTGCCGGCTGCAGGCAGATGGAAAAAGCCCGTGGGAATGGGGCACCTCAACATCTACAGTGGTAGCAGAGAGGTGGAGCGGGGAAAACTCATTTTAAATGAAATATTTCAGCAGAATTATTTCATTATCAAGTAGGTAAGGGATGTGACTCCATCTTGGTGACGGCTTTAGGAGCAGTGCATTGTGGAAGGAGCAGATCCCAGTTGTCTTCTCCATCTCCAGCCCTTTGAACATCCATGGACTCCTGGTACAGAGGAGGGTGGTGGCAGAAGCACTTCTAAGTGGCTGCAGAGCTCCTGTGAGAGCAGCGTGCTACCAGCACGGATTTCACCACTGCTGCAGTCAGAGCCACTCACAAGCTGATCCCTGTGTAATCATGAGCAAGGTCAGCAGCTAAAGAAATCACACTGTTTATTTTGTTTACTTGAAAGAAATCAGTACCTTATTTCAATTACCAGATTGGTACCTTACTCAAATTACTGAAGTTAATGATATTTACCTCTTCTACGAAGTAACGTTCTCCATTCCCCAAATAAATCACGTTTGGGCTAACTGACCCTCGCATTGCCTTTGTAAGATGAGTAATTATCACTGTGGAGTAACAACTCTGGGGGAGATAGCAGCATGTGGATGTAGCAGGTCATCCTCCCTGCTGCTTTCCTCTTCACCCACCCTTAGCACCTCCCAGCACACCCACCAACCAGCCTGAGAACCCTGAGGACACCTCTTTTAGCCCTGCTTGTTCCAGGCTTAGCACAGCACAACGCCAGTTCATCGGGAACCAAACCTTCACCTGGCCTCCTCAGGTCCCTGCTTCTGGGGCACCCAAGTCAACGTTGTCCCCCTTGTGGATCCCTCCTGCAGGGACAGGCCAGTCCTTCATGTCTGGAGGACTTCTACACTCTCTGGTACCAAGGGAGAGTTGTTCTGCCACCTCCTGAGACTATTACCTGCAAAAATCAATGCCTTCCCAAGGCATTGGGGCCTTCCCAACTTTTCCCCATCTTCTTCAGAGCTGAGCAGTATTATTTAAACAGGCTTATTTCAAAAGCCTGCAGAAGGGCAATACTGGCATCATATATGTGAAGAAACACACTGTTACATGAGCAAAAACATAATGCTGAAGTTTCCAATGTGCCCCACAGCATCCCTCAGCATGTATTTTTATTTTTTGCTAATTTTCTAAAGACCAAAGCAGCCATGTGCTCCATGCCATTGCTCTGCCTTGGCAAGGTGGACTTCACTGGCAAGGGGAGGCTTCATGTCCGCCAAAGAGCTTTGTCCCCAGAGATACTTCTTGAGCTCCAAATAGTGTAAGCTGGCATGGGCTCCAGGAGGGTTCTCCCAAACTGTAGATGCTGCATTGACCTGGAGGCCCAAACCCTCCCCATCCAGGCCTATGCAGAACATCAGCAGTGGGACGCATCCATGGCAGCCCCCTGGCCATGCTACATGGCCCTCCGACCAGCAAGCTAAGCCCTCCCTGGATTCAAAGGCAGCTGAAACAGAGGTGCACGTTTGTGGAAGAGCTTCAGGATCGCTTTCAAACACTGTGCATGTCTGATGGCAAGAAGCAGCCTGATAGCAGCTCCAGAGAAAGTAATTTATGAAAGCCCCACAGGGACAGAGAGAATGTGGGAAACAGAAAGCTAAAAGCCATTATCTCCTTGCCTAATGCCGTTACTTAGCAGGCAGTTTCCCTTCTTCCGATGCTATTAGCGCCCAGGTAATGCCAGGAGGATGAACCCCCTTTTCAAGGGGGGTAATTAATCAGAATACCCAAATAAGCAGGCAAAAGCACACAAAGCACACACACACATTAAAAAGTGCACATGCATACCCTTGGTCTTTGCCCAGAAGGAAAATGTCACCTTGCATCAAGGGGCAGATTACGTAATTATATCTAGATGCCTTTTCTTCATGAGTAAATTATTATTATTATTATTATTATTTTGCTTTTGTGTTTATTTTTATGGCTACCTCTGCATTAATGCAGAAACTCCCTTTTGCTTACCTTCTATTGGCAAGAGATATGACGGGACATACAGAAACACCCTAGAATATGCAGGTTTATGGGAAAAGAGGTGATATTTGAGTTTAAATGAATAGAAATGAGTTGGATTATAGCAGATAATGGATTATAGCAGATATTTAAGAGGAGCATTTTGAGCTATGACTTGGGAGAGAGCAGCATCCATCCCTTGGGCCTTTGGTCACCGCATGAGATCACCAGCATTTGTCTTAGGACACCCAACACCAACACACTACATGTAGTGAAGGGAAAGGAAGCTTTTCCTCAAAAATAACTAGATATTTTGTCCTGGGGTCTTCATAAGTGATTTTGTGTGGCCAGATCCACGTCCTCTGCAGGTTCTGCAGTTCACCCATGCTTGCAGTGGTGAGATGTCCAGGCATGGCCCTGCATGTCCTACCCACCTCTGGGATGTGCTGCACATGGTTTTGCCTAGCCATGTCAGCTTTTGGTCCCAGGCAACAAATCCTAAAGTGCACGTAACCCCTGTGAGACAGATAAAAACAGGTTGCAGGGAGATAACTCACTAAACGGAGTAGTGGTGGTTTTACATTAATAAGTAATAGCACATTAGTAGATGGAGGAACTCTCTTCTATTTTAATGGGATAATAGCAGTGTTTTAATAGGTAGAAAGCCCTACTTACCGCGGAGGCCACAGATGGGGGCTCCAGCTCCCTGTTTCCCCTTGGCTCAGGGCTTTGCTTCTCCCTGAGCTTGGTGGGAACACGTCACAACAGCATGAAGATGTGAGCATGTGCCCCCGCTCTGCAATGCTGCTGAGATTACCCCTGGGAACATGCACATCCTTTCATTAGCCATTCACCCATTAGGAGCAGTTTATCGAAAGACACGGTGGCCAGAGGAGCTAGGTGTTTGGGACAGAGGGTGTAGCCTGATGCTTTTCAACACCACCCTGGTGTTCTTGCTGCTCCACCAGGGGCTGGTGTACCCTCTGGGGCTCCATCCCTGCTGCTGGCCCAAGCCATTTTCAGCCAAACACACTTGACATGAGCCCAAGCAGCTCCATGTTTTTTTTTTTTTTTGTTCTTCTTAAAATCTCACCATGGCCCTGTTAGGTCAACCCTTGGGGTCACAGCCTGGCACCATGTGTGCATGGGAGAAAACCTCCAAAATCTCACCTGCACACTTTAAAGAAGAATTTTTCCAAAGCACATTATCCAGGGTGGACAAACCCTTCAGGTATCCCCGTCATGGGCAGGAGACTCCCCTCACTGCTCTCTGTGGGGCTCCTGTTTCTGCATATGTCAGTGGCACCCAGGGGAGCAAACGGGGAACACCCAATAGAAGTGCAGGTACACCAACCTTACCATCCCATCCCACAGAAACTGAAAATAAATAAAATAAAATAAAATAATTAAAAAACAAAAACAAAAACAAACAAACAAACAAAAAAACACTATTCAGGCCTCAATTTCTAACAACAACAAAAAAATAAATAAATAAAAGCTCAGATTAAAAGCTTGAAATGTGTTCTTTTCCATGGAGCTCTGGGAATAATTGCAATGATCTTAATTCTTAATTGATGTTTCAGTAATCAGTATTTAATGATCATTGGGACCAAAAGGCTAACTGAAAATCCTATGAATTGTGGCTGGAAAGTTGTAATACATAACTGAATGATCTGGCTTGCACCACTGCTTGGGAAAATAGGAAATGTGGACAAAAAACAAAAACAACAACAAAAAAAACCCTGCTGGTTTCATTCAATTGTCTTAAACCAGCCTGCTAATTTTGTTTTATAGTGTTAGAAGGATTTGCATCCTCAACATCAACTACCAAGATGCCAGAAGCTTTGGAGGGGAGGCAGGAGGAGCCTGCTCCTTCCCCAGCACGCCCGCGTGGCAAAGCAGGTTCCTGCCTGTGACAGACCTCACAGACACACACCACACACTGGAGGTGATTTTTCATTTATATAACGCTCAATGGCACAAAATAGTAATAATAATAATTGCACAACTTGCAGGCAAGCCGAGATTCCTCCTTCCCATTCATCCTCCCCCATAACCTCAGCTCACAGGTACCCCACTGCCGTGTGGTGAGGAGGGGGATAAATGGGGATAAATATAGCTAACAATACATCCAAACGGCACTCTCTGCATCCAGGACCAAATCCCAACTTCCCACAAGTTCAAGGATGGCCAGATCAGAGGCTTCAGTGCAGGCCAGTCTCTGGAGACCGCAGGAACCTGTTTACTCTGCAAAGAGGAAAAACAGGAAGCAGAGACCATTTCAGGCCCTGGAGCCTTTCCTCTTGCTAAACTGGCATGGTCCGAGGGAGATTATTTTGGTTGCAGGCACAAACAGTGGGAATCTTCCTCTGCTGCTCCGTTACAGCTTCGTCCATGCAGCAGGAGGCCCGTGGTGGGCCAGCACCGTGGAGGAGGCCATTTCCGAGCTGAGCCTGGGGAAACCAAGTGCTGCCCGAGACTCATTAGCTCTTAGAGGCAGCTTGTGTGGACCTTCCATCCCTTCTGCTCTGAGATTATTGCCTGTGTTAAGCAAATAAATGACTGAGTGTTTGCTAAGAGGAGAACCAGGCCTTCATGTGGTCTCTTGCTGGCTCTCATGTCTTGGCTTCCAGGTGGCTCTCACGTTCAGCTTGTTGGGGTGCATCAGCCAGAAAAAAAAAAAAAAAAAAAAAAAAAAAAAAAAAAGAGAGAGAGAGAGCAAAGCTGTCTTATTTTCAGAAATGAGTTTGCGAAGTACAAACATTTGTCAAAATTGCATGTGAAGTCTAGAAACTGGCAGTGCACAACCTGGTGTAGCTCGTCGGCAAAGATGTAATTGTAAAACCCTTGCATCAGGCAGCTGAGTCACCAGATAAAGTGGGAGAATTGGGGATGAACAGCAAGAAAATCCACATTCTTGGCTTAGGGAGATGCAGAGCATTTCTGGTCCCTTCCCTGGCTTCAAGGCTTTGCAAGTAAATAGCATGAATAATCCATGCATTTCACATAAAGTGCTGGTGTAGAGGAGTTTTTGCATGGAGAGGGTTAAGAGATCTGAGAGAAAGCAGCTCAGAACAGTTTGCTTTCAAAGAATTTCTGGGTATTAATGTCACGTTCGCAGAACCTGGTGTTTCCCTGATTTTAGCACAAATCCACATTTTCTGCTTATTAAGGATTCTTGTAGCTGCAAAAATACCAGGGACATATGCTGAATTGCAGGTAAATACACCACTGTCATAAGGAATGGCCTTGCAGCATGTGCAATTGATGCAAACACTTGGGAAAGCTGGGTGGCTGAAAATTTGTCATTTATTCAATCTGCATGAAAGGGTCAGTGAATACAATTAAAGGAAAAGAAGAGCCAGCTCACAGGCTGTGTGCTGTCCAGAAAATAAATAAATTTGTGCACGATACATTTCATGACAAGGAGCTCAACCAAGTCAGCTTTCACACTAGTTCACATGATGATATTGTGCTTTTATTCTTCCTCTGCTTTTGAAATATCAGAGGATTTTGTTCTTCTCCCACAGATAATATGCTAGGCACCACTCATAACAAGATATCTGCTAAATTTCTACCATGAACATCTCCATGTGTGCAGAGCCCCGTACATCTTACAGTTTCACAATATTGGTGCTGTATGTTTCCAAGTACAATCTTCAGAACGTGCTATTTGAAGTGATGATTATTCTGTTTGCAGGGATCCAAGCTTTTCCAATAATCGTGGAGAAAACCCATTCAAGGAAAATGAAATCCTTTGTAGGAAAAGGTTAGATCTCTGCAAGGGTCTTCAGGGAGAGGTGTGCTCATTTGTGTCTTAACACTGCTGTGGTGAATCAGTGTAATAGGGCTTTTCCCACTCTTTGGGGACCTTCAGAAGCTGCCTGGACATGGTGCTGGGCACCCTGCTCTGGGTGGCCCGGCTGGAGCAGGGGTTGGGCCGGGGCCTCCAGAGGTCCCTGCCAACCCCAACCATCCTGTGTGATCCTGTGCTAGTCACTGGAAAAATCCCAACAGATCACAACTGTCAGTGGACGAGTGAGGCTTTAAGGCAGACTGACCCAGATTGGTGGCATCTCCTCCACAACCCATCCTGCCTCGCAATCCTCATTTTTATCTGGGAATGTGGCCTCACCCCTTGCAAGCTTATTTGTCAGAAATTCCTGAGAAAGTATTGTGCTGCTGTGGCATGCCTGGAAAATCCTGTATTTGTCCACGCTAGGAAACCAGTTTCTGAAGTATGGGAAAACGGAGCCCAGGCTAGGAGTGGTTTTACAATGTGATTAACAACTTCTTTTTTTTTTTTTTTTTTTTTTTTTTTTTTTTTCCAGAGAAGCAGCACAGCAGGGTCTTTACTTGGCCCTTCCAACCCTGCCTCTCAAGAATTGCTTGTCATAGAACAGTTCATTTTTTATTTTACAGGGTTTTTTATCTGCAAAACTATTATTGAACGGTTTTCCTCCTACAGGGCTTGGATGCCAGATCTTTCCAGGGCAGTGATGGAGACCTTGGGGCTGCAGGCCCAGACAAACCTTCAGACTGGCTTCCTGGGGAGTGGCCTACGCTAGCTTTTACTATCACATTATAGACGTGTTCTTCCCAATTTTTCCATGTTGCTGTGTACAATAACCTCAACTTCAGCGCATTACCTTTGTTTTCACCATGGAAAGTTCTGCCTTTGGCTGTTACAATCCCTGAGAAGTTATTTTTCCCTGCCCCTTTGCTTTGACTTGTGATTTCAAACTGTTGACAATGTGTGCATGGAGGTTACCTGAACATCCACAGATGTCCATGTTTCTGCCTGACAATCCCAGTGCACGTTTCTTCTTACAAATCCAACACGTAAATTTGCTGAAACGTCTCAGGCTGAATCTGTCCTAAACCTGTTGAAACCAAAGATGTTTTCTGGATTTCCAGCATGAGGGCTTGCTCCATCCTTGCTTTATTTTGCCCCATGAATGTGATGGGGCTTCTCCAGTTTTCCTGTCCTGCACCCAGCCTTGTTTAATATGTAAAGGAATTACCTTAACATGAAGAGGAGGGGTGAGCTAACAAAATCACAGACAAGGCACTGCCTGTCCAGCAAAGGTCCATCTATCTGAGAGATCCCAAAGGGGAAGATGCTCAAGGAAAGGTTTTGGAGATGAGAAGGGGAGGGGGGGGGAAAGCCTCGACGTGTGGCAAATAAGCTTGGTTTGGCCTGGTAATTCAAGTGTAATTATTTTCCTCTGCATATGCTGACTTTTCATTTAAAAACTAATAAAGGGTCTGAAACTATGTATTAAACAGCTACATCTCACTGAGCCGGTAACAACAGATTATTTCTATTTTTCTCTTTATTTAATTAGAAGGGACTCTGGTCTGGACCTCCAAAAGCACAGGAAAGATAAGCCAAGTAAAAGTTAAATCAATGTCAAGAAATGCATTATGTGGCCATGTCAAGGAGTAAAAAGACTTATTTCAACCTATGTTGAAGTACAAGAGCAAGTGGGAGTGCTCTACATCGAGTCCTGATTTGGGAAATCTGGTTTGTAACCGAAAACAAATGAGCACAGAGATGCTGAACCGTACAGTAATGTTCTGGCATATCGCTGACATTTCCCAGGACGAGAAGGAGAGTTGAGGTCACCTGAAGAAGGCTCTGTTTCCTTATGAGCCTGATTATTTGAAGCTGTTTATTTCTTCCCTTCCTCTGAGATCCCAGTGGCACAGGAGCTGCAGCCTGAGACCACTTCACCCCACTGAAGCTCCTGGAGCTCACATGCCCCCAGTGGGTGAGCAGAGACAGGAGCTCTTCCTGGCCTCTCGTGCTTTCCCTGCCTACAATACACGGAGCAAACCTGCCCAAAATGCTGGGGTAAAATGCTGGGCTGGGGTAAATTTGCAGTCTCTGCAGCACATCATCTGCAAATGCCAGCTGGTATCCTTTCCTTCCTTCCTTCCTTCCTTCCTTCCTTCCTTCCTTCCTTCCTTCCTTCCTTCCTTCCTTCCTTCCTTCCTCCCTCCCTCCCTCCCTCCCTCCTTCCTTCCTTCCTCCCTTCCTCCCTTCCTTCTTTCTGAGATGGACAAAAATAGGTAAAATGCTGGATTCTCTGCATGAGAGCTCCTGACTCTCTTCTGCTCCCAGACTCACATGTTGGTGGCAGTCCTGGGTATTAACCAACTTCCCCTCTTACAGGAAAATTGAACTGCCAACTTTATGTCACGAAAACCATGTTAAAGTCTAGATTTTAAAGGGATTTGCTTCTCTACTTAACAATAGCTAAAAATTTGCTTTCAACTTGCCAGGGACTGATAGCTCAGGATAATATTTCTGTTGTGCCCATCACCACTTACAATTGCCTTTCAACAGCAAAGCTGCCACAGGAAAACTAAAGAAGAGATGTTTGTCACCAACAAAGAATAACACAGAACAGGATATTCTGAACTTGGCATAATCACACTAAGCACAGGAGAGTGATTAGTGAGAACTACTTGAGACTGAGAGCAAATACACGCTAATCAACTCACATTCAAAAATGGGAGGCAATAGAAACTGACCCTTGGAAATAAATGACCCCCCTCAGGGTCTCTTTGAACGGCCTGTGGACCTAGAGACGAGTGCAGCCAGGGTATTTTTTCAAAGGCCAGATTAATATTCACTCCAAAAGTACAAGCACAGGTCTGGTGGCATTCAGTGCAAGCAGAAGCCAGCTTGATGAACAAGGAAGAGAAGAAACTCGCCGACAAGTCTTCAAGGTTCTTGGGTGATGCTCACCGCACAACAGTGAGGGGCTGTTTGCTGGTGCGGTTATTTTCAGATGCAGCCACCCTGCTCCCCTGGAGCTGACTCACCTCTGCAGGAAAGCCTCTTCCCTCCTGCTTGGACATGTGTGGTTTCCTTCCACCACTCCTCATTTCCTTCCAGGGGTTTGCATCCAGGGGTTTCCACCCAGCCATCGCACAAGCAGCCTCAGAGCACGGCTACCGCAGCTGTTTTTACAAAGAGCAACCTGAGCTAAAAAAGCAACAACAAATGCCTGAACTTTGTCCTGCTAATCAGATCTCAAAGGATGATTGTAACAAATCTCATAAGCCCCAACAAATTAATTTATCTCATCCTCACTTTGCATACAAGGAAGGTCAGGCACAGGCAGTACACATTATTTTCCCCAATTCGTCCTGTTTGGCAGGGCCAGGAAGAGACTTTAGATGTAGAGATTCACAGGCTGCCAAGGCTGGAAAAGATCAGTTTTCAATCAGCATCTGATCAGGACCTAGGCTGAGATGTTCCTTTTCAGAGCTGCTGCTTAGGTTGTACCAGGAGATGAGGCAGGGCAGGGGCCATCTAAGCACAGAGGAGACACAGATCTATCTGGAAATAATTATCTTTCTGGAAAATAGTTACTCTTTCTCCAATGACAAACTGCTCTTTCAAGCAGAAAATGAAGGCTGGTGATTCAGGAAGCAAGCAGGACCTAGGCAGGGGGGCATTCAGGAGCTCTGGTTACTGTTTGGTGAATCTTTCCTTCAGATTCCTGTATAAAAATGTCTTAAAAATAACAGGCAGATGAAAAAATAAACCCGAACAACCAGCCAACTAAACAAAAAAATATCTTAGTAATGACTCCAAGTGTTTAAAAAATCAGAGGAGGTGCAGCCTGGTGGACCTGCAGGCACCTGGGTTTCTTTCTATGCCTGGTGGCAAACCCTGCGTGATGCAGGAGATGCAGTCATGGCCTGTCCTGGATTCCTTGCTTTGTTTCGTCTTTTTGCCTTCCTGTTGAACTGCCTTCTTCTATCTCACCGAGGTTTAACTGAGCTGCCTGCTGATGAATGTTCCTCTTTAGCCGGTCCATCTGCCCCGGCCCTGAGCACACCGCAGCGGCCAAGAGCTCAGCGTCCTCCCTCCCCGAACAGCAGCACCAGCTATCAGCCTCCCTTTGCTTTGATCAGAAAACCATAGCAACCATGAAAACTACAATTTCCTGCCTGAAATTTGGGTATGAAATTTGCATGTAAACAAGGCCTCGTAGGGCTCGTCTCGTGCTCTGGGCTGATCACGTTTCTCTGCACTGACCGCTGCCCACTCCTTCTCTTCTGAAGCTTCTAATGGCTGAAATTTATAAGCGTTCGAAGCAGTTGCAGCCTGTCCCCGTGTTTTAGAATAAATAGGAAGTGAGAAGACTTATGCAATGAGGAGGTTGCCATAGCAATTGTTTGTTGGAGGAGTCACTGCAGGAACAAAACCCCAGAGAAATCACTTACGGCTGTGCCGCCAGCCCTACCTCCTGCATCCCACCCAAGAGGACAGGATGCCTGGCTTAGGGCATCCCTTCTGCCTCCCTGCTGCTCTTAGCGGGGATTTTAAGGACTCTGCCTGGAGGCACACACGAGGCAGTGAACTCATCGGTGTTGCCTGAAGTTTTGCTGAGTGACACACAGGGCAAACTTTGCACACCCGTTAAATCACGCCTGAGTCACCAAGCCATCCCGTCATTATATGGGTGCAAGTGCACACTTATAAATCATAGATGAATCATAAGGCATTAGTTGGACTCTTTAAGCTGTGGAATATCAATCATATGTTTTGTCTTGGATTAAAGCCTGCGAATGCTGTGAAAGCAAGGCAGTCTCTGGTGTACGGGGGTTATCTACAGGGTGCTCTTGTGCTGCTCAGCTGAACACTGATGGGCACCACGAGGAGAAGCTGCTAAATGGAAAACACATCCATGTGTAATCTGGGAGATTTCCTTTCAGTTACATGAGAACGCCTCTGAGGTACATCACTGTACTGGGTCTGGCTGGGATGTTAACTTTCCCTGCAGCAGCCCATACAGTGCCACGCTCTGCACTTGGAGCTAGAACAGCAGTGGTATCACACCAGTGCTGTGTCTGCTGCTGAGAAGTGCTGGCACAGTATCAGGACTTCCTCTAACCCTCCTGGGGGTGGGCAAAAAAGTGAGAAAGAAACATCACCAGGGCAGCTGACCTAAACCAACCAAAGGGATATTCCATACCATATGATGTCACACTCAGCAATAAAAGGTGGAAGAAGGAGGAAGAGGGGAGGGGTGGGCTTTCGTTGCGAAAACGTCTGTCCTCCTCGCGAACACCGGCTATGTGCGTTGAGGCCCTGCTTCCAGGATGTGGTCAGGCATCGCTCATTTGTGGGAAGCAGAGAATAATTTCTTTCCTCTGCACTTCCACATAGCCTTTACTTGTTTTGTTTTGCTGTTCCCTTTCCCCCTCCCTTTCCCCTTTCCCTTTTTCCCTTTAGTTGAATTGTTAATTAATAATATTTCCTTAATATATATATACATTTCCCTTTAATTAAATTATCCTTATCTCAACCCGTGAGTTGTTCTTTCCTTTACTTCTTCCCCTCCTCATCTGAGGAGGGGGAATGAGAGAGCAGTTGTGGTGTTCAGCTGCCCAGCATGGTAAAACCACCACAGTCACACAGTGCTACAAGTACTGCTGCTTTCTGAGCAGTGCGATGATAAAATGACATCGCTTGTAGAGAGTTTTTCACTTGTGTGTTTGCATGTGAGGCTTTATACATTTCATTTGCTTAAACCTGGCACCAGCCCTCACCAGCTGACCTGCAATATTATTCTCATATTATAGCAGGAGTGACAGGGACAGAATGTAAGTGGGGGCAAGGTGAGATAGACGCAGCAGGGCTGGAAATAGATCTCGTTTCCAGGCTCTGCTTGACACAGACCTTCCCCAAAAGCATAACCTCCGGGTGGTTTACTGCCATCGCA
Organism: Nettapus auritus; assembly: GCA_011076525.1. Classification (NCBI taxonomy): domain Eukaryota; kingdom Metazoa; phylum Chordata; class Aves; order Anseriformes; family Anatidae; genus Nettapus; species Nettapus auritus. The sequence goes on along the minus strand of CM021767.1, from coordinate 103,101,228 downwards.
GCAGACGTTGCTGGCACCTCCTGGACATGAGGGTCACACTGTGCCTGAGCAGCCGCATCTCAGTGACAACGTTTGGAGTCATCCATGGGACATTTATATCTGCGTGTCAACAGCCCTCACCCCCAGGGTATGATGTTTGCATAAACAGCCTAAAAATGCTGCTTGGGAAATTTTGACCGTCGCAAGGCACCTTTGTCTAAATCCAGCAGCAAAGTGACCGTTTTGCCTTAGGAAGTGAAATGGGGTGGCAGAGCAGTTTCTTACTAGACTATTCTGAAGGGTGGGTGCCTAAGTTGTGCTCACAAAATAGACGTGGGTGATGGCATATACATAACAGGTCTGGTTACCTTATTGGGCAAAGTTGGCCCCACTTGATCTTTTATTTTCAAATATTTGCCAGTATTTTGCTAGGCAGAGCTGATCCTTATCTTGGAGCAGGAGGGTGGGCCAGAAAGCATCCTCAGATCCCATCAAGATCTTGTGATCTTTTTTTCTGTGTGAAATCAAATCTATAGCAACATTTCTGATCCTTGCTTTGAACTCTTATTACGAAGCAGGACCCCCTGCTGTGATATCCTTTCAAACCATGGGATTGTGAGAGAGACTGTGCAGTGAGGTATTCATCAAAAGCTCTGAAAGAACACCAAAACTGCTTTCCTAAAACAAATCAAGGAGCCAAGCAATCTAAATTCCAGCATCCAGCAGTGGTCAGTAGCATGGAAGTCAGAGGAAGATGTGAAGTAGCACTTAGAGTACGTTCATCCCCAGCTTATCATGCAGTGACAACCATGAGTTAATATCAATCACTTTCAGGGGAAAAAATATATATATATGTAGGATTATTTACTCCCACTTGCCCTATAGCTTTCTGTTGAACGTAGCCTCCTCAGAACTGCCTGGTATCAGTAGTTGCTGAGCAAATGCACAAATCTTCTTGCTGTTGAAAATAAAAAACAGCTTGTCCTAAAGAAATGAAAAACTGGGACTTTCAGATATTCCCAAGGCTGTGTGCAAGGCAGGATATGAAAAGCTAAGGCTGCAAATAAGAGTATGCGTTGGCTGAATGCTTTCATTAGTGAAGGTTAGAGAAGCAATAGCCACCTTGCCCTCTTAAAAGATGGGAGAAGGTTTTGAGGTGGGAATTCATTTCATCTGCTCGGACCAGCTCATGAGAAAAGCACCCCATGCTGTGGAGGGCTTAGCCCTGGTACTTTCCTGGCGGCTGCTCCTTTGCATGGTATCTGCATCGTTCTCCCTGGGGGGAAACAATCCACTGATATGAGCCATCAGAGTTGCCAGGTGCATCGAGAGGTGAAGGTCAGCACAATAAATTCTACATGTTTGCAGCTGTGTAGAAAACGAACACTCTGTCTGCAGAGCACATTTCTGCACTGCCTACCTTCTGCAGCCCGAAAATTTTACATATGCTTTGCATCTGGCTGTCCTGATACCGTAACAATGCCATAAGAGGAAGCCACCTCCCCTGAACAATGTACTGAGTACCAGGTAAAACAAACCATCCTGCATTGGGAAATTCAGCTTGTTTTCAGCCAGCTCAGCTACCAAATAAGAACTCTTTTTGCTACAGACATGTTAGATAAAAATATTTATCTAATGTTTTCCTTTGAAGAGCTGGAGCTGCAGGCTTGAATTTCTCACAGACTGTGTTTCAAGACACAAATGAAAGCTTTTTTATCTTTCTACATTCCTGCTTTTTAGCTTGGCCAAAGCTCATTGCATTTATCTGAAAGCAGAGCACATCTCCAGCCCTGATGCCCAAGCTCACGTGTGTTGGCTCTCTGCTAAAGCTTGCACTGAACCCTTTGGTTTCAGGGAGTTAAACACCGACTTAATATTAGCAACTCACCATTTCCAAACTGTGAGTACTAAGGAGCTGTGACTGTCTTATGAGAATCTTTACCGTGCTGAGATAGGTCTGCTCATGCATCAGTTCCCTCCTCCTGTTTATTGCAGACATTTACCTGAAAATAAAATGTTTTGTTCATGCAAGGTCATCTATTCCTTTGAGCACTTCCCCACTAAAATCCAGGCTCTTTCACTAGGTAGAATCAGCAGGATTTGTTATAGAGATCAGAAAAAAAAAAACAGCCCATTTTTGTGGAAATCTAGAATACAACAAAGAGTGGGGAGAAGTGTAAGTTTATGCTGTCTCTGCAGGGCTGTTTTCTACTGGAAAGCTTTTAGGCTTGTCAGCAGTAGATTATGAATTTCATTTTGTTTCTTAGCATCCCTCTTCAAGGATATATATCTGCTGGGACTCTTAAAAATTAAATCTTATCCCTACCCCTGCCAGAAGGACTGCAACAAACTCATGACCAGATCCAGCCCTCTCCTGGATAGCAACTGGACAGCTTCAGCGAGAAGGAAGAAATTTTCAGAGAAAATAGGATGAAATCTGTGCAGCATATGGGCTGTGAGGTGACTGTCCTGGCCCCCCAGCTGCCAAGGGGGAGCAGGAGCCATGCGGCCCCTCCAGAGGCTGAGAGGAGCAGCCAAGTGGCCCACCAGGCATGGGGACCCAAAGTCATCTCCAGCTCATTTTGCCCAGCCTAAAGGACAAGGAAATAGGATGGGGGAGATCTTTCTGGGTGGGTGGAGGGTGGCTGCTGCAGTGGTGGTGTGTCAGGGACATGGAGGGGTCCAGGGTGCACGTTTGGAGTCAGGTAGGAAGTGTGGGATAGAAGGCCGAGGTGACACAGATGGCAGAGGTCAGGAGTGTGGAGGGACCTGGGATCTCGTGGAGAAGGAGGGGAAATAGGGCCAGGAGGGTGTAGGGAGGGGGCACATATTGTGGGTGCAGGGAGTTGTGGCCCAGTAGTGGTGCTCGGTGGTCTCTAAAAGCCAACGTGAGCAGGGCAGCCTCTCCAGGCCTCAGGAAACCATCTTGCCTCAGGGACAACCGTCGCTGTCTGCCTTTGCAAACACCAGACCCACTGAGCAGCAGGGTGTGGATCAGTGCAGCGTGCACAGCTTACTTGCATCCTCTTCAAGTTGTGCAGCATTCATGCTTTTTTTGTTTTTTTTTTTTTTTTTTTTTTTTTTTTTTTTTTTTTTCCCCTTTCTTAATCAGTGAATTTTCTGTTTCTCATGGTTGCAGGCAGAACTTTCCACATTTGGATTGTGTATCACAAGGCCCATCCAAACTGAACTCAACTTCTCATTTCACCACAGAGTGTACTTAAAAGTGAAACCCTGTTCTTTCTTCTGAGAGTGAATTTATCATGAGCCACACCGGTTAGAAGTTTATATACTCCAAGGAAGAGAAGAAAGGAATGTGATGCTGACAACAGGGCTTGGCCTCTGTAGCACCATCCTAAGCTTTGCCCAAGCTTGGGCTCCAGTTCTGCACACACAGCTCAGCTCTGGTGCAGAAGGCCCCCAACCAACAAGACAGAGCCCACCAGGTGGGACTGGCAGAGCATGATGCTATCAGTGCAGCTAAGCAGAGCTAGCCCAGTACTCACCACAAGTCCTACAGATCATCCCCAAACAAAACATTTGGTCTTCACTACATTATTGTATTACGTAACATAATGTTATTCTTACAGGGAAAATATCTTGACCACTTTCTCATAGCCATGATTGATACATTTCTGTGCTAGTGCTCATTAGCAAATTTCTTGTATCAGAATGTGAGTCTGGCTGGAACAGAAGGTGTCATACAGGCAAATAGGATTTCATTTGCAAATATGATCCATTACCATCACCAGATAATGGAACTGCCAATTCAAAGACCTCTGAACTGCTCGCTATTCACTACTCACTGAAGGTGAACTATTATGCTTATTAACAAGAGGTATGAGTTTAAAACAGCTTCTCCACATTCTCAGGAGGCCACAGAGGTGTTATGGTGTGCATCAGCCTGTGTAAAGGAAATTGCACACATCAAGAGAATATTAAAGGACTCCACTTCTCTGATTTCTGCTCCAAAGGAAATCATGGGAAAAACTTGCTTCTCACTGCATCACCAACAGAAAGTCCCAAGGACCCCTGTGTTCCTGGGATAGGAGTGGTCCTGGGTGGAAACACAGTCCTCGGTCGGCCCCATGGAGCCACAAAGAAAGAAAACAGGAGTTCTAGCAATATGTGCTTCTGCTGCTGTGAGTTATGTTGGCTCATTGCAGCTCCCTGCAGCATTGGCACGTGTGCTGGTGGCACTGCCTGTTTCCTTTGCTGTTCTGGAAGCACCTCCAAGCTGCCCATAGCAGACCCGTAACCCAGCACCACCTCCAACCCCTCCTGATGAAATTTTCCCCTTTTCATTGCAAAAGCATTGTGCTATGCAGCATGGCCAGCACTGGGAACATGGATGTCTGGGTGATTTTTCTGGCACCCATCTCTTCATCGTTCAAATGCATAATCAGGACTCAGCCTGCACGAGTTTGATATACATTTAAATCTTCTTCTGCCAAGTGCCCTGAGATGAGGACAGTTCAAGAACGGGGCCAGAAGAACCCCAGCAAGCAGGCATAACCATCTCATGGTTATCTCTTTCTGTTCAGTTAAATGCCAGCTTCATATGCTCTGCTATTCCATCCCATGGTGATGTTCCGCTGCAGAGAGCATGGCCTGTGTAATGTATGAGTAACAGCCCATGTAGCTGACCTATTTGTGCTCTCCTATGGAGAGCAGACAAGGTGCATTTTGTCTCATGCTCACTAATAATCCTCACTTTCCATGAGTAAGTCTAAAAACTAGTTTCTGCACAAGGAAAGACATTGCTTGAACATTAAAAGACAGCGAAAAAATGAGGTAGGAATAGGCAGGCAGTGTTCTCAGACATGGAATATTACCAGCAAAGTCCCACAGGGATCTATTCCAGGGCTTAGATCATATGAATCATATGGTTCACGTGACAGCATCCTCATAAATGATCTGGAAAAGTGAGGAGCAGATGTAGGAAAATTATAAAGGAAACAAAGTACCTAGAAGAAAAAGTTACAGCTGGCAGGACAGTTGACAACAAAAAGGTGGGATGTCCAATTTGCTGGTGCTAACATTGAATAAACTTCAGCCTCCTGAGCCAGTTGTGAAGGATGGGAGAGAGTTGGTGTAGTGGCAAATTAAAAATAGCAGGTTAGCATGCCCCAACAACTGAAGGACAGAGAGCTGTGGTTTCAGACAAAAATAAAAGAAAAAAAAGCTGATAAAGGACAAGAGTAGAATCATAATTGTGGAGGACAAGAGCTGCCAAAGAGATTTCATTTTTTGATGAGGTTACATGTTTGATTTATAATTGCAAAGACATAATAGATTTTTGCAAGGTCTTCTGCTAAGCCTCATATTGACATTCTTATTAGAAGATATCAATATACAATATGCAACATTAATAAAGCATTAAGTGGATGAAGAAGTGGCTAATAAACAGCTCAAAAAGTATTTTCTTCATCAAACAGACTTGTTATCTATGGGATCTTCAGAAGATCATCAGGAGCTTGGCACCTCTCCAGTTTTCATCCATTATCTGTACAAGACACAAAATCACTGCTGGTAATATTTCAAATGCAACTAGCGCTGGGGAGGACAGAGATCTGGATCACACAGCAAACTGAGATTTTTCAAAAGCAAGGCATTTAAAGGCAACCAAATACAAAGTAAACATCTAATCCAAGTAAGGCTGACCTTCCTAGAGGAACTAGACAGACTGGAGAGAGTCCAGGCTATGGAGGGCTACCGAGACGTTCAGGGGACTGGAGCACCGGTCCTATGGGGAGAGGCTGGGAGAGTTGAGACTGTTCTGCCTGGAGAAGAGGAAGCAAGGACATGAGGCAGTGGGCACAAACTGGAGCAGAGGAGATTCCCCCTGGACACCAGGAGCCCTTCTGTGCTGTGTGGGTGCTGGGGACCTGGCCCAGGCTGCCCAGAGAGGTGGTGGGGTCTCCTCCTGGAGGCCTTCAGAAGCCGCCTGGACATGGTGCTGGGCACCCTGCTCTGGGTGGCCCTGCTGGAGCAGGGGCTGGCCCGGGGCCTCCTCAGGTCCCTTCCAGCATAAACCATTCTGTGGTTTTGTGAACTGCATCTTAGAAGACCTGACTCTGATGGTGATGGTCAGGAGTGATTCTGCTGCGGGACAGACAAGAAACTGTGCTGCTTTGTCAAAGGCAAGAGGGCTAAATTTTTCAATGGTTTTGAACTCCCTATGCTGTACACATGTCACTTTCTAATTTATTTTTGGCTAATGAAATTTCTGAGGAGCAAATCAGATTGCTATTGACACTGAGCCTAATGCAGCCTCTTGTTTGTCACAGTCACTTTCAGAAATGAAGTTATAAGAGGGCTCTAAAAAATACTTGATTTGACAGGCCTGCAAGATAAAATGGTTTGTTGCTGTCAGTCTGTGGTAATGGAAGCTGAGCCAAATTGTTCAAGAGCAACAAATTATACAGATTTAAGGCCCAGAACAATTTCAGCTACATCACCTTAATGTCCCTTTTAATAGAAAGAAATTGCTTTCTGCTATGCAAATTGGTACCAGTGGGAGCTGGAAAGTTCAAAGTGACACAAGCACATTGATGGGATCCTCATCCAGTTCAATGCAAGTAGGACAGAGCAGAAAACAAGCAGGTAATCAAGAATGTGGTCCCCAGCACCTACTCTGGAGCCTTCATTAGTTCCTGTTGTAAGCCCAATATGAAAAAATATCCATGGTTTATTCAGAGTAGCTATGGCTGAATTTGACTTCATCAAATGATTCATCAAACTTCACTTAAATTTGCAGCATCTCTGAAGCTTGGCCTAAGCTTCAAAGTCTTTTCTGTTTGTAACAACTGCAAAATTATTGCAACAGGAGAAAAAACAGTCCCTAAAATATGCAGCTGTGCAAAGGAACTGTTAGCTCAATCCAGTTTATTCAAACTGTGCAAAGAAACATAAGCACTTCTTTTATGAGTGATCAGTATTTGTGTACTGAGGCACCTTGGACTCCCAGCGACACACCTCCATCACCCTGTACTAGGAGCTAGACAAATGTACAATTTTTAAGGCAGTAATTTTGTACCGGGCTTTTAATATCCACAGTATTCCATTTCAATAGCCATTTGCAAAAGGTCAAGCCTTTAACTGACATGACACCACCATATTTTCGTTATAAGGAGGAGGAAGGCTAGATGCTCCTTTGTGTCAGAGTCGAAACGGATGGTGGTACAAATTTCCACAGAAGAGACTTGACAGGACACCTTGCCTACAAAGATGCTAGGTTTCTTGTTCCATGTCATATAGTGAAGTGGGAATGAGCCCTTTCTTCTTTCTTTACCTTTTTCCTATAGGAAATGACTACATTTTAGTATCACTCCTCTATTGTAACAGTATTTTTTTTCATTAATAAACCTTCTCCTTTGTATGCATAAGTTCTCAGACACTTGAGACTAGTCTCAATCTACCTTCTGTACTGAAAAAAAAGAAGTGATGGGAATGAATCTTAATGCCATTTTACCTGTGTTGTTGTACCGGGACACTGAAAATCTTGGCTTTGATCAGTTTTGCAACCCTGCCAAAGGGGCTTGTTTCCACAAACAAACTTCATGCTGAAGTATCCAGAGGAAAAGCATCATAAATACTTCTGGAGATGCATATTGATGATGTGGCTTGCAAGAAATTGCCACTTGGCTACACTGAAATGCGTGAATGAACTGACAGTCAAATGCTCAGAAAGCAAAACTCCCATTGTATGAGCTGGGTGACTCTTCCTGTGCCGTGAGCAAGGGATTATCTTGGGGAATGTGAGCAAATTCTAGGAGGAAATGTGTTTACTCAACCATTAGCCAAATAATTTTAATATCAAGCACATTTGTAAAAGTTCAAAATCTACTCTAAGAAGTGTTTGTGTGATGAAGAACATGGACAGAGATAAAACATTCTCTGCTCCATGTTCCCCCAAAACCATGCAGCCTGGAATGAAGGAGAAATTCTTGCAGTTTGCATTTCATGCTTACTTTTTTCCTCCTCTTTCACCTCCCTCTTCTCACACCCTTAATTCATTTCTGATGAGTCTTTCTGTCCTCTGAACTGGAGTTTTATGAGCCAACTGGCTGAGCTTCGCTGTGGCTGGACTGGATTGTGGCTGGACTCTGCCTTCAGTGCTTAAAGTTTTTAACTGAGCTGAAGGAATCAGAAATGTTCTGGTGGAACCAAGCTGGACAACGCTCACGTTGGAGATGCCCTGTGTCAGACAGCTGCAGGGAATGCCACCACTCTTGTGTCGAATGCTTTGACAAGAACTATTAGTTCTTTTTTTAATCCATTTTTAAACTAGATCACAGTGACCTGGCTTTATTCAGTCTTGGTTTGGGGTAGCTGTTATAGCTGCAGAAATAGTAACGGCTGAAGCAGAGCTCTTTAGATGATGGACGCAATAGTTTCTGGGGTGGAGAGGTAAGGCCAGGGTTCACCCACATTATTCATCCACATTAGGGTTGGCAAGCTCCTGGCTTTGCTGTGCTTCCTGTGAGGCACTGAGCACCTCATCGTGCCTGAGAGCTACTGCCACGGACATAAATGACATCAAAAATAAACGAGTCCCTCACATCTTCATTTTTTTATCATTATTGTCTTGTGGTTTTTAGCCCACACCATCCTCCCAGCTGTCTCCCTGTCCCAGACAGCCTACAAACAAGTGAAGTAACTCCTTCATGCTGTCCCATCCCAGCGTGGAGCACCTTGTTGTGGCAAGGGTCAGCCAGGGAATTCTCCTTTGCTAGAGCAACGCTTGGTCCTGTGGCTTAAAAACCAGAGGATGAGCAATGTGCAAGCCTGGCATACTAAAATCGATCAACTCAATACCATGAGTTTTGAGCTTCTCCCCTTACATTTCTAAAGAAGTTAGGAAGAGTTTGGGCAGTTTTGGAGTAGGGGGAAAAACAAAAGGAAACCTGAGCTGTGTTGCTTCTAGCTGTGCGTGTACATGCACATCGCTGCAGTTCACAGTTTGGTTGTGGTGTTAATGGTTTACCTCTTTTTGTGTGACAGCAAGGTAGGAAATAGGAGTGAAGGAAACGTTATAAAGATGTCAGCGAGTTCCTCAGCTCCTCAGGACCCAGGACTGGACGCTCACAAGTGCTCTGCTGTCCCCAAAAGCCCTTTGGGAGGCCTGTCGCTGATCTGACAGCTGCTGGCCTGTGACACCATCATGCCTCTCCTGCGCACACGGGAGGATAGCTGCTTGCTTGGATGCAAAAAGAGAGAGGTTTCATTAAATCTGCTACCTGGGCAGCAAGCCTGCTGCCTGCCGAAACCTGACATATGCAACCGGTTCAGCCACACAAGAGGCAGAGACGGAAGAAATCCAGGGTAAGGAATAACTCATACTACGAGCAAACAGAAAGAAAGGAAAAAGAGTGCTTAGGTGCAAACTCCTGCTAGGTATAAGACAGATGGTTTCCCAGGGAAAGAGCCAAGATTTTTTTTTTAATATTGGCCAGCAGTCACACAAAATCTTATTTATTTATTTAGTCTTTTAAAAGGAAGGGAAGGGAAGGGAAGGGAAGGGAAGGGAAGGGAAGGGAAGGG
>CM021767.1:103059571-103091693 GCA_011076525.1 Nettapus auritus | reverse complement strand
GGAAGGGAAGGGAAGGGAAGGGAAGGGAAGGGAAGGGAAGGGAAGGGGCATAGAAATAAACCTGACAATGTTCATATTCAGAATGTACCATGAGGCTCATAGAGGGGCAGGCAGCACAGGAGCTCATATCCCTTTAACCATTGGTAATCCCAGTGGGACGCAATCCCACGTCCCTTCCTCTCTGGGCATCTGGAGGAAGGGACCCAGCTTTCAGAGTCCATCTCTCTGTATTTATGTGCATTTCATGGTCTCTGATGAGGAGATAGAGGCAGGCATCTCTTCCTCCGTGTGCAGACAAAATAACTGGAATGCAGCTGGAGCACGGGAACTGGCTGGGGATGCTGTAGAGGAAACCATGGCCCTTCAGAAGAGCTGCAGAGAATTCATTAATGCTTTCAGAGTCCTGTCTAGATGTCAGGCCACATGTAAGGGTCTCTCTGTGGACTTACTCTGCCACTCACTCACAAAAATCTCCTAGATTTGCAGCCTGCAGGTGACCTGAACAAGAACACCTGTGCCCTTGGGCAGGTTCCACCAGAAGTGCTGTGTCTGAGTGGGGGCAGGACCTGCCTGTCCCCACACCTGGCATTCCTGGGCTGCTGCACTACAGCTTGTCAGGCTCTTTTCAGGTCAGCTCTCCAGAGCAGGCTGAAAGCTGTGGAGCTAATCGCTGGCTTGTAAGTGCACATCCTGCAGGAGACAACCCATTTTGGACTGAATGTGCTCAATCAGACACTTTCATAAAAATCTGGGGAAGGGAAGCCTTTCTTCAGCCTAAACCATGCTCAGCTTTAGATTTAACGCATTTCTTTTTCTACAAAACAAGCTTCACTTCAGAAAAGGTCACGCACTGCAGAGCCTGGAACCGCGCATCCCAGCGTGGAGCAAGCAGGGCTCAGAGCCTGCAGATCTGCACCTCCGCTTCCATCTTCAGCCAGCGCTTAAATCCCTCCAGTCTGCTGCCTGTGCAATATGCCGGAGGTGAGGTGAGGCTCGCAGGAGCCCCAGACTCCTTCCAAATAACTCACCCTCTTACTTCAAAGGCTGGCCAGCAGCGTGCGGGGGAAGACTGTGCAGATCGTTCCCTGAAGCAGCAGCAATAGCTTCAGCCACCAGTGCTGCCTTTTGGCAGCACAGAATTCATATTGTTTCTAAAGACTGCTTACGGCTGCTAGCAAGTAAGTGAATTAGATTATTAAGAGATTTGCATGAAAGGCCGTGCCTTGAAACCATACAGAATTGCAGAGCCATCCGCTCGCCTTGTTCTTGGGCCTGTTTTGTGATGCTGCAAAGGATGCCCACGTCCTTCAGGTGGCATCCCTGGAAGGTGTGCGGGGCTCACATCCCACTGCAGGCACCAGCCTCACTGGGGGAAGATGCTGACTGTTATCAGCGGCCTCCAAAACCAGCCCATCGCTTCCCAGCTGCAGCTGTGAGCCTGGGAGTGCAGCAGCACGGATGAAAAAGCTCTGCATTTCATGGAGTTTGGATCCCTCACCCTTAACATAAAATAATGGTTTCTTAGTTACTTTTCTTTCTGCTATTAAAAGCAAACACACAAACAACAGGCAAACACCCCGTAACAGAACTGTTCTTTGAACCTAGAAGATAAGTCTGACCAAATCCTTATCCTTCTTGCGTTCCGAGACATCTGTGCATGTTAAGCAAAAGGAAGCATTATCTGCAACAAGGCAGGTGTTTAGGCTGTGCTGAGAGTTTAAAAATGAGAGTTGTGAAAAAAAAATGATTTAATTCAATGGGAAATTCATTAATTTAACACACAAATTGATTTGTTTTGGTTGATCAGTAGTGATAAAAATAGAAAGACACGTTTTGAAATAATTAAAGCAATGACTGACTGGAATAAAACATGGACTACAAATGCCTTTTAAATCAGTGTAATTGGGACTTCAGTTTCCTGAGAAGAGGTTTGGGGCTGACAGTGATCTTTGCTCATTCTCTAATGAGGAGGCCCTTGGCTGGTTGCTTGCTCTCCTGTTACAGACTACAGAGGCCAGGTGCTGCATTTCTGAGGGACCATCTGACTTCAAGATTTGGGCATTTTGCCTGGCACCATGAATTTTCAACTGCACCTCCTTGCACATCTTGTTCAAATCCTTTTGTTCAGTAGGAAATTCAATGAAAATTGAAAATGACGTGGTAGGGAGAATGGTAGCTCTTAGTTTCTGCCATTTCTTCTCATTTATTCCCTCCCTGTATTACACAGGAGCTGTAAACATCCAAAGAAATGCAGAAGCATCCTCCTCTAAACAGAGATACACAAGGGGTTGCACTATAATAGAGGAAATAACACATTTTTTAGTAGGCCTTCATCTAAATAAATAAATAAACAAATAAATAACACCATGACTTCTCTGGTCAGTAGTTCTTGATCTAAACTGAGGGCTAACTTCAAGCCATTACTATGATATAGATATTAATTAATTTTCTAAGCAAAAGTGGTTAAGATCCCATACTAAAGGCTAATATCTGGCCTGTCGGGGTCAAAAGCCTGTAGTGGAAATCGAAGAAAAAGTGACGAATTCTTTCATTTTTTAAGTTAATGTGCTTTGCAGTCCTGGAGCACTCCTTTACAGGAGTTTTCATGGTCTCCACTGGAGAAATTGTCAAAAATATTTAAAAAATAATTCAATCATATTTACTAAGGAAAGGTGTTAGTTATTTTGTTTATTTTTAACACTCATGAAGAAAAATATGTAACAGATCCCTGTGTTGCAACAATAGGGTGCTGGGAGCTTTGCAGATGCATTGATCATCCTTCATATAGGGTCAGTCTTGTGTTACAGCATTTTCTGTGACTTTGTGTACATTTGGAATTACATCAAGGCCTTGTCCTTGAAGTAACTTGAAAAAGCTGTGCAGAAGAAATAACTTGGACAAAAGCCCTATATTTAGAATGTGTTACAATTCTCAGGGGACACTGCTGTGTATGGTAAATGTCTAAGCAATCAGTACTGCAGTGGAAGACAGAGCGTTGCAGTGGGTGCACGGCCTGAGTGTGGGGCAGGACTGACCTCCAGGGTTGTTTTTCTGTGTGTGCCACTGACCTGCTGGGTCATGTCCAGCCAGATCTTCTGCCTTAATTAGCATCCTTGAGGTAGTCAACCTTTAGATGCTCGGCCATCTGTGAAACTTTGCTCCTCAGAGCCTGACGGGTTCAGAAGTGAGCAGCACCTTCAGTTTCAGTGGTGAATCTTCCAGCTGAAGAAGAAAAACTGCAGAAAGTTCACAGCTGTGCCAAGAAAGTCCCTGTGTGAATGAATGCAAGTGCTTTAATCTGCCTAACAACAGCTCCCCTCCCTTTCCAAACTGCTGCTTCTTTCTGCTGAGAGAAATCAGAAGGAATCCCATGGCATCCACTATTTATTTCATGCAGGCTCCATAATGAAATGTGTGGAAACACCATCAAAATACGTGCATTCAGTACCTCGCCCCTCTGCAGGGAGGGATTGTACCCTGCAGTTCCTTCGTGTGGCAGTCAGCCCCCTTGCTACACCAGTGATTTTGCAAGCCTGGCTCTAAAATGCATTGCACGGCTTCAATTACTCATTCAACATAAAATGCTGCACAGCACCGAGATGTTCTTTAGATGCAATCACAGAACCATCACTTGACACAGCAGAAACAGGGCAGAAGCAAAGGAAACCCTGTGAACTGCACAAACCCACAGTAAAGGGACTTTCCAGTCTCCATCACCCATTGCCTGTTGATGTTTACTTTTTGGGGAGGGCCAGCAACACGCCCACCACAGGGACATGGGGTAGGCATTTCCATCAGTGGCCAAGACAAGGCAGCTCCCTGGGCAAGGAGAAGAGGGATTCTGCCTCGCCAAATGCTGCCTGCACTGTAACAGTGGCTCTTAAATGGGCAGGTTTCTTTAATCTGGAGGGATGTGTCACTTTTGACTCACGTCTTCTCCCTAGTCGCAGCAATTTGGCTACCTCGTTTACTCATTGCAAACTTGAACCAGACTGGAGAACCTCAGACACTTGAGTGCTGAGCTCTGCTCCGAGTCGCACAGTGAGAGCTAAATTAACTCCAGTGAAGACAAAGATTTGCTCAGAGGAAATAAATAAACATTGACATTTCTTCTCATTGCCACTGATTTCTTGAGTTTTTTTGCAGCCAAAGTTCTTCCATGTTTTTGGCAGGATCCTTGCTCTCTGATCAGGCATAGCTCCTGATAAGGACAAACTGGATCCTGCTAAAGACAAGGAGGCATCAAGTGACCACTGCGAGGAGAAGACAACAGATTTAAGGACCATTAAATAAATAAATAAATAAATCTCTACTTACTGGCCCTGCAGATCTGTACCAAAAAAAAAAAAAAAAAAAAAAAAAAGGTTGAAAACTGAATTAGAACAATTGTCCATCCACTCACTTGCTAATCCTGATAGCTCAGTAGGTTGGGACTGCAGAGATGTTTTGTTATCACGGGGTACAGAGACGCTGTGCCAGATTCTGATCTCAGCTGCACGTGGTGTAATCTATCTTATGCTCTTATTTCACCAGAATAACTGAGATCAAAACGTGCTTCACCCTTTCCATGTTGTTGTCTTTAAAGAAAGGGGAAGCTTTCCTTCACAATGTAGGAGCAGTGAAATGATTAATAAAAGCTAAATAGGGCAGTTTCGGGCTGAAAAATGTATGATTCATAGCAACTTGTTCAGACATATTCCTAAGTCATATACATTATGGCAATTTAATTATGTAATACAAGGGATCATGTACTGCTGCGTGCCCACAGTTCCCACTCATCCAACTAAATGTAGATGGGCTCACGCTACAGGGAAAGTAATGCACAAAAGGGAGAGAGCGAGAAAAGTGGCTCTGGAACTTAAGAAAAACCATGCAGCAAAAATAATACCCAAACGGCAGGTTTTGCATACCACAAAATATTCATTATTCAACTGTAGCAGAAATCTGGGCAGAAGAGCATCCCAGCAACAAGCCAAGGCAATCCCGGAGTAGGATTATTGCCATTAGATGGAAGGGAAATGTCACAGCATGCATAAGAAAGCTAACAACCTCAGAGAGCGGTACCACTGCTCCCAACTGAATGTGGGTATTTCTATCACAAAGCTAATGTGGTGTGTTGCAGTCTTCCCAGTGTGTTTCTCCACTTAAATCATAGGTTTATGGGCTAGCCAGTGTTGCTTCATCTTCTGCAGCACTGTGATAAAACCTAGCAGGTGATTTGTGAGCGGTTTGGGAAGGCACAGATATTTTGTAGACTTGCACTCCATGACTAGATCCCATGACATGAGCCCATTTGACAACTGAGCCCACGACACTACCTACTTCATTCAAAGAGTTTTCAAAGCATCTCCTACCTTGCTTATGTACTGGAAGACACATCTATGGGAACATGCATCTGCAGAAATTTCTACAAACCAACTTCTTTTAAAGTACCAGTGGCAAATGGCAGCTCAGCAACATGAGGGATGCAATGATGGCAATGCTCACAGAGATAAACTACTGGTGGTAGCAATGGGAAACTTCTGTTTTCTCTTTTTACCTACTGCCACTCACTGTTTCATAGCAAATCTGTCCTTCGTTACCTCAGAGCAGCACCTTCACCACCTCTGACAGCCATCGGTCCTACCCGAAGCCCATTTCTTCATGAGAACTTGTGGCTGTAGTTCTGTCAGCATTAATGTCAGACTTGTGCAATAATAGATAAACCACTGGTATGTATGCACTCTAGATGAGACACCAACATGTAATTACATTTATATGGAATTACCAAAATCAGATCATGCCAAGTTTATACTCACTTTAGAGCCTTATGCCTGCTTTTGCCCTCTTTGGGAGAACAAGTAAGAACTGATACATCTTCAGTTAGAGTGGCACAGATGGACAGTACTGAACCCTCTGTTAAAAAACGTTGACCCAGCAGGCTGACTCCAAAGAAGCAGAGATCAGTGCTTGCTCCACACACCCATGGGGCTTGGGGTTCCAGCACAGGCAAGCTATTGCGGTGCCACTGCCACCAGGCTGCTGCTGTCTGTGCACATGATGGGGTCGATGCACAGCATGCCTGGCTCACAGTGCAAAGCTACTTTGTCTGTGCACAGGTGACAACATCAGCACTGACAAAACCAGGCTGAAACCCCAATCACACTTTTCACTGATGACCAAGCTGATTCTTGGGCATGGGCTTCTTCCACACTCGATAGCAGGCTGGATCTGGAGTCTAGTGGGAAATCACAAGTCCTGCAGCATGGCCACATGTGGGGCTCTCAGTCTGTCCTGCAAGCTCTGAAACATATTCAAGTATGACAGGGGGCTCAGCCTTGTGACAGCATTTGCACAGATAAATTAATTTTACCTCTCTTTGTAGCCTCGTCCATAGGAAATGGTTATTTGTTTTAGTGTGAGCTACATTGTGCCTTTGCACTGAGGTAAAATAGATAAATAAATAAATAAATAAATGTACATTTAGAAATAAATAAAACCTAATGCTTTGGTGGTCTGTCTGAGCACCTGGGCATCCGCCCCCCCAGGATGCATGCTGTCAGTGCCCAGCTATAACAGAGCTGTCAGCACACTTCTCTGCTTGAGGAAAAAGGAGAAAGGCACCTGAGATGAAGATAAATAAAAAAATATACAGGACATACAGAATGAATAGCCTCTGATCAAACAGAAAGCACAGTTAGTTAATTTAATGACGAATAGGAAAGTGTAGCAGCCTGCTGCAGGAGCGAGATGTGGAAGAAACAGCCCCCATGATCATCCCCACGGCCCCAGGTCACCAATCCCAGGAGAACAGCTGTCAAAGATGCCCTAGCATGTGGGCAACCTGTCAGCAGCATTGCCTCATCCCATGGGAGTGACTCAGATCAGCAGCATCACCTCTGCATGCCAAAAATATCAGGTCAACAAAGATTAAAACTTATTGAGGAAGCAGGTCTATTTCATGGGGATTGGACCCATATTGTATGGAAAAGTACATCTTGAACATTCCTGCATGTCAGCCATGCACCCACCCAGTCTTGTGCAGATGTGATCAACACCCACCACACAGGATACCCCTCTCCAGGAGGATTATAGCATGCTCATTCTTTAGGTGCGTCCCTGTTCCCGCACTGTTATCAGTGAAGATGGGGTGAAAGAAGTTCCTGTATTTGAAGCAGAACGGGGTGGCGTGTGACACATGGCTGAGATCTTATATAGCTTGTTGCACAATGTTGAGCTGGCCCCTGGAAAATCACAGCTAAAGGAAGAACCTGTATTGCACCATAAATATTCATCATCACATTTGCAGATCAGCTCTCACTCAGCAAGATCTTTGGGCTCTATTTGCAGGATTCTAAGGTTACTGAAGGCTGAGAAAAAGGAGCAAGTTTGATCACAGAAGCCGCCCTGGTGTAGGTACAAGCTGGAATAGCATTTTCTGGTATGAGAAATTGGTGTGAGCTATCGGGTATAGTCACTCTGTTGCTATCATTTGAAAATATAAAGCTGTGCTTTGGGGGTGATGCAAGGACTATGCTTCAGCTTGCCTCACCTTCTGTGGATTCAAGGTGTGTCAGGAGAGGGACAAAACCCAAGTATGATCCCATCTGACTGCATAGGTCAATGCCCCACTGAGCTGTGCTACGCGTTTCTATCCCAGGTCATGCCTGCACAGGTACCATGCATTCTCTTACAAAGAGAGCAGAAGGGGATTTCTGTGCACTTTCTTATGGAGCAAGTCAGGCACTTCAAAGACGGGCATGCTCTTATCTCAGATTTAAACCTACCAGAACCTCAGTTCTAACTATGGGTAGAACTACCCCAGAACTACTAATTCTATTGCACAGAATCATAGAATAACAGGATGGTTGAAGTTGGAAGGGCCTTCTGGAGGTCATCTGATCCAAATCCCTGCTCCAGCAGGGCCACCCAGAGCAGAGTGCCCAGCACCACGTCCAGGCGGCTTCTGAAGGCCTCCAAGGAGGAGAACCCACCGCCTCTCTGGGCAGCCTGTGCCAGTGCTCCATCACCTGCACAGCACAGAATTGCTTCAAGTGTCCAGGGAGAACCTCCTGTGCTCCAGTTTGTGCCCATGGCCTCTTGTCCTGGCACTGGGCACCACTGGGCAGAGCCTGGCCCTGTCCTCTCAGCACCTCCCTTCAGGTACTGATGGGCCCTGATGGGATCCCACTGGGACTCCTCCAGGAGAAGTCTTCTGCTGGCTTACAGTCAACTTCGTGTCCACCAGCATCTCTGAGTCCTTTTCTGCAAAGCTGCTTTCCAGATGGGTTTCTTGGTTTATCTTTGCTCACAATGTTTTCAGTGGTCGATGAAGGGCTTTAAAATACTTCTTGTATTTATTTCTAACCTGTTTTCAAAGGTTTGCATACACTAAAATAAAAACACAGAATTTAATTTCAGGAATGGATTAAAACCAGGAAGACATATATTTAATAACATAAGGAGTATCCATTTTATTTCAGTTTGCCTTTAGACAGAGTAAGAAGGCATCAGCTCACTCACAATACAAGAGCTGTCAATGGTGTTCTGCCTCCTGCCAGCCAGGGTGGATTTGCTGAAGAAAAACCTTCCTGGCACAGAAACTGCTGACTCTTGTACCTGGAAATAGGATGTCTTTTGCCAGTAAGATTGGGAAATGGAAGGGGAATCCTTCTGGTTTCTAAGGTGCAACAATTCGGGACAAACGAGCAGAAGAAATGACCCTTGGCCTGCAGAGCAGGCTGGCAGCCCGCAGGCCTGCAAACCCACGTCCTCGTGGCCAGCCCGGGTGTAGCTTCATGAAGAGGCTTGAGCCAGTTTTGGGCACTGTCATGTCCTGCAGAAATCGGTGCTGGTATAACCAACCTGTCCTGTGGGGGAAGAATCACCAGCACCAGCAAAAACACCATCAACTTTTGGCCTTTTTCTGTCATTGGTGCTGTAATGCCAGCCATAGGACTCTGCTAGGGCAGCTTGTCAGCAGCAGACTTGCCACAGAAGTTTAAACAGGCTGAAGGAAGGATTAACGCTGCTGAACCTGACACCAACCATGGATGAGGGGAATTATGCCAGGATAAAGGAAGGTGTGAAATTAATTAATCGTGCTGGCAACCTAATTTCCCACGTGAGCGTTTCTCTTCCAATATGAACAGTGGCGATTTTCAACACAGCTGATGGTTCTTTAGACACAGTTTAAACTAAGCTGAAAAAAGTCACCCTTTATCCTGTAATAAGGGGATTGACATGGGAGATTGCACCAGTGTAACTGCAGCAGCGTATCTGTAATTACAGCGCTTTGGCTTCCCATGCAGATGATTCTGGTAGTTGCTGATCTGTGCTGCAGTGTGGGAGAGGGAAACAAGCCCACTGTGTTTGAATTACCCTCTGCATATTGCCAAGAAGGAGGACAACAATTTTTGGTGAAAAAAAAAAAAATCAGAAATTTCCTTTTTAACCTTTTTACTTCTAAGAAAACTATTTGATGTGAAGTCACTTACTCAATAGGACTGTAATCTTCCCAAAATACCACTTGATTTATGGTTGAAAAAGAATTCAGAAACAGATTGCTTTGTATTTCTCTCTCTCTCTTTTTTTTTTTTTTTTTTCAGGCACTAATGCAATCATTTTAAATACTAAAATACGGGAGAAGAGAGATCGCCCCTTCCCGCTGAATCAGAGGTTAGAAGCTGGCATTGTAGATGAAGGCTGATTTCATGACATCTTCTCTGACAGCTCATTTTCAATCCCTGATTCAGCCATCCCTCATCATGGGTACGTTGCGTCAGGCTAACAAGCTCATTGGCAATTTATCAAACTACAAATCGCATCCTGTAGTCTATATTCCTATAGACATTACTCTGTATGTAAGCAGCACAATGTACATCATATGTAAGTGTCTAAGCACAGCCCTAACATTAATTTCCATATGGACTTACCAAATACAGGCACAGTGAAGTCAATGTATTAAATACAATTTACCCCAAATGAAGATTTAACCCCAAATGCTTTCTACATTCAGGGAACAGTCCGTATAACACTTAATTCTATACATAAAAATTTGGCTGGGATAATAATATTAACAGCACAACTTCGGCAAAATAGTGCCATGTGGTCCTTAAAGTCTGAGGACACCGGTTTTTCATCAGGCCATTGATATTAAAGTCAATTTGTGAACTAGTTTGACTACTCTTCTGATCAGGGCCACAGAAATGTAAATGTAATCATTTGGGCTGAGAGAAATTTTGTCTTGGCATAAGTATATCACATTTTCTCTCAAGCAACACTTTTCACCCAAGCTATCACAAGCAAATAGTACATGAAACCAGGAATGCCTGTTAAAACACTTTCCTTGGTGAAATACTTAATACATTTTTAATTAACAACATACTTCTTCCTTATCTTAAAAGAACAAAAATGTTGTCTGTACAGATAATGAAAATAAGAAAAGTCAAATGGCGAAGGATCTCAGAAACAAAACTCTTCTCTCTTGATGGCTTTAGATGTTGAAGAGTAGGGCTTCCACTTTTTGTGTGAGATGGAAATGCCCGGCCAAGGACTGCACCTTGGCCATGCACGGTGCTGTTTTTGGAGAAGACTTGTTCCTCCTGTGTTGCCTGCCTTACACAGAATATGGGTGTCACAGAGCATCCTCAGTGGGCAAGTGACCACAGGCAAAATCTAGGCCACCTGAGAAGCCAGGGAATCCCATTTCCAGTGGTGTTGTAAAAGTGAGTCAAGGACATGTACAGGGACCTGAGCACTAGATGACCATGACAGTGCCCTGCCCATGAGAAGGAAACACTGCTAAGGGAAGGTGAGATACTAGGGCAAAACAGAGGAGGGGCAAAACTCAATGGAAAAATATGTTTGGAAGCAGGAAGGAGTCAGGAGAATCATAGAATTATCTAGCTTGAATCAGACCTTCAAGATCATCAAGTCCAACCATTCATTTGATCTACAGAGTCCCACCAATAAATCATGTCCCTTAGTTTCACCAGAACCCACTTTTTATATAGTTCACCTGGGCCTTGCCAGTACATGAGGCACAGGTAATCCCAGACAGTACTATTGGAGAGGTATGTTGGCTTTGTGACTTACAGAGGTGGAAGCCCCACTCCTGTTCTGGCTAGGGGGAACCATCGAAAATTCCCATAAGGAGAATCTTGAGAGTTTTCTTTCTCTTCATGTGATCCTCTTGGGTGTCTTCTGCACAAAATAATCCTCCCTTTCCTGTTAAGCAGGGTATGCTTCTGAAAGGAAAGGGCTGGCAGCGAGGTGGTGTTAATTGTGCTAGCTGCCCCTACAATGGCAGTGCGAAGGAGCACCAGCCCTGCGGGCTCCCCACGTGGCATCGGGGAGCACAGACTGTACACAGCGGTGCTTTGGTCCCCTGGGTGTGCTTGCTTTGCACGCACAGCTGCGCCAGTGACACTAAGCAGGTCTGCAGCTGGAGCCAGCCCACTGGCCTCCCTCGAGGGCCACCTCCACAACAGGAGGACCCACAGCAGAGGCAAGGATGACTCTGATGTGTTGGTATGATTTTTGAATTGAAGACTAATGGCAGCAAGCAGTAAATCAAAATTTGGTCTTGTTATGGCTGCTAAACAACAGACACTGGCCTGCCTTCTGGAGTCTGCCCAGGGATGCTGAGAGAGCAGAGAGACTCATTGCCCCTCCTCTCCTGGGCAATTTACCAAGGCTTATGCTATGCTGTGACCAACTACAGCTACTTCATCTCTCCCAGAAAAAGGTTTGCTTTCCACCAGGTACCTGTGGCAGCAGGCGGTTGCCATGAACGGGATGCAGCCATCCCAAACTAACCTTTTTCACTCATCTGCACCGAAAATCAAAGGGTGACGTAGCCAAGGTGCAGCCCCACAGACACACACATACTTCCCCCAGCCTATTCCCTTACCTACACATCCCCTCTGTTCCCAGCCCTGGCACATCCCCTTTGGTCATCCCCAAGATCTGCAGGAGCAGCCAGCATTGCTCACAGCCAGTGTTCACAGCTCTGGCTCCGTTACATCCTCCTGAGCTGTCAGCATCCCACCGCTGCAGCCCAGCGGCTCTCCCCTGCTCCTTCCCTTGCTGTGGGCTTTATACTCGCACAGTTCGGCTCCCCCGTGTCTCCCCTGCCTTGACAAGCAGCCTTGCAGCCAGGGACTGGAGCTCAGGAATCCCTCATCATGCCTCTAAGCTCAGCTATCCATTTCTGGCTGGGGGCATGTTTTTTATCCAAGCCATTGTTTTCTCTTTCCTGCCTGGCTTCTCCAGTGTAGCCTCCCTTAACTCCGCATTGAGTTAGCAACACAGAGCTGAGCTGGGAAAGCAAATTATGAGTGATAATCACTCAAAAAATATATAAATGGGGTGTTTTTCCCCTGTTCCTCAGAAGTTTGAGAACACCACACAGCAACTGGCATGCATAAAAACTCGGGGATCTCCTGCCAGGCAGAAGCCTGAGGAGCCACCACACAGCAGGGAGAGCTGCGGAGGCTCCAGCGCTGAGTCAGGCTGGCAGGCGGGCTCTGGGGAAGGAAGCCTCCACCGAGGGTTAGGCTTTCTGGTGTTTTCTGAATACCCGATGTGCTGAATCCCATGGAGGGGTTAAGCTCAAACCTTAAATCAGCGTGTGTGCGCTGATGGAAATGAGTTGCAGGGCGTTTCGCCACGCCTCGGCTCCTCCCTCGCCGAGAACTGGCAAACCCTTCAGGTTTGTCCCTGTTAGAACTGGAAACTGCCAAACCACTATTAAGCCTTAAACTCATGCGGCTGGAGAGAGGGAGCTATTTATAGAATGAGCAATTGAATGAGTTCGCTGGACCTGGTTCATGTTGGGTGATTTCAACAAGTTATATAAGGGCAGATTTTAAACCATTACCTTCAGAGAATTCTTCTCACCTTTTTTTTCCCTTTTTTTTTCCTGTTATTTTGCTCTCCTCTGTGTTGGTTGTAGAGCTGGGCACCATTATGCAAGAGTATTTTAATAAGTATATTTCTGATATTTTCTTTATGTGAGCTCTGACCTGTCCTGGCCACCCCAAGCAGATTTTGCCCAGAGCCCCCCACAGCCAGTGGGCTTCATCAGCCTCTGAAAACCAATACGTAGGATTCCCCTATAGTCTTTTCCTAATCATAGTGATGAACATAGGAGGGATGGAAGTTATCTCCTTCCTTCAAATTGTTTAGCATTTATCAAAACCAAGTTCTGAGTACAATGTTTGGTGTAAAAAACATTGCATCTTAATTTGGCCTATTGTTAACAAAAGAGCTTTATGAAAAAAACATTTCACGGCTTGCATAATAAATGCAGAACAAATATCATAGTTGAATTTATAAATTGCAACTCAGAACTGAGCTCCCAGAGGCCCAGGAACCACAGATGCTCAGCACTTCTGAAACATTAGTTGCCTTCAAAACTGAGACGGAGATAGCGTCGTTGATAAAACATTGGCTGAACCCAACTCTGAACAGCCCTTAGCTAAGAACACAGCCTATTTATAATCCGGAGGAACACAGAGAACAATTTTCCAATGAACATGGCTCCTGCAAACTGCTGAGGACTTCTCAGCAGACACTAAGCAGCCCCAGGTTCCAACAAAGTCAAAGCGCTTTCCAGGAGGGATGCGGTGTTCTGACGATGGGGAGCTCTGGTTTTCAACCAGAAACAATCCGTGTTATCACTTGGGCAGTGTACCTGTACCAGTGCACATTGCCAGTTTCCTCTCATCAAGGAGAAGGATTGCTTTTCTTATTTCCAGGTACGTCAGAGCAGTATGTGACCTTTGGATTGGAAAAGGTGCCGGGTGTGATCTTCAAAAGCACTTCAGTACCTGGTGGCCTTTTTACATCCCAGTGTCTGAGAGCTGGCATGCGTTTACCAATCCTGCAGCTTTTTACGTGATAAAGCAGCAGCCGAGGGCTGGTTTTGGTGTCTGCCCACCCCAGGTTTGTGCACAGGTTAGAAAGCAGCGGCCGAGATCATGTGCGAGGTGTGTCTGACTTCCTCCGAGAGCAGAGGCGGGGAAGTGCCCCCTGGGGACTGCGTTTCAGTGGTAATATTTCCTCTGTTGTAAACAACAGGTTGTGCCCTGGGAAAGGACCTGCTAAAGGCATCTGGAGGGTGAACTGTGCTTCGCTGGTGGCTTGGCTTGGCTCTCCCTCCCAGTGTCAGAGACCTTCAGCCAGTTCGGAGATACCAATTAGCCCCAGCTCCCACAGCCTCTAATGATGCTTCTGAGGTATTTATCAAGGAATCGAGAGTCTAAAGCTGCAGAACCACTGTTCACACAATCTCTATTTTTTTCATAAACCAAGGGAGTTCTAACATCTGGGAGCTTGAGGGTGAAAACAGATCTTCTGAAAGGCAAAAAGGGAGCTGCACGGTGTTTCAGGCCTAGGGCTCAGCCAGCTCTCTTCAGGGTTCCTAATGATTTCAGCTGAAATGATGAGCTATAAAACAGTCCTTGGCTTGCGATTCAAATATTTTAAATGTGTGTCACACCGCAATCTAAATCATTTAGATATTGTGTTGGCACGAACAACAAGCCAGGCAAGGAAGAGGACTTTAAACAAAAGCAAGAAACTGCATTTGGGGGGGGGGGAGGAGGGGGAAAGGGAAATTAAATGAAGTGTTGGAATCCAACATGGATTTTTAACATACAGTTTTAACAAGCTCTCAGACGGTGCTTGAAACAGGGGTTAAATCTAATTCTTGAATCAGACAAAGCTTGGAAATTTCTGTGAGAGAAATGTGATCCTTCTTTGGGCCAGAGGACAGAGCAGCACCTCAGTGACATCCATGCAGTGGAAGCTGGTGAGAGCAGGGGCTGTGTCAAACAGCCGCCTCTGTTCTGCAGCTGCTCTGAGCAAGCAAAGGTGTCCTGTGCTCCCAGGTGCAGTCACCTCTTGTGCTCTGAACGCTTCTTCATCAGAAAGATCCTCATGTCCTCACTCGGCAGCTCCTGTAACACGGGCTGAGATGGAGGCATGGAGGTGACTAAATAAACAAACACAGCAGCAGTCATGCACACGGTGATACTCCCTCCGATACGCCAAGTACAGTCATGATGACAAACTGATAGACGCTTCCCAGAGATATTACACACAGGTCATCACTGCCTGTTGCACAGCAATGCTTGAAAAAACACACAGCTCCACCTCAGATAATTGCCTTTGAACTTTTTCAATATCTCTTAAGTGTGAACTGACACATCTGGGCGAGGCAGACATGCTCTCACTGCCAGACTGCGAGTTTTAGCATGGACTCAGCCTCCCTGCCTCTGTAAAATGAGGACAGACGGAAAATCACCAAGGTGCTTCGTGGCAAGGGCAGCACAAATCAGTGTCCAAGTTCTGTGACCAGGAGTGTAATGGCTTTAACAGGCATGATGCACATCCTAGAAATGCTTTGATAGAGATTAGATTTCAGCTATGAAGTCTAGATTACTTGATGCCCTTCATTTCTCTGTTCAATTAGGTTGATACAAAAAGGTTGTGAGGCTTCTGTTTCCCTTTGCTTTCTTGGAGCAGGAAAAAAAGCAACATTCCAGCTTTATTTTCCCTAACGGCATGATGCAGTGCTGTGGATATGTTCCTCCTTTCAGTTTTGAAGCTGCCTTTGAACAGGTTGCTGTGGTTTCTGAAGTTGTCCTTCACTGGGAATTACAAAGGAAGTGTCTCCTTAGGACGAGTGCTTCAAAGGACAAATGCTTGGAGAAATCAAATGGCATCCAGAGCAGATTCATCCTGGCATATGCATACCCACGTTACCATATGAACTAAGCTGCTCTCAAATATTTGGCAGAGAAAGCTTGCAACCGGAATGGGAATGAGCCCCTTACTGTACATACAAGACTTACTGTACATAGTGTACCTTAAATAGTGTGGAAAACCCTCCTGGAAGTATGCTAGGAGACTGCCCAGACTTTTGGGAACATGAATGGATAAAATTCACACATGAAGGTGGATAATATGATATCCTGTTTTTAAGGACCAAATCTACTGCTGGTCCTGCCATTTTCACCAGAGCGAGGGAACTTTTCCTTCCCCCACCACTGAAAGGGAAGAGATTTGAACACAAAATATTTGTCCCCGATGTGCCTTCTTTGCAGACACAGATCCTTAATCCTTTAGTGCAAAAAGAGAGGTGCTGTATGAGGCACAGTCCCCATCTCCTGCAGGTGAAGATTTGCTGAGGTTTATCCTTGTGCCTCAGGCCTGTGGCTTTGTAGGAGGCTCTCAGTCTGGCTGGTGCTGGCTCCAGACCCAGACCTAACTGCAAAGGAATGCAAAGAATGTGGGGAAATGGAACAAAAGTGATCTCCTCCAGTAAGAGATGAGTCAAAGCAGGGCTTTCTTTCTTTTCCTTTCCGTGCCTGACTCCAGCTGGAGGGACGTCAGAGGGATAAGTTATATACAGTACATTTCACAGGCTCGTTGAGTTTAACAGCATTGAGATTAATGCTCAATGCACAATAAACAATAATAACTGTGCCCAACAGGGAATGGCAGTCCTTTCTCGGGGCCTAAGGACTGGCACAACAGTGGAACTACAGCTTAAATACTAACACAGGAATGAAAAAGGACAATGCTGTATATTCAGATGTGGCTCCGTGACTGCTCAAGCAAAGGAGGCACAAGGCTGTCCACCTCCTCCCTTTTGGCCTTCTGAACTGAGAGAAAGAGAGATCGATGCCATTGAAGGAAGGATGTTTTCTTCACCTAGGTTGCTTGTGGGAAAGCTTGTAAACTGCTGTTAACTAGGCCTGCTCCTGCAGCTAATTTTACTTATTGACAACTGACAGAGGTTTAAACCCTGTCTGAGGCAGACTCAGTAAGCTGTTGGAGGACTCTAATCCATTCAGCATAGAAATGGAAGCATCCTTCTGAAATAACCCCACATTCTTCTACTTCCCAACTTTGCCAGCTACCTCTATTTTTCTGTTACCTGCCTGCTGGTGCTGTGGCAAACAGCCAGGTGCTATCGTGCAGTATTCTCACTGGTGGCAAGCCGATTTACCACTGCAATCCCATCCTGAAGGCTGGAGTCTGTGGCCTTTACAGAAGGCTGTTTCCTGTCTCCTTCACTAGCAGGTGCTTAGAGCAGGAAAAAAGCAGATGAGGGATACAAGATTAGAACTTTCATAGTAATAAAAGTAAAGGAAATAAAGCTAGGCTGCAAGAATGGTAACCTGGGGAACTACAGACCAGTGAGCCTCACCTCTGTGCCTGGAAATATCATGGAACAGGTCCTCCTGGAAGCAATGTCAAGGCACATGGAAGATGAGGAGGTGATCCGAGACAGCCAGCAGGGCTTCACCAAGAGCAAATTGTGCCTGACCGATCTGGTGGCCTCCTATGATGGAGTGACTGCATCAGTTGACAAGAGAAGATTGACAGATGTCATCTACCTGGACTTCTGCAAGGCATTTGACAAGGTCCCACATGACATCCCAGTCTCCAAATTGGAGAGAGATGGATTTGACAGGTGGACTACTCAGCAGATAAGGAATTGGCTTGAAGGCCACTGCCAGAGAGTGGTGGTCAATGGCTCTATGTCCAGGTGGAGGCTGCTGATGAGTGGTGTCCCTCAGGGGTCTGTCTTGGGACCAGTACTGTTTAATACCTTTATCAACAACATAGACAATGGGATCAAGTGCACTCTCAGAGAGTTTGCAGATGACACCAAGCTGAGTGGTACAGTTGATACACCAGAAGGAAGGGATGCCATCCAAAGGGACATGGACAAGCTTGAGAGGTGAGCCCACATGAACCTAATGAGGTTCAACAATTCTAAGTGCAGAGTGCTGCATCTGGGTCAGGGCAATCCCAGACATGAGCACAGATTGGGAGAAGAACTCATGAACCAGCAGTGTGCTTGCAGCCCAGAAGGCCAGCTGCATCCTGGGCTGCATCAAAAGAGGGGTGGCCAGCAGGTCATGGGAGGTGACTGTGCCCCTTTGTTCTTTTGAGGCCTGCCCAAACTATTCAATGATTCTATAAACGTGGCCTGCTACTGCACATTATTCCCAAAGACTTGACGGCTCAGTTTCTCTCTCTGAATCCCAGCTGGAGCATCACTCTACCTCACAGACTGGGGAAAGGACCATTCCAGAAGGTATCATAGAACACATTACACAGCAAATGTTCAAGGCCTACAAAGCCTTCTCTTCTCCAAGGAAAACAACCCCAGCTCTCTCAGCCTGACTTATAGGAGAGATGCTCCAGCCCTTTGATCATCCCTGTGGCCTCCTCTGGACTCGCTCCAGCAGCTCCATGTCCTTCATGTGTTGGGGCCCCAGAGCGGAACCCGGGGCTCCAGGTGGGGTCTCACGAGAGCAGAGCAGAAAGGGAGAATCACCTCCCTCGATCTACTGGCCAAAGGCTAGAGAGAGCAAAACCACATCAGTTGGAAGGAAAAGCTCTTTTATTCTCACAGTGCTTACTGAACAAAGGGAAAAAAAACCTTCTAGAGACATGTTGCTGGCTTACAGTTAAATTAATGCCCCAGCTTTGAGCCAGCATCAATTATTGCGATGAGGGAAATTGCCGAGCTCAGCCGATGCAGACACTTGCCAAAATAAAGCAATTCTGAGAGTCGCTATAGGGAATTCTTTGCAGCTTTCCTGTCATTTTGCAGTGTACTTCACGCTGACCTGCTGGAATTGCATGAACTTATGCCAAACGTGGTGCTCTCCAACAGCACAGAGACTGCACATGGACACAGCCCTCTGCTGCTGCTCACGCTGGCTGGAGGTGTGCTTGTGTCTAGTCTGGGTGCACAATTTTGGGGGAATAGAATGTATTTTTTTCCACTCTGTCCTTATGCTAGTTAAAACCTAATTTTGCCTGCTGGCAACATGCTTGACAGGGCCTTCCTTCAAACTGAGGAGAGCCCTAAAGGTGCACACTTACTAATTTGCCTCTTTTGCATTTTGCTACCCATACTTTAAGCAGCCATCAACCTTCCTAACAGAAATACACACACATATCCCCAAATATCTCTCCAGTAAATAGTCCTCAAGCCTCCTGCTCCTTCCCTGGATAACTAACAATCTAAGCTGTGTTTAATAAATTTCTCTTTGATTTATCAAAAGAGCAAGACACTGACTTTGTACAACAGGCCCAGGGGACCAGCAAATCTTTGGGACAATGAAACCCTGGTAACTTCAGATTTGTTTAGGTCTGTAAAGTCTCTGTGAGAATGGAGATGCAAACCTGAAGAAAAGGAAAAGGACAACTGCACAGAGGTAATCTCTATAAGCTGGAAAGTAACTCCTTGTTTTTCTTTTACTTTCCCCAGAGCACCAGGATAATAAAGAGAAGAGAGACAGAAAAGGGCAGGAAAAATCTGGTACACTACAGCCCAACAGCTCTTGGGGATCGTGAAGGAGCAGATAAGCCCCCTGGAGCCCATTGCCTTTAATATTCCTAACAGCTTTCAAATGCTTAATACTAGTTTTTGCTCAATGTTTAGCTCAATGTATTCCTTGTTATTTATCACAGAGATCACTCAAAATGTCTTTCCTTTCCACAGAAAGTGCGATTCATTTTGCACGTAAAATAAGGTAAAACGTACACATGAATCATGATAATGGTACCCCACACACAAGAAGACATGCAATAAGCTTGACTAATGCTTCGTACAAAGGCATATCTATTTTTCACAAGTGGCTGTTTGAGTCACACCAGGAGCACAATACGTTTCTGACTCTGTGCCCCTGAGAGCACACAGCATTTCTGTGAGGCCTCCTTATATTGCTATTCAGGGCTCTCAGCTGGTGCATCCACCGCCTCTTCCCACAACTGCACAAGACCCTCTCTATTTTTTGCCCTCACAAAGTGGCTGCAAAATGCACGCGGCAGTCAGACACTAGCATTTTTGTCTTGCCTCTACCTCAACATTGGTGTTAGCCATCTAACCACGGCTTCTTCCAAATCGTTTCATTGTCCTTGTAAAGCTACTCGGGCCATAGGACAAGGGCCTATTTTGCTATCTTTGTGCAGGAAAAAGACTGAAATGAAGCAGAATCCTCTAAATAACCAGAATAACTCTCCAGAAGCCACCAGGATTAGGCTGATTGGCTCCCGTGAGGATCTGTGCCGTGTCCTTTGTTTATCTACAAAACATACCCTGCACAACCAATTAGGGCTTCTTCAAGCCTGGGACCTTGGAACAGATCTTATTTAATACTTTCATTAATGACCTTGGCACAAGAAAATGAAAACATGCTAATGAAACCAGAGCATATCACAAGATTCAAAGGCTCATCATGCAGAGGAAGAGCAGGTTATTATACAGGTGGGCTAAAAAGTAACACAGGCAGGATAAAACCGAAGATCCTGGAGTATAATATCATGTATTTAGGGATTAACACCAGAATTTCTGCTATAAGCTTGTGAAGCCTGTCATTTAGCAGCAAAATAGGAGCACCTGATATTTCTAGCTAGGCACAATATGACAAGCCCTTGCTAATGTGATGCAGGGCTAAGAAACGAAAGTGTGATGCCAAGAGGTGTAAGATTCACTTTCACCAGTAATAAAGTGGATGTGCTAGCACTGAAAGTCTCACACACCGAGCATTTTGTGCTGAACAAGGCAAATTCAACAGGTGCTGAGGCTGCTTTGGTAAAGGGGGGGGGGTGGGGGGGAAAGGCTTGCATATTGGAGGAGGCTTAGGCTACGCTTGTGCAGGCAGCTTGGGTGAATCACCAGGTTCAATCGCAGCGTTTGAAGCAGAAGGTGTCAACCAGGCACACTCCTGCCTTGACGTGTGCCCAAAACTTGCTCTTGTCCTTCAGTGAACAAGCACAGGGCCTTCCAACATCCCTTGTACTGCCTCCCCAAAGGCACCCACTTCTACTGTTAGCAATTAAAGGCAAACCTGAGAAGAGAGAGAGGCCGGCAGGAGTGGCTCCCTCAGAAGCTGCCTTAGCAAAGTGTTGAAAGGCAGATCTCCCCTGCCAAATTGGACTGGACATAACCATCTATTCCCAAGTAATGAAACACTTCTTTTTCTTCAGATTTCTCAGCTGGGAATCCCATCCTGGTGTTTTGATATCTGATCCCATTTTTCTCCATCTGCTCACACATCTCTTCCCTCACAGCCCAGCCTGCTCCTTCCACAAGCCGCCTCTGTGTATCTGAGGGATGACATGAGCGAAAGAAGGGAATGTCTCACATGAGGCTCTCACACTTAAACATGGGCATTAAGTAGCTCTTTTGCAATGAAGCAGCATCAATATTTCAGCAGCATGAGAACTGTGGAAAGCCCCTAGCTGAGTAGGGGCCAGGCAATCGTTTGGGAATGGAAGAGATGCCAGGACTTAGTCATCCTAGGTTGAAGCCCTGGGAATATAGAATTACCAACAAAAAAGAGAGCTGAGTTTCCAGGGGCTGTGGGACTTTCTTACTACCCCACGCTTGTTGAATGAACCGCAGTGATGACAAGCTACGTGCAGAAATACCCTTTTATGTTAATAACTAGAAAGAATGATGAGAGAAAGAGAAAAAAGGCATAGAAAACCTTACATTGATCCCGGTGCAACCTGACTGAATGTGCACAATCCTCAGTGCACCAGGCAGGATTGAGCCTATTTTAAAGAGCAGAACATGCACCCATGGTCTTAGCCCACATTTCACCTCCCATACAAGAATTCAGGTGCCAACTGGTGGCAATTTGGTGGGTAGATTATGGGCAACAACAACTGCATGGCCCTGTGTACCGGAGGAAGCACTCACCATAGGACATTCTGAGGCCACCACAGGTGCTCACAGCATAATCTTTTATCCAAAAGGGTTCAAACTTCAACCAATGCTATGGTCTACAAGGACAAGAAGATTTCTTAGCTGCCTTATCAGCATTAATTTCTGCCATTGTCACTGATGTAGGCAAAAAGTTGAGAAAACATTCTGTACTTTAACAGAGGCGAAAGATTAACTGCACAGTGACCAAAGATACAGACTACTGCTCAATGTCTTGACTAATGACCTGGAAAAATGAGCGAGCATGGCGAATTTACAAGAGACACAATGTTATTTGACAGTCAAAACAGAAGCCTGAGATAAGGTTGTGAAAAACTGCATACAGATCTAGCAAATGCTGTTTGAGTGGACAACACACACACACACACACAAAAGGAGGATACTCCATATTATGAAGTACAGCTTTGGAAGAAATCGTTTGAGTATTGATGTGGTCAGCAAAATGAGAACGTTTGCACAATGTTCAGAAACACTCTAAAAAGCTGACAAAGTATGAGAAGGTATTGGACAGAAAAAATAACTGAAAGCATTAAACCACTGTCTAAATCAATATAGTCTCACCTTCCAATTGGTGTTCTGTTCCAATTTTCCCATCACACAGAGATACATGCGAAACAGAAAGTGTCCAGAGAGGTATAACAGAAGAATTTCAGATGCAAAGTTGGAGTAAATCAAACTACACAAAACTTACAATGGGCATGCAAGAAAAATCTTAAAGCAATTAATTAAACACAAAAGATGCATGCATTCACAACAGGCAATGTTTCCTTCAGATGTACACCACATGAAAATCTGGCCTTATCCTTTGAGTGTGAGTCACAGGGAGTTTGTGTTCTGTGATAGCAAAGCAATAAATGACTCCTGATGACAATCATCCTACTTATCAGGGCCTGCAACTACTGTTTCTTCAAACCAATTAAACTGCTGTGTGCCAAGAATAATGATAAAACCAATTGCATCAACAACAAAGAATATCCTTCTCCACCTGGAAAATGTATGAAATGAAAGTATGAATGATATAAAAGGAGCAAACCTGGAGAAGTCAGCCCCCTGACAAATGATGCTGGGACAGTATGAAAATCAGCCCCATGTACAGACCAC
This sequence comes from Nettapus auritus, assembly GCA_011076525.1. Classification (NCBI taxonomy): domain Eukaryota; kingdom Metazoa; phylum Chordata; class Aves; order Anseriformes; family Anatidae; genus Nettapus; species Nettapus auritus. The sequence continues at coordinate 103,068,844 of CM021767.1, read as the reverse complement.
AGTGAGGGCCTGATCACCGCTTAGGTGCTTCCTGAGTGAACTTAATCTGCACTTAATTAGTACATAGTTTTCACATTGGTCCATTAGGAGTAAACTTCAGCCATAATGAATATTTATCAAAATACTCTCATATTTCTAGAGTTTGGCTTATGTTCAGCCTATTTCATTTTGTTTAGGAGTTCAGCTACTAAAAGAGACACCTACAGAGGCACAGTGGGATGAGAATTGTCCTCTGGAAATGCCTTCCACAGGTCTACAAAGAGATGGTAGGGCCACTGTGCATAAAATTGTAGGAACTTGGAACTACACTCACAAGAGAGAAACCTGTCTCAAAATTTCTGGGAAATGTCCTAACAAGATCTTGGAAAACAGATTTGGCATTTCCAGGATACATCCTTCTATTAGCCTGTAAGAATAAATACATGTTCAGTAGAGCTTGGATGAAGTAGTTTTAATTACTGCCTGATTTTATTTTCCACAAGATTCCAAAAGGGGTTCTTAACTCCCTTGTAAACTTGTCTTAAAACTGGAGAACCAATTACTTTTTAAACACCTGCTAGTCAGATAAGTCATTGCCATTTCACATCACTGCTATGTGGACTGTTTGCCACCACCATGCCTAAATCTTACCTAGGCAGCTACTACCAATCCTAAAGAATTTTAAATCCAGACAATTTTCTTTACAAAAGGACCATTTTCTTACAATTATATTTGGAATCAAGTGATTTAGAATGGTATAACTACCTTGCAGATCAAAAACCTGAGCACAACAGGTCTAAAGAGTGCTGGTCTATTACTACACCAACTACATCATACTTTGTGTGATGTCCCAGCAACTAAGACCATTTCAAGGAGAAAGGCCTTTTGGGCTTGACGGGTATAGCTGATTGCCATTTTCTATCTAAGAGAAGAAAGAAAATTATGCATTTGGCACATTGGGCAAAACATATTTGGGGAAACGTGTTTAAACCACTTATGGTGGTTTTTTATGGTTCTGAAGAACAAATTGACTGTTGCCTTGAGAAGGATTAATTTTATTCATTTGTTCACAAAAAGTTTGCTTCTGACATGTTCTAGGAAAATGTCTGCCCATGTTCTCTTCTCATATAGCAATTTTTTATAATTCTGACACAGATTCCAGTATGGGATAGTATGACAGCCACAATAACAGCCACAACATATTTTTTAAATTATGCATTCTAAGAAGGAAAACCTACTCACAAATAGTAACAAGAGTTTAATTTTCTGCATCACATTATAAAGCCTGACATTTTTTCTGTATTATGCACATTGATTCCATAGTATGGGAACGACAAACGTTTTGGGTATTCATTTTCAGGGGAAAAATTGGAATGAGGCCAGGAAACAACAGCTGGCCCTGGCCCAGAGTTATCTGCTGAAACATAAGGAGGGGCTGCTGGAAAATTACTGATCAATAAAACTTTGACTTTGAGAAGTTTCTTGTGTTGGAGATAATTAAAAAAAATCACTCTACATCTAAATAACCGAATGAAATTAAAAACAGCATGACGGGAACTTGAAAAGTTTTGAATAAAATAGCCAAGAAAGGTGGTAATCTAGGACATCAGAAAAATGGAGATTTATGGATATTTTATACATTTAATAACATCTTTTGTACTAAAGCTTTCGATTCAATTATCACAATGAAATAAACACTGGAATTTAGTTATTAGTTTAGTAGTGTATTCTATTTGAAAGTTTCTAGTGTTTATGTACGTGGAAAATGATCTGAAAACTCCCAGTATTGCTCTTTACCTTCGCGAACATCTAACACCCTCAGACTAAACTCCTCACACGCTCATCCACGGATCAGTTCCCTGTTAGATTCTCTCCATTCAGAAATAACAACCCGCTACAGAAATGGCATTGCCTAACACAGCAAACGGCAGTGTGTTATCTTGCTGGTTTGGGGCTACACATTGTAAGCATAGCTCTTTATCTCGACAGGAAGCTTCACAGTCTCTGTAGCAGCAGCAGTACATGAAGAGAAGAAGGGTGTGGAGCAGTGGAGTATCTCTCTCATTTAGGTTTCTCCAGAATGCCAAACTTCCGTAGGGAAGCTCATCCCACTAATGTAGGAGGCGACTCATTGCCTAGATACCTCTTCCACTAGTTGAGCTTTTTTCTTGCTTGTAGCTCCACGGATGCTCACCCCGTGTATCTGAGGCTTCCTACAATATTAATGCAAGTAGTTAAGTGATACAATCTGCATGAGCACAGGCCATCATTAAGCAGCTTGCTTATAATTACGGCATATGAGTGTGATAAAATATTTCAGTAAAGAGAAGACGTTGTATGCTAACCACTACAATGTGCTCAGTTATTAAGGGTGCATGTGTAGTGTCCTGTTCTGGGCTTGTCAAGGAGCATTTCAGCCTAAAGTATGTATAAATGTATACGTACATATATATGTATGCCATCCCCCTCTCCCACTGAAGGATAATTTCATTCTATATATAAATCATTATTGTTTATCAGGCAGACAATCATAGCTAGGTAGAGACCTAACGTGCATTTTTCATAGTTCTCCAATTTCAGATCTTTGTCCAAGGAAGGCACCGAGTCCTAATTAAACTCCTAACCGAGAATCTTCACATTACAAACTGTAAGGAAAAATTCAATACGTATCCATTAAGCCATGTTAAGCTGACAGAAGAATGCTTCAAAACTGAATTTGAGAAAAAATCTTACCCTGAAACAAAGTTCTTATCTGATTCTTTCTACAGCCTTTATTTTGACCAATAAAGTTCACACAAGACAGGATGGTTGCACCGCATCTTCCCACAGGTATCGCTGGTTAACCACTTGTCTGCCTTCTTTGCATTCCTGTCTTTTCTGTCCTCTCCCTTATTTCCTTCGTTCTTTTGGTTTGCCAACACTGATCAGATAATTATAGTTCTGCTGCTAGTGCTCCCTTAGCAGACACTGTTTCAGAATAAGAGTGCCTTTACTTCTAGAACAGAGTTTTCACATGAGGAATTACCCCACCTTACCTAATTGTACAGCTATAATTGTTCATGATTTCCCTACCAGTCAGTTTGTTTGTCTGTACTGGAATCATAAAATAAAATAAATTGATGGTTTCAGTACAAACACCTGACTTTCAAATATCTATCAGCCTTAATGCTATACAGCATAGAGCAAAGGAATGTATTTCACTTACACAGGGAATGGACGCTTTCAGATCAAATGCTTGTCTGATTTCCCAACTGTTCATTGATCTTGTAAGAGGTATTGCCTCTCTGCACCGGCTTTGCTGCTTGCATCCATCCCTAGCTCATCACAGGCTCACAGGTTTAGAAAAGCAGACTAATCAGGGTGGCCAGCAGCATGCTGCCTGCGGGACCCGAGGCTCTCTCACAACCTCCCCATGTCACACCACACCATTGGATAACCTGCTTATATGGCAGCTGCCGGGGAAGGAAAAGATGGAGATAAAAAGCCAGAAGTGCAGAGGTGAAAGGCACAGCAGGCAGAGCACTCGCTGAATTTACTAAACCACCAGCTGATGAAGTCTTTCCAAGCAGCAGTGCACCCTCGCACATTTCTGTCTCATTCCTTAGTGCCCCCTTCCCCTCTCTCTCCTCTAAAGACATGCAAAATGTGTGCAGGGTTCATGCTCTCTGCCCCGCGCGTTTCATTTTCACCATGCACATCCATTCCCGCTACCTGCTTCCTCATCTGCCATGGGCACTGGCCAAACAGCCCAAGAGCCCCAAATCTACACGTACCTCTTGCAATATAGACGTTTTCTGAAACTCGCCACCTCCCAGCACCACAATGAACTGCTCACAGATGAGTGACTTTAATGGTCCGCTCCCATAAACTGGGTAATTTTTCTTGGATAAAAGCAAGCTATATAATTAGAAAAGGGAACTAGTTACTTGTAATGAAAGCATAATCAAATCACCATTAAAGGGAAATTAGCTGCATTTATCTTAATTCTTGGGGCCCTACTGTTACCTCCTCATAGGAGAAGCTTCAGGAGGACAAAATTTACTTGGCAGTCCCAGTCACATTTGCTCCTCCTGTTTGTTCATGCAAAAGTGGGCCCTTTATTGTGTCTGGGCAGAGCAAGCTGCATTTAACCAAACAAAAGCCATTAAAAGACTATTTGTTTCATTTCCATAAAAAAAAAAGGCACACCTCAACTTGCATGGACGTCATTCAGCCCCAGCTGGCTGCTCTGTCCTCCTCCTGCTTGCGAGTCACCATTGATGGGACATAGCCATGGAAAAAAAAGAGGGGCCCAAGGGAGATGAGCACAAGCTTTGTGTCTAACTAGACCCGTGTCTGGTATTCCTGGAGAGGAATCCCCGCGGGACTCCTTCCATGAGCCTCTCTTGGTAATTGCAGCACAGGGAGGCCCTGGGGCTTTGGAGCCTCTTCACAAGAGGTTCATCAGAGCTGCTTGGGACCAGTGCTGGGAGACCTGTGTTTTCATCCTAATGGCGAGGAGAAAGGAACTGCTCCGTGTTTGGCGAGCACTCTCCCTTCCTTGTGGGGAAGGGAAGGGAAGATGTCTGAAGGCAGAGAGGTAGGCAGCTCACCCAGATAAAAGAGGTTTGACTGGACTCCCCAGAGCTTTTTCCAATCTTTAGCACCACACGACACAGAAGGACAGAATGAAGAGGAACACTGCTATATGCGATAACGTGATAGCTATTTCACCCCCAGGGACAGAAATGGAATTTAACGTTAACGACTGCAATGGTATGAAAAAAGAAAGTGTCAAATGCTGAGATTTTGCTACCAACCGTGATCAATAACTGCTTCAGTCCATCAACTACAGCAGCATTTATCCCTGCAGCAGGTACCAGTATTCATCAATATCATCCTTCAGCAGCAAAGCACAGATACACTTTTCATGCAGCAAGCTAAGCCAGACAAATGGCACTCAGCAGCGAAACTGAAATTCAATACCAGCCTCCCACACCGACACTCACCTTCCTAACCCAAACATGCCTCGATTTCTCTTCTCCCACCACAATACAGTTTGCATAAAATCTGCACCCAGAAGAGCACTTATGCAGCATCTTTACAATATGAACACAAAATATAACAGTACAACAGCAGATCTTCTCCTTATTCCTCTGTTCCGAAGTCCCCCAACCATGTGGGATATAAATAAATCCAAGTAATGTCTTACTAGATCTAGAAAAGTTGTGACCATCATGTTAGTTCCTGTCTACAAGCTTAATTACAGATTGGTCTGCCTGGACACACTTAGAATGCTTTTCATGTTTTAGATGAAATGGTTTAGATTTTTTCTCACAGAGAAAATCAGAGGAAACTGCAATTTTGTCCATGCTAATAAACTTTTTAACCATTTAATTGAAGAACTCTGACATCCACAACCACTAAAGTGGCTCCTTTAAACTTACCAAGAAGTTGGCTCATTGGAGGTTAGGTCTTTTGCTGGTTTCAAGGAAAACTACCCAAATATGGTAAACCTAAAGAGAAAATTCAATTTCAGTATTCTCAGGTAACATCTTAAAATTGCCAGCAAAATTTTTCTAAGACTCCATCCTCCAGTTCTCATGTAAGACTACTAAATGTTCAAAGCAAGACTTCTGCCCACAAGTTTTACTGAAAGTTGACAAAAGAAGGGCAGAGAATACAGCTAGGGAAAGAATAATAGGAAGGAAAATAAGATGGGGACAGAATGGGCAGGATCTGAGCAGAAGGCAGGACACCAAAGAGGATAGCAGTGTAAATTCGAGAACAAGTAATTGGGCAAAGAAGAGGACATAAAGTAGCAAGGGGGCAAATGAGAAGCCCCGTAACTGCCAAAACATAAGGCCTTTGCACACAGGACATATATTCCCTTGCCAATAAACAGACATGGAACTAGTTGTAAAGAATCTCCCTCCTACTCAAGGGAGGACACAAAATGGGTGAGTTTTTCTACTACTACCCAAGATGGGGTTATTTTCAGATAGTACAGGACTGTGCTGTGGATCCAAAGAGCTCTAGCCTGCTGATGTTCAGTGGCAATCTGTATTAAGTCCCATGACAGAAGCCTGCTCATTCCATTTTAAGTTTGGGGTTGTTGTTTGTTTACCTTAATTCACAGTGCTGTGTGCTCTGTGAGATACCACCTTTGTGGGCCGCGTACTTGGTGTACAGGTAAGGGCTGGTACAGAGACAGGTAGGGGAGGAAGCTGCTCCCTGTACTACTTCTGTTTCATTTGCTGCAGAGATGAAAACCTTGGGATGGAGGTGGATGGCTCTGCCAGAAAACAAACTCACAAACAAAAAAACGCAGTCTTATAGTTATGACAAATAACTGAACCTCTGGAAAACTGGTTTCTAACTCCATCCTGAGGTTCACGTGTAAGTCTCAGGAATTTACGTTACATATATTCCTCATATTTCTCCCCCACCTCAACTCAGTAATTTGCAGTGCGAGCTGCCAAGATGCTGAACATCAGGAGGTGCATCTGAAGTCAATGGGAGGTGGACATTCAATACACACTGAGCAGCAGAAAGGAGAAACAAAGGTCCCTGATTTAATGTTTAACACTCTGAAAAAAGAAAGCCTTATATTTCTCCACGGAGGTATCTAGGAGTGTTGATATTTTTCACTTCCTGGACATAAGACAAGATAATGCCACCCATTTCATAATGGTATTACACAGATAAAGTTGTTAATGTTTAGCAGGACAACAGCATTCCTGAAACGCTCTAACGGAAATTAATATTTTTTCTTCAATGGAGGACAGAGCTGTGCAGTAAGCTGTACATTAAAGTATACACGGAATAAGCATTAAAAGAAACATTAAATAGAAACGAAGAATTGGAAAGCTCTTGGAGTTTAGTCTCCTGCTGTCTCTGGCGACTACACCACATAAGCACTTTTATAAATTGATCAGGTTCCACTTTCAAAGCAGCTGGGCTTCCGGCCCTCCGTGCAGAAAAGTCATTCCATAACCTCAGTGTTCTGAAAATTCCAAATTTCCTAATTCCCAGTCTAAATTAATCAATGCCTATTTTAGACACGTCTTCCGTTTAAATAACAGTTCTCCACCCCTGTTTTCCCTCCTTTTGAGATGCCAAATCTCCTCTTAACCTTTATTAAAATAAACATAACAAATTCTTCTGGCCTCCTCTCATAAAAGCTTCCCAAAGGTCATCAACATACTCGGAGTTAGGGTTCCTCTGGGGAAACGAGATTACGGGTATGTCTTCTAAAACCATATCACGCTGTAGTCCTAAGACACAAAAGCCCAAAGGACCCCAAATGGAACAGAAGCACAGGCGGCAGCTGTAGCACGGAGCAGGTCTGGAGGCAGATGCTTGGGCCATGCAGTACTCAGTGACTGCATGACATGTGCGACTACGTCTAGATCCATCACGCACCTCTGTGCCCAGCAATTCCCAGCTTTTTAAGACAGATTTGCATTTCTCAATGCAAGTTTTCAGTAGGTGGGAGGGAGGGGTGAACTACAGTGCGTGAGACACTGATGTCTTCCCAATTTTTGAGTGGAATCGGTGAAGGAGGTAGCCTTGATTAGGTCAGCTGTCCTCCCTCAGATAAAATCCACTCATCTGTGCCTTACAGATAGAATGGTTGGTTTCGTCTCTGACAGAGACATGATATTAATCAAGGCACAATTGGTCAGTTTCGGCCTTTCCTTCATATGTTAATGAAAGCAATGACTTGGGGTTTTGAATATGAGAGAATATCCTAGTGACATGGAAGAATAAAAAGGCGACCTAAAACTGTAGCAAATTGCCAGGACAGTAATTTCTGGAATAGAGTAATACATTTCCAAAATTCTTTCTGTGAGAGTTTCATTAACTTTGAAAGGGGTATTATCTTTTTATTATTATTATTTTTAATGGAATAAATGCCTCTCAAACTCAAATTACAAAGGCAGTGGTTTGTTCACAGCATGGACCTAATTTCCACATGCATCATCCCAGCCCTAGTCCAAACACAGACCAAGAGCTTTACGGGCTGAGACGATAACATCCTGAGGTTGATTCAGAGAATTCATCACTCCATCTGGATGCTGAAGTTGCTGAACATGACTAAATTTGGTGATGCTGAAGAGAAAGGTGAGAAATGCCATCACTTCACGCAGACACCCCGCGCTGCACAAAGACATCTGTGGCCTGAGCTAGCCCGAGGCCTGACGGGCAGGACGTCTGTGATCCGCTGCCGGGTCTTGTATGCTGAACGTCGTGACGAGCAGCACAAACCCGCTATCTTATCATTTCTTCCAGGACTGGGGCACTATGAGCGCAGACAAATCACGCACCCATCCAAGCAGCGTTTTGGAAGCACAGCAGCAATTGACTCATGGTTATTCACTGGACAGTGTTTTACCATTCATGTGCAGCAGCACGAACCTAAAATTCCGGTGTCTGTGTATTGTGTGCCTGACCTCTTCAAAACTAACTCCAGGTGAAATCAGGAGGGGGGGGGGGAAGTAAATATATCGATCGTGCTGATGTCAAATGCTTGTCCTTCATCCCATCGGGGGGGAGGGATATTAACTCTTTGTGAACAATTTTGTGTCGCCTGGATCCTAGGGAAGGGGGGGAGTTTAGCAGTGGTGGATTCTGCGATTCTGTGAATTACAGATGGCTTTGGAAAACCCGTCCCTGAAGAAAGCTGTGAGTCCCTGCGGGTGGAGCAAGAGCTCATGACCAGAAAAAGCCCCTCCGGCTCCACGGCGGGGGGACAAACAGGGACGTGTGGCAGACCCCACCGACCCGGGGCACTTTGTCCTAGCCCCGAAGGAGCAAAACGCCCTTTGTTGGGGCACCTGGGACAATAAATAAATAAATAAATAAAAGAGGATTCGGACAAAAACCCACCCCCCCCCCCCCCCCCCCCCGGCCCCCCCCCCCGCCCCCGCCCGGCCGGGGGTGGGGGGGGGGGGGAGGGTTGTAGCAGCATCTCCATGGCGACAGTGACGTCACCTCACCCTGCATCTCATTGGAGGAAACCCCGTGGCCCCAGCCGCAGCCCACGGGCCAACCGAGCTTTGCGCCCTGCCCGCTCTCGCCCCCGCGGCGGCGGCGGCGGCGCGCTGCGCTCCCATTGGCCGCCGGGCGGCGGAGGGGCGGGGCTTGGCGGCGAGGCCGGGCGCTGATTGGCCGCGTGGGCGCGGGCCCAGCAGCGGCTAGGCTTGCCTGCGCCGCCGCCCTTCAGCGCTGCCTCCCTCCCGCCCTCCCGCCCGGCCCGGCAGCGGCTCCTTTCTCTCCGCCACCGCCCCGCGCCCGGCAGCCCCGCGGCCG
>CM021767.1:102859597-103059171 GCA_011076525.1 Nettapus auritus | reverse complement strand
CCTTTCTCTCCGCCACCGCCCCGCGCCCGGCAGCCCCGCGGCCGCCGCCCGCCCGGCCCGGCCCGGCCTCGCCTCAGCGCAGCGGCCCTCAGGTGAGCGCGGCGACCCCCGCGGCCGTTGCCCGAGCGTGGCGAGGCGACCGTTGTGAGGCGGCCGCCCGGCCCCGCCTCGCCTCGGCGTCCTCCATTTTGTGAGCCCGGCGCTCGGCGGCGTTGGGCAGCGGGAGGTGCCGCCCGCCGGCGCCGCCATTTCGCACCCGGCGGCCCCGCGGCTCCCTGCCCGCGGAGCTCGGCCCCAGGGCCCCGGCCCTCCGCGAGGGGCTCCTCGGCCTCCGCGGGGCGATGCCCGGGGGAAGCGGGGGGGGCCCCGGCCCTGCCTGGCCCCGCCGCCAGGAGGCGAAGCCGCCCCCGGCCCCGAGGCTGGGCTCGCCTCGCCGCTTTATTCCTTTATTTTAATACCGTTTTCCCTCAGGGAATGGCTCGAAGCGAGGCCCGCCTGGCTTGCAGGGACTGGGTAGCCTCCCGAACCTCCTCGATCCCTCTCATGAGGGAAAGGTGAGGGGAAAAGGCCCGCCCCGAGCGAGCGATGGGTTCCCGGCTCGCTGTGCCTCCCCTCGCTGAATTCCCAGCCCGTCCCTTCCCCAGCAGCCGCTCCCCTCAGCCCTACGTGGAAGGGCGGGATGATCCCGGCCCATTTCTCCGAGATGGGCAGGGGGAGACACTCCCTGCATTCCTGCTTCTTAGGGCTCTGCGAGGGGTCATATACAACATGCGTTAGCGTTTGTGTGTGATGTTTGCTGTCTTTTTCTCTCGCAGCTTTTGAGGTGCGTTCTCTCGTTGGGAGCGTGACGTCCCCAGCTTCTCCTGCCCTCGCTCCCGTTCCTCTCCCGCCACCATGGATAAGACCGAGTTGATCCAGAAAGCCAAGCTGGCCGAGCAAGCTGAGCGCTACGATGACATGGCCACCTGCATGAAGGCAGTAACTGAGCAAGGTGCCGAGCTGTCCAACGAGGAGCGCAACCTGCTCTCGGTGGCCTACAAGAACGTAGTGGGGGGGCGGCGCTCTGCCTGGAGGGTCATCTCGAGCATCGAGCAAAAGACAGACACCAGCGACAAGAAGATGCAGCTTATCAAGGACTATCGGGAGAAGGTGGAGTCTGAGCTCAGGTCCATCTGCACCACCGTGCTGGTGAGTGGGGTTTTTTTCTCTTCTGTTTTTTTTTTCCTGAGAGAAAGAAATAGCATTTGTGTGTGCTGCTTTGTGAGGAGTAGGACTGGGAACTTGCCTGGGGAATATGTGAAGTGTAACACTGGGGTAGGGGAAGTCAGTGCAGTAACTTCTGCAACTGTTACATGTGTTAGGGTGAGGAAGGAGATCATCTGCACTCTGCTGTGGGTGCCATATGTGCAGAGGTATTTGAGGTATGCTCGGTTGTGTTTGAGATCCATGTTGGATGGAGCGATCCATATGCAGTGTTGCACTAGGAAGCTGCATAGATGCTGAGAATTCAGGCTTGTGCCTGTTTGCTGTGGCTGCTTGGCTATTCATAAGTTGAAAAGAAAATGAGAATGACCTGAAGAAATAAAGGGCTGAGCTAATAACTTGTTAAAAGCATGGTGGTTCACTTAATTTACTACTTCATGTGATGAAAAACACTCTTTACGGGGTCTTTAAGAGACATTTTGAGATTTTGGATTTTGTTAATATATATAAGATAATTTTGTGGAGTAAAACGTCTTCACAGGAAATGAGAGAATGTGTAGAAACTGGCTTTGTCAGATTCAAAGTGATTTCTCAGGGCTTCTTCAAGATGAACTTGCTGTATGTGGACTAATGCAAAACTAAAATTTGAAGACAGGCGTAACAGACCTGAGCGTGCACCGAAGCCCAGGAATAAATCCACGTACGAGCAGCAGAATTCCAGATGCTTTTGATAGTGGAAAGCGTATTGCAGCGCAGCAGGAGTGGTACAGACCTGTGTCAGCAGCGTGGGGGGTGCTGGACCCTGTTCTGCATGGCCAGGCTGCAGGAAGCTGCACGTGTGTAATGCAGTAGTAATTGCACGGCAGACAGTCTTCAGTGGTTTGCTCCTCTTTTTTTTAAAGTGTTTAATTTTTTATGTCTAGTATTGCAAACATGAGAAGGGGAAGAAGCAAGGCTATAAGGAAATAAACAACTTTTGAGATAAGTGTATCCTAAATTAGGATGGGGAGACCTGAATTTAAATTTGACTGGTCTGGAAGTAGCTGAATATGCTTCTTGATTTGTGTTCTGGCTTGTGTGTAAGGGCTGCTTTGGGTTGTTGAAAACACCTCTATGCTTCCTTGTGTGCTGCCGCCTGGATTTTTCTCTAAAACAGTCAAAATGAGTTGCCTTTGCTTGAAAATTATTTGAAGATGTATTAGCTTAACGAATCAGCTGAGTTTATTCCCTAATGTATTTAAGAGTCCCCATTTTTCAGAGAGGCTGTTTCTTCAGTTACGGGTGTAGCTAGGTTGCCAAAGCTTCACCTTGGTGAAAATGAGGCAACTTGTCACAGGAAATGAGAATCAGTGCCCCACACGAGGCTCACGCTAGCCGTAGCGTGATAGGGTGTCGGTGTGTATGCCGCTGTCATTTGTCTCCATCTCCTTTGGATTCACTTGGGGCCTGGCCATAAAGCTCGTTCTGCAGGCTGTTTAATCTCCCTCTGTCCTTCTGCGAGGTAATAGCTCCCAGGAGGAGGTTGTGCACAACACCTCATTGCTGTGCCGTCCTAACGAGGAGCCTGTGCTTCTGGGGGGAGACGGAACGCCTCTGGGCGATAACGGCAGTGAGCCGTAGCACCCAGTGGCCGCGCTGAAGTATCCCAGTTGTATCAAACGCTGTACGGCAGGTAGCGCGGGAGCTGTGCTAACACAAACCTTGAATGTCGGGAAAGCAGGCTCTTCCTGTCCTAGCCGACTTCTTCTCTACCTTCTGGCCTTTTTCCCTGTTACCAGCCGTGGCCCCGTCGGCAGCTTCATCCTTTCCCCCTTCCCTGGAAGGCTGCAGGAAGCGGGGAAGACAAACCTCCAAATCAGCATGCCTCTCCTGCTGTGCCCTGCTGGCAAAGGTGTGCCGCCTCTGCTGGGAGGGGGTGACAGCTCCTGCAGGCCTCCACGTTTCTCCTTTCCCTTGGAGGACCGTGTGCAGCTCCGTGCTGCTGCTTTCCTCCTCCATCTACCTACTGCTCCTACGATCCGTGAGTCAGCAAGAGAGAGGCTGAAACTCAAGCGTTTCAGCCCACAAAAGACTGGTCTCTTAAAGCCGAGCCACAGAGCGCTTCTGACTCCTTTGAATGGTCATTCCTTACTAATGCTGCCAGAACTGCTGCCAGCTCTTCAGATCTGTGAACCTGACTCTCAAAGATGCTTCTTTAGTTCTAGGAAGGCAGCTCAGCTGAAGCAGCTGCTGGCAAACAGCACGGAAAGGTCGCTTGTCGGCTGGAGCATTTGAATTCAGCAAGGGTGGTTGCTGGGTGGAGTGTGGCTGCTGTTAGTCATACCAGCAGTTTTTTTCAAAAGCTTTTTTTTTGCTTACTGGCGTGGCACGGCTTTTCAAAACCAAGTCTGTCTGCTGTTGTGGAAACCGTCCTTTAGAAATACGTGTGCTGGTGTCACGAGCCCCTCCTGGTTATCGACTGAAAAGGCCGTAACACTGAATCTGCAGTTACTGTTTTCCTGTAAAGAGTGCCTCAAACCAATTAAAGGCACTATTTTAGGCTATGGCTTGATGAGGAACTTAAATTCCATCACCACTAGAACATAGCCATCCAAAATTAGGTTGGTAAATGTATGTAATAATATATACTGTGTGCATATACATAACTACACGTTTACTAATTACGTAACGAGTGCACGCTCGGTGGTCGTGGCAGGATGTTATATTCCATCTCATGCCAGGCAGTGGAGACGTTTCTTTACTTGTGTGCCTCGCAAGTAGCAGCTGATGCGATCGCAGTGCTTTTTCCCTGCTCGTTGTATGACTGGTCTTTCAAGTGAGAGTGGCTCTTCAGCGAAGAAATGGTACAACTGTCAAACAACCTGCATGAAGTGCTTTATTTGAAAGGTATCCTAGCGGGTTTTATTGAAGTTCCTTATTGATGGACTAATTCTTCGGTAATGTAGAGAGTTAATGTTGAATTGTCCCTTAGGAATCACAGTCCGCAGCGTTCCCGAAACTCTTGTTCCTGGATAAATAAACAGGTTGGCAACTTTACTTTTTTCAAGGTACAGATGAAAAATGAAAAAATATGTGGAACTTGGAACAAAGAGGGTATGATAGCAGGCTGATGCTTTACTTTGTAGATACCTGGTGACTTTAGTGAGCTCACGCTTTCCAGAAGGGGTAACTTTTGAAGGGGAGACCCTCTGGGGATGCAGAGAGGGACTGGTTTGAAAACCTCAGTCCCTTTGCATTTCAGTAACTGGCAAAATGTTCAAGGTCCTTCATTCTTTAGGGAGAGCTAGTACGGTGAAAAAAAGACGCCAACCCTTGTCTGGAAGCAGTTCACCCCCCACCTGCAACCTGGGGGTTTCTTCCACGTGTGCTCAGCGTGTTGCATATGGTCAGTGTCTTGGTCCCAGCATGGCTTGAGCTCTTCACGGAGCAATAGAGGTTGAGATTTGATGACTACGTGCTTGTGGTTTAAAACCTGGAGAAGATGCAGTGGCTGACGTCTTATTAAGGCTTGGAAACAACTGGGTGTTGATGCTGTACTCCTCAGGTCTCTAGCTGAAACTCAGAAGGTTCTTAATCTCTTTTTAAAGAGGATAGCTGCATATATGAGCTTCTCTTTGTTGTTTCCAAACATTTTTTTTAGGATGTCCTCTGCAGAAGGCTCTGTGTGGCACTGTCAGACCCAGTATTTCCAGGAACGAGTGAGTGCGTTGTGAGCTCCTAGAACGGGACTCGCAGTAACATTGCTTGTGCTCAGGATGCTTTTCTGTGCCCCACGGCGGTGTCTGCAATAGTCTTGAGCCGTACGGTCTATCTTACTTCAATTTTTACTGTCTTAAGGTTGAGAGGATGCTTGTAAATGTTTGATCTTGAGCGAGATTGCAGCGCTAATTGTCGAAAGCCCGGCGCAGCGTATTGCTCCTGCCAGCTCCCCTTTCCTTCCTTCCTTCCTCCTCCCCCCAAGGTTGCAGTGTTGCTAATACTTCTGCTTTGTGTAATTAAGAGACTAAGTGCTAATAATAAGGGCGAAATCTACATCCATTTCTTGCTTCGCCCCCTTTGTAGATCTCTTCTAGAGTTAATCCCTTTAATTAAAAAGTCAAAAATCAAACCACATTAGAAAAAGCTGCTTTTGGCGTGACCTTCAGCAGCACAACTTCAGAGCTTCGTTGGAAATGGAGCTGGTGCCGAAGTCAACAGACTCCTCGTGAAGGAAAATATTTGATGTTGGGTGACGAATGTGCTTCGAACATAAGCTGCTGCTTCACCACGGTTACCTTTGGCCTACAGAAAAGTGAAATTCTGACTTCTATTTTAAATGTAGTAATCTGTTAGGTTGAGTAAGCATCAGCTTTGTGCTACTATGTGAATAATTCAGGATGTTGTGTCTTGTAAGTGAATCCTAATTCTCTGCCTGCCTATTCTACAAGAACTGCCAAAATGTATGCAGAAATCCAGTGTTGTAGAGGTGATTAAAAGTGTATTAGGGTCTTTTAATGACGGGGACGATGTAGGATGCGGTTCCGTTGTGAAGATCAGGTATGCTAACCACTGAAGTTAATGCTACTTTTGGACTTGAATTAATTGTCCTGATAGTAGTTGGGACAGAGTCTGAAGTCGTTCTCTGCCTTCCTTCAGTTAAAGCAAATGCTTTTGACTCGTCCTCATTAAGAAACTGACTAAAAAACTTGCTACTTCGTGGCTCGAAGCCAGCCCTTAGATTGGGAACACTACTTTTTGGCAAACCCACAATTGCGGAGTTAGCATTAAATGAATGTTTGAAGTTCAGATCGTGAGTTCTAAATTTAACTTATTCGTAGCTGTTCCTTGTATTGTGACATTTTTTTCCTTTTGTTAGAATCTGTTGCTGGAGTACTACGCTTCCCTGCGAGGAAAACTGAATCCATCTCTAGGAAAGTTACAGAAATAAAGCCTAGGATGCACCGAGGTTCTTGAAGCAGCTGAAAACTGTTAGAGCCCAACTAAAAATAGTCCCAGGAATGACGGTGGTAGCTGAGGCCTCCGTCGCACGCAGTCATCACTTGCTGCATACCCCCACACCCTCCAGCCAGATGCTGAATTTCTAAAATACATCAAAGTGGTGAGAGATCCGAGATAAATGGCTGCAAGGTATCCTGTCTGAGGCTCTGAAAGCTGGTGCCTCTATATTTGTGCGTGCGGTGTCACTTCCTTTTTCAGAAGCTGCTGGGGTGAGTTTAGATCACTGATTCGATTCGCGTGGTTATAGCAGTCTTGAGGCTGGGGTTAATTAATGTCTGTTGGAGGTAGGAAAGCATGAAAGCCAGCTTGTCTGTTCTTCAAGGTTTTAAGAAGTGGTCAGCGCCACTTCTGCAAAGTCATGCCTGCCAGCAGCGCAGAGAGACCTCTCCAAACGTTACCATCCTGCGAGAGGCAGGATGCGGAGCAATTGAAAAGAGGAAATCATACTGCTAATGCAGGTGACCCAACTGTTGAAAGTAGGGCAGCCAAAGCTCCATCCATCTCCAGTGTCAGATCCACTTTTTAATGAGGTTAAGCTATAAATTAACTAGCATGGCTGCAGTCGAGGCTATTAAAGCTTTGTTTGTACTGTACCGCAATCTACTTGTACGTTGAGAATTATTAAACTCGGTGGAGGTCACTTATTGCCTTGGTGGCCTTGAGCAAATAGATGTACTCGCTAGCTAGTACTGCCAGCGAAGGCACAAATTCTATTTGTTCTGTTGATACAGCAGCGCTTTTAATAGACTTCTTAAAATCACCGTCACCATTACCTGCCAGCAAGACAACTACATCAGGAAATGATACGATGGATGCCTTTTTGAGGTAAAAAGAAGTCTGTGTACTGAAGATACAGGGCAGGAGCCTGGCCTTCCGTGCTCAGCAGTGCGGAGTATCAGGCATTCAGAGGGAGGCAGTGAGGAAAACTGAGGGCAGCACGGTAAGAAGTCCATGGATGTACTTCTTGATGAGTTTGCGAGGTGGAGATGCGGTAAATGAGACCGTTCTCAAACACTTGAGGCACTGAATTTCACACAGCTACACCAAGTTCATGGGTCTGGTGTTGACAGGTTCCTCCTCTCCTCATCCTGTGTCCCAGGAGGCCAGAGCAGTACCACAGTGCTCCAGGTGAGCACACAGCTGTCTCGTGAGCTTGTAACTCACTAATTCACTTCATACAGCTGAAGTTCATGTGAACTGGGCACCGCAGACATAGCAGGCACTAAAAATAATTGAAGTGCTTGGCTTGATGTCCTGTGGCTCTGTGTGCCCAGCACAACATAGGAGGTGTAAAGACCTGTGAACTGGGAGGTGCTGAATTAGCTGTCATCTTGCTTGTGCCTTGTGCTTAATTTCTAAAAGCAGTGAAGTGTTGGAGTTCCCAATTTCTGTTGGAGTTCCCAATTTCTGATCTTGAAGGTCTTTACCTTGCTCTGGTGGTCTTCGTCTGGCCTTTAATACATACAGCCCATCCGCTGGGGCGGCTGGATGTAGGAACCATGATAGGCTCCAACAGAAAGCTCTTTTGGCTCTGATACTAGATTTCCCAAATACGCTGGACACTGCCTTATCAGGCTGACACCCTCGTATTTCCTGCATCGAACTTCTTCAGGAAGTTTTTGTGTTGACCGCGCTTTGCAAGATTCTTGTAAGCAGAAATTGTTTTGAAGTGGAAGCAGCAGGCAGGGCCTGAGCCCAAAAGTCAAGGTTCACTTGCTGTGGGAACTTGTTGCAACGAGGTTATCTGGGAAGCTGGCTTTTAGCTCTGGTCTCGGAGGGTAGGCTTCGTAGCTGGAGCTCGTGTGCCTTGTAGAATAACCTTACTGGCAGATTGCTAATATGCCAAATGGAAAAATAGGTGTTTTTGTTTCCTTCAAGTTAATGGAAAGCTGAGCGGTATAAAAGGCTCTTCCAGCAGCACAAAACAGCGGGAGGGAAGCACATCTAAATCTTACTACACTTCTGGATTTGGGTCCTAAGAAGCCTCTGATCCAGGCTCCCAAACTGCAGAGCTGAAGCAAGTCAAACTTGGATTGCTACCCTACAGAGTTCATTTTACAGCGTGAAAGGCTGGCTTTAGAAACGAGGTATTTACTCAGGAGCAACTTAAACCCCGCTAGCTCCTACTTGCTGCTGTTCGTTTTGAGGATTTAGTCTTGTGTCTCAGTAACCTCAGAGCTTCTGTAGCTGCAAAGCACAAATATTTTTTAAATGTGAATTTCAGACAGTGTTGGACTACTTAAATCCATCATGTTATGGAAGATGACAAATGGAGGATGCTGGAGGAAACTTCCAGGTGGTCAGGGCTCTGAAGGGAAGGACTTGTCAGTGACACGTGTTTGCCAAGGGGAAAATAGCACTCGAGTATTTGGAGGAATTAGAAATCTGGAAAATGCGATCGTGGAAGAATGCTAGAATCAATTTGAGATAAATCTGTGGGACACTAAAAAGCTCCTGAAAGCTTTGGCTGTGCTGTGCAGCTGTCACTTCAGCAAAACCTGAAATTATTGAAAAATGGCTTTTGTTTTCGAAGGCTCATTCCTACATTTGGCAGGAGGAGAACTGGAGAACTTCAGACCTCTTCCATAAAATCGTGCATAATCCTTTGACTTGGGGTTGTTGGTTTTGTGTGATGAAAATCTATAGAGAGGAGAAGCTGCATTTCCACACGCTTCTCATTCCTGGCTTACGTAGTTCTTCGGGGACCGTAGAGCTGCTTGCTTTAGGAGGAATGTAAGCACGGAACGTAAATGCTGGATGAAATGAATCCTGGCCCCAGCTGGGAATGGTGTGGGCAGGCGTGCTGCTGCAGCTGAAGCTTCCAGTGCATCTGCGAAGTGGGATTCCAGATCCTTTGTTCGGGGCCAATCCCAACTAGTGACTGCCAGTTTTTCAAACTATGCAGACAAATACTCGGAACCAAATGGAAAAGATGAAGCAGATCACCCTCCCCGTTTCCGTGGCAGGTATGCTTGCCTCTGCCCTCAGCAGTGCTTTGTCAGGATGTCTGAAGCCATCGGAAGGCCAGGGTATAGGAAAGGCACACACCTTATTCAATATAAAAACTGAAATACTCGTGTCGTAGGAGGTCTGCAACCACGTAATGTTCTCCCACAAGGAGCTGATGCACAGAGCTCGAATCCAGACGGATGGAGAGCTTAGCTCTGCTGAATTACGGGTCTGAAGGTCGAGTGGTGGTGCTGTAGCAGGGGGGACTCTCCTGTCGAGAAACCAACTGGTGAGCGTTAAAACACACCTAGCTTGCAGTGAGTCACGCCGTGGGCTTTGGAATGACTGACTGCGACTTGAAACAGTCGAGGGGCCTTAGTCCCAATTTACTAGGTGGTTAAAACAGGCGGACATCTGGGAGCGCAAGCATTACTGAAAGGGCTGAGCCTGCGCTGCTGGGGGGTGATGTCAGATATTGGGACACCCGATATTTGCACCGCTTAAACTTGCAGGTGATAATTGTCTTAGGGGAATATCTGGGTCTGAGCCGTGTCACCAACTTCTTGGCTTTATTCTTTTTGACTGCAGTTGGTAGAAACCGGTCCCATGTGTTGCTTACAGGTGCCTTTCCTCAGACTGCATGGGCTTTGAGAAATGCCTCAGAGGCTTTCTCCAGGTGTGCTTGTGTTGTAGACCTGGCTGAATTGATGCGGTGTCGCACACTTGTGTGGTGTCTGTTGGCTTCCAGCTGAGGCTGAGTGCTGTTGAATCCACGTTCAGAGCGGTGAGTTAACCTGCTAAAAAACAAGGGGTGTTGACATGCACTCTACACCAGTTGCTTTTTTAAGGTACCTTGCATCAAGAATAGATGTTTTTGGAAACGGTTTCCTCACTGGCATGCCACCATTTGGCCAGTAAGCCTCTGCTGCTACAGGCAAGCACAGCGCTAAGTAATGAGATCCTTGCTCTCACCTGCGTAACAGCTGTGCAGTGCTTACAATAAATAAAAGCTTAAAATAAAGAAAGCTCAGCGTCACCTTGGGAAGAGAAAGGATGCCTTGGAAGCACTAATAAACCGAAGCTAGGCTCTGAAAGGCCGGAAAATAGGTGCTGTGGGTGGCAGCACCTCTGCTGGCAGAGCCGAAGGGTGTCTGGACAGCAGAGAAGTTGGGAGCAGCTGAAGCTGGTCTCTTTATTTCGTGGGGTTTAACTTCTCCCATCGCGGTGTTGGGTTAGGAAGGAGGAGTACCAAGTTCTTAATACTATATGCACAGATACCGATTAGTTTCTTTTCCTGACAAAGAGATTGTCCAATTCTATTGGGTTTTCTCTTCTGCAAATGAGTTTTTGTTGTGCTAGTCAAAGCCTAGCACAGAATTTCGTCTTAAATTGCCAAAGCCTGCAAATACAAATGGCTTCCCCACAAACGATTATCGTATTTGCTTCTAAAGAGCAGCACGTAGAGTCCTACAACCAAAAGACGGCAGCGGAGTAAGTTGTGAATAACTCGGAGTAAGATGCATGGGTGAAGGAATGTTGCTGAAGCAGTCCTACTTGCAAAACGGAGCTTTAAATAAGCTTTCTTCACAAAGCCCTGTGCCAGGGTTTTGAACACCAGTGCGCTTCTTGTGACAGATCAGGCAGCAGCTTAAGCAGTTTATTTTTGGAAGCAGGCTTTTGGGGAACGTTGCTGCTCGTGGTGTCTTTCTGACAGAGCACAGGCAATGATGTGCCGTGCCAAGCTGTGATAAAAGGCAGTGCAGAGCTCTTAAATAGCGTGGTGCTGGTGATGTCGATGCTTACGGCAGGCTTAGGTCATGTCTCGGTGGTGGTGGCATCGTAAATCTTTTGAGTTCGGAGTTGAGTTTTCCACACGGAGAACTTCTGGAGGTGCCTAGGTACGTGGTGTCTTGGTAACTTTAGCTTGCTTTGAACAAATAGACCTTCAGCTACTGGTCACAAGTAGTTTGTCTCTGGAGCCGGTCTGGTTCGTGTTCATCCTCTGGTGCTGAACTGGGAAACGTGAAGAGTGTGGGTATTAGTTAATGGGTTGGGATATGTGTGTGTAGATCTGTCCTGATGGATTCCAGAAAGAAAATCACGTACCAGATGATGCCGTTGCTGGAGGCAGTGAACGTTTCAATGTAGTACACAAGAATCTATCTTCTAAAACTCGCCCTTGCTGTCGAGATTTGTTACAGCCAAGTTGTGGGAAGAGAAGTAGGGCTCCAAGAGCAGGAGCTATGTCTCTGCCGCTTGAACCCGCCGCGCAGTCAGGCTGTACAGAAGGTACTGAGTGAGCGATGTGGTTGAACTTGATGGCTCGGTTGGGTTTGCCTTTAAAACAGGCTTGGCTTGGGGTGCGGGTGATGTTCCTGAACACCAGGCAATAGGAAACATGTGAAGTGTGGCTGGTACCTGAGTTGTAGGGCTGTGTGTGTGGTGCAGGTAAGGAAAGGCTGGCCGGGTGCACACAACAAATAATTATGAAGGAGCTGTCTTCAGGGAGCTGCTGTGTCTATCCCAGGTACTCCAGGTAGAGATACGGCTGGCATATTCCTCCAGGGCTTGCTTTCCAGAAAGCTGACGTGATAGGGAAGTGATGAGAGCAGCTGAACTCGGTGTTTCTGGCTCAGGTGAGTCGCAGCGGCCTGGTGCTGTGACACTTAACCATCCTTGCTGCTAAGCAGGGAGGGAATAGATTGGTTTTTTTATAAAAGGACAGTATCAGTTGGGAAGGAGCAAAAAGGAGAACCAGAGAAGGATGGAAAAGTGCGATTGAAATGTAATTTTCTCTTGGCACGTAAAGGAGTAAGTCCCCCTATGGGGGGAGAGAATGTCACAATGGATTTCAGCTTTAAAGGGGGAAGAAGGGGATTGCTGCCAGGTTCCTGGCTGGCTTCTTCAGGGAACTGTTCCAGGGACCAGCAGCTCTTGTCGCTGGCATTTCTTTAAGACATAAATAAAGCCACCCTTCTGTAGGAGGGAGAAGGAGTGTTGTTTATGGGGATGCAGTGGTATACGAGGGAAAGCGTTAGCACAGTGCAAAGGTAGAAGTGAATTAAGACATGTAAGCAACACGAGTGGGGAGGGAGAGGGGAGGTCTTGTCCCAGCACGAGAGGCGCAGCGTGCCTCTTGAGAAGAACAGCTCAATATCAAGGAAGCGGCAGATCCCAGCAACAAATTGTCACCGTGCAAACCTGCTCCAGAGCAGTCACGCTGAAAACAAACGGCCTGATGTGAGAACTTCTGACTCCTGCTGCTTTGTGCTGCTCGTGGTTCTGAGTCGCTCAGCAGCAGGGCAGGCTGCCGGCAGACGGCGGAGGCGCAGCTCGAGCATCGTGTGGCAGAACCTACGGCACGTTTCACTTCGTGGAGCAGGTAACTGCTGGCTGGTCAGGCCTCGATTTAGAAGGTGCTAAGAGCTATCGCAGATCTTAATCATGGTGGCAACTGTCTCTTGATACAGAACTTTCTGACCCACCACCCCAAAAAAAAGACGGGCGCGCTTGTTTTATATGAATACGAAGGCAAACTGCTGTGGTAGGAAGCTGTCAGAATCATTCAGGTAGGAGTGCCTGGCTCTGTCTTCAGGTAAAATTTTTCAAAAATTGAGGTGGCTGAGGTCTCCTTCATTGTTCAGACCACCAGTTTTCACTTTTCCTACTGCAAACTGGTGTTTAACATGCGAGTTCATGACCGCTTGCTGTCTGATGGGAAGGCAGAAACGCCGGAGCGGGGGAAGATAGAGAACGGATGTAGGAAACCTCGACTTTTCTTGGCTGTTACTGATTGCAGCAGTGTCGAGGACTGCCTGACAGTCCTGATAAATGATAAAAAATAATTTATCCTACCATGCATGTCTACTCTCACTGCCCCGCTGACGTTTCCCTTCTATTAGAGGGGCGGGTGAGGTGGGTGGTGAGACACGGTGGTGATGTCCCGAGATGAATGGCTCGCTAAGTGTACCAAGTGCATTACGGATTTGAAGCGGTCTGTGTAGATAAATTGGCTTCGCTCCCTCTGGTTTTACTTTCTTTTGCATCCTACACGACTGATAAACAAGAAATCTTGTTCCGTTTAAGGCTGTTTTGAAAAGGAAGGCAAAAAGCACCAATCTGGAACTAAGATGCTCTGCCCTAGCTGATGGAGGCACAGAGCTTTTACGTGTGGTGTGCGAAGGGTTTAGGAGGCCCCAGAGAGGAACTGGGAGTGGGAGCTGCTGTCTGGGCAGCTCCACTCCTCCAGCTGAAGAGCACGTAGGAAATCCATGGATGTAACCTGCTCTTTGCTGTTTGAAAACTGCAGTTCATTCCAAGCAGCAGCTTTTTTCTGAAAGATCCTCGGACATCTGCACAGAACCAGCAGTTTTCAGACGTGCATGGTGCAGGCAGCTCTTCAAGGACACGCCGGCACGCTGTGTGTATCCCTCTGAAAGGCTCCCCGACCATCAAGGGAATCAGCAGCTCCTCCAAATGCAGCGTTGTCCACAAACTTACCTGTGTGCGCTCATCTCCTGCGTCTGGGTTGTTGACAAAAGCACCGAAGAGAGCTGGCCCTAAAGCTGGGGAGCACCACTGGTGTCTGGCCGCCAGCCTGACAGCCCATTTCCTACAGCTCAGAACCTGACCCGTCAGCGAGTCGCTTGCCCGTCGTGTTTTCTACCTGTCCCCTGTGTGCTGGGCATTTTGTGCAGAAGGATACTGTCAGAGACCGTGTCAGAAGCTTTCCTAAACCCCCAAAACCCACATCTACTTTTTTCCATTCATCCACCAGGTAGGTAACCTTGCCACAAAGGGATGTGAAGTTAGGAAGCCCTGACTTTCCCTTCCTGAACCTGCTCTGGTTTTGAGTGATGACTGCATTGTCTTTCAAGTCTCTTTCAATAACTCTCAGAACAATCTTCTCCTTACCTTTACCAGGCACTAAAGTGAGACAGACAGGCCTGTAATTACTCGCCCTCTCTTTCTTGCCCTTCTTGAATAACATTTGTCAGCTTGCAGTCAACTGGAACCTCTCCAGATTCCCAAGACCATTGGCAAATAACCGAGGGATGTCTCGGAGTAGTATTGGCTAACTCGTTCAGCGCCCTGGGATGAGTCTTATCGGGCCACAGAGGCTCGTGTGCACGCAGCAGCAAATCCTGCCCGGGTTTCTGTCAGTGGGAGCTTGTCCCTCCGTGGCTGTCGTGATCCAGCCATGGCCCCTCGGGGGTGTTAGAGACGGAGGCGAAGAAGGCATTACGTGTCTCTGCTCTTACCTTAGCAATACTGAGAGGTGACTGAGCTCACCGAGTAACAGCGGTGTTTTCTTTAGTCCTCCTCCTGCTGTCAACAAACATAAAAAGCTTTTTTATCTATCATAGTGTTAGCCAGCTTCGACTCCGTTTGGGCTTTGGCTGTATGGATTTTCTCCATACAAACAGCATCTCTGTAGCCCCCCATAGCGTGACCTTGCTTCTGAAATCCACACGCTTCCTTTTTCTCCTAAGTCCCAGGAGGAGATCCGTGTTCAGCCGAGCTGCCCTCGTGCGCTGCTTGCTTGGCTTCCGACGTGCTGGGACTGTCGCTGTGCTCCTACAGATGGCTCTTGAAACGTGACCAGCCTTCATGTGGACCCTGCTGACCTCGGTCAGATTCCCAGGGCTCTTCACTGAATGGTTCCTTGAGCAGCCTCAGCCTTTTGTCCCCACATCAAGGCGGCAGCTCCGGCGGCAGGTTTCTCCCATATCACCAAAGGTTTTGGAACTCGAGCATTTCCTGATTGCTGCGTCCCAGACAGCCCCCAGTCGTCACTTGACCCGCAAGACCTTCTCTGTTTCCAAGCAGGTCTAGGAGGACACATTTCTTACTCAGCTCCCTTGATACCTCCATCAAAAAGTCACCTTCAGCTTGCTTCAGGAGCTTCTGGGTCCTGAGCAGGGCTGGGCCCAGCCTTCGTTTTCCTCTTACTGATCCCTCCCAGGGCATGTGCTGGTGTTAGCGTGTTTCCAGTGTGCTCTGTCGTGGAGCAGAGTGAAAGCTGTGACCAGCACATTGGCCATCAAGCGTTGTCCTGCCCTCCATGGCTTATCTCTACCAAGCCTACTTTTATCCCTTTTCCCTTTCAAACCTCACGTGAAGCTCTTTCAGTCAGCCCTGCGAACTCACGAGGAAAAATCCTTTCCCCCTTTGAGAAGGGTGAATCCCACCAGGCCCCAACGAGCCTGGTGTCACACCGATCATCCCGTGGATGGAAAACCCCACATTCTGCTGGTGTCACCAGCCTCAGAGCTTGAGAAGCTGGGTCTGCACGTTTCATGTCCTTCCCTATTTCTGGAAGGAGAGGAGAATACTACCTGCGTTCCTGATCCCGTCGCCAATCTCCAAGGCTCTGAAGTTCTGGATCACTTTTGGACTCACCATGGTGATTTTGTCACTACCCTTGCAAAAAAAGAACATCATCTGAGGGCTGAGCCAGGCCAGGAAGCTTCCTAGTAGCATCCTTACCCTGAGCTTCCCCCAAAGCTGGATGTGACGGGTGGATCGCTGCATCGCCACCTCACAACCGCTTTGTGGCTGGCGTAGACATCCGAGGAGAAAAGCACCAGGGAAACAGCGAGGCAGAGACAAAACGTGGAGCTCTCCTCGCTGCAGAAACCTGTAGGGTGGGAAGAACTCCCAGTAAGGCGCGGATGACTCACGCGAAGTACCGGTATTCATGTGTGGTTGTAGAGCCGTCTGCCTACGCCGCCTGAACCCTTGTTTTGAAACACAGCTCAGGTTTTGCTGCTGCTTCCACACCACCGAGCTGTGCTGCTCGGTACCCTTGTGCAAGCCCTTGCGTCCACCCCACTGTGAAATGTGGAATATGTGTAACTTTTTATATGCCGTGCTAGTGGGTGTCTAGTCTAGTGTGTTTCTACGGAGGCTTCTATCTCAAATTCCCTCCTTTTCAGTAGTGCCACGGTTACGCGGTGATTTTTTTCCCTAGAAGCTTACGGTTCCTCGAACCTGAACAGAACCTCCGTACCGCTTCGTCAGTCTGGCCGCGTGTTCCTGTAAGACACCTCTTATTAGCCACCGTCTGCGAGCTTGGTGGAAACTTTCTGCTGCTTTTATGACCTGTTTATTTTCCAAGTAACCGAATGCAGATCGTTATCACTTAAATTCTTAGTGTAAAGTTGCTCTGGGTGTTGTGGGGCTGCCTAGAGTGTGTT
The DNA here is from genome assembly GCA_011076525.1 of Nettapus auritus. NCBI lineage: Eukaryota > Metazoa > Chordata > Aves > Anseriformes > Anatidae > Nettapus > Nettapus auritus. The sequence continues at coordinate 103,042,822 of CM021767.1, read as the reverse complement.
GGAGCTTACTGGCATCCCTTGTAAATTCCAGAGAGCGTGGCTGCTTTGGGGTAACGAGGTAGGTAAAAATCCCTGGGGCTTGGGGACAAGGAGGTCAGCCACAAAATGGTCTCCCCAACGGTTCTCTGAAGCACCTGAGAGCCGAGTGCTGCTGGGGCTGGGGGAAAATCCGACACTTCTGCTCCCCTTCTCCTCCACCCCTACCTTGCGGAGAGCCTTCCCTCATCTTGCTGGAGGCTGGCAAAGCTGGCCCTGGCCATCAGGAAGGAGAGCGGAGAACAAGAGGAGCAACGCGCTGCTCCTGGTGGGGCTGGCAGCGGGGAGGTGGCTCGGAGGGGCTTCCTTGCGAGTCTGAGTGCAGCTTTCACAAAAAATAGCAGTTATTCTTCGTCGTTCTCTTTTCCTGTGAAGTAGAATGAATTCTTGTTTATCACAGCTTTGACAATGAATGCAGAGGGTTTCATTTTTCCAGTAAAAGCTTACTCAAACAGTGGTTTCAGAATTCTCATTTTAAGAACGTTCTTGAAACCATATGCCAGTAAACCTCGTCTGCTCCTTTCTGCAGTCTGATCATCGTCGTATACATCTAGCCTTGTGGATTTGTGCAGTTTGTTTAAATGGTTTATCCAAAATGCTCTTTAAACTCTTCCCTTTCCCTCCCCCTCTTAATTTGTAGCCAATTCAAGGCCATCCAAAGTTACTGAAGAGAAGAAAAATAAATTGAACTTGGTTTCAGTGTTGTTTGTAATACGCTAATGTTGTCTGGCCTCTTTTTTTTCTTCAGGAGCTGTTGGACAAATATTTAATAGCTAATGCAACTAATCCAGAGAGCAAGGTATTCTACCTGAAGATGAAGGGAGACTATTTCCGATACCTTGCTGAAGTTGCCTGTGGTGATGACAGAAAACGTAAGTACCTTGTGATCTGCAGGTCTTTAATAGTTAATGACCTTCCGTTTTGAGCCGTAGGGGAGGGAGCAAATGAAATACGCCAACATCTTCCTCGGAATTTGTGGGAAAGTCGGCAGCATGAGGACAGACTTTGAGTGGGGATCTCCAAGTGTTCCTACAGACAGAAGTCTGAATAGGCATTAAATATGGGATACAAGAGGATTTGGGCTGGCATTCTTGCCATCTGCACTAAACTTGAGGACAGTTACCTGATAGCATTTGTTTAGAGCTTCTGGAAATCAATTTAGGTTAAGGTTTGTGAACATTCTGGATGTTGGCTGGTTGTATTTCTTCATTAAAATAAAGTTGTTGAGGAAGAGAAAACAGCCCTCTTAATTTTTTCACTACTTAAATGAGTCCAGTCCTGTCTATAAATTAGAAGCATTACAGCGTGAGGTCGGTTCTATTGTAGTCCTCTGACTAAGAGTATAAATAAGTAACCATTACTAGCTCACTGTACCCTGGAAAAAGTGTGAGCTCACTTGGGAGTTGCTGGTAGTGATAATACCTCCCTGTAATCTTTAGTTTGCCCTTCTGGACCAAGCAGAGAAGGCCTGGAAAACGTCCCAGCTGGTGGTGTCATTTGAGATTGGGCATCCTAAAAATGTGGTTGGAACATGTGCATAGGTGGGCTGAAGTGATTCAGGGCTCTTCTGGGGAGTATTTTAACTCTATGCTGAGGGTGGATTAATTAGAATTACCTCACAGGGTGTCCAGGCACTGTTGAGATACTTAAAAACTCGCGGTATGGCATAAGCTAGGGATGCCTTTTTGTGTAAAGAAAGCAAAATTAGTCCTGGAGTGACGCTGTGGCACAGAAAGGAGATAGACTGGGAGCTGGCAGAGCTCTGAAGTGGCCGTCCCTTTGGGCTGGGCATGGCAGGCATCTGACGTGTTGGCTAGTTTAAACTGCTTGAATTGCAAAGTGGGGAGACGGAGCTGACGGCCACTTAAATAAAAGCTTTGTTTCCTTGTATTGTAAGAGGATGGAAGGTAAAAGATGAAAATAAAGAAAACAGAGTAAAAAGTCTTCGCATTAATTAATTGCTTTCAGAAACTTTTAACCTCTTGCCTTATTTAAATGACACCAGCAGGTCCAAGTCTGAAAGCCAAAGCCAAGCTGTCTCTACTAAAAACACTTTTTGTCTCAAGCAAGAGTTAAAAACCTTTGGCTGTCTAAGCAGAGAAATACCAGCTTGTCTTGGCTGAAAGGACCGCATGTAAAGTGATACGTGTGCTGATCTGGGTGCTTACTGGAGAAGAGGGACTGATTGATAACCTTATTAGTAGATTTTAGTGCTTTCCGTCTGAAGAGCTTGTGCTACACGCTTTGCCATGTGTACGCTTCGTGCTTGGCTTTTTGCAAGTTGCCCTGAGTTTTACTGCAAGCTTTTCCGATGCCCCATTTCTAAGCATCTGTTTGTTTTTTCTGCTTAAAACACGCCTTTATGCCCTTAAGATAATTTATTTCCTGTATTTACTAGGCTTTTTGCCTTTTTTATCTCGTTTTAAACAAATTCATAGTTCATTAGTGCTTATTACGTTGTAAATATTGAAAACTTCCCTCTCAGGAATACTTCACACATTTTACTTAGCAAACCGTTTTTGACCAATGCTTTTTAGAGCACTTAAGGTGCTGATTCCCTTAGAGAACTGGATTCTGCGTTCTGAGACTAGCTCTTCATTTTCTCCAGTCTATCTTCATTTGGCAGGCATGTTTAGGGCTACCGTTGGCCCTTTGCTTGTCTTCCAGAAGGAAATCTTTACGAGACCGTGTATCACTCCCAGTGCATCGACTTTGCCCTGTTAACCTCTTTTCTCTGTGGCATTTCTCCAAGCTAATCTGGGTATGACCTTATTTTTTTATCTTGACCTCCTACTTCTCTCCACCCAATTTCTGAAGGCAGATTTTTCAAGAGCACGCGGTCTGTCTTCTAGACTTCCTGACGAGGAGGTAGGGCTGTACAAACGGCTGCCTTCTTTATGCTGCACGCCCAGCTCAAACACGAGCATCCTGTGCAGGGAAAGAAGCAGGATCTCTGTAGGAAAAAATGTACCAGTTCCATAACTAACGACTGCATTGTATCAAAGGCTAGAGGTTTGTATGCCAAGCTGAGGTACTGCGGTAATTTTTGATGTTTGTGTTTACTAACTTTGGTGTGTTTATCTGTCTTCTGAATACCTGTGCTCTGTAGTAGCTTAATCTGCCCCCCGTGGTTTGTCAGTGTGGTAGCTCAACTTAAAATGGGTTTCAAGTTATTGCCATGATTTAAGGAAGAGGAGGCTTAAACGGAGGACTATTTAGTCTCCTGCTAAGGGAGTACTGCAAATGGTTATACCTTTAAACAAAATTACTGCTATTACATAGCAACCCTACCTAATATTGAAATGTTTCTCCTTTCAACAGAAACAATAGAAAACTCACAGGGAGCTTATCAGGAGGCGTTTGACATCAGCAAGAAGGAGATGCAACCAACACATCCAATTCGCCTGGGTCTAGCTCTTAACTTCTCTGTATTTTATTATGAGATTCTCAACAATCCTGAGCTTGCCTGCACACTGGCAAAGACAGTAAGTTGCTTTTTTTGCTTCTAAGCCCAGGGGCAGTAGAAAAGAGTTTATGCTTAAAATAATCTGAATGACGACTTCCTAGAGTTTCTGCAGGAAATGACCCTATTTAATGTATCTGGTTTCCAAGCCCGTGTTGTTAATGGCATTAAAGGGGTATGAGCAGGCTGTTTTTACAGCGTGACTTAAAATTTAAGCCACACTGCCTTTATGCCTCATTTTAAAATTGACCAATTCAAGTCACCAATTTCTAATGTTACACTTTTTTTCTTTTAAAGCTTCCTTTCTTGATAAACTTCTGTTTCTTTTAATGATCAGTCGATAGACAGACTTAATTGCTCTTAATTGTTCCAGGCGTTTGATGAGGCCATTGCAGAACTCGATACACTGAACGAAGACTCATACAAAGACAGTACTCTCATCATGCAGTTGCTTAGAGACAACCTAACAGTGAGTTGAATTTTTGTGCTATTTATTCTGTAGCCGTGTAATTGCTTAAACTGAATTTGTGATGAAACGAAAACATTTAGCACAAAACGTAGCACTGATTCAAGCTATTCACCCTGGTACACCTTTCCAACTTACGCTGCGTTCCAACTAAGTTGTGATGTCAGCAACTACATGCTGTGTCATGCAGAATCACATTATGGATAGTGCATGTTTTTAATTTTTCTGGCCTTCTCAATGAAGGGGAAAAGTGTGTTCTCAGCTATTTTAATGTACAAAATAGGACAAGGAGTCCAGAAATACTAGTTAGTGAGAATCCCCAACAGATCACAAAAAAGTCTTAACCGGTACCTGAGAAACAAGATGTCTTCACTTTTGTACAGCCAGTGTGGCTTACTTTAGTCATTTGCCCGATTTTTTTTCATTAAAACGAAAGGTCTGAAACTTCAGTGTATTAAAGATGAGTTAAACAGCTGATCGTTACAATTATACTTTAAGAAAAGTGCCTAATGGAACCACTAGGCTCTTAAAATATGTAACTACGGCGATTTTATAGAGAACATCCTCTCTGTGGACACTTGCTGTATTTGAAATTACAGCAACGCTTATAATTTTGCAATATCCCTTCAGTAGAAATGTCTTTATTAGCACTGTAAAATCCTTTACTTCAGTAATCAAAATGGCCATCTCTTAGGATCCAGACCCCTGCTTTTGAAATTAGCGTTATTCAGGAAGCTGTCATTAAGAGTTGTCGAATGATCCAGCGTTAATGTTGTACCGTGCTATTAAGCACAACAGTCTGGACTTGAGAACGGTGCTTGTTCTGCCTTCAGTATCCGAGGGCAGAGCTAGTTGTGCCTTCAGCGTAGGGAACCATTTCCAGTTACCTCTCCCCAGGCGAGTACTGGAAGCTGGGGCTCTACAGCTCCACTGCGCTGATACTTGCAGAGATCGTTAAATCTAACTCCATTTTTTTTCTGTACGGTTAATAGTTGTCCCTCTTTGGAAATAAAGCTCCGCTTCCGAAAGCTGACGCTGCTCTTCTTTTCTTTCTAGTTATGGACATCAGACAGTGCAGGAGAAGAATGTGATGCTGCAGAAGGTGCAGAAAACTAAACTGCACACGGGATGTCATTCTCCCTTTCCTTCTCAAGAAACCTTTTTACACGTCTCCATTCCTTATAGCTCCACTTGGATTTCCTATAGCAAAGAAAACCCATCCATGTGTATGGAAATCAATTTATAGTCTTTTCACACTGCAGCTTTGGGAAAACTCCATTCCTTGATTTGTGTTTGTCCTGGCCTTCCTGGTGTGCGGTTACTGCTGTAGAAAAGTATTAATAGCTTCATTTCATATAAACATAAGTAACTTCCAAACACTTATGTAGCGGACTAAAGTGTACCTGGTATTTAAAAACAAATCTGAACCAGTTCCTGCCAGTTGACTGTGTTTTATATTACAGTAAGATATGGAAATGTAGTTAATTGCAACTGAAGAGTGTTCCACATAGCTTTTAATTCTCCACATTCCCTTCTTATTATGCAGGGTTTCCTTCCCATAATTGACTCTCACATGCTACCGTGTATTCTTTTCGGTGGAGATGCAGAAGTATCAGGCCAGACAAAATTGAGCATTTCTAGTTTGAAAATTTATACAGGAAGCAAATCAATTTGTAATTGCAATGCAGGAGCTTGCGTGTTTGAAAACAGGGGCTACTCTTAATTTTCAGTTGCTGCTGTTTAAGTTGATATCCCTTCCCAATAAAAGTTCACTTACACTCCTGCCTTCGTAGTTCTGGTATTCACTTCACTATGTATTAGAAGCAGCATGTTACTGCCGGAGTACAGGCAGTGCTTTTTGGCAGACTAAAGTGCATGTCATTTCTTAATACACTGGAATGGGAAAACCAATTGAAGTTCACATGTCCAAGTATAAAATTTAGTACTTTTCCATGCAGGTTTGTGCACATGTGAGAAGGTGTCAAGTTTGTCCAGTGATTGTTACTTAGAGAGTTCGGACCACTATTGTGTGTTGCTAATCATTGATTGTAGTCCCAAAAAAGCCTTGTGAAAATGTTATGCCCTCTGTAACAGCAAAGTAACATTAAATAAAATTACATTTTATAAACCACTTACTGTTGACTTGTAACAATTCCATGTAATTGCCCAAGGGCTGAAGTTAAGTATCTTGTGCTAGGAGTCTTTCTCAAATGCAGCGCATACTTGTAAAAAGTCTGCTCTCAAACTCATGTCACGTTTGAGCAATGTGCATTTTTTTGAAAATATGCTGGATAACTTTCCGTAGTCAATCTGACATGTGGACTTCTCAATAACTAAATCTACTTGAGCTAACGGCTTCACCTTATTAATGACCTAAGAAAAAAATAGCCAATTCTGTGATGTTCTTCCCTGGCTTGCAAATCCTGTCACCTAAATTATGCCTTTTTTGTAATCTCTTGAAATTCTCTGATCTGTCCTCCCGTTTTTCACTGATGGTCATCATTATTGTTAGGGTATTTCAGATACACTCTTAGGAATGCCAAGGAATCTGTTCTCTAGCTCATTAGTTTGTGTGCTGCCACATCATAACCTGCTTTCTGTTGTTCTTAGACTGCTTTTAGTATTACTGTTTCCCCATTTTTTGGAGCTTTTTGTAATAATGGATTGCTCTGCCTGTGTTTTTTTTTTTTTTCTAGATCACTTAAGTTTTTTTCTAAACCTCTACCTCTTAGTTCCCCATGTTGGTGGGTTTTTGAAAATATTTAACTCCTGTTAGTGTCCTGGCTAGACAGGATATGACATTATGAAAAAGGACATACTGCTAGTCCGTGTAGATTTCTGATGGTACATCTTCCACCTTCCATGTGTTTTGTTCATTCTTTTCAGTGTGCACAATGAGTATTCCGACAATAAAACTGTTCAGATTATGTATGCTTCAACTGACATGCATTGCTTTTTAAAACAACCAAATGTATCAGTTCCATTTTCTTCATGCAGTCACTTTGAATTGCTGTCAAAGTATTGTGTGGCAGGATTCTACATAAACTCATATGCTTCTTAATCGGTGTTTTGGTTTCATAATTTCTTTCCCTCCCCCATGCATCTCTTATTGATCCTTTGTTCCTTAAAGGTTTTTAACTGCTAAGTGCTCGTTCTGTAAAACTGTTTCAGTGCATACCTGCTAGCAGTGGGTTTTACCTGCTCATTTAAAAGTTTGCTTTCGTTGCTGTCTCAGCATATGCTACATTGTCAGCTGACACGCTGCTTTTTCTTTCTTTCCTTTTGCAACTTGTGGAGTGAGTTGTCAGTGTTTGCTACAGGAACACAATCTGGGTCTCGTGTCTGGATTACAGCTAAATTTATTAAATGCTCCTTCTAATGTCTGTCAAGATGGGCAAATTATAGCTGTTCTGACTGTTGCATCTCCATTTTGTACAAAAGATGCACGTTGAAACTGCAGCATCAGCTCTTTTATTTTGATAATGCTGAATGCAGTACCGTTCTCTCACACTGTTACTTCCACAAGGCAACAAAAGGTATAGGGGAATAGGATGATGATACAAAAAAATAACAGACTACAGTTTCCTAACTGCCTTTGGAAAGTCCCCTGTCCGCATCCCTCCCCCAGGTAAGGTCCATTATTAGTGTAACACCCCGACTAATTAAGCACATTCATGTGGTATTAGGGCTTCCAGTTCCAGGAGCTAATTGGCACTTAGATGCTGCCCCACCTCACCTAGGAGGATGTGCCCTACAGCTTAGGGAACACCGGACAGTAATGCATCAAACCCTGAGCCGCATGTGGACAACTGAAAACATCCAAGACTCCTTGGTAAAACAGTTGTCTTGTTAAAGATGTGATGATCATCTGCTAAAGATAGTTGTATACAGTGAATCTGATGGGGCAGGGCTTCTGTTTTGATCCCTCGAAGGATTTCACGCTAGTATGTTAATCATCTCAACTTATTTCTTAGTATTTTTAGAATACTATGGGAAAAAATGAGCTCAAGAGTTCCTAACTCCCCTGCAAGATGGGTGATGGTGGTAAAGATGGTACTCCACTTTAAGCCTTTTTTCTTCTTTTTGGATATTTGTACTGTAATTCAGTTCAGCAGCAAAACAGGGAGGTTTATATTTCTCAAGGTCTTTGAAAATAGTAATATCAACAGACGAACTGTTTTCTTCTAGTCTAGTTTAGTATTCTTATCCATGTGATAGCAGGCTATTTGTTATGCTGGAAGATAAATTTTATGATAACGTAAAACAACACACGTGCTACTCTGCTACATTGCTTCAGGTAACTAGAAATTAGGTGAACATACAGAATATATCAGTGATTTAACTGGTGATGTGGTTTTCCTGTTAACGTGGCCTTCAAGTGTGGACCACGTGGCCCAAGTAATATCCTAACGATATCTGAGAATTGTTTGCCACCTAAAATTCATTCATCCACACAGAATTCCTGATCAAACCAAGATTGCAAGTTTGTTGGTAAAATTTCGTACATAAGAAAAGTGCAAACTTGAAATTTAATTCCCAACACGACTGAAAAACTCCAAACTTGAAATCCCAATTCTAAAATCCCAATTCTACAATGAAATCCCAGATTTCTGTTACAAGAACTGCCCTCTTGTGTAAGTGCAGCCAGATGACATGACTGCTGGAAGCTTCAGCAATTACAGCTTGGCCAGCTTTCAGATGAATAAAATGCCAGTGTGGGAAGGGTGAAATGTTAGTACCAGCCCTGGATGACTGCCACGCTATTTTCCACTACGCTGTGGAGACTCTAACTTCATAGAGGTATGCCTTCCAGTCTTCGTGCCAGAATCTGGAAACTGATAGAGAGACCTAAGTACACAGCTGATAATTAAGTGTGGCCTCAAACTATGCGAGTAAGTGATTCAAAATTTCAATTTCTGCACATGAAAACTTGTTTAAGGCATGTATGTCTCTGGTGTGCTATCTGTGATCTGACATCAGCGTAAGAATCATCTGAGCTCGAGATTCTGTAAATGCCATTAGAAGTGGCTCATAAGCTCTTCTATTACAAATGATATTCTCAGTTGTCCAGTCCCCATGCTTAGTTAAATCCTCGTTCCTTCTGTTGTGGTCATCGTTATTGTGAAATCCCTCTAGGTCTGCAAACAAAAGGACAGTTTGTAAAAACTTGCTGGGGCTGAGGAGTGCCCTTTTTTTCCCTCATTTTCTTCAGTTCTGTCTCCAAATGAACGTATGGCTGCTGACTGTTGTTGCTGAGCAGATGCCGGATCTTTCAGAATTGTCATAAATCTGTTGAGAAACAATAACGGGGGCTTGTTGTGGTCATGGAAGAGAGGGAGGAAAAGGAGGGGGAGAAAAGAGATGTTTTGTTTCTGTGCTCTGAACTACTTAAACTGCGCTCCCCAAGGAAAACCACTGTTGTAAACAGAGAACAATGAGATCTGGTCTCAGCAGTGACAGTATCGAAGTTGTCCGTAATGACATTTTTTACATAACTCAGCCTTTCAAAAAGATTTGGGGCATCTATTAGAGATCCCAATAGCCTCGGTAGCGCAGGATGCCTTAAATTAGCCTATTTAAGTTCAGGTTAGAAAATATTTCAGGTTCTCCGAGAAGAATTTATGCTTGCAGTTGCCTGGACTTGTAAACTGGGAGGCAACTGGATGTTGTGGGGCAGTGGAGTAACGCTTAAATTAGTGCTATTTTGTAAAAATGGCTCTGTCATCTCTTCTGAGAAATCAGGGCTGTCATTAAAATCGCTTTTTGTTAGCGTAACTTCCATTGGTTTAAATGTATAGATGGCTTAAATTCAATTTGTTAGCTAATTAGTTAAATCCTACTCGGAATCAATGGTCTGAACGAGATCTTACTATCTGACTTAAAGATTTCAGTAGCTGGTGAACTTTAAAGGCGAATTAAGCGATGAATAATGTCAGAATGACTCAATTTAAACACAGAACCCTGAGAACATAACTCAGTTTGTATAGATCAGGTCTTTGGTGTAGGGTTTTATGCAAACACTGTTGATAATAGCTTTAGGTCTATCATAGCAAAAGACATCCTTCTGCTGAGGTTTCTCGTGCACGTGTGTATATAAATGCGTTAATATTTAGCTATGCCTGAGTGCCTGAAGTAAATGTTAATGCCTGGTCAATGTTTTGTCAAGTGGAAAGTTGGTTACTGTCATGGTCGTTGGCTGTTAAGCTCTGTGCATGAGGGATGGCTGGTGGGTTTATCACGGGGGGACCAGGAGGAGCTTCTCAATGAGTACCTGAACTTCTGTAAGGATGCTCGTGTACAGCAGTGTTACAGCCTGACTATGTTTCTGCTATTCCATCGTGTCCCTTTCCTCAATTTTTATCTGGTCTTTGATGGTTTCAATAAACTCAGTGGGAGACCAAACGATGTTTTTGTTAGTCCCAGTCTAATTACTTACTAACTTGAAGGACCTGGAGCAAAGGCTGGACGTGCGGTGTAGTCAGGGAAGAGGTGCCGTCTTTGTGGCACTGCTGGGTCTTCACCTCTTGCACCTTCAAATACCTACAGGAGGGGATGGTCTCTGGAGCCAGGTGTGTAGGACCCTGCATGGGGAGAAGGGATGGTGAAATGATCCCTACTGAAAGTACATGGTAAGGCAAGAAGGAACAGCCTGTAGGCCAGAGCAATAGTGAATGCTAACACCCCTCTTTTATTATTACCTCTCTAGTGGAAAGAACTTAAAATCTCTCTTCATTTCCACCACAGGGATGCGTGGATGTATAGAGGCATGAAGGTTCTTCTGTGGTTGAGGCTGAAGATGTTTGTATCTCTGTATGTATGGAGTGCCATTTCTTTACAAGCAATAAAAAATGCTTTTGTATGCTGGTCCATACTGAATGCACAGTCATCTCTGGAGCTGTGCAGTGTGGCTCAAAAGCAGCAGCTTTGATATGTAACAAACTTACAGAAATACTATAAATGGTTTCTACAGAGAAGGAAGCGTTAAGTGTGCCAGCCTAACCAATTAGAGAACCTTGCTTCAAAGCGCGACAAAGTTTGCCATGTCTTATGTACTTTAAGATGGAGGAGACCTCCTAGATCATCACTTCCCACTCAGTCCCATCACAGGCACCACCCAGCATGTTTGTGAAGCCTTATATTTAGGTTCTCCCTCCAGGACTGGAAGCTTGTTGCAGGTCCTCACTCCTCTGAGAGCTAGAAATTCAAATACAAAGCTTATTCTTGGCCAGTTTAATTACCCATTTGTTTTTGCATCAGTCCTGCCTGTTGACTAAGCCAGTAAGCATTCCCCTGTCAGGAGGGCTGTGCAGGGAGGAATCCTGGGGTGACGGATTGGAGTGCTCCAGGCACCTTTTGTGCCGTGCAGGAATGGCAGGAATTGCTGAGCTTCCGTGTATCCAAAACAGTAATTCGTTTTCAGAGGCAGATCTCATTGCTGCACGTCATTTTGCTCTAAGTTTTGCTGATTTTAGGCAGGGGTTCTGTTTATAGATGGTCTGCAGTGGTTAGATTGGCATTTTGTCAATGATTATTTCATAGGCAAGGAGGGCGTTCTGTGCTGCGTGCGCACAAAACCTGTATTTTAGAAGGAAGCCAGCTGCAGAAGGAGGAATCTTTACGTTCTCATTTTAGTTGCCTAATAGAATGCTCTTTACCAGTATGTGCATTGACCTTCAAAACAAAGAGACGTTCTCTTTCTTCAGATTGCTGCTCTTTATAAAGGTGGCTTGCTTGTTACTGCGCTACCTTAGGAGATGGTTATTAATCCTTGGCGCACCGTGTTGCTTGTCTGTCTGCTTTGATTGATGGGTCAATTGCAAAGAAACCAGTTAGAACCAGAAGAGAAAAGGTGGCTTGTTCTTGTTAAAGGGACTTCAGTTTTTAAAGATGCTCAAGCCCTCTAAATGTAACACAGAATACATTTTTTCCCCAGGCAGATACACATCTGAGACGGATATCAGCATCTGGAAGGTTTGTGCTTCATTCCTTGACTCTGAATTTCACTCATAGAAATAACTAGGCAGGCCTCGCTGCTAATTAATAAATCACTTGAATTAAGCAGTGGAACAGGGAGAATAATGGGCAAGATGACTGTTCAGTGCATTTGCAATACCAGAATGGGGCTTTGTTTTCCTGTAATGGTATGGAATTGTTACACCCACAAAAGCACTGTAATTTAGTGCATTCTTCTGATAATCACATTTTTCCTCGCCAAGTCGAGTCTAAAAACCTGTTACTTCAAGAAAACTGATTAAAATTGCCATGGCATAGTGGCAATTCTAATCCTTTTTATTATGGTAAAGCTTCACAACCATGCTGTGGACAGTATTACACGGCCTTTTCTGGCTGGTTGCGTATGTCACAAGGGAACCACACCTGAAATGGTAAACTTGCTTCCATGACTGACTTCTTTTAACATTTTCTTGCTAGCTGAGTAATAACTCTCCCATGTAAAAACATGGGATAAAACCCATTTAAATTAAAACAAGGTCAAGCGTTATTTTTCTAAAAGAATTAATTGCAATGTACACTCATAGACTTTAAAGATAAGTAGCATGGTAAGAGCTTGACAGTGACTTGTGGGTTTGTGGAAGAGATTAAATCACCTTGTCATTTTTTGTAGTCCTGAGTTTAATTTTCTGGAGACGAAAGGGAAAGCTCTGCGGATTAATTTGCTCATTTATTAAGGTAACTGCAGAGAGTAATCTGTTTAATTCCTTAAGTCTGAGACACTGACAGAAAGAAGAGAGCACTTCTTTTTGATTGAGAAGGGAAAAATCTGTGTTTTGCCAAGAAAACCTACAGGTCTTCTGGTAAAAAATGCACTTCTGTTTGAGGTTGTGTTGGTTGTCCTCTTTCCAGAGACGTTCTGGAGAAGAAATTGCTCATTTTGTCATCATGTACTTGTTTCTGAGCTGCTGGGTTTCTGCTCAAGTCCCTTAAATGCTCTTGAGCCCTCTCCAGTGAAAACGTTGGAAGGGTGCAGTACACACACAATTCTCCAGTGCAGGGTAATGATATAAAAATGTCCCTATGAGAACCTTACAAGTGAAAGTAGAGAAGGCTGAGAATTTGGTGGCGTAAGCTATAGCAAAGCTGAGCAGAGCTTAGAGAATCCCTGCCTAATTTAAGGAAGTGGGTCCTTAAGCCAAGCGACACTGCTGAAAATGGAGCAAACAGGGAAAGGAGATCAGCCTGTCAGGAAACATCTGGCCTGCTGCTTACCAATTCAAACCACTGGAGATATTTGATTGGTGTAGTAATATAGCCAAGGGACTAAAGGATGAGTTATTCCCATTTGTGGGGAGCATGGAAGTTACTAATGCTAAAGCTGCTGAGAGGGAAGTAGTTGGCCATTTCCTTGCATGTAAGGAAATGTCACTGTTTGTCCATTTCTTTGTTCATTTTTTTCTTGGCAAACCAATTCTGCTTTGTACAGTGAGTGCTTCCACACTGAGATGTTCTGCTGAATGGTGGGGGTTCAAGCAACTGGAGTAATTTATCAAGGCAACCTTGAATATCTACCTACAGTCAGCTGCCGCAAGTGCTGAGTCTCCTGATGGGAGTCTGCCCGGAGCATCACGAGTGCTGGCTACTTCCTAAACTACTTACTGAACTAGTTGTTTGATTCTTTAGCAGGAAACCCATTGTTTAATTTGTAGAATTGAGTCATAAACTATTTCCTGTCGGAGTGAAAACAGTGTCCCCGATTATCCCAAATATTGCACAATTTTTTCTCATTTTTTCTTACTAGAAGTATATTCGGAGATATGGGGTGTGTTCCTTTTTTCCTTTATGTGTATTTAAGATTGTTAGCTCTGAGTCTCCAATTCTCATTAAGCATTTTCATCCAAATAGAAGTCAGCTCTGGCAGTCATAGCCAAATGGAACTCTGAATTACATTTCCATCTTACAAAAGACAGTTGGAAAGATAACTGTGTGGGAAGCGATACGCTGTAGGGAACAGTCATGCCCTGGCAGTGAGGATGGACCAGATGACCTAATTTCTCTTTTCCATTAGAGCTGTCTCTGATTCTGCAGCTAGTCATGCAAGCACATGACTGACAGTGAGGGTAAAAGAATACGGAAAACTTACCTCCCTGTGTGATAAACAAAGCCTGCCATGTTTGATTCCACCACCTTGCAAGTGCAATTACTTGAACACCATATAGTTTTCGATGTTTACGTTGCTCTTTTAGATACAACCTTTAGAACTGACTGGCCATCTGCTCTGCCTGGAATTCGGAACTGCTGTCTCAGCTGCAAGAGACATCTGCTTGATGCAGCTGATAGGTGAATATAAGCAAGATTTGAGAAAGGCTAACTTAAAGAAGCAGTTGCAGGGATAATCTAGCTTAGCTCTACCTGCATGAATAATATCCTAAACAATTTATCTATGACAAGATCTTGAAAGGGTAGCAGTGCACTGACTACTTGTACATCACAGTGTCTTGTATCCAAATGACAAGGGTAAGTGGTGCCAACTCGCACCAAGGTGTGAAAGCACTCCCTGCATAGCTGGTTAAAATGGTGCTAAGACTTCTTTTTGCTACTGTTCGTAAATCACCTGTGCTCTCATGGTCATAATCCAAAGGATTTTTTTTTTTTTAATTTTGGCAAGTATCATCTTCCCTGGTGATTTGTCAGATTTTCCTTTCCCACCACTTGGTGCTTCTTGCCAGCCGACTGCTTTCTCTCCACCAGGTAGCCTGTGGTCTTACAGTGTCAGATCTTTTCTGGCATGTGAAGAATTTTGGAATAAGTGTCTAGATAATGCACAGCAGTGTCACTTGAAAAGTCTTTTTAATATGTTATTGCCATAGCCTCATACTTCAGAGTTTGTATCTGAAACTTTATTCCCACCTAATGTATCCCATCTGTATCATTCTCTGTTAATATTATTCATATTGTACCTACAAAAAAAGCCTAGCTAACAAAGTCCAGAGAATCCTGCATTTAGCACTAAGATGAGAACCAATTACATGAATGGATTTAAGACTTCCATCTACATGAAGAGAAGTGAAGAGGGTTAATGTTGTTTTGATGGAAAACTGTACAAAACAACTACATAATCTGAGAGCCTATATTTACCCTTGAGATTGCATAATCTGAGAGCCTGTATTTACCCTTGAGATTCCTCACAACTCTGATCTGCAAATACTAAAGGGATGCTGTTCCAGGCAGCTGAGATCCATAAGGAATTTTTACCCTCAGATCACTTCTGTAAAAACTGACATAAATTTTATTTCCTCCTCTGCAACGTGGGGTAGAGTGCTCCTTGCTGGAACTCTTCATTTATTTCTACTACTGTAGAAACCCAGGGTCATCCCAGTGCCTAATCTCTCCTCACTTCTTGTGATCTTACTTTTAATGGCTGTGCATGTCAGTCTTTTCTGTTGGCATTGTGTGTTATAGGATGTTGAAAACACATATTGTAGCCCAATATATGGAGTAGCTGTTTTGTGAAGCTTTTTTGAGTAGACGTCTATCACAGGCTTACTTGCGATGTAACAGATTAAACTCGGTTACCAGCCCTGTGTTCCTAGGAGAAGGTAATCAGCTCTTTTCTCCTTGTGTGGGCACAGGAAGAGCCCTCTTCACGCTGTCACTAGTGCAGCCAGAGACAAGGATGCGATACAGGAATGTCAGTTGTTTCCCATGCCCTGCAATCCTCTCCATAAAGCATGTTCCTGTGCAGGCCTATCCCAATTTCTAAAACACAGACAAAGAAAAAACAATCTTTAAGCTCTTAAGAAATAGAAATAAATACACGTGGATTATAAGGTCTTACTGGTTAATAAGAGAAGTAATCTGATAATGAAGGAAGTTTAACTGTAGAAATGAGGAATGCCTGTTACTACAGAGGGCCCTTTGTGGAAGAAATGACCAAAACCTCAAAATCCTACATTTTAACAGCGTTTTTCCTGCCTGTTGCCACTTGTTTCTCCCTTGACTTGTGAAGTTTTTCCATGTTTGCCTTTTCCAAATGGAATAGAGATTGATGCTGTTCAGGGGAACTCCCTCAGAGACCTACTTCATTGAGACAAAGGAAACTAGTAAATGCAGTTTGGCATGTTTTTTCTTTGTTGTGTTTCCTTGTCACTTGGCTTTCATATCCATGTGTGTCCACCCACTCCCAAAACTTCTATTTGCTATTAGTAATTTGTTTACTTGCTTTCTTATTTCAAATATTCTTGTACGGATCCTGGGCTTAGCAACACTAAGCATAGTTTTTAAGCAGTGTTGCGTGATGAAATGTATCAGGCTGAGCCTTGGAGCAACCCAAAGGCTATGCTAATTTATACTTGCTGCCAGTGCTGCATGAGGACTGTTTCATTAACTGGATATTGCCTTGACAGAAAGCTCCATTGGCAACCTGTTCTCTCACTGCGCTTCCTGTGCTGATAACCTGTTACTGCACTGCGTGTATCCCTCTGAGGCCATACTTATGTGGTCGATTTAATCCAACACAAACCATATTGCCTCTGAAACCTTCTGCCTTCTCAGCTGTGCTTGTCCCTAGTGCCTCCCTCGGGCTGGCATTAGGCGGCCTGAATGCCAAACTGATTATGAAAATGGACAGCTTTCACGTATCGCTTCCCCAGCCGTGTGCTGACCCCCACGCAGGCTGGCTCTGGAACAAGAGGAGCGCTTGGGAGGAGAGATGAGGAGGACTATCCCTCCCCGTGGCAATGCAGAGTGTGTTGGACTAATGCAGTGTTGGCTGTGTAGCTAACAAAAGCTTGCGTATGACTGACTTTTTGAACACCCCTATTTGTTTGACTTAGGTTTATTTGTCTGATTTGCATTGGATTCTGGATTTGGTCTTGTAATTTTTATGTTGGTTTAAACAAAGTGATACCAGAGTCACATTCCTGAAGGCTGCATAATAAATATCACTTGGGGAGTAATAGTGTCTAGTAATGAAAGTTCCCAGGATTCAAAAGTAAATCCCACAAAAAAAAAAATTATCTAAAAGAAAAAAAATGACCTTCATCAAGTAGGAAACCTTGGGATCCTTAGCAGAACCATCAATCCAAAAGGCATCTTAGAAGAACAGAGGCATAGCAAGCAAACATGTCTTACTTCAGTTCTTGCTTGTTCTGCGTGATCCAAATTTCTTCCTACCTTTGCACTTGGGTTTAGGTTTAAAAACAAGTTTAAGCATCAATAGACAAACTTTGTCTTCAGTTTTCTCGTGCTTTATTGTGTGGGAGGACATCTTTGTAGTGCTTCAGAATGAAATGTCCTGGTAATGATGCCTGTAATCAAGGAAATGGGAGAAGAGTGGATTAATAAAACAATTATCCACTAAAAAATTAGTTCACTAAGAGTTTAGCTGACTAAAATGAAATAATCTATGGTGAGACTCCTATTAATTTTAAGAGGAAAGCCAAGAGTATTTTGAATCCCCACCTTAAAGCTGTAACTTAAGAATGCAGCACGTTTGTTGGAAGTAAAAGGGTGGGATACATACTGCTCGTGTGTATACTGAAATACGTATGTGATACTCATATGCATTATATATGTTTTATATGCATCGTATATATTTTTATGTATTTGTGTGTGTATATAATATTTATGAGCTGTGACCATGCCTGTTTGTAGAAGACTGACTCATTTCATTTTGGAAATTGGTTATAATCAGATGGTAACAACTTCTGGTTACTAAGGACCTAGGCTGAACCCACGCCAGTAACCACACATCGTCAGCTGTAAGTTTTCAGTCATCTGAGCCACTCAACCCTTTTCGTAACTCATTTTTCTGTTCTCAAGTGGAGGCAGAAAAAATGTTGTTAAAGTTCAAATTTTGCACTATATATATTACTTTGACTATGGTGTGTTAGGTCATTTAAAAACACATTTGGCACAGTAATTACAGGTCTTGTAGTCTGGAAAAACAGAAATATGAGTAAAAGTCCTTAAAGACAGAGAGAAACTCCTTTTTGCTGTATGTCCTTGTAGTGCAACATATGAATAACCCGTTAGATACCTGTTCTTTAGTTAAATTTAACTTTTCAAATATCTCATATGAACATTGTTTAAGTCATTATAGGAAATGCTAGAGGTTTGCAGAGAAAAACAATGTAAAAGTTTGCTAAACTCTTACAATAGAAAAAACGTGAAGGTTTACTTTCTATTATGCACACAAAATCTTTGCATTAATAGGAGCAAGACAAATAATGTGCATTTAAAGATCTTACAAAAATGTCTCTGCATACTGAACTATTTTACTTTATGTTGCGCAAATTGCACCTGCATTTATAAACTGGTTTATGTTTTTATACTTTACTAATTATAACTTCTTATATCTTCACATCACACTGATATTATTCTTACCATCAGATAAACAATGGTGTCGGCAACTAATAGTGCAACTATTTTAATAAAAGCAGCCTAGCTTTACTAATGCTTTAGAATTGTAAAACCACTGAGGCTGGAACGGAACTCTGAATATCAGCTGGTTCAACTCTCCTCTCAAAGCAGGTTCAACTTCAAAGTTACAGCTTGCTCAGGGATTTGTCTTTGAAACGCAATTTATGCTAAAGAGTATTGATACTCTGCATAGTATTGAAAACATTAACGTAGTTGTTCTTACTAATCCACTAAGACACATTATAGAATCTAATTATAGAATTAGACTCCTCCTGTGTTAAAAAACTCAAAACTCAACACTATAGTTATTTCACTCTACTTATAAACAATAATCTAGCCATTTTTCTCTCAAGATCTTAACTGGTTTTATTTTTAGACAATCTTATTTTAGATTCCTTGTTACAACAAGCTGTTGAGTATAAATATGTATGTATAGTCAGCGGTAATGTTTTCAGTCTTGGTGAACTATCATTGCATTTTGAAGAGGGAGACTTGGTGAATTATCCTTCAGATTGCTATTACTCAGATGCTAATAAAAGCCACTTATCTATACTCTGAAGACAGGGAAATAAAACAATGTACCTAAAATTCAGTGCAGTTTAATTACAGATACACACAAGGACAAACCATACTCAGTACCATTTAACTGGTGAAACTGGAATAGTTTTTTTGAAGCTGAAAGGGAAAAGCTAGAGCAGACAAGGTTATCAAGGGGACAACTGCAAGATCAAAAGCTCTGACAGCATTACAGTCTGATCTTTTTTCTTAAATGCGATTTTTCTTGGTTACCTTGTTGACCTCCACACTTTTCATGTCCTTCTTCTTGGCCTGTCTCAGAGTCCTCCTTTGCCCTGGTCCCACGGGGTCAACTTTTCTGTGTCCCAGAGAAAGCAAGAAGAGTTACCCCCTGCTGATTTCTGATAGCAGAGTAAATGAAGCCTTGTATACCTGAAGACAGGCAAACAAGTAGCATAAGATCAGAATCAGGTCTACTATGTGTGTCTTAGAGATACAGACTGCATTCTTGATGATGTTTGTCACATGTTTCTTCAGCAACTTCAAAAGAGCTCGATTCCTTTGATTACAGAGCTGTTTACCTACTACCTTAACTAACAGGCATTTGCTCATAACAGACGTATTCAAACATTACCTTTATTATTTTTTCCCTCAAGTGCAAAATACTTCCATTTACAAACAGCCCTATTAACATCCCTGGCTAAGTATAAAGCAATATTCTTTTGAGATCAAAAACATTAAAGAGTGATAACCAAGTATGACTTCTGTCCTAGATTAGCAGTAAATTCTGTGCCTGTGCTAGCAGCTTTAGGGACCTTAAAAGCTTCTTCTTGCCTACCAGTTCTTCACTATTAACAATATGCAGTCACCTGTGAGAAGCAGAAGCTCCAAGTATTACTGTTTTCATAAAGGAAACTCCCTTGCCTCTAAAATAATCAATTAAAAATGCATCTAGTGCTGTGCTCATTTTCAGATTATTTCCCAGTTCTTTTAAACTGGTGCTTTACATCAACAGATGCACAATAACTACGAATACATAGCACTTATGTGGATATACTTAAAGCATATAAATATCCACACTCTACCACTGGAAAACTGAGTCACAGACAGAAAGGTGATGACCTAGCGGAAGCTCTCCTCATTTCTGTAAAGGTACCTTGAGTTACTTACAGGTGAAGAAGTATTTTGGCCAGTTATTTCCTTACTCTGGCTTATAAGTCACTAGCATTGGTTCTGCAGTATCATACAAAAATGTGTTTTCAACAGAATTTTCAGGTAGGATCTTAGTAACAGTATAATAAACTTTGAGAGCTGACTACAGTCCAATGGTCCAAGCTCTTTGGATGCTATCAATCTATTTACTCTTGTGATTAGAGAATCACCAAACTGCTCCGTATAATGGCAAAGCTATGCTGCCAACACAATCTAATGAATGAGGTAGTTCAGCAGCGTATTTGCTGACCCAGAGGGCAGATGTCAAGATTTTTTACAACCACTACAAAGAGTATACTTTTAACCAAACCTCCAAATGTACAGCTAGGGCAGGAGAACGATGATGGCCTGCGCGGGTGTAGCCAGGGAACATGCCTTCCAGCAGCACTCTTCTGAGACAGGAGTGTCCCTTGGAAGCATATCTTGCTTTATCTTCCTGTTGTGTGTCCTGCAACAGATCTAGCTGGTAAGCAAATCATAAAAGAGTGTAATCAGGCAGGACTGGGGAGGGGCAATTATATGAGTCACGCTTTCAGCATGTGGAATTGAAAGGCCTGCGTGGAGATAGAAACGAGGCACCACAAACATGAGAGATCAAAGGCATATAAATACAAAGACATAAATGCAATGATTGAAATCTCAGTCAATGGGCAGATGACTCTTGAACAACACGCAGGTCTTAAGCAGTTCAATGTGGCTCCTGCATCGTCTCCTTCGTGTTGGAGGATGGCCCAGCTGGGTAATCTGAACCCAGGCTGTTAGACAAAGAGAGCCAGCTGGTGCCCCCGAGCCTGACATCAGAAGGTCACCTGCAAGTCAGACACGTGCTGTCCCATTTTGCAGTGGTGAATCAGGGTCCCTGATGCAAGCTGCTCACAGAGATTTCCTTTTCTCTTTAGAAATAGATGGTACATGTGGATTTTGCTCATATAGTGTTTATAGACGCAAGGCATTTGGTGACCTTTGCAAAGAAGCGACTTAGAAATAAATCCTCTTGGTCTTTTTCACATAGTTAGCAGGAGTATTTTGCCTGAGAAAGAACTCTGAGGAGTTGGATCCAGATTTTCTGCTCTGTGCAGTCACTCACCTGGAGCAGTAATGCTTCATACTGATGTTGTTCAGATAACAGTGAGTTGACAGGGTCAAAAATATAGATGGAGGATCAACCTTCTGAACAGGCTGGTATCTCATTGACATCGAGGGCTGTACCAGCTCAGCAGAAAGCTACCTGCATTCCTCCAGTTACAGTGCAAATCGGTTCATTCAGCCAGTGGTGCAAGTTAGGGTAATTCCACCCTGTCCTGCTGCTGCTAAGCTACTAGGCCGTTACAGGAGATCCAAATTTTCTCCTCCTCTTGTCCTGGTCTTCTCTCTCAATAGAGGCTTTGAAGATGGTACCCAGAGGAGCCTTAAGACAGACACACAATTTCTCATTTTATAAGAGGCGAATCTCTGCAACATTTCAACATGGCAGAATGTTTATTCAAGAGCACCTGGCTCTGCAAGAGGCTCTGAGGTCCTGTTTTCAGTGTGGAACCCAAGGAAGATGCATGGTCATATTTGCTCGCCTGAGGCATTTGTCCCTTTCCAAGCAATTCTCAGCAATGCCACATTAACAAGTGTGGTCTACTACAACTCTAATGAGAATACCAAGAAAAGTCTAATGCTACATTCCTTGTATTCCACGAATTGCTCTCTAGCTGAGTCCTTGCCAAAAACCTAGATGGCATTAATGCACTCCAGCAATGCCTTTTTCTAGCCCACTCTTTTTCTGTCTCTTGGTAATGTAGACAGTACAGCATTCAATACATTAATTTTTCATAACATTTAAGTCTCTATTTATACTGTTGTGTATCACCAATGCAACTGGTGGAAAAAACAGAAGAGTTCCACCTTGCAACCCTCACTTATGAGAATAAGCCTGGTTTTAAAGTCACTGTAAACTGATCTCAGAGTTTGTCCCAAAGAGCTTCATTTGTGCCTTATAAAGCTTCCCTTATAGTTCTAACTAAACCTGTACAGGAACCATTCTTCTTTATATAGAGCCATAGATATGTACACACAAACAAATACGTGGTCAAAGCAGTCAGCATAAAGTAGATTCCTAGTAGATCTTCCGAAATCTTCAAGTGTGCAAATTTAACCTGCTAGAATTTCTGGCAATTTTTTTGCAGTTCAGTAGATGTATGCTCAGTTGTTCAGCTGCCAGGTTACACTTGGGTTACTGGCATATGCTGGCAGTCAGTTCCCTGTGTATCTCATACATCAACATAGTACAGCTGGACACCAGCCCATGTTCCACTACTTTCCAAAAGATCCACATGAGCACTCCTTACATTAACAGTATTTCCTAGAGATGTATTAGCCTGATCAAAAAATATTGCCCAGAAGTACATTTTATCTTACCTAATACTTTGATTCTCTTTCCTTCTATTGTACATTAAATCAGAGAAGCCTGCTTTCTTAGGAAAGAAAATAGAAACAATAAAAACACCCGATATCATCTGAAAAGCAGGGGATCAGTGACAAAGATATTAATTTTTACCAGTGTCTATGACATCTGTTTTGTGGGAAAGAGAAATCACCAGGATAAATTTTAGAATCAAAACATAACAAAGCCTAAGAATTTGAAATGAGGTTTTGTCCTTTTTTCTTTCTTTTTTGTAGCCATGAATGTTAGCAAACAATTTGACTGGTAAAAAGAAAATCTGGCAACAAAAACAAACAAACAAAAAATTCACTGGTGAAAAGAAAATCCGGTACCAAAGTAGCAAAACTTAAAAATGGATCCTTTGAAAGGGAAGTATGTTGCTCTGCTATGTTTATGCATATTTATAAATGTAAGCCCTGTGCTGACAGTGGACTAAAAATAACAAATAAGCTATCAAGGTCAAAATGATCAATCAGACTAGAATGTGTCCCTCTGATACTACCTGAGAGGTCTTTCCAGGCCAAACTTAGTAAGGCATGCACACTGGAACCAGGGGCCGTAAGTCCTGTTAACACCAGCATTGATGCTAAGAGAATTACCTAAATCGCCTGATGTGATTTAGGAAAAGATTTAAAATGCCTCATGCCTCCATTTAAAGCAGTGTTAAAGTTCTGGTTCTCTGGACAGGGCTGGGATACCTTTGAAAGCATGAACCACCGTGATAGGGTGCATCCAGAGATGTCTGTAAAGGTGAGAAGGGCAGGTGTGGAAACTACCCATCAAACTGTAAAGGTTAACGTTTTATATTCATCCTCCTGACGTGGAGCATTAGAAAACTTTGGAAAACTCCTGAATGGCTTTGTCATTGATATATGATATATGATATATGTGATGGATTTTAAATATGTATGTCCAGTTCTAAGAGATTAGTAAGCTTTAAAATATGAAAAGGTTGGCGTGGTTTTCTTCCCTGTTAGGACAAAAGTACATCAGTCATATAGCAGAAGTATATAGTATATTTATATGTGTAATTCTACATATACATGTGTCACCTTTCCTAAGAACTGGAAGGGAATAGAAGGAAGAATGGCAGCACCATCTCCTGGCAGATAAAAGAAATGGGGACCACTTTGTGTCAGGGAGTAGGGACAAGAAATTTCTTTGTGGGTTTTAAAAAGGCTGTAGCAGGAAGTAATTTCACAAGAGTGCATTCCCTCCCTTGGAAGATTAACTTTGATATGCTCCAGGGAAAAAAAAAAAAAAAAAAAAAAGCATTAAAAAGCATTACGTGTGATTATAAGCATGGAGAACACGCACTCACAATTATGAAGAACAACTTCAGGTTGTTTCTCCCTTGAAAAAGCTCTCCCATGTTGGCCTTTCTGTTTTCCTTTAGATTGCAGCAACAGCAGATCTCACAAGCAGCACGGCAGGTAGGGTCGGCAAGTTGCAGTTATTAGTGTAGTCTTGGAAGACCACAGAAGACCACAAACGATCCCTGTAGTCAGAAAATAATGGAATATGTTAATTTCAAGAGTTGAAGCCAAGTCTCTGTCTTGCTGAGTAGGTAGGAGAAATAGCAGGAAAAGACTATTAATGCCGTGAACTGCTGGGTCATTCCTGTGGAAGGCTATAGTGCATATTTAGGAGGTGACACCAGGCCTAACAGCACTAAGTGAGGGTCAGGCCTTTGGAGGAATGGAAGGGTGTATGGGGAAAAATACATGTGGAGATAAAAGAGAGGAGACTGTCAGACAACTTGGTGAAAGACAACTGTAGAAGAGGAGAGGAGAAATAAGAAGAAAAAGAGAGGGATTCTACAGAAACGTCTACATTTTTTGTTCAGTACAGAACTGGCATGCTCTAACAGTCCAGATCTCATTTATCGGAACCATCTCGGTCAGCGCGAGGGAGATGACCTCACCTCGGCAATAAAGACGTGAGTATACCAGTCTTCTGGAGTCTGTTAACTCTTGCAGGTTTGTTCTTGGCATTAGGTTCAATTTTCCTGTGTTTGAAATAAACACATAGCCCTCTTTGCGTTACACAAACACGACTGATGGTTTATTGGTTTTGTTATTGTTTGTTGTTATTTGTTTGTTTTAAATGTGATTGGGGGGGGGGGGGGGATTTTGCTTTCAGGAACTCCCAAGATCTTTTAAAGACTTTTTTTTTGTAGATGATCTTGAAAGTCATAATAGACACTACTTATGAAATCACTCATTCCACCCTCCTCCCAGAGGAAGAACACTCCTTATAAGACACCACACTTCCCAGGACTTTGCCCAATTTAGATTCAAAAGCCGTACATAGCCAGGGTTCCACTGATTCCCATGGGAAAAGATGCAGCTTTATGCAGCCTACAGTCTCGCGCATGGGTGGGGTGCGGCTCTGCTTATCTCGTTAGCTCAGAACCAAGATCAGGCCTTTTGCCTTTGGGGCATCATTTACTATTCAAACATTCAAAAAACAAAGGTAATCCTTAATCGTCCTCCGGGGCCTGACGCAAAATCTAGCTTCCTTTCTAACCAAATTGTCGGAATTGTCTATTTTAGGAATTGCCCTAGTTAGTGGGATAACGACTTTCACCAAATACTTAGTCCTAAAGGAACTTTTCTTCTCAACAGGGTCAGCTGTCCAGCTAGCTGCCTCTGCACTTCTCTAGCTTGTAATGCTAACACAGGAAAAGACATTTTATATTAAATTTGTGTTTCTTTTTTAAGTCAGTGTACTGCATTTGTGCTATTCCCCACCAAAACACATTAAATATTGTCTTCCATTCGTTTCTAATCGCATCCTTGGGTATTTATCATTTCCTTGTTTAGACCTTAAATACACGAAGAACAATTCAAATTCCCTAATGGAGAAAGAGAAGGATGCATTCCCATTGAACCAGGTATCAACAAGCTCCCAGAGTGCTCTTGTACTGGACACAAGATGATGTTTGTATCAATGAAAATAATAAATTGCACGCAGACATGCAATCAAACTACCCCACCAATAGAAAATAAGTGATTCTTATTAACATGGGATAAACAATAATGCCAAATCAATTACACTTTTCTTAATTACTACTTACTATTTTACTATTATACTGTATAAATATCTTAATCTCATCTGCACAACTGCTTTGTGCTAGACTTCATCAAAATACAAATCACAAACAGTCCATAGCCCTAAAAATATTTACAATCAAACAACTTTTATTGTTAGGGTGTCCTTGTGAGATAAGAAAAAAATGGAAGAAAGAAACATACGGAGTAGGAAAACACAACTGATAACAGAATAAGAAAGCTGTTACCTGGTTTTCAGTATCTTGCCTAGACAAGCTACAAATTAGTAAAGGATAAGAAATCCACTCATCAATAAAAAAAAAGGATCTGTACTGTGTTCCATAAATGATCTGAAAATAGGCATAAATAGTTTTCAGATAAAACTATTCCAAATAATCCTATCTAAAGCTGATTCTGAAAAGTTGCAGAAAGATCCTGCAGTATTAAATGGCATCTGATAAAACAGGAAATGAAAATGCCAAGCTATAACCTTCACCAAATACTGACAATGACAAACACTAGTTTCGTTGTCACTACTTAGGAAAAGAGATTTTGCAATCAGAGTGGAATTTCAGCTTGCTGAAGTCTCAATTCTGTACTGGGTGGGGGTCAAAAAATTGGAAAGTCATGACAATTAAGACATAAGCAGAGGAAAAGGATAAATACTATGGATATACTATATATTGAAGATACAGAAGGAGGCAATAAGGATAAGCACAAATATGAAACAATATTTCACACAAGACTAAACACAATACAACTTTTAATTTGGAAAAAAAACAAAAACAAAAACACACACTTGGTGGGTTATGTATTGAAGGAAGTATTTATGAAAGGTATAAAATTCAACAAAAAATCCTTTCCAAGAGGATTTGAGGGGATTTCAATAATCTTAGTGTACCAAGTGCCAGAAACTTGTTAGAAATTCTGAAACCCACCAAGCTGTGTATAAAAGCAGCGCTCAGAGATGATAAGGCCATAGTGAAAATCCTAAGAGAACTTCCTGTGTTTGTGTTTTCCTGCTGAAGACTTCATTATGGGCCTTCTCAAAAAATCCACTTCTAACTGAAATGTTGATTTTAAAAAGGGTTCTGAATTTAGAGTAGACAAAATGAACAATAACAGATTTGCAAGACTAGACAGTGTTCATCCAAGAAACTCAAGGATGCAACAACTGAAATTCTAAATGTGATGTAACTTCTTGCTTAAAACTTTCCTGGTATCTAAGGAGTGGGTTGTATCAAATGTTACATCATACAAAAACTGATACCTGTACTACACATACGTGTAGCAACTAGACTTAGTGCATACATGAGCAGGTAGGGGAAAAACCCATCGTTTTTTTCTAAGGAAAAGTCAATATGGGTTTTGCCAACATTGCTTTTGTACAGAGAAATCTTGTGTTCAAGCTTGGTATGGAAATGTCTGAAAATGTCAACAAGCACTTGGATAAGAGGGATCAGAGATACAGTTTGCGTAGATTTCTGAGAGTTTCAACACTTAGTTTTTACCTAAGGCTCTTAAGGACACTTAGCAACCATGGAACAAGAGAAAATCCTTGCATGGAGTAAAATGTGGTTAAAAGATAGGAAACAGACTAAGTAAACAGTCCTTTTTCACAGTGAAAGTAAGTCACCAATTCTGTGTCCTGATACATAATTTGAATATGGAGGCGAGGAATGAAAAGACAAATCCTCCTCATACCATGCTGATGATGGAAGAAAATAAGAGGTGTGGCTGAGAAGAATTACAAAAAGACCTTAAATACTCGGGGCTCAATTACCTACACTCATGCTCTACAGCACGTGGGAGTCAACGGTTCTGCACAGGATCTAATGGAGTCCCATGCCCTTTTGAAACCTCAGTGAGATACCCTATGTCACCTGAAGTAGAACTAGACACCTACATATGGGCAACTGAATTGGGCCTTCGATGACTGGCGATAAAGTGATTTTCAGTGACACAAGTGGGAAAAATGTTCTATATTATGAGTAATTATGACTGAGAGGACCATTGCACTTCAGGAGTGTAATCTTGGAAACTTAATAGGTATGTTTACAACAACAGCAGCTCAGTGTTTAGTAGCATTCAACAACGTATTAAATGTTATAAGTATTTAGGAAATACCTTGAGAACACAGAGAATAATTACGCAATTTCCTAAATCCAATGTATGTTTGTAACGTGAACACTGTATGCATTTTCAATCCTACCATCTCAAACAGGACATGCTGGAACTGGAAATGTTCGTAGAATAGTAGAATAGCAACCAGTCAAACAGTGGCACGAAATGTCAGGTTGAAAGCAAAGAAAGTAATTCTTCCTACATGGACTACACTGCAGAACACCCTGCTGCAGGATGTTATGTGTAATGCAAGCGCACAGTCAGCTGGACAAATTTCTGAAGGATATATACATTGAGAGCTGCCAAGCTAGACACTACTTCTGAGGTAGGGAGCCAACAGATGTAAATTGTTGTAAACTCCAAGCATACTCCCAGGAGGCTTCACCACCTGTTTATTATTATCTTCCCATCACTGGAGACAAAAACAAACAAACAAACAAGAACAGGAGACAACCACTCTTGTTTTAAGCAGTATGCTTGTCCTTATGAAAGAATGAGTAATTACATGCCATAGCTATCTGCTTCAGGTTAACTAATGAACAGTGTGGCAATAATCAGGGTATGTGATACTTTTCTTCATTTCTGCCAAGTCCATCATCAGCCTCTAAAAACAGAAAATCAAGCCAACATTAAGTGGCATACCACAGCATAGCTGTAAACCACACACTGCCCTCATGCACCTTCATTAACACAGGTGCTGTTTGCAAATATGCAACCCACGGACCCATTGCGGTAGCGAGCACCGCAACCAGCCCTCAGCAACACACAAAACTAGGAATGCCCTTCAAGTCCACCCAGCAGCACTACCTCCTACGAGCCCCAGGCAGGAGGTAGGAGATTTTGTGAAGGAGCGGGCAAGCCCCCGCCTCCCGGCCCCTCTCCCCGCCCTGCCACCTAAGATGGCGGCGCCGCCCGCCCCACAATGCTCCGCGCGGGCGGCCGCGCTTCCGGGTGCGGGCCCTGGATGGCGGCGGGGCCCGGCGCGGCGTGAGGGGGCCGCGAGGGAGGACGGGCGGGCTGCATGCCAAGGGAGGCAGGCGGTGAGCCATGAGGCTCTGGCTGCTGCTGCTCCCTGCCTTGCTGCTGCTGCTGGGGGGGCCGGGCGAGCTGCAGGCGCTGGGGCGCCCGCCGCAGAGGCAGCGCTACGGTAAGGTGCGGGGCGGGACCGCTGGGGTCGGGGGGAGGGAGAAGGGAAGGGGCTGCGGGGTGGCGGCGGCTGGGGGGCTGCGCGGCTGTGGGTAGGCGAGGCACGCTGGTGCCTGCGGAGCCTCCTTTTGTGGGACCGTGTTGGTCCTGGCAGTCCCACCTCGGTGTGCTTCCCTTCCCAACATGGAGGCGTTAAGGTTGGAGGAGACCTCCAGAGCATCCGGTCCAACCGCCCCCCTACCACCGCTGTCACCCACTGAACCATGTCCCCAAGCACCGCGTCCACCTTGCCTTGAACACCCCCAGGGACGGTGACTCCACCACCTCCCTGGGCAATCCTTTCCAATGCCTGACTGCGCTTTCTGGGAAGAAATGTCTCCTCATTTCCAACCTGAACCTCCCCTGACAGAACCTGAGGCCAGTCCTTCTAGTTCTGTTGCTAGTTACCTGTGAGAAGAGGCCGACCCCCAGCTCCCCACACCTTCCTTTCAGGTAGTTGTAGAGCAATAAGGTCTCCCCTGAGCCTCCTCTTCTCCACACTAAACAACCCCAGTTCCTCAGCCGCTCCTCACAGGACTTGTGCTCCAGGCCCTTCACCAGCTTCTTAGCCCCTCTCTGGACATGCTCCAGGGCCTCGATGTCCTTCTTGTAGTGAGGGGCCCAAAACTGGACACGGTACCCGAGGTGTGGCCTCACCAGAGCTGAGTACAGGGGGACAATCACCTCCCTGGTCCTGCTGGCCACGCTGTTCCATAGCTGAAGGTGTCACTGATGTGTGGTGGCTGGGACCTGTCAGCCTCTTTGAGGAGGTGAAGACCGTGTTATCTTCATGCTGGAGGCCTGATAAAGAAACTTCCTTGCAGGAATCTGTGTTACACTAGAGCAGGATAATCATGTAAACGACTGCCCTTCCTAGCTCTGGTTGAAGAGGCACTGTTGCAGAGAGAGCCTGAAGCTATTGGAGCCGGGTGTGACTTCCAGAAAGCTGAACATAGGAAGAGTATTTTATTTAACTTCTGTAATCTTAGTTTTGCACCTAAACATTTACTTTGAGTTGCAAGCTTCTGTCTGACAAGCAAAAGCCTCTTTCTGAATTGGCAGCTGTGTTTGTGAGAGGCAGCGGTAGCTTGTTACCCCATCAGATGTCACGTCTCCAGGTGGTGCTGCCCACGGTGACTGCTTCAAGTCCCCTTTCTTTGTTCAGCTCTCTTTGACAGATACTGTGGCAGGCGTCCAGGCTGTACCTCTGTCCCACTCTCCCACACCTCAGGCTGACTTCTTGTTCTGTGCAGGCCACAGCAATTAGTCACTGCAGGAAGCAGGTAGGGGTAGGAAGCAGTGGATGTTCCAGGAAGTGTAACAGAAGCACAACAAATACAGCATATCCCTTCAACTGCAGGCAGATCTAGGCATTCAAGCAGAGTTTACATCTTGGACCGTAAGATTTCATGCCTTCTGAAGGACCCATTTGCTATGAACTTGTGTGAGCTTTATCTGATGCCTTTTGTATTTTTGGCCTCCATACCACCATGTCTGGACTAAGAGCTTGTCAGTTTTACCAAGTAATGCATAGAGGAGAAACTCCTTTCTTCCGTTTGTTTCCGAACATTGTCTGTTTCTGTGGTTTCTGTTGCCAGCGACGGTGAATATGGAACACAGTTATTCATTTCCTTCACACTCTTCTTTCAAGTGGGAAAATCTCGGTCTGTGTAATAATTCTTAGCATGGGGAAAAAGTTCATGACTTAATTGGTCTTTGTTACCTTTGTGTATGCACCTTCTGTCTGTACTGGATTTTTATTTATTTGAGATACATGACTATGACTGCAGCTAGTATTTGTGATCCAAAGGTACCGTGGATTTATAATGATGAAGCACAGTGATGAATGCTTTTGGTTTTGTTTTCTTTCTGAGTAATTTTCTGGCCTCTCGTCTTGTTGAATAGTCACTCCAAGATAGTTTTTTTCTGAGTGGTGACAGCCATGCTGAGATGCTTGTCACAAACATAGTGATGATTTTTTTTTCTCGTGCGTTATTTCACACTTACGCCACCCTGATTTTCTTGAAGGATTTTGTTGTTCTCACATTCAGTAAATTAAATCTATAGAAGCATTTTGTGAGGGAGCTTGTCTAAAAATTTGTTAAAATCTGGGTATGCTTGATTAATAGTGTCACACTTAACCACACGTTTTATCCTTTCAGGAAGCAAATAAATAGGCACTAATTCCATAGAGGAAGACAGACCGTTCCCTACTATCTTATTTAGCCACAAGTCAAGTAATTCACAGTTTGCTGCTGTTATTACCAGCTTGTCAGGAAAGGTGAGCGTATTTATGATTAAGCCCCTACGTGGTACCTGGAATGCTTCTGGAAGTTGGTGCTGCTCTTACACCTTTCAGTCCACCAGGAGCAAGAGCAACGGCACCGTACTTGGTGCCAGGATTAGCAGTTGACCAGTTTCATTTTTTCAGTGCTTTATAACTCTTGGGTTAATACATTCATGTTCTGTTGACTTTTATTGGTTTGTTCCAAAGCCCCTTTTCTTGAGTCTTTAACCGGAGGCAGTTCTTTAGATCCATCCTGTCAATAGAAGGTTTTGGGGAGTGTTCTTAGTCTCCTCTGTGGTGAATGCAAAGGTGAATTATTCCTTTGGTACTGGGCTTTAGCATCTGTTCCTGGGGTCATCTTTGCAGCTTAGTTGTTTTACAGGCCCCTTTGAATATTTATCTGTCTTGTTTCTCTTCATTATAATCAAAGCTATCGCCAGTATTAGCTTTATGTCTTTGACAAGCCGCTCTTTGAAATATTTTCACCTACTTTACTGTGGTTTTATGTTGACCTTTTGCTGGGGTTCTATCTTCCTAATCTCGTGCACAGCTCAGTCTTCTAAAATATCTTCTACCGTATCTTCTGATTCGTTCTGTTTAATCACAGGTTGAGTATTCTGGGCTGAAATAATTGAGATTTCTGATAAGAAGTCTCTTTAATGAAGTTTCAAGGACTGTCGTTTTATGGTTTAGAACTTTCTTGCTCGTCTCTTTGAAAGTTCATACTTTTTTGTTAAGTACAAAGGATAGGGAAAAAGCCGCATCTGACCAAAACAGTATAAGTAGATGAGAAGATGTTGGTCATTTCTGATTTTGGGGTGGTCCTGTGTGGAGCCAGGAGCTGGACTCAATGATCCTCATGGGTCCTTTCCAACTCGTGGTATTCAGAGATTCTCTACTAGTCAACACAACGACTTATTATAGTTTTGCCTTTGAAAAATTAATATTGCTTATCTTATTTTTTCCCCCCTCTCCGTTGTCCTTTATCTCTGGAAATAACCTTTTATGACTACTAAATATTTATGCTGCTGGTTGGAGCTCAGGCTTCGCTATGCTAACAGGGCTTAATGGACTCGAAGAGAACAGCGCTGCAAGCACCCAGCTCCCGTGTTTGAGTGCATCGCCCCGTCTGAACTGCTTGAGTTTGGCTTACAGCACGGTGGTGTCACCAGTGAGCTGCCACGACCCAGCGTGCCTGGGATTGCCCAGCATCTGGTCTTACTCTGTGTAAAAATCTGCCTTAATCTGTTTTAAACAAAATGCTTTAATCACGAACTTCAATCACAAACTAGGCAGGGAACTGAATGAAATGCAGCTGATACTGTCTGGGGCAGGCAACGTTCTTTGAATCGCTCACTTGTGCAGTATAGAAAAGGCCAATAATAAAATCGGAGGCAGATAACTTCTGCTTGGATTGGTTTTTTCTCCAGACCGCTGAAATACCAGACAGAACTCAAAAAGAGCTGCAGCAGCTAAAGCAGCGGCCCGTTAGAAAGGGTTCAGTGCAAACCTGCGTGATGCCTCATGGACGATGGACATCACGTACCATGGACATGATGTATCGTGGACGACAATTTACAAGTTGTTGAGTGAAAAAAAGCAAACGGCAGTGGTATTCATGAGCCAGCTGTGGAAGCCCAGTGGTACAGAAGGTAGCGTGAAATAACTCACAGCCAGTTTTAAATTATACATCACTGTTACTGTGACAAAACACGGGAAGTCCTAAAAGCCAGGAATATAACCATTTGTGAGGGACTTAAGGGGCTGGAAGTTTACCTCTCTGTCAGGAGTGTGCGGTGAGATATTAGCAACAAAATCCTTGTGTGAGATTAAACTTCGTCCTTCTGGACTGAAGTCTTTGTGCTAGAGACTACGGCAAGACCTAGCTGTGGGTGCCCCATCCCTGGAGGTGTCCAAGGCCAGGCTGGATGGGGCTTTGGGCACCTTGGTCTGGTGGGAGGTGTCCCTGCCCACGGCAGGGAACTGGAAAAAGGTGATCTTTAAGGTCCCTTCTAACCCAAGCCATTCTATGAAAAAGTAAAATTCTTCTTTGCATTCAAGTTTTTTGTCTTGTTTGGGTTTTGTATTCTTGTTCTTTTCTCCCAGAGTAAAAACGGACAACGCCAGGGGCTGAGAGCAGCAGTGACTCGTCTCAGTTTCACCCTCCTACTACTTGGGAGTTCTTGGTGTGTGCGCAAACCCCAGCATGGCTTTCTGCTCGGAGGTTAGAAGGGCCGAGCAAGGACACGCGGCCAGCCAGCTCAGCACAGAGTTCTCCCTACTGAGCTCTTAAAGTTACACCAGGATTGAACTATGCATTTAATAGTCGGTAGAGACTTATAGCTGAGATAGTTTTTTTCCCCTCCTTGAAACTTGCATTTTTAACCTGCGTGGCTCATGGACTGAGGGCTGAGAGAAGGCAGATCTTGCAGAGAGGTACCGGTAGCAGCTACCCACTCCGTTCTGATCCACAACTAAAGCGGTGTTGGACAAGTCCGTGGCGTCCCTTGCAATCCCTGATTCCATTTTTCATCCTTCAGGCTGCTGCTGAAGCTGCCAGGCTCTGCCCCTCAGTGCCAGCGATTGCCTTGAATTTTGGAAGGCGCCATCTGAGCGAGTGCCAGGGCACATCCCAAAGGAGAAGAAACGCAGCGGGGCAGGGAGAAGCGGGTTGGCCAGACAGCAGCTAGCCTCTACCTAGAATCAGCTCCGCTCAAACTCTTTCTTTTTGGTGAAACAGCAGGATTTTGTGGTGTCGAGTGCCTAAGCTCAGCAGTGAGACAGTTTTGGGAGAGGCAGACAAACGATCTCTTTCTAGGGAAGGCTGCATCCTGTGCCTTGGCTCTTCTTGTCTGCAGATATGTGACAGTGGGATTTTTTGGTGCTGTTTCTTTTTGGAGCATCACGTCACATGATGCTGTCTGGTTTAAGATGGGGCAGCTGTGTTGCCCTTGTTTCACTTTGAGTGTGAGGACGTTAGTTCAGGGGCTTCCTTATTTTTATAACGTCAATATTTGAGCGGTGTATTGCTTTTTTTCCCCTTCAAAAATACTTTCTGCTTTCACAGATAAGACAGATCGAGCTATTAAATCAAGCAGATCACACAATAAATGCTGCTCCTCACCGGGCCCCGGTTAAGATGTGTTCAGTGAAGGAGAGCAGCGTCAAGGTTGGCGGTGTTTGAGGTAACACGTAGAAGCCATCGGGGTATTCAGCTGCATTCAGAATAACCAGAAGCAGCAGTTTAATGATCTGTGTGGCTTCTGCTAAATAAAATTTGCACACTTACGGATATATGCTGTCCAGAAACAGATGGATATTTTACTTCAGGGAAAAACTGAGGCAGTATAAAGGTACAACTACGTGAATAATTTTCCTGAGATGAGCTAAGGGGGGTTGTAGCTCGCTGGGTTGCTGGTGGCTGGTAAGGCTGCCGCCTGCCTTCCCTCCCAGCACGGCGTCTGCGTAACCGTACCCCGAGGCTTCGTCTGCGCCGCGCCGGTGACTAACTGCAGGCAGGCACTTGGTTTTCTGATGCGCTTCAGGGAGTTCGCAGCAGCCGGGATCGATGCAGAAGCACGCCTTTGGAGCCGTTCGGCAGCGCCGATGGGGCCGGCCGGGTCTCAGCAACAGGTTTGTCTAGAAATGTGTCGAAGCAGAGCGTGAGCCGTTGTGGTGCTGTGTTTGAGGAGCAGGCTGAGGCACACCGAGCTGCTTCTCACACAGATTCTCCTGCTCACGTATGTGTCGCGAGCAGAACAGCAGGCACCGTGCTGGAAACAAGGAAAGGGGATTTACGCAAACCATGGGGAGCACGCATGGGATGAGGGTGCTTCAGCTCACTTTATTTTCTGTCTGTGGCAATGGCTCCATACCAGATGTTCTGGGGGAAGACCCTGTACTCGGCTCTGGTGAGGCCGCACCTCGAGTACTGTGTTCAGTTTTGGGCCCCTCACCACAAGAAGGACATGGAGGCGCTTGAGCGAGTCCAGAGAAGGGCTACGAAGCTGGTGAAGGGTCTGGAGAACAAGTCTTACGAGGAGCAGCTGAGGGAGCTGGGACTATTTAGCCTGGAGAAGAGGAGGCTCAGGGGCGACCTTATCGCACTCTACAGGTACCTGAAAGGAGGCTGTAGCGAGGTGGGGGCTGGTCTGTTCTCCCACGTGCCTGGTGACAGGACGAGGGGCAATGGGCTAAAGTTGTGCCAGGAGAGGTTTAGGTTGGATATCAGGAAAAACTTCTTTACTGAAAGTGTTGTTAGGCACTGGAATAGGCCTAACTCCCCTTGCCCAGGGAAGTGGTTGAGTCCCCATCCCTGGAGGTCTTGAAAAGTCGTTTAGATGTAGTGCTTAGGGATGTGGTTTAGTGGAGGACTTGTTAGTGTTAGGTCAGAGGTTGGACTCAGTGATCTTGGAGGTCTCTTCCAACCTAGACTTTCTGTGATTCTGTGAAGACCGAACAGTACATCTAATGGACGATTAAGGAACAGCTTTCCCCCAGCAGGATCGTGTCTTCTTCGTTAACAGTTCCCTGAAAGCAGAGTGAACTGTTAGGAGAAGGCACCTGTAGGCATGCCAGCGTCACCTCCTGACGGATGAGGCTCGTGAAGCAGCCTCCTGCAGTTCCCCGCTGTCACCGCGAGCACAAGGGCAGCTCTTCCACCCGGGGCGGTGGAGCTTGTTTCAGCTCGGATGGTTCGGGCTGGAGGGGCTCCAGGCTGCGTTTCTTGGTCCGGATTAGGCCATGAGGTAGAGCTGAGGTGGCCGTTTGGTTACCGTGCTTTAATTGACGTGCTTTGGTGTGCGAAGAGGAATAGCACTGGATGGTTTAACGAAGAGTGTGGAGCCCTTCGGCCATTCAGTCATTGCCCAGCTGGATCAGAAGAGTTGTTTGTGAGCTGCTGACCAGCTTTTGAGTGCTTGATACCCGTGGAAGTCAGTCAGGTGGCACAAAATACAGGATGGAGCCCTTTTTCAGGCTTGGAGGTACCGCTGATGTAAGTCACAGCAAATCCTCCCTGGGTCTCCTTGCTGTGCTCGTCCCAGGACTATCTCCAGGCTTATCTTCCCATCCCTCTGCCTTTCCACACCGGATTTATTTCTGGTTTTATTCCTTTTGGCATGGTTGGAGAAGCAATATCCATAATCAGTCCTGCAAGCTCCTCTGATCCCCTTGTGTCACTTAATTCCTGAAGGTAACATCTTAAAATACTGCTGGATCTTGCATTTTAACCAGAGCTATTTTCTATCCTCAGATAACTGTGAGGAGGGTTTTTAGGATATTAATCACATCTGCTTTAAAACTTGATGTTTCTCGGAAAGCTTAACCTTTGAAGAGTAGTGCAGTTCAGAAGACTGCTCATGAAATGGCCGACCTGCCACGGTTACGCGCTGCTTTCCGGGCAGTAGCCTGGCCATGAGATCACGGGGATTTGCTGTGCCCATGAGATCACGGGGATTTGCTGTGCCGCTTCTGAAAGCCGGGGCGGCCGGAGGAAGATGCCATTGGTATTTGAATTGGGAGCTGAACGCTTGGGGAGAAACCTCCTCTTCTTGAACAAATCCGCGGTGGCTTCCAGCTCCGCTGAGCCGTTGCCCAGCACATTCTTGAACTCTTTGCCGGTGGAGGAGTCTGATGCAATGCACGTTGGCCCCTAGTTTCCTTCAAAGATACTTTCCTGTGTGAAATTGCAAAGCCTGGGGTAGCGGACTTTTAGCCTTAAAATGAAGTGAAAGAAAAGGAGGAAAAAAACAGTGAGTTCAAGGTTACGAGCAGGGGAACCCACAGCTGTGGATTTGGAATTATCACCTTTGTCACTGCTGTTCTTTCCCAGTTTCTCTTACAAACCTGAGTGCCTTCGGTGTGTATTTTGGGGAGTTCTTCCCAGGAGAGAGGGTACCACAAACTGAAGGCTGACTGTCACCAAAAATAATAACAAACGAACAAGCGTTGGGGTTATCAGGACGAAATGAAGGTGCCCTTCTCCAACAAGAGGAATGCAGCAACCTAGGAGGGGACGGGAGGGCAGGAACCGCAGGGAAGTGGTTTGGGAAAACCTGAGTCAGCTCGGCGCTGTGGCAGCCCGTGGGGAACGGCTCTTGGACCACGGTGAAGGTAATGAAGAAGGAATGCCGGACAGATTGCTACACTTGAATCAGAAGTACTCAGCTGGGTGATTGCTGTGGCTGCCGTCCGCTGGCTGCCGTGCAGCTGGCCTCGGTACAGTTTGAGACGATGACACTTCATCTTTCACGTTTAATAAGCCATGGACACGGATTTGTTTTCACAGTATGACAATTGAACAGAAAAATTTCGGTTCGAGCGTGTTACAAACAGATGGTTTGCACATCTGCCTGATGCCCGAGTCGGTTCACAGACTCGTGCCTAGCAGCAGCGTGTCCTGGAAGCTAATGATAAGTCACAAGTAAAGGGAAAAGCGAACAAATTTCGGAAGGGTGAGAGGAAACGTTAACAAGTGCCTTCTTGTTTGGGTGTTACAGGAACTAGGAGTGTCCCCTGCTGCCTTTCTGGCTTCGAGAGACCTCTTACTCATCCCCGGCAGCTCCCTGGCTCTTGCCCTTACCCGTGTGCCGTCCCTCTGGAAGGCATTTCCCTTTCCAGGCGGGTACGTGTGCGTGTGCTGGGGCGGAGCGGGACTTGGGAAGCTCCCTTTGCCTAGCAAGTAAAGATCCCGATTCCTTTAGCGGGCTTCTCAGGGCTCCGGCCACAACCCCGCGACACAAGGAGACACAAGTTGTTCTGTCTGGCCCCACGGCTTTCCCCCGGTTTGGGGCTCTGCTTTGCGTACAGGGGTGGCAAGCAGCGCAAGTTCCACGAGCTTTTTAGAGAAAACAGCTACTTGCTTTTTATTTTTAAGGTATTTTCTCCCCGTAGTGAAGCAGCGAGCAGGCCATGAGGGCACCCGGCCCGCAGCAGCCGGGCACGTAGGACGGAAAAACACACCGCAGAGGAAGGTGGTGGAAACTTGCTTTTGCATATCATCCCAACAGCTCGGGCATGGGTTGCAGGTGCTCTCGACCTGCGAGGCTTGTAAACAGAGATCAGGAAATGGCAACCCCGCTGCCCTTCCTGTGTCGCTCAGCGGCCGGGGAGGGGCGGCTCTGGAGCAGCCGGGGAGCTGCTGCCTCGTGGCTTCTGGGGCAAGAAAACGCACGCGTCTCGCCTAGCTGTCGGCAGGCTGGTGGCTGGGGAGGATGTGCCTGTGCTGGTGTGGCCCCGTGCAGGGCTGAGAAGGGTTTCAGGAGCTTCTTTTTGTTTGTTCAGCTCCCCCCTTGCGGTGTACACGAGCATGCATACGCTGATGGTTCCTTCTCCTCCTGAAATACGAAGTGAGATGCTTGCACTGGCCAGGACTTCAGTGGTACTCCTGTTCCTAAAAGCTCCTTTGGGCTCTGGGTTCCTTCCACCTTCGGTATTCTTCGATTTGGGGTTAAGTGATGGTATCGAGTGTCAGGTTTTCAGAACTATAAAGGAATTATTTCTGGGGTCGCACCGGTCTGGGCTTCAAGTTGACAGCCTTGGCGTGCTGCACGCAAGCCAGGAAAACTCAGCTCGCTAGTTGTGACACTCAGCAGCGGTGTTGCTGTCCTACAAATCCAATAAAATGCGTGAGGTTACGTGGCTGGGTGGTGTCAGTCAGTCTCTGAAGAGGTTTTTGTGTTCTGAAGAGGGAAATCGGACGAGTTCTATGTGATGGTAAGGGGCTGGGGAGCATGGAGATGCTGCAACGTGCCTGGCTGGTTATTTCTGATGAATTAAGCTGTGCAGCCATCCATTTTCTGGCTGCTGTTGGACGGAAAGGTAATAGCCGCAGTCCTGACCTGCAGTGAACTTGGTAGAAGTTTCCTCAGTTAAATTATTTTAAATTATTGTGGGGAGCAGCAGGCGAAGAGGGAAAGCTGTTCATCCCAGGGCAACGGGAAATGCTCTCCCCGACTGGGTTTCCAGGAGGCAGCCAGGGAGGACATCAGCTCTGCACAGCCATGGCAGTAAGAGTGATGGCTTAGTTGCTCTAAAACTGCTCTAAGATGTGAAATAATGTTTGTTTCTCCGTCTGTGATCGCATCTTGTTTCACGCTGTGATTTCTACTTGAGTGCACAAAATGCATCTTCACCGAAACGTACAGCGGTTTTCCTCAAATTAGAGCAAACTGATCCTGCTCCAGGAGGCTCTGTTCTGCTGCTTCATGTGTGCATTTGTGAAAGATCTCGAAACTCTAACTCTTTCTCTGTTGTTTTTCCAGACACAGTTGAATCCATGCTCTCAGACTACGACATCCTGTCTCAGTCCAGCATCCAGCAGCACTCGCTGAGGAAGAGAGACCTCCAGCCTGAGACACACGTAGAGAGACTCTTAAGTTTTTCAGCCCTGCAAAGGTAATTAAATGACCAGCAATGAAATAGCCTCACATTTTCTTTCGGTTGGTGATGAATAAGACACAGTTCCAAACTCAGACATAGTTACTGTGTTTTCTGTCCTCACTGGCCAGCTCTTTTTAAGTTGCTGAGCTGCGTGGCTGTGTGAGTGACTTCAGAGAGGCTCAGAGGACACACTAAAATATGTCAGGTTCCATTGTATCGCTCTGAAAAGAAGTCCAAGACTTCTTTTGCTTTGTTCGTAGGTTTTTCTGTTCTCAGGTCTTTTTCTTAGGTTTAGTTTCGTGTAGGTTATTTCCACTTATGGGGATGGATTCCACTTTTACCTCGTCTTGGCAATATTGGCGTGTTTGTCTGATTCTTGAAAATCTCTGCCTTCAGTTTGGGGAGGGTGTGTGTCATGTTGTTGGAGGGATATTCCCCCCACCCACAGGTTTAATCCTGTTCCTACCATGTGTAAATTCTGCATTTGATCAGAACTCTACTTTATCAAGATGGAATTATAAGTGCTAGGGGAAAAGTATGGTAAAGAAAGCAGGCGTGAAAGCTTTAGAGGTGCTATTCAGTCTCATACAAGTCCCTTAGAGGTCTCTGAGTGCTGAAATTGTGAATTTGAAATGGGGGAGGTGAGAAGAACATTTTGTGTTAAGTGTGGGTCGGTTTTGTTCCACTGACATCTTTTGGTTCTACTTGGTTCTCACGAGCCTTCCTCCAGCCGTCCCCTACAACTACAGCCGTCGTGCAAGTCGTATTTATGGTTTTCTGTCTCTAAATGCTGGGGGTTAGTTTTTAAGTAGCAATTATAAAAGTTTAACAGGGTCAGATGTTGTCTGCCTGTCCCTGTCTTGCGCTGCCTCGTGAACCCTGACTTCATGGTGAGGTTCCACTGCAAATAGTTTGCAATGCTGCCAGTGATGATTACGGAATAATTATAAAGGGAAAAACCAAAAATCTTTGACCCACAGACCACAGAAGGCAAGCGCCAATGTGGATCATTTCCTGAGTTGGTCTCCACTCTTTGCGATAGCCTTGAGTTTTGGGGACACAAAAATCCAGAGTTCAGATTTCTGCTTATGGTTTCTGACCGGATTCTTTTAGAAAACAAGAGCTCTACGATAATTTAACTTAAAACAGGTGAACAGATTCCCTGGTCTGATTTCCTTTAGGTCAGATACCTTAGCAGTGTCTGGTTTTACTTGAATGCATGTGGAGAAGGTGCATTGTGAGCAAAGCATGACTTGTGGATTTTTTTAATTTACATCTTTAACAGTTTAAAAATCATCTACAAAGTACTACCAGTTCACAGTTATAAGTTACACAATACATATTTGCGTAGCTTGTTTATCACAGCTGACGCTTTCTAACTTCTTTTGGACCTTCAGGAAAATGGAAGCTGTTTGTGTTTCTCGTGTGGATGGTTTGCTTAAAAATAAATGGAAGTAAATTCTCTTACAGGCACTTTAAATTATACTTAACTGCAACTGCTGAACACTTTTCAGAAAAATTTCAAGCCTTAATTGTGGATGGCGAAGGCAAGGAAAAGGAGTATCGTGTTCAATGGCAAGAC
Source organism: Nettapus auritus (assembly GCA_011076525.1). Taxonomy (NCBI): domain Eukaryota; kingdom Metazoa; phylum Chordata; class Aves; order Anseriformes; family Anatidae; genus Nettapus; species Nettapus auritus. The sequence goes on along the minus strand of CM021767.1, from coordinate 103,001,709 downwards.
TTTTTCACTGGACATGTCGTTGGTTAGTATGGACTAGGCTGTGTGTCAGTGCTGAGGATGCACAGCTGGGCTCTTGGCCAAAGTAAATGGTATATTGCATTCGTTTTCATCAAATACGGTTAGGATGAATAAGTCGAGTTTATTCTTATTCTCGTGCCACTCTGGTTTTGTGTTCGTTTTTAAGCTATTGCACCAAGCTCCTAAGATGGGGCTCTTCTCTTTGGTTTGGCAGTGTGGAGATAGAATTTGCCCATGCAGCAGCTTGTGATGTTACTTCTAATTTTTGAAGATGATAATAATGGCTTTAATTCCACCTGGAATTTGGGGTTTAAATACTTCTTGTCGCACAATGCAAAACCCAGGTAGTGGCGATGCGGCGTTGCCCAGATTGTTATATTAAACTGCTTTAATGGCATTCTTTGAGGGTTATGATGGGATAAATGGGATTCTTTTCTGGAAGAAAAGGGTGTCATGCTCCACTCTAGTCTACCATTAATACTTCCTCTAAGTTGTTTTGATTTTTATGTTGTCCTTGTGATGTGGTGAAAGCCTCTTCCACCGGAATGCAGGCTGACGCCGTGAAATTGCTGTCTGACAGTGGTGGGATCCCAGCTGCTTGTTGGCAGAACTGTGCTGTGTCCTTTTATTAATCCTCAGAGCCATCACAACGCTACCTGAAAATTATCAGATAAATCCAAGACTTAATGCTTATGACCACTGGGAAGTCAAGGTTGAAGAGAGAGTGCTGGTTCCCTGTTTTATTTTTTAAACTGCTCGCTATAGTGTTCTCCAGAGACCGAGGAGGTTAATTTGCCTTGAAATATTAAAATAAGTAAATAAATTTAAAATGGTGTCTTTGTAGGAATGCATGCAAATGGAGCTGATTTTTTTTTTAATCTTTAAAGGGGAGCATAATTCCAAGGTTGTGGCACATATTGGGGATGAAGACTTCACAGTGAGGATCAATACTGATGGAGAAGAATACAACATTGAGGTATGCCTCCCTGTTGAGAGCAGTACTCAAACAATCAGCTCGTTCTCCTGTGGGTGTTTCTTGCTACTCACAGTGACACCTCTGTAGCTCGATACAGGCTTGGTGCTGGTGTTCGTTTAGTGGCCAGTAGGGAGGTGGCAGAAACATGTGAAACCAATTTGACTTGGTGCTGAATTCTATTAGTGAGTGCCGTCCTGTGATGTTGGCATATGTTAGGTATATCGGGGAGGAGGTAGGGCTTTTAGAAACAGGAATGGATAACATCAGTAATTAGTGGTGATCATGTTCTTTAGAATAACGAACAATGCAGCCTTTGGAGCAGAGTTGAGGTTTGAGCTCTTCAAAATTTTGCCTTTGCTAGGTCTTGGAATTTTTCCCATTTTTTGAGCTTTGTTTAAAAAATGTGCTTTTTTTTTTTCCCTGCTTTTATTTCTTTTTTCCCCATTTGCATTGTGTTATTTTAAACCACTTTTTTTTTTTTTTTTTAATCAATAAATTAAAGACTATCCTAATGACTCGTTCAGAGCAGTTTATTCCCAGACACAAGCTGTATTAGAACGGCTCAATAACAGTAATTATGGCTAAGTGTTATATGGCTATTGCAATCCTCTCCAAACCAGAGGGCATTCAGAATTATAGGTGAGCCTGAGAAACCCAGTCCTGCTGGTATAAAAATGTGACTGGAATACCCAAACCACCCTGCTTGTGCCTTGCATTGAGAGCATGTAGAAGCCGTTAGCAGTTTTTAAAGCAGTTTAAAGCAGTTTTAGTGTTTGTGGTCCAAGAATAATGTAAGCGTGTCTCAGTTTCCAGTGCAGCTCCTTACTCTGCCATGGCTGCTCCTTACGGCTGTGTCTGAACAGCTAAATAAAGGTAGGCAGAGGCACTGAGGCCACAGCTTGCCCCTGCTGCCTGGCTGTTAGCATCCCTGGGCATGGGGGTTTTGTCCAGCTGGGCAGCTGAGCTCCACCACAGCCACTCTCGCCTCCTCCTCAAAGGGAAAGGGGAAGGAAATAGGATGGAAAAGGCTCAAGGGTTGAGATAAGAACGGGGAGATCACTCAACAATTATCATCATGGGCAAAACAGACTCAGCATAGGGAGATTAATATAATTTATTGTCTACCATGAGTGGACTAGAACAGTGAGAACCAAAAGCAAACTAAAACCACCCTCCCCGCCCCCCCATCCACCCTCTTCCACCTCTTCCCCCAGGTGGCACAGGGGAATGGGGAATGGGGGCTGTGGGCAGTCCCTGATGCTTCATCTCCACCACTCCTTCACGGTCACTCCCTGCCCCTGCTCCACATGGGTCCTTCCCAAACTGAGCCCGCGGGGGATGCCCACAGGCAGCAGCTCTTCAAGAGCTGCTCCCACACGGCTCCGTACCACGGTGTCCATCTCTCAGGAGCAAACTGCTCCAGCACAGGTCCCCCACAGGTGGCAGCTCCCCCCAGACCCTCTGCTCCTGCGTGGGCTCCTCTCCACGGGCTGCAGCTCCGGCCTGGCCAGCTGCGGGTCCCTTTGGAGTCAGGTTTGGCCCCTAACCAGCCTGAGATCGTGCCTGTGTGTGGTCAGAGTCGGTAGGCGCCAGAGACCATTCCCAACAGGTAGTATGGACAAAGGTGAACCGTCGTTGCCTTCCTTTACTTCACGGCCCTCACTGTTTGGAAGAGCTGGGCCTTTGTATAAATCCCTAACGCCTTCCTGCCTTACCCTAGGGTGTGGGGCATTTGCCCTCAGTTCCACACCACAGATGTGTGTGGCTGCTGGCCTGGCACGGCCTTGGTGTTTCAGGACATTATCGCTGAGAACTGAAAGTGATGGTTATCACTAAGGAAGAGTTGTCTGGAGGGCACTGCGTAAGCCCAGGGGAAACCAAGAGCCAAGTAGTCTTTGGAGGAGTCTTGGACAGTCTGGGCTGCTTGGCCTTGCCCAGAGAGCTGCCTCTGGGTGGGCTGTGTTTGGTGGGGGTGCTGTAGATGGTACTTAGAGATAATGATAGGGATGTGGCACTGGAAACAAACGATGTTCAGTATGCAACTGCTATCCAGCTATTTGCTTTTATTGGGATTTTGAGGTTTTCTTTGATTTTTTGAGAAATTCTCGCCCACTTACAAGTGACTTAGGAGTGTCGAAGAGTCTGCTCTGCTGGTGTTCTGGTGCACACTTACGTGTCCTCTGTTATCTTAGAGGATGGCTTGTGCCTCCAGTCAGCACATCTGTTGGCATCTTCCAGATAACTCCTGCTGAGCTGTGCCAGTCCTCATACTGCACTGGAGGGAACAGAGGAGCTTGAGATGCCTCCTCAGACTGCTTCTATTCTGGAGGGAACGAAAACTTCTCTTCTCCAGCTTTATCAGCTGGCTGCCGCTGCTCTGTTAAGGTGTCCTTAGATCTTTGGGTGCCCGTGTAGCATGAACGGCTGAATTCAGCTGACTCTCTTGGGAGTGTGCCTCTGTTGCTAAACTTATTTATAGGCATTAAATCATTGTAGTCCAATTTATGTGTGTGTGTGTGTGTGTGTACACACAAAGCTGTGGAGATCTGTGTGTACATGTATGTATTTTACTTGGTCTTAACTACCTGCATTTCTGCTGCTCTTGTGCTGTCAGCCACTGTGGAGATTTATAGATAACGAGCAAGATGAAAGACTGCTGGTCTACAGATCTGAAGATATTAAAGATTTCTCACGATTGCAGTCCCCCAAAGTGTGTGGTTATTTGAAGCTGAACGAAGAAGAGCTGCTGCCAAAAGGACTGGAAGATAGCAAGCAAAATGAGGGTGAGCATCTTGGAGAGCAGAACCTCTGAAAGCTTGAATTCTGTTTGTGTAGGCAAGTAGGATCACAACCTAGGCAATAATCTGTGTTGTCCCTTCTAGTTTAACTCTTTATAGTCACTGGAGGAAAGAAGCAGGACTTGTTTTCATGCCTTCTTCCCTGCCCCCCATCCAACTAAGCCCAAAATGATGAAAGGAAGGAACTTGTTGCTAGTGGAGGTAGGCTTTTTAAGGTGAATGTTAAAACAACTTAATTCTTCTGTGCCCTGGGAGCTGTTTGGCATCTGTGGCCACTCCAAGAATCCAGCTTGAGATACGATGAGTTTTTGACAGCTGTGAATTCCCCTTTCCTCTTTTTTCTACTGCATCAGTAGGGATGGGGATGACTGGGAACAGGAGCAGGAGAGTTAGGACTGAGGTAACGACCATAAAAACTCTGTAGGTAAATCAATCTATTGAATAACTCAGTTTTCTTACTATACATTCCTCTCCTTAGAACAAATTTGAGGACTGTTATGAAGACAGAACTTAAGAGTTATGCCCTCCCCACTCCCTCCAAAACAAAACAACCAAAACCCATCCAGACTCGTGTTCAGGTCTTAACTAAGGGTAATAGATGTAGTCATAGACAGCTCGTTGAGGGTTTATTTAATTGTATTTAAACATTCGCATTAGCAAGCGTCTACCGGAAGAAAAGGGCCACACCAGAGAGCTCCAAAAACACGTGCAAGATGTTGGTAGTGGCGGATCATCGCTTCTTCAAGTACATGGGCCGGGGGGAAGAGAGTACCACTATAAACTATTTGGTAAGTAAATATGCCCTGTTACAGTTCGTTGGAGTAAATGGGGAGAACTGTGATTCAGTAGTTAGAACTGCTTATGCTGCTTTTCTACAGCAGATGTATTTACATCATGCCTGTGTGCTTTTTTTCTTGGGAAGTGCTAATTCATGCTTTAAAATATTCTGTAGTAGTGATACTGTGGTTTTTAAGTTTCAAGTCCCTTCCCTTTGCATGCTACTTGCAGCTATCCTGTTTTCTCCCTTAAAAAAAAAACATATTTTTTCAGTCAGAGTTCTACAATCTCCTAGACTTCCAATTTTGGTATAAATGGTCCAAACATGTTTAAAGTTCACATGGGAGGCAAAAAACAACTCGTATACTACTTTAACTTCTTCCAGGATTCTCTGTCCAGAACAATAAAATGAGAAATAGGCTCAGTAGAGTCAGCTTGGTTGGAAGTGGGGTTATGAAATAGAACACCTGCCTGCAGCCCCACCACAGAAATAGAGTGTGCGTTTGGGGACTGGGGATGAAAACAAGTGAAACCACTCTTGGAGATCTGTTCTTTCTCAAAAGCCTCTTTCTGAGCCTGAATCTTTGACAAGCTAATCGCTCTGTTCCATCTTTGCTGGCTTTTTGACCTTTCTGTCCCCAGAAATGTTTACATTCCCCAGGTAACAGAGCCTTAATTCATCTGTTTTCAGAGATGTGATTATCTCAGCATCTGACATACGATTCTTCCAGGCTAACCTACCGTTGTGTTCTCTGGGTTGATGTGTGCTGTAAACAAGACAGTGATTGGAAAAATCAAGTACAAGCTATTACTGAGTGTCTCTGAATGCCATTTTTCATTCTGAGCAATCTTGACGGTCTATATTTAGGAGAAGGTGATTTTTAAGAAGACAAGAGCAGCTCAAAAAGGGAGGTATTGATTGTGAACACTGACGAGAGACTTTCTGGAACCTTGGACTTGAACCATAATGAGGAAAAATAACAGTTTACTGTCTGGGAGAGGGAAGCAGGCCTTGGGGTCAGTTAAGTGTAGTGCTAAAACAAAGCAGTAAAAACAGTTCCCTCTGCCCTTCCCCTCAGAGAAACTTGGAAAACTACTAGACGGACAGTGTTTCCCAAGATGTCTTGTTCTCGGTATTATCTCTGCCACTACACTGATGAAAGCGATAAGTAGCGAAGTTTGTACTGCTGTTTTACGATGGAAAATTTTCCGGGATATTTGATAATACTCTCTGGATCCAAGCGCTGTTGGTTTTGGATCAGTGAATACGTCTGTTGTGTTTTATGAGGCTCAATTTTAATTTGAAGTGAGTGTGTTCTAGATAAATATGTTGCAGCTTCTCTGAGCATCTTGAACTTCCATACACAGATGCTCAGAACTAAATAACTTGTTCTTCTTTCCTGCATAGATTGAATTGATAGACAGAGTAGATGACATCTACCGAAATACGTCCTGGGACAACGGGGCCTTCAAAGGCTATGGCATACAGATAGAGCAGGTAGGTATTCACTGAGCTGTGCGAAGGGCTTCCAACTGAAAGCATAAGAACATATTTTAAATGTCAGGCTTTCAGATTTTTGTTCTCTGGATAAATAAGCTAAAATAACCAAACCTTACGTTAACTGCATGCAGAAGTGCTTTTCTTTTTGCTGGTGTTGATGATTTGACACAGCATGCCCATTTCTAGTTCCTTGCAGCTTTTGAGATGGCATTTCTCAAGGAGCATCTTTCCATGCATAATCTCAGTCCAGAGGTGCTTTTTTCCTGAATATGAGCAGTTTTTGTTCCTGTCAGACGTGCTCTTCAGGCATATACTTAATACTTTGGCTAGTGCTTAGCTTATAAAGCCTGAGTGTGCCTCAAACACAGATGGAAAAACCACAAATCTTGCTTGAAGAGCTTTATTGACTGCACTTAAACATCGTAATATCACAGTAGTGCAGAAGATGGAATACAGCTGCATGTAGAGGATGTAGTGGCTTCAATTTATATGACGGCTTCTGGAAGTTAGCACACAGAAATTTGGCAAACTGCATTAAAAATGAGTCCATCTGCTTTAAGATCTGCAAGAACTGTCATGCGGCACATGGGGACTCTCATGGTACAAGCTAGCTGCCCTTTTTGTGGACAGGGCCCTTCAGGAACAGGGAAAGAGAGACAATCGGGGGGGATTGGAGAGGGAAAGCAACGTGATGCACTAATTCTAGGCTACCGGGAAAGCAGCAGTCCTTTAAAAGATATTTTGGTTAAGTAGAACTCTGGCAGTATGGGCTTATTTACACTAGATGTAAATCCTGGTTGTGTTTGTTTGGTTTTTGTGTTGATTTTGCTTTAACATGCATCTCAAAGCACAGTATCTCAGTGACAACTTCTAAAATGGCAGGTGTGGTTGCTTAAGATCTAGTCGGTGTATCTTAATTAGCAGAGGCTGAAAACTTAACATTGGGAGCATGCTGAGTCTGAATTTTTCTGCTTCCAAATCTAGAGACATTTAAAATTACATTGAAGACTTCTTGCAGTTATAAAATTGACCAAAATTTTTCAATGTTGTTTTGTCACCCTTCTGGAAATGCAGATTATCATCCACAATGAACCAAATCACGTGCAACCTGGACAAAAGCACTACAACATGGCAAAAAGTTACCCGGACGATAAGAAGGATGCCTGGGATGTGAAAATGCTGCTAGAGGTAGGTAGTAACCATGAAAAAATTGGCCCCTACAGAGAATTACTCACGCAGCTGCTCTGTAGTAACAGATGAAACTCTTAGTTCCTTCATCTGCTGTGTAGATATTGCACAACGTCAAACTAGCAGATGTACCCCACAGCCCGTGGTAAGGGGTTCTTTGTATGATTAGCACACACCAACTGGAATTAGTATGTTGCTTGAGTCAAAAAAAGCAGTCCTGGGACATCTGGGCCCGAGACTGCCTTGTGACCTTCATCAAATGGGTGTAGTTGGTTTTCCCCTCTACGTGAAAAAGGGGAAATGAATAGACAAGTTACGTAAAGAAATGCAGCAGTGTACTTGGGCGTTCATTTTAACTGTCTTCACATTTGTAGGAGAGATCAACAGCTGCTTTTTCCTAACTTAACCAGGTTTAGAAGGTGCCTGCCTCATTAGATAAATGTTCATGTTTATAGATACCTGCTATGCACCATGAAGTGTTTTACAGAGATTTCACTGTTGTTGTTTTTTTCCTTTAAAGCAATTTAGCTTTGATATCGCTGAGAAAGCAGCTCACGTGTGCCTTGCTCATCTTTTCACTTATCAAGATTTTGATATGGGAACGCTTGGACTGGCTTATGTTGGCTCTCCCAGACCTAACAGCCACGGTGGCATTTGTCCTAAAGGCAAGACTTCCTTCTCTTCCTTTCCAATCGTGGGTAGAAAGCTACTTTCTGTTACTTGTATTTAATCCTCTCCTAGCTTTCAGGGATCGTGACATGTTATTTGCATAGTCTCTGGTGGCTCTTTTGGCTAGAATAGATGGCCATTTTCTTGGCTGGAGCTGGAAAAAGAAGGGAGGGAAGAAAAGTCATGAGGCTATCTGGATTGAACAAGCTCTGTTAAAGCCACCGCAGCCTGGCTAGACGAAGCTCCAGTTTGGGTGCATCTTGCAACAGTTCTGGAACGGCAGATGCTGTTGTCTTGGAAATTTCTTGCGTTACCCCCTTTACTGCAATACATGAGCTGTTTGTGCTGGGCTTTAAAGAGCTCCCACTGGAGAAAAAAAAAAAAAAAGAAAAAAAAAGGGAAGAGGCTGACTGGTGAGTCTGTGAGAACAATAAAGCTGTTCATTTTGCCAAACAAGGAGCAGTCCCACTTCCAAGAAAGAAAAAGGAAAAAAAAAAAAAGGCAACCAAAAATTAAAACTGAGAAAAACGCTTGTCAGTTTGATTTGTTTCTTTCTCACCTCTCTAGCTTATTACAGTCAGATTGCAAAGAAAGACATCTATCTGAACAGTGGCTTAACCAGCACCAAGAACTATGGGAAAACCATCCTCACGAAGGTAAGAGCATCCTCCTCTGCGGACAGTGAGTGTTTGAGTACGTACGTGTTTGGTGGTGGAGTGTTTTCTGGGATTGTGACAATTCTGTGCTGTCAGAAGCGAGCTGCTGGCCTTCAGACTGAGTCAGATCCCAGGGGACAAGGATCTAGGTCACAGAGCCCTTATTTTTTTGTCCTTGTTGACAAGGGAGTCAGGGCTGAGTGCAATTGAAGACCGAATTCACTGAGAACAGGGATGGGGAAATGTAGCCAGTGTCTAATAGGAGATGTAGTTATCCAGCTACAGACAGGATTTTGCTATCCTAAAATTAAATGTATTTTGCTTAAAGCAAAAAATTATTCTCAAACGGGACAAATATTACACAGCAGGTAGACTTAGAGCAAAAATACAATTAGTGTGCTGACTGAAATAAAGGAAAATGTGTCTTTGCTCTTGTATGCATCTACAGCATGCAGATGGAAGACAGAAATGCTGGGCCTGTTCTGCGCGCAAGGTAAAACAGTGAAAGTAGCGCAGGCAGAGGAGGAGGTCTACTTTGGACCTTCTAATGGAGTTCACCTACCTGACTTTTGCATCTGTTTTGAATAGAGCAGAGAACTGTAGAGGAGACAGGGCTTATTGCTGCTAATACTGATGTAAATTGATACTCTCTGGATTTTTTTCATAGCTAATGAGACAGTAAAGACATAAAGGCCTGAGCATGAGATGTTTCACTTGTAAAGATACCAGAGCAGTTCCTGCGTTTGCAGCTCCCACATTCTTGCAGTTGGACATCTTTCCCTTCTGCTGACTTCTCAGCTGTGCATCGCTGTAGCCTGATTATAAATGGAATTCATAATTGGTGTGTGGGCTAAAACTTGGCACAGAAGCTGTCAAGAAGCTAGGAAAAAGAAAGACAGTGAAGCTTTGTGTTAGAGGGGTGTTGACAAAGAGCTCCTAGCTGTTGCCACGCTATTTGCATTTGTTGCTCAGTCTCATAGCTGGAGCCCTGTCTGGGCTGACAAAGGAGACTGAGTTTGACGTCTTCTCAGCAGCAGTCACAAAGCTGGGATGAAGCAGTAGGTGCGCACGGGCTCTTCACAGGGAGAGTTTTTGCACAGTTGATCAGGCTTTAAAAAGGAAGAAAAAAATTCTGCCTAAAGCCCTCCCCCAAATGCAACGCGTTGTTGCAGCGCCTGGTCCTTCCTGTGCCTGAAGAGCGGCAGAAACGACTGCTTCCTCACCAAACTTCTCTGTCGTGAACCACGCGGTCTCCCCGTGGTTAACTTTTATTTCTGTGCCAGTTTTCTTCGTGGCTGTCACCTCGAGAGCCTGACACCACCTGCTGGTCAAGGCCGTGCAGAGAGGCGTTGGTCTGGGATCCTCAGCAGGAGTCCTAAAAAAAAATGTGTAAAAAATGTTGGAAATTCACCCCTGCGGGGCTCCGTTTGTAGATGTCTTTCTTAGTCGTCATGCAGAAGAGGAGCTTATTCAGCAGCCATCATGTAATCATGCATTTAGAAGGAATAATTCTAATGGCAAGATAAGTTTGAGCAAGAGATTGACTCATCGTGGTAGCTGGTGTGTGTGGCTTGGTTTTTGGTTTGAACTTTTATGCCTTTTAAAATCAGATCTAGATATTGTGAGTATCTGCTTTGCGTTGAAAACGAAATAGAACTGGCATTCCAGGACAACATTTTGCCTTTAACAGGGATCTGGTACTTAGACCTAGTTCTGGAATGTGCCTTTGGAAGCGGGCCATGCTTTTACTCGCCTTCAGTTCCCCACCTCTAAAAAAAATTCGAATGGAGAAATCGCTTTTCCAACTGAGAATTGTAGGCGGCTTGGAAGTAGCAGGGACCGCCTCTTCTGTCCTGCTCAGGCTGATTTTTTTTCAGCATTACTTTTTTTCACCCTTCAAAAAAGGAGGCTGACCTGGTTACGACGCACGAGCTTGGACATAACTTCGGAGCAGAGCATGATCCTGACAGCCTGCCAGAATGTGCCCCCACTGAAGACCAGGGAGGGAAATACGTTATGTATCCCATTGCTGTCAGTGGAGATCATGAAAACAACAAGGTAAAGCCGCATAATTTTGCTTCCACACACACATCTCCACCATGGTCAGTGATCCTTTGCACAGAAAGACTGTTTAGCTAATGATTCTTCTGGACTGAAACAGGCGGGAATTTAACAGGTCAGGCATAAAAATAAATGTTTGTGTGCAGCCGGGTTCTCTGCAAGATGATCTTTGCTTTCTGAGTTTCCCTGGAGTTCACAGTGTGGTGTTTGTGATCAATTGTTTGTAATCAGCTGTGGCCGAATGCTCCTGAAAGCAAGTCATCAGCAAGGTTTGAATACAGGACCTGCAGCACCAGGCGCTAAATGGCATCTGGGTGGTTTTGGCGGGGAGGCTCCCAGATGGCACAGCCCGGTGGTGCTGCTTCCCAGTCGCAGAAATCCGCAGTTACAATGCGAACTCGCATTGTTTCAGAGCCGAGAAACCAAGATATCAAGGGAATTGAGCAGTCTGCAGTCCAGTCTGACTTTTTAGGGTTGACACCTAACCCTGCTGGTTTGGCTCGGTGACCCTGAGCCAGGCCGTGAGGGAATCTGTGCGTCCTTTACGGACCCAGCCATTATTTTCTTGCCTTAAAATTGTTCCAAGCTATCAAAATGTCAGTATGGAGAGATTATTGCTTTCTGAGTTTTCAGAATTTCTCAGAATTTGGAGGCCTGCAGAGGCCAAGACTGTCTTAGATGCACTTGTTGACAGGAAGGTTCACTCCTCAGTGCTGCTCTTTCCCCTCGTGACTCTCTAGATGTTCTCAAGCTGCAGCAAAAAATCCATCCATAGGACCATAGAGATCAAGGCCCAGGAGTGCTTCAAGGAGCGCAACAACAAAGTGTGCGGGAACTCCAGGGTGGACGAGGGGGAGGAGTGCGATCCCGGCCTCCTGCACCAACAGGCGGATCCCTGCTGCTCTGCAGACTGCAAACTAAAGGACGGCGCCAAATGCAGGTGAGGGGAAAGGAGCTGCAGCTTCTCGTGCACGGGGAGAGAATGGTGCAGCTCTGCACTGTGCTGCAGGAGATAAAACTCACGGAAATCCGGTTATTTAGCGAGAAATTCCCTCAACTTCCATGAACGTGGTTGTGCCGGGGGCACTCTTGCATGAGGTGCAGAATAAAGAGAGCACAGAATACAGCAGTAAACCTTCAGGACTGATGGGGAGGGAGAAATTAGTGGGGAAGAAGACTGCAAAATCTTGTCCCAGGTTGCACAGCAAGTTGATGGTGACAAGGAGAATTTAAGTGCCTGGAAAAAGTAGAAGAAATCCTGTGTTGTCTTGCAGCGTGTCGTGCTTTGTGTGCGTTCAATTCATCATCTTTGGTAAATGAAGAGTGGGTAGAGGATGGTCATGAGAGAGGGTGCAGAGACTTTTCAACTAGTGAGTGAATCTTGAAGCAGCTTTTTTTCTAAACATCCTCTTTCCCTGCCTTTGTCATGCTCGTACTTTGGAAAAGAAAAAAAAAAAGCTCAATATTTCTTCCTTTCATGTTGATGTTTCCACAGCGATCGGAACAGCCCCTGCTGCAAAGGCTGCCAGTTTGAAAGCGCACAGAAAAAATGCCAAGAAGCCATAAACGCCACTTGTAAAGGAGAGTCTTTCTGCACGGGTAGGACACGCTTCTGCCTCCCTCCCATCAGCTATAGCCAAATGCTCCGGGCTCAGCGTCCCGGCAGATCAGCTCTCAGACTAGCGCCCTTTGTTCGTCCGGTACAACTAATTTTAGAGACAGTTAAGCAGCACAAAATCACCCTTTAATGACTTCCATTGTAGTTCAGGAGCCGCTTGGTGAGTTACTGCCCAGGAGAACATGGAGAATGTTGATTTCTTCTTCCCCTCCTCCTTTTCTTTCCCTTCAAACAACAACAGGGCCAGTCACGGGGAGGGGACAGGACTGAGCTGAACCTTGTGGTAATTCCACCATTTCTATGGTAGCTCTGCTTCTCCTTCCCCCTGGTTTTCTTCCTCCTCGTAATCTTTTCTGGAGGCAAGAAGACAAAGCAGAGCTGCTGGTGCTTTACTGACGGGGCCTCCAGGGTCTTCTTGGTCACCAGAGTTTCCCAGTTCCTGGGTTGCTGAAAGCCTCCAAAGCTTCTGCTGCCTCTCGGAGGATTTGGCAGGCAGCCTGCAGCTGAAAGCTAAGAGAAAGCTCTTGGAGTTCTCCCTGGGATGAGTCTGGATTTCGTTTTTTCTCTTTTTTCCCCTTTTGCACACGTGGGTGTGCTGCCCTTTGCTCTAACGCAGTCCTCGCCTTGTTGACCCCGTGTGCAGGGAACAGCAGCGAGTGCCCTCCCCCGGGGAACGCTCCGGATGACACGGTCTGCGTGGACATGGGGAAGTGCAAGGACGGGGAGTGCGTCCCCTTCTGCGAGAGGGAGAAGAACCTCCGATCCTGTGCATGCAACGGTGGGTGACGTGGGCTGGGCCAGAACGTCCCGGCTCTGCTCCTCGGGTAGAGCTGGCGTAGAGCCCCTCGGAGAGCCTAATTCTGGGACCCTCTCAGGTGTACAGGAAAAAAATCTGGGGTTGGAGCTGTTGGTTTTCCAGGGCTGGTGTTTTGTGTTTGGGAAAGGAACGTAAATGTCCTCCTGTCCTCGGGAGGTCTGGGTTGAGAAATTTAAATGAGACTTACGGTCTGCACCCTGGTTAAAGGAGAGGGTGCTCCCACCCTCCTCTTCCTCAGCCACGGGTAGACAGGAGGGAAAGTCTGGCTGTTCTCTGTGAGGAGATGTCAACTTCGGGACAGATGCGGCCTCCAGCAAGTGGAACCTCTTCACCTGCCTGTTAATTCCTGCAGTGCTGGGGTGTCAGCTAGCAGAGCTTGGTCCTGCTGTGTCCCCTCCTAACAGGGCAGCTGCTTCAGTTTGGCATTGGTCTCTTGGGCTTGGGTGCCCTGCACGTTCCTGCCTGCCTCGTTGGAAAGCTGGGCAGGAAGGTGGTCAGCCCGGGGACGCCTGCCTGGCTCGGGGTTGGGTGACCCTCAGCGCCGCTGGGGGCCGACGATCGAGTCCGTGGCTTTCTTGCAGAGACGGATAACTCCTGCAAGGTGTGCTGCCGCGACGAGCAGGACAGGTGCGTTCCGTACGTCGATGCTAACGACCAGTTCCTGTTCCTGCGCAAGGGGAAGCCCTGTACCGTGGGCTTCTGTGACACAAACGTAAGTGTTCCCGCATCGCAGCGTGGCAAAGTTCCAAAATGTCATTCACCTCTCCACAGCGTAAATATTAAAGCGTGTCTGAGGCTGCGGATGGGATACGGTCCTGTGGAGAGCTCAGCCTGCTAGTTCAGCACATTAGCCCAATTAATTTTTGACTAAAATGAATCGGGCCAGGAAGCAATCTCACGAAAATCTGGCTGGCAGTGTCTGCAGGGGGCAGTGAGCCCGTGGCAGGGAGAGAGTGACGGATCGCTGGCGCTCGGTGAGCGGTTCCACGTGCAGCCTGCAGGCCCCGACTGTAAGCTGAGCTGGTGTTGGCAGGCGTGAATTTTGGAGGGCGTACCTCAGCCCTTCGGCTGCAGAGCTGAAGGATTGGTGCTCTGCTGCGCTGAAATCAGCACTGCCACATCTGGAAGTCTGTCTGTAGCCTGAGAGCTGAAACCTTTTTTGGTGGGTAGTGGGAACTTAAGCTTCCAGTGCTTAAACCTCTCCAGAAACTTCAGTTTTGTGTCCCCTAACACGGGAGGCAAAATAGAGGCAATAAAAACGGAGCAGTGAAGCTGTGAATGAGTAACTCTATTCAGAACGTGTGAGAAGTGCTGTGTCCACGCCGTTTTTATTTCATTGCAATCTTTGCCTCTTCCCCCCCCTCCAGGAAGCAAGTAGCTAATGCCTAAGATTTTTTTTTTTTTTAACTTTTGCAGGGCAAATGTGAGAAGCAAGTGCAGGATGTGATTGAGCGGTTTTGGGACTTCATAGACCAGCTGAGCATCAATACCTTTGGTAAGATGCATAACCGTATCCTTTGGGTTTTTCAGCTCATGACACGAGCCTCGAAACCACGGCGGGAGTTAGCTGGCTGGTTTTGCTCGTCTGTCCGACAGGGCAGCTAGCAGCTGGTTTTTGATATACGGGTGTATTTTTGCGTAAGATTTGAGAATATCGGTCTTGCCTTTGAGGCTGAAGTCATCTTCCAAGCTTGTAGAGGAGGCGAGAGCACTTCCAGCAAGCTTCTTGTCTAAGTGCCCGTAAGTAGGTCAGTTAGAGGAAAGGAAATAGCGGTCCTGTTAGGGGGCAGCTCTGCGGCATGGCAGAGTTAAAGTAGGCCTCGCGGTGGGATGTAAATGTCAGCAGGCTGGGAAAGGAGAACTTCATCCCTCATTTCATAAAACCACCTCCAGCTGTGTGCCTGGGTCACTGGCTGGCGAGGCTGAGCCTGCCTCCTTGTCCTGTTCCCCGCCGTGCAGTGCGAGCGGGTGGCACCTCCCCGCGGAGCTGGGTCCCACTCAGGTGCTGTAATCATCCCAAGCTGTTAATGAGCAGGCGCTCGTGTAATGGCAGGGTAACAGCGCCTGCCTTTGTGGTAGCGCTGCGCGTGTACCTGTGCTTGTATGGGGCTGGGGCCTTCACACTGAAGTTCTAAGGTAAAAATATGTAAATTTCCTGGGTAATTATTGAAGCTTTTTAGTTAAGTAGATGCAGGACGCATCTCCGTTCAAAAGTAGGTGTGTTTTTTGTTGTCACAAGACTGCGGAATCAGAATCTGGTAACTGAGGTGCAGCGTGTCTTGTAACGGAGAGAAGCTTGGCTGACTGAATGCAGCCCGCTCCCAGTCTCGTGGTATTAAACGTTACGGCCTGTCAGCGCTTCCGAGCAGAGAAGAGCAGGGGAAAAATGTGACTGTTAACTATTTTAGAAAATTATTTCAAATTTGCTTAAAAAAAGGCAGAAAACAAGTACAATTTATCTTTGCTGGGCTAGTCCTGCAGCCTGTGTTGTATCTGTGACCTGGCTGGCAGTGGGAAGGGGGAGCGTGTCACGAAAAAGTGTGTGGTAAGTCACTAATGGATCTGCACTAATTTCCCAGGGAAGTTCCTAGCAGACAACATAGTGGGCTCCGTGCTCGTCTTCTCCTTACTCTTCTGGATTCCTCTCAGCATCCTCGTGCACTGCGTGGTGAGTAAGCCGCCTCGGGATGGCTGCTCTGTCGGACTGAGCGCCCTTCCTGTTGTGAATGGCAAACGTCTGCGGGAGGAGATGGGAGGCTTTTAGGAAAGCCCAGAGGGAGCATCTAGCACGTGTCCCTTCTACAGGCAAAACTCCTGCTAAGCTCTGCCGGGCTCTAGCAGCCCCATGCTCCCCTGGCTGTCTCCTGGAGCCGTTTCTGTTCTTCCTGAGGCAGATTTTTTTTATGCCCAGGCATAATTCTGATAACTTCCATCAGAGTCGAAGTTTTCTCTAACCCTGCCCACAATTTGTGGGCACACCCAGGGCAGGAAGTGGTGTAGGTTGAGCTCGAGCACGTGGGTGAAGAGAGAAAGGTCAGAGTGACTGAGAACGTGGGCACGTGGGGTGGGGTTAGGGCAGAGGATCGCTGCCCCGTGAGCGCAGCGGGGGCACGGATGGGAAGGCAGGGGTGTAGGGAATGGGGAATATAGCCCCAACCCTGCTGCGTCCCCACAGGGAAACTGGGACGGGAGCAGTGTTTGCATCTGGGAAATTCACTGTGTGCGCGCGCTTTGGTTTACTTTTTGTTTGTTTCCCAATAGGACAAGAAATTGGACAAGCAGTACGAGGAGAACACCAAGTCTCTGTTCTGCCCCAGCGTAAGTTGCTGCCTGAATACGTTCCTGCAGCCCCGTGCCTCGAGCTGGGGACAAATGGATTTGAGGGAAACTGCTTTCCTGCCTAAGCTGGTGTTTGATGTATCAAGCACCGCAGCTCGGCAGCTCTGGTTTTTCCTTCCTGTAAGAGCTGGGCCTTGACCTTGTTGAGGAGGCAGCTTTCTCACCCCAACCACAGCTCCTGAGGCAGGAAGCCACCGTGCTCCGCCGGCGCCGCTCTCACAGGGTCCCCTCGGCACGGGTCACTCGGCAGCTCCGGCCGCAGGCCGCTTGTTCCCAGCTAAGCGGTGTCAGCAGCGCTCAGGGCAACGCAGCAGAAAAATCTCTGCAGAATGTGGTGTCTGCTGCACAACGACCGTGTGCAGGGCCGTTAGTGGCCGGGCGTGCTGAGGCTTTCCACTTACTTAAAGAAAAGTCAGCCCCGGGGTGCAAGGACCCATCACTTGGCAGGTGCTGACATGTCTCGCTTTGCAGAGGCTGATCTGGGAGGGGAAGAGCAGAAAAGCGCACAGATAAATTTTAATTACAGTCCAGCTCGAGGCATCTTGTGGCAAAGGGTTTTGGGCATCCTGTCTGGTGCTTTGACAGCTCGATTTTTATTAATAACTGCAATATTGTTAAGGAAATGTCATTTTTGTAACGGGAGGGGGAAGGGAGCCTTGCAGAGCTCCTTAGCTGCTGGAGGAAGCGTGCTGGAGTCGGACTTCGGAGGCAGATTGCCTCTGTGATCTACCCGTGTGTAACCAGAGGTGTTGGTAGTTTGAGTCCTCGAGGCCCCCATAATTGCTCTTGCATGCCATGAAAGTCACCTTGGATCTCTGTACGTGGATCCAGTCAAGAACACGCTCCAGAAGCGGTGTAGCTGTGAAGTGCAGCTGTACTTAATGGGCTCCTCGCACCAGGAACAGGTTTCACAGAGAAACCCAGTCTCTCTCAGATCTGCGAGTATGGAGCAGTTCAGAAACATGTTAGCACCTGAACACTTCATCCTACTTTTCATGTTACTCTCTTCTCTATTCCCTTGTCCGTTATTAGCATTTACTAAGGTGTGTAGGGATTTTTCATGCCTGGAAATCACCGGATATTTTCCGAGCCATGCTCCAATGGAAGCAGAAATCAACAGATTTAACTTAATCTGGGTTGCAGAATGTGGCTGTGATCAGTGCTCAGGTCTCTGACACCGTGTTCAGTGCGACTTTAACGTAAATGAGGGAACTCCTCGGGTTCCTGATGTGGAACAAGCTGGATATTTGACTGTTTCCTTGCACTGAGCTCCCGATATTATCCGACTTGACCCTGCATTTCCAACCCGAGGTTTGGCCAAAGCAGAGCGAGGTCCCAGGGGAGGTGGGGCTGGGTTGTCACCTCTGTCCTACCGAAGCTGTCACTCACCCATGTTCCTCTAAACGGAGTAGAAACCAGCAGAGATAAGGCAGAAAGCCCCTGTTAGTGTAGCTGGCTTTCTTAAGAAAAAACAGTACGAAGAATTACTTCTGTTGGATATCCCCTATAAAGGAAGGGAGAGAGGGCAGCGGCGGCGGCCTTCAGCCACCCAGCTGAGCCACAGGTGCTCCGTGAGGGTGCCTTTATTTAACCCGTTCTTGAAACCAGCCAAAACCAGGAATCCCGAGCTAGAAGCTGCTTGCTTTCCCCCTTGCAGAACGTGGAGATGCTGAGCAGCCTGGACTCGGCCTCCGTCCGCATCGTGAAGCCCTTCCCGGCGCCGCAGTCGAGCAGCCGGCACCAGCCCCTGCAGCCCATCACCGCCGTGCCGCCGGCGCCCGCGGCGCCCAAGCAGGACCACCAGAGGATGGACACCATCCAGGAGGACCCCAGCACCGACTCCCACATCGACGAGGACGGGTTCGAGAAGGACCCCTTCCCGAACAGCAGCTCGGCTGCCAAATCTTTCGAGGACTTGACAGACCACCCCGTCACGAGGAGCGAGAAGGCGGCGTCCTTCAAACTGCAGCGCCAGAACCGGGTGGACAGCAAAGAGACGGAGTGCTAGTGCCTCGCTGCCGCCCGAGCGCGCCGCTCGCGCGCGCCAAACGAGCCCGTTTGGATCTAAAACCATTTCATTTCTATAAATACGGATATATGTATATATATTTTTGTGAGGGAGCGGGGGAAATAAGGAAGTGACCTACTGCAGATGCTGGTCATGTGTATGACCTTCCTTAAATTACATTTATCAGAGCATTATATCTTTTAAAAAACGAAAATCCAAACTAGAAGTGGCTTGTTTTTTGAAAGCTTTTGTTGGATTTGTTTTTCTGTTTCCTTGACCCCTAACATTTCCTTCAACCTGTGGTGCAAACCGGGATATCCTCCTGGGTATCGGATTGTGTATATCCGCCTTTTTTACAACGTAATGTTTTGTACTCTGATGGCACTGGTAGACGAAACCAAGGGGCTTTTTAAACAAAACACCGCAGCGCGTTCCTTCCAGAACTGATCGTCAGAGGGACATGTAAGCAGAAGTCTGAACATCACGGGTACCTGGAGAACAAACCGGGAGTGAGAAAACAGTTATGGTTTAACGGCATCTAGTGAAGCTGCATGATCAGAATCAAGAAGTTTGCGATACAGCTTGAAACAAAAACAAAAGGCTCATACAGAGGTGGTGAGACCTTATTCAGTGCTCGGAAATGCTCCTCTAGCGTGGAACTCTTCTGCCTCTCGCTGTGAGGCTGCCTGGTTGTGTTTTCGTGGCACAGAAATGGTTTTCCCAGTCTGCAGCAGGAGCTGGTTGTGCTGCAGGTGGTGGTGAAGAGGAAGAAGGGTAAATGGAGAAATCATTTATGCGGAGGGGAACTGTTCTAGCAAATTGTTTACGGTCATTTCAGTGCAGAAACGTTTCTCTGAGCATTACTTTGAAATAGGTGACGCTATCAGCGAGATGCTCAAAGAGCTGAGCCTCCTTCTTCAGGGTTTATGTGGCCTTTGGAAGCCCCTAGTGCTAAAGAACTGAAAAAATGCCACACTCCATTGCAGGAGCACGGTTGTTTAAAAACAATTGTGACTTTTTTTTTGATTAAATTCCTAGGGCACGTACTGAGGAGGAGACGTTAGGAATTCCAGTTCCCACGCAGGTAATGGGACGTGACCTTAGGAGCAGGTGCCTCGTGGTGCCCTCCAATTCAGCGTACCTGCACAGAAGGTGGGAGCTCCGTAACGGGGCTCTGCGGGCTGGGAGCGGGAGCTGAGCGATGTTTTAGCCTGGCAGCAGGTGGACTGACCCAGGGGAGTCACAGAGCAGCTATCACGACAGGGAAGAAGCATTTAATTCTGCCTGTTTTGTCCCATAATAATGCGTTACACTGACATGACAGGTGAACGACAGCACACCCGTTAACTGTTACCAGCCTGCGCTCAGCCACGAAGGAACCGCAGCTGGGGAAGGCCTTTGTGTTTTTAAACGCGATGGGAAGTAACCAAAGCTGTGCTGAGAGAGTTGTGTGAGTCCCTGCCTCCCCAGCCGAGGGTCTTGTTACACTAATACTTGAATGTGTGCCTTACGGTATTGCTCCCTGACTAGCTCGTGCTTTGTGTACTGGTTTTGGTTTGGGTGGTTTGCTTTTGTTGGTTTGTTTTTTGATTCTGTGCGAAGTACACGTGTGAGCGGTTAGTTAATTTAATTCCCAATACAATAAAAGCTTTTTTATATTAAAAAAGTCAATTAAACGAGAGCTGTTTCTGTGCAGTCCTTTCCCAAAAGATCTTTACCTGTAGAAGTGCGAGCTAAAAGGGCTTGGAGCTGTGGGTCAGGGGTCAGGCTCCTAGCAGCTGTGTGCCAGGTGCCTTGGGGCGTCCTGCAGGGGCTGCTGCATCTGAAATCATTTCACCTCTGACCTCCTGTACCCCATCCACTCAGGAACTCTGAACTGGATACTTGCAGCGTTTGTTCTTAACAGCTGAGGCGAGATGCCAGCTTCCCCAGGGAGCCCTTCGCTCCGCAGCCGGCCTTTATTGCAGGAAATTATTCCAGAGCGGACACTCCAGTTTAATCTTCATAAACATTTACTAATAGAGCCAACTTGCTTCTGGGCTGGCTCCAGAGACACGAGAAATAACCAGCTGCAAGCCAATTCATAACGCTGCTGCACAGCAGATGGCAGGTCCTGGGCAGTGCCTCCGTTCTGTAGGGAAGCTGAGGCTGGCTCCTGGTGCTGAACGAAGCAGGCGGCGTCGGTGCTCCCTCATCAGTCTCACCCACCACGAGTATCACTTGGGGTGGCCTAACCTGTGCTGTTCCATGACACTTAGCACAGCCCCGAGTGATTTATTTCTTTGCAATGACGTGCTATTTATTCCTCTTTAATCCACGTTCCAGTAGCACTCCCATTTTTTTCTGCTGTACGGTTGGCTGATTGTGTCACAACCTGCTTGTTATTCCCACGCTGCTTGCTGAATTTGATCCAGGTTTCAGGCAACATTTTTTTTAGTGTATAAAGACAATTTTGTCATCTGCTTGTGTTCTCTTGGATAAAAGTGCATCACCAGGTTGATGCCAGGACTGCAGGCGCTGCCCAGCTTTGAACACCCGGGCTCTGTGCAAGCAGGCGTAAAGAAGCTGCTGCTGGTGCCCAGCCCAAACTCACCCCCACACCCCAAACTATGATCTATCAAAAGCCTTGCCAAAGCGCAGATAACGGCGTTACAGCCAAACACATGAATTCTTCTTGACAAAAGAAAAAAAATCGATGCTGCTGCTACGTACCAGCAGCGAGGTGTTTATAAATGACAGACTGCATCAGTCGTCCTGCAGCTGGGGCAGGCAACCCTTAGGGCAGCCTCTCCTGCATTCACGGGGCAGCTCAGAGCAGCTTTCCCCCAGCTCTTCTACAGAGTTTATCACCAGAACTTTCCAACCTGTTGGCACAGGATGCATGCAGGCAAACCACCCCCTGGTCTCATCTTTATTCTTACATTTGCAGCGCGCTGCCGGTACCGGCTGTCCGTCCGCAGGCTTGGCTCCTTCGGCTCGCTCCCGGCCGTCTCCTCACAGCAGACTGGCCTCGGGGTGCAGGTGGTCCACCTCCCGCCAGTAAGGAAGCAAGGAGGGCAGCGCAGACAGTTTATTTTCCAGGCGTTTCCAAAGCTGTGCCGCTACAAAGCTGTTTCCTTTGGCTGACAGGTGAAGCCCGTCAGACAAATAGGAAGAGAAATCCTACGGGGAGGTTAAAGCCGTGTGTTAGTATCTTTGCCAGCTGCAAATAGAAAGCCTTGACTAATTCTTAAGTTTTTCAAAACCAGCTGGTATCTATACTCTTTGTTTTTGCTTTTGCCCTTTGTATTTAAATATTAAGAGATTGCTTTGCCAGCCACAGTCACTGCCGTTCATCCAGAAATGGGCGTGTGATTTAGCTAACCATTGGCTAACAGCCAGCTTGTATTAAGGTACCTTTTACCTTGCCCACCATGAAGCACTCTGGAACATTTTGTCATTTCTCTCGGATGTGATTTGGGGATATTCAGCATCACCACAGCGATTCCAGTTTCAAAGCCTCTCCCCTGCCACCGTACCTGATTTTTTTGCATCAGCGTCCATAGGTCAAGCACGTCAGTCCCGCAGTCCCTGGCCACCTGCACACAGGCCTGGGCGTACTCCCCCGTGGTGGCGTTGCGGCGATTCAGTTTGTCACCTGCCAGACACAAAGGAAAGCTTCGGCGATCCTCAGCAAAAAGTTCCCGATGGCAAGGGACTGCAGAACTTGAAACAAGCAGCTGGTATTTGCATCTTCCCAGCCCGTTGATCTTTTTCTCTGCCTTGCCAATCCTGCCCAGCCTACCATTACTCAGTAGGTACAAAAAAAAGGAGCATGGAAATAGAAAGGAAACTTCTGGAGCTGGTGTGACCCGAGGAGAGTTTATGCAACTGGTATTATGCTAGGACTTTATTTTATTTTGCAAATGCAATGTAAAATCTGCCCTGCTGATGAGGCTGCAAGTCCCTGCAGTCCAAAGGCTGTGTCACACGGTGAGCACTGACACACAGCAAAGCCCTCAAATGGAAAAAGTCGGGCAAAAACATAACGCCAGGGAGGCTTTCCTGATAACAGGAAACTGTGCTTATGTTGTATGACAACATTCTAAATTAAAAACTATAAATATGGAGAAAAGCTTACTGCACTCTCTTCCATTTATGCAGACAGGTGTAAACCAAGTAACACACCGGCTGTTTGCCCACCATGAGGTTTGTCCTTAGAATGGGATAATCTCTCTTGTTTTTTATTGTTGTTATTGTTAAAATTTAAAATAAAGCTGCCTGGGATATTGCTGCTTATCCAAAGAGGTGTGAAGTGTGCTGTGACTGTTACAACATTTCCCAAGATGCCACCGTCCCTTCTGCTATTCGTGGTGTTCTGGAAGCTGCCAGTGCCTGCGACCCCTCGACAAAACCTAAGTTCCCCAGGGGCAGCCACTTGTGTCAGAGTTACGCTTGAGCAGGTCAGGCAGCACTTTGAAAAGGCTGCGATGAGTTAGTTGGTAGTTACAGCACATGTTTATCCACAAGATGTGCAGCAGAACAGCTAGCAGCCATCTCCCATCAGCTCAAAGAACACGAACGCTCTCTGGCACCAACACAAAACTGATCATCTGTCAGGCTGGGATCACTGACCTGAACTCTGGGGCTACAAAGCAGCGATTCTGCCCAGATGCAGCGTTCCTTTACCTTTGGCAAGGCACTCCTTCTCCCACGCTGACTCCTGAAGAGGGGGCGGCGTTATCAGAATAATCCTGTCCTCGGCGATGTCTATGGACTTCAGATACTGCACCATGCTCTTTAAGTTCGCAGCGTATTCCTCCAAAGGAACGTGCTGCTTAGGGTTCAGATCTGCCAGGGGTGGAGGAAATGCGTTACTGACGTAAAACTGAGCTGCTTACACATTTATTACATGATAAGTGAAATGCTTTTTATACAGAGTACAAAAGTGTGCACGTCTCACTTTCGGTAAGCCATTCACCTGCTTAATTAGGGAGCTGTGGTGGGAAAATGCAGTTCCTCAACATGCAGAGCAGACAAATCAGGAGTGTAAACACAGCATTATTTAAAATAATACAGAAGAGGCAGAGGGAAAAAGAAATCACCTCTTTTTTGGGGATGCTTTTTCTTACAGGCTGTATCTTAGTGTTAGATCACATCATCACCTCAAACTTCACCCAAAACAAAACAAGGTTTTTAACTCTGTTGGATGCAGAGAAAATTTTGGAAACTCCCGTGGGCTTTACAGACATTCCTTTATGTACTGATCTTATCCTTTTGATTGGACTAAGCTCTGCGTGTTGCTATGCTTATCTTAAAGAGAATCCAAGTGCTATCACCCCTCATTTCATCAGCTGCCAAGAATCCATCAGGGCGCTTTAAGGGCTGAAAAATCAGCTAGATGTCCAACTCCAATTTTAAGTGTTGGATATTTGATTAATTCTTGAGCACCTTCAAGTTTACAGTTATTATTAAAACTCAGTGAGAAAGGGAAGGCAGTGCATGGTTTAAATACAAATAAAATCAATCCACTGTCCACATGAAAAAAGGACAGTTATTTCACCAAGAAGCAGCAGGAAAAGTCTGTGTAACTTTCTGTCTTTTCTGCTAAGTTGTAAAACTGTCTTAAGAGAATAGGTCACAGGAAAACAAAATGAAAGTCCCCGTACCTTTCAACGCGCTGTCATTAGCTCCAAAGAAAATTGTAACTGCAACAGTACTCTCAGCACCAGAACTTTTACTGATCAGTCTCGGAAGGATCACTTTAGCCCACCTGGTATTGTACCCCGAGAGTCCACGATTTAGAACATCACATTTTCTGAAACAGACACACATATCAAAAAGAACACCTCAGCCCATCAGAATGTAATGAGACGTTTTGACCTGTTTTGTCAGGATAACTGCATCTGCTTCTCAGAATCAATGAGGTTTCAGAGGCATTTTCAGCAGAATTGTAACTTTATGTTCTGTAAGTGCACTCACAGGTTGCATCTGCAGTATTTAGTTATCACTTAGACTATGAAACCAGAAAAGCAACTTCGACAAAAATAATAGGATTTTTTTGTTGTTGTTCCACTCAAGCTTTACAACATCCTCCAATGAGTATGTGCACCAGTACTGGGATGGATACCACCAAGAAATTCCCATGTCAATGAATAAATAAACGTTAATAAACACACATTGAACACTAATTTTCTTTTTGAAAAGCTGCATGACTTTTGCATGCTAGTAAGAACTTTCAAAATGTAAGCTCTTACCTGACAAGTCTCTCAGCAAGGAATGCTCCCCAGCCGTGTTCCTGGAAGGAAAACTAAACGCAAGGAACGTGTTAGACTGTCACTAGGAGCAGCACTCACTCCTCAGCAGGTCAGCCCCACCACCAGCATCTTCTTTCTTATTTTCCTGTTCTTCACTAAGATTCTTTCACTGTGTCTTCATTCTGGGAAGCACCTCTCACAAATCCCCTCTCTACGTGCTACCTCAAGTGCAGTTTGAAACCTACTTCTTTTAGTAGTGGGAAAAATAAATAAATAAATAAATAAAATAATAATAATAATAATAATAATAATAAAAGATCAAAAGCCACTTCCCCTTCTGCTTATTCCCACTGCTGCACCAGCCATCCTGCTACAGTGTTTTGCCTGCTTACAGAACTGCAGAGAGCTGGTTTAGACACAAACCTCCCTTTAAGAGGAACCACTTTCCTCTTAAAGGTTTTCCCTTTCTTCAGAAAGAAGAGCCCAGATCTCTGACCACTTCACCATGCTGTGGTGCAGGGCATTGAGCACATAGCAGAGACCCTGTGCTCCGCAAAAGGGTTCCCCAAAAGGAACTCAGCCCCAAAATGGACACCGGAGTGCCCCAGCTGGCACTGCCTCACAGGAAACTTCTACATAACGCCAGCAAGGTCCCCCAACACCGAAGGTGTCCCTGGGGGCTGCAGGCCTGGAGCCACACAGGAGCAGGGATGGGGCTGGGGGGGACAACAAGAAAGGGGTGGCCAGTACAAACAGCAGGCTCTGGAAAACACCACTGAAACACCAGCAGTTACACTTTTACCTGACACTTCTAATATGTGGCTTTCACTGCAAAAAGGGTCTGAATCTCCCCAAACACAGGCCCTTAAAGGCATCCCTGGGGGTTCAGCAGGCCTCCCACCTCACGGCCTCCCTCCTGCCCCTGAGGTGACAGCAGCGGCTGATCCCCGCCAACACCCCCCCCCACACACACACACCCCACAGCTGTTGAGTGCTCATTTTTCCTTAAAAAACAGTAATAAATAAAGCCCTGTGCTTGGCTCCACTGCAACACCAGGCCTAGAGGGAAGTCTGCTGGCGCAGCACCCACGGAAAACCTGAGGGGAGGCCGAGGCTGGGGCTGCCCCTCAGATACCACGCGGGAGGCACAGGGATGGTTACGGGGCTCCATGAGGGAACCCCACCGGCCTCACAGCGGCGAGGAGAGCACACGGGGAGCGCCATGGGGCCGCTACCTCAGTGATGGAGTCTCCAAAAAGGACGATGCGGGGCCAGAGCAGCAGCCGCCCGCGGACACCCGCCTCTGCCAGCGCCATGGCGGCTGCCGGACATCCGCCAGCAGCAGCAGGAGGAGGAGAAGGAGGAGGAGGAAAAGGAGCGGCTGCTGCTACGCTCCCCAGTCACATCCCCTCGTGTCGAGCGGGAATTAAAAAAATCCCCGCCACAGCCATTCAGATGCTGAGCATCCTTCCTTGGGAGGTGGTGCTGAGGGCCTCCCCCACACAGGGACAGAGACAGCAGTCCTAAGGCTACTCTAGTGCTGTTTAATTGTCCTAATGAGCGCTTCCGCAGCTCTCAAAGTTCTAGCAAAATATTTTAAAATGGGAGGAAAAAAAAAAAAAAAAAAAGATATTGGGCCCGCAACAGAAATGGTAGTGAAGCTGGGGTCTTGAGATTCCCCCCACCTTGCACCCTCACCTGCCTGGCAAAACTCACCGGGCTGAAACACCGCCAACAAAACTTTCCCCACCACATAATCCTGAGCAGCTGCTTCCCTTCACTTTTATTTTAACATTTTACTGCTTTCCCCTCCTTTTAAAAAGCTTTTTAAGTGATATACATCCTCTTACAAACCCAATGGAGGTTTTGGAGGAGACTGTGGTTTGGGGGAAAATGCACTCACTGCAGGATAACACCCATCTGCCCCATGACAGAAGCAGCTGTGAGCATCAGTTTGAAAAAACAGCACAAACCAGAAAGATAAAATACGAAATGACAATTTTGGAGACCTAGTCCACTGGCATATTAAAAATAAACCACATTGTATTTACCAGAAACACATCTAAAAACAACAACAAAACATGATTTTGAAAATAGGATCTTTGCCTCTTCCAAAGAGAGAATTCCTTTTTAACACAATGCTGTTATCACCTTAAAAAGGCTTCATACTTACTTGGCTAACCAAAGATACACAATGCAGGGTGGAAAGCTGACACACACATACCTACTTCACTAATAATGGTGTAAAGATTATCAGGTGCAACATTAACCGGCTAGGAAAAAAGAAGGTATTTGTACCAGAGAGAATATGCTGTTTCAGCATGAAACTGCCCCAGCTAACTCAGAGTATCACATTTGTATTTGGAATTCTCTACATGCTACAGATTCCAATATCCTCTTTCATTTTGTCCAGGAGCACTGTTCCACTGGTGCTGAGTTACAGGGCCATCAGCAGGAGCAGATGCACGCTGTCTGAGAAGGTGATGGGGCCATTTGCACAAGGTGATGGGGCCATTTGCATGTCAGGCTGTTAACAGGTTACAAACGCTAATTCTCTTGAAGCTTCTGTTGTTCAACCAGCACAGTCAATGTCAATGCTTGCATGCACAGTTTTAGAACTGCAGTTAATCTCAGTATGAAAACCTGGAATCCATTTGAAATGTGTTCAAGTCCCCTTGATTTCAAGCAGACATAAGCATGCAGGTAAATGCTTCCCTGACAGGAACAAAATAATATCCAAGTTTGATTCTGAGCTTATACAAACTCAAACCATGCAGTTTATCCTGCAAATATTAATTAATCTCAAAAAATGTAAAACTCCATTTAGTTTCTGTAATTCAACATTTAGAAGGCATGTCAGTCCACACCAGGTTAATAATTTTTTTCTTATTTGTTTTACGTGCATGTAAGAAAAAAGGAACATATGCATACTTTGCCTAATTTTATTGTGATCTATATATACAAATATAGTTGCTATAATGTTGCTCACCCATTATTTGAAATAATTTAGCAGTTTCACAGTCACAGAATTAATGCATTTGTCTTACTGAAGGAAAAAAGTTTATTTATTTTTAAAAAAGAGTCCAAATAAATTTGAACATTAAAAGTTTTTCTTGTGTCCCCTAGATATCTACAGAGGTCAGTGTACTGGGCTGAGGGCATCATAGAGCCTCTGCGCAGCGAGTTCCACCATTTCACGAAGGGAGTCATCATCTTCGCTTCCTGGCTCGCAGTCAACTGTCTGGAAATAAAAAAAGAAGTATGTTAGGAAAACTAGCACTTCGTATTCCTTTTCAAAATGTCAGGAATGGTCATAAGGGGAAAGGAAAGAGTAGCTATGCAAATTAAAACTACAGTTATCTAGAGTTTTCAGCAGTGCTGCCTATTTTTAAATGGTCCTCCAACATGTGAAAGAGTTCAGTGAAGACTTACAGAAATCTTGCTAAAAACCAGAACATTAATTTCATGTTTTGTTAGTCACTTGCTTCAAAACTACTATGTGAAATGCCTCAAGTTCTGTAGATTGCATTTGATTCAAAATCAAATAAAAACACAATGTTCAGTCCTCGGAGATTTAATTTTATCTGTGGATTCATCTGCACTGTATTAGGTTAATATTGTAAAATACGGGCATTCAGAGACACTGGCACCAGTACTCCATCTCCACACTGATGTTCCCACACCTGAGGTAACATTTACATTACAGCAGAACCCAAACATGATTATTTTATCATTACAACAATTTTAAAAGTCTCCATAGAGCAAGTATGGATGCCCCACCCAAGCATGCAAGTTCCTCAGCATTCAAACCAATCCCCTGCCTGCTCTCTCCAAAGCAAGAGGCAGCAATTACATGCTGATATTATTCACAATCCCGTGGACTTTCTAAGCACTAAGACAGTAACTTCTTTATTTCTTAGACCATTTTAGCAAGCTACTGTAAGAGCACTGGGTTAAGAGTTAACATGGAAAGAAAATCCACATATCCCATCATTTAGTCAGATCTGTATTAAATAAGTTTTGTTTTAACATTAGATGAAAATGAAACCTAATGTTTTGGTTAAGCAGTTTGCACTTTCATCCAATCTATTTCTTTTTTCTCTATTGCAAGAGCTCTTTTCATCAGTGCTGTATTTTTTTCTGTACTATGTATATACTGAAATCCAGAGTACTTCATTATTATGAAATGAAAAAACAATGGCACAGGTAGCACTGTATGTTAACCACAGTACCGTTACCTGCTATCCTCTTAATACCGTTAGCATTCATTTGTTATGTTTCAACAGATAAATTTTGGGCAGGGACCAACCTTTTCTTCTGCATCTGCAGAACACTTAAAATCTTTTTTGCCATCTCTAAGAACAGCACTTGAGAGCTACTCCAGTGGATATATTACTGCTACCCATGTTTTTAATATTATTAACAAGAATAACAGGATCAAGACGACGAAAAATTTTATTAGCATAATTCCTACTGAACATTCCTACTGTACAGATAAATACAGTGCTTCACTGTTCATACCCGAGTGTCCAGAGAGACGTTTGCAGTCTTTCCATCTACTGTGACACACAGAACAGAGCCATCTTTTGAGCTTACACAGTCTTCTCCAAACATATCCCTAAAACAAAGGCCAATACTTGTAACACATGGACAAACAGCAAACTTATGTGTTATTTCCATTCATCTTAGGCTTCCAAAGGCATTTTGAAGTGTATCTTGCAGTGTATCTCCTTTCAGAAACTATTATTTAACCCACTTAGATAAATCAACAAGCACTGATCTAAATTATTATGAGAGAGGGTGTCACATAACAGGAAGGATTTTACTGAAATAAGTCTCATCATAAATAAAGGGCAGGATTCCTTTGATTTCAAAAGAGATAAGAGTTCTACTTAAGTAACAGAACAAACATCAGAATAAGTTTTAAAGACATGATCTCAAATGTTTGTTTTATAAGCATTCATAGCATAATTAAAAACTCTGTTTCTGGAAGAAATAATTTGATCCTGGATTCAAAATTTCAATGATGCTGAGGGCTTTTTTTTTTTTTTTTTAATTCCTGGCCTTCACAGAAATTTGACTAATGTCAATTTGGATAGGCTATTTTAAAATAATACTATCTTTAAACAAGTAAACAGTCAAAAAATTACTGTATTTACATGATTAACAGCGATCACTTTCATTTAGAAAAATATAAGTGAACTTACTGAAGCATGATCTCCATTCTCTTGCTGTACACATCCATATCTACTTTTTTAGAAATTTTCTGCACTGCAGCTGAAAAGAAAAAGTAATTTTACTTTCACAGACATTTGCTGAGAGGGAAAATTGGCTAATTGATCTAACCTAGTTCCAAAAGCTATGCAAAATACATGCATTTAGACAATTTATAAAGCAAATGTATTTAAAGAAAAGATGGAAAAATCAAGGAAGTGCTCACATTTTTTATTTGTGTTCCCTGTACTTAACACACTTTAGAATAGCAAATTTTGCAAGTCTAATTCTCACTTTTTAATTCTCTTTTTTAATTGTTTACACTTACTACTTTTCACATTTCCTTTATTCCAGGAATTAAAAAGTAATCCATTTTCATCACTTGTATATAATCCCTCCACTTTCTCTACCTGTAGGAAAATACTGCATCATGGAGACCAGGAGCATACAGAGAACACAAAGTAAAACTGGAGAGCTAATGCGAGCAGCAGTAATAAGCACTGACATTCCAGGAATGTGTTCCAACATACAAAAGTTGGAATAAAAATATTGATACTTGTTTTAGACTTCATTTCAAAATCAACACTAACAACTTGTACAGATAAAGTAGAAAAGTCAAGCCAAATCAGATATTACAATTTTTTAAAAATTGCAAAACAAATTATTTTTTTCAGTCATATAAAGAAAGACAGAAAAAATGAGGAAGCTAAAGTACCATCCAAAAATAAAGTGGATATTTTTGATTAGTCTCTGTAGATCAGAACATGAGGGCATGGCTAGAAGGGCTGATGAGAAGAGACATACTAAAAATAATCACAACCAAGATATGAAAATTACACTCTAAATTTGCTTAGATCAAGTGAACTGTATAACCTTAATCCAAAAATAGTGAAAGAACTGCTGTGTGAATTTCTCAACTCAGGAGACAGAATTTTTAACAGATTTATTGAGACAGGTGTGAGACTAAACACTTAACACTGTACAATTACTTTTGTATAACACCCCATGAATGTAATTTTGAATTCTGCTTGCCTGACTTCATCCAAACCTGAGATAAATAACTCTCTAAGACGTATACTCAACTGCCACTTATTTCACAAGGAGAGCAAGGGTACACAAACGCAGAATTTAATAATCTTTGTAAGATCTTTTTAAATAGTAATAATATATGTTCCAAGTAATGATGCAAGTAGTGGCTTAAAAAAAGTGATTTTAAACCCCAGATAATAATTTTTTTTAAAAGTATTTTATTTTGATAAATGGATTATCGTTGACTTATCGGTCTTACTGCGTTGCCCAGCAGCCAACATTTATTCTCCATGTCATAGAAGGGATGCCAACCCAATATTCAATACCCACTCCAGATTCTTAGCATAGCGTCATAGATATTCAAAAACAAAACAGTGGAACAAAAAAATATAAACTGTCATCACTGGTAATCCCAACAAAATTCCTTTAAATCTTGAACAGCAAAGCAAAACTTGGTATCAGATGACACTACCACTACCCTGTAATACCACGTGGTTACGGGGTCTTAGTAAGTGTAATTGTGAAATTAGTCAGACTTTTTATAGCACAACCTACCTACTTCTTTCTGTTGTATGATCACTGGAATACCACTCATGAATGGTAACCATAACTTTTGAATAAGAAGCTTAAATATTTAAGTGTGTATCAGGAGTTATGTAATTTAATTAGTTTGTATACAAAAAAATGAAGAGTAAGGTTGCATTTTCCATAGTCAACTCTAAGTTGCTTTATAAAAGGAAGCTTCAATACATGAATGTGTTACAAATAAAGAAAATTGAGTTGTAATTTTGTATTTAAGTAGCAAAAAATCCAAAGAAGTTTCAGAATGAGATGAAGCACAATAATGGAAATCCTATTACAAGGTATTACATCCCTATTTATCAAAAATTAAGAAGAAAGCCTCAGTTAAATAAACATACACTTACTACCTTTCTGTATTTTAGGATTTGACTGAACTTCCAGTATCACTGTTGTCACGGTGTCTGCATACATATCATTAGCAGGATTTGCCACCCACTGGAAGGTAAAAAAATATTTATGTATATAATTTGAGCATATTATTTGGGCTGAATGAATAGTGCAACACAAAAACAACATTCATGCCATTCTTTTATTTTTTCCCTGAATTCTAGCTTAAAATGACTCTCATACATTTATTATTTCTAACTACTTGTAACTGAATATATTCTAGTAACCTCCCATGAAAAATTCAGGCTGCTGAATGTTTCTGAAATAGTTATTAATTAACACAGCTAGGGGCTGTAGGGAAAGGAGAGAAAACCATCTGACCTGATTTCCAGTTACTATTTGCCAAATAGAAAAGGACATTGAATCTGCCATTAGACTTTTGAGCTACTGCAAAGAAAAAAAAAAAAAAGAAATTTGCTAAGTGAAACAACATGCATCAACACAGGGCCAAAGCTCACGGGAAAGTTAAGACATTAAATCCTGCATGGCATCAATATGATACTGTTCTACAGAAAAGAGGGCATTTGTTTCTTCCCCACCAGTGCCTACCTCAAGGACTACCATGCCCGGTTCTTGGATCACAGTAATATTTTTGAAAACCTTCAGGGCTGGTTTTTGTTGGATTTCTATTTCTTCTACATCACCTAAGAAGTAGTGACAAATGGTTAGCAAGGATAAAATTATACTGAGAACAGGACCAATTTTATCGGCATAAGAAAACAGGTCATTTTAAGGATGAGAGGGGCTGTCTGTTACTACCACAGCAGTTCAGAATCCATTTCTAAGCCTGAAGTGCTTACTCTCTTCCCTTACCTGGTAACATTACTTTCTTTATTGTTTTGTCTTTTTTTTTTTTTTCTGTATGTAATATTGGCCATTTTACTTTTTTTGGATTCTTATATTTGACTGCTTTAGTACACTGACCTGAGTGCACCAACCAGCTCCTCCTCTGCCCTTAAAGGACAACCCATCATTTACACAAGTTTACATTCAGTGCTTTGAATGTTTACAATGCTTTAAATTCAAAGGCATTTTTGGGTGAGGTAGCATTCAGGCTATGAGACTTGGTGATATGAATTTGGCTCTGTCACTAGGTGACTGTCACAAAAAGAAGAATCCTGAGCTTCAGATCTGGGAAGGCATCCTAGAAAGTGTGTGTGCCTTTAATGAACTAGGACTGGAGCTGCCCCTGTCCTTTAAGAAAGCTAGACAGAGGCACTGGGGATCACAATAGTAGCAGATTTAAACGGCCTCTGGCTCAGAAAAAGCCAAGAAGGCTAGATTCATCCCTCATGGGGAGGGACAAAAGAGGCTGTATGACAAAGTTTTTGTCTTTGTTTTATTAATTAGATGCCAATAACCGTTCTATTTTGGGGCCGGAGACAAAAGATCGTTTAATAAATTTTTCATCAGAGTATTCACTTTGGGGTCTGACAGGAGACAAAAAATCATCTGAAACTCTACACTATTAGATGCTCATGATTTTGTATTAAGCTACAGTAGGATCCCTATAGAGAGTTAGTCATGCTCATGAACTAGATCTGGCAGAAGCTGCATAATCTAATAAAAGTTTAAAAATATAAAACAAATTGTGACACTTCAGTTACTGGCAGAGCAAAGACATTTCCACTCAGAAGTTCCCTGAGGACCATAAGTTCTTTTAAAAATTGACCGCCATAAATCACAAACCTTTCTTCCCAGATACGCACCAGTAAGCTTTTGTAGCTGGTAATAAAGGAGATTGAAAGGGCCGGTATATGGAATGGCTTGTGTCTGTGTTACTGTGCTCATGGCCAAGTCTGTATAATCTGAAAGAATTTTTAAAAGAATGTATTAAAAATGAGCTTTTAAAATTTGCTTCCTAATAAAAATAAAGTCACTACAGTGAAATAATTCCAATAATCACCAAAACATTTAAGACAGAGGATTTAAGAGGATAGTTTGTAAAGAGTATCTATTGTGAGATAAATACACCATTTGCTCACTGCAGTTAAGGAACCAGCAAAAGCTTGTTATTTTATCATATGCATTACAGGCAAACAATGAACTAGGAGAGCAGAACTGCTTTCCCCCAGCTCTTTTGACCTTACGACTCCATTTAATTACTCCTCTGTTTTGAGAATAAATAAATTTATTTGGCAACATACAGCATAGGGAAAATATGGAGTATTTTCACAGTATCATGATTTTTACACTAAGAATTAATGACATTTTAGAAACGAGCAGGACAATCGCTCAGGGTGCTCTCACTGGTACCTATCATACATATTCAAACACAGGAAGAAGCTTTAAGTAACTAGGAGAGAACAATTTTGCTGCTTCTCTTTCAGAGGAAGGACAGAAAAGATCTTAAACTTCTGAGGACAATGAATTGAATGTCTTCTCACAACAATGAATTGAATGTCTTCTCACTTCAACAGTTCAGAACTTTAGGCAAAACTAAGCCAAAGTAAAACTAAGGTGTCCCCTAATTACTTATCCAACACAAAATTACAGGAAAAACAAACAGTCCTGTGTGTGTTTTAATGATGGATGCAGTAAGTTTTAAATGCCCACTAAGCACATTACTCTCTTTACTTACTGGAGAGGTCACACGGAGAAAGGATATGATAGTTAAAATTTCTTTTAACTAGGATTCCAGAAATTCTCTGTCCTTGTTCTGGCTTCTTATCTGCTAAAGATCCCATCACCTGAAAAGAAAAAAATGCATATAGTGCAACAAAGCAATCTGAGGTTTTCGTAGCTTAAAGTTAACCGTGGAGATGAAATGCAGGTTCCTCAGAAAAAAACAAGCATGGTATACAATTACTCTGAAAATAAAGGAAGGTCAGCATAAACATGGACAACAAACATTCTAGGATGTAACACAACAAAAATATTGAAAGAATAAAATATAAAAACCCAAACAAGTTTTCTCTCCCGTAGCTGTCAGAGAAAACATACATACAAATCATATTTTGTAAACAATTCTAGAATTCTGGTCACGTAACTCCCAGAAATAGCCAGGTGTCCTAATTTTCAACAACGCTTCCTAGTTTTCACATGAACTGAGAGATGAGCACTGCTACCTAGTGAGAAAAAACGCCATTCTCATCTTCACATATGTCTAGGAAAAACCTGGAATTTTTTCACCCTGAGGTAGCTGAACACCAGAGCAGGCTGCCCAGAAAGGTTATGTAGACATTATGTAGTTCAATTAATATACATATCTCTATGGTTTCTTGTACATATATCTCTATGGTTTCTGGTACATGATAGGTTCTCCTTATTTCAGTATTTAGATTTTGTTGTAATATTTAAAGATTTTATCATGAAGTATTATCATAGTAGTTTAAATGCATCACATTTCTTGCTACTCAGAACACATGCATATAAACTTGTAAAATATTCTCTTTAAGCTGTTTTCTTTTAAATCATTTTACAAAATACAGTGCACAGTCATGGCTACAAACTTTCTTCTGCCAGACAATCCTTTTTACAAGGATTTTATTTTACAAGCTGTCTCACTGATTAAAGTATCTGGAGACAGCATTTCTAAATGTCTGATTACAGTCAAGCATGTAATTATTTAATTCAGCCAAAGCAATTATTCTGTTCCAGTATGTATAGATGGTTTGACAGCATCTTCCTGAAATGTAAATGAAATGTATTACATTATTTATGCACAGAATTCAGCACTCTACCATGACTGGAATTGATGTTCTTTGTTGGGAGAAAATTGAGGACTGCTGTTTTGGATCATACAGCAAATGGATTGGGATGACGGGGCTGAAAGCACTAGCAGATTTGTCAATAGCAGCATAGATTTAGGTTGGCAAAAAGGAAAAAAAAAAAAACAACCCTTCCCCCACAAAACAAAAACCAGCTAATAACATTCACACGCTGAGTTCCTGTAAAACACATGCAATACAAAAGCAATTTAAATTAGGGTTTTGAAAGAATTTTAAGAACTTTAAAGAATTTAGTTTTTAATCCAGATACAAAGACTGCTGTACAGATAAGAAAATACTGATTTTATACCTTGGCAAGTTTTTCTCCTCTGAAGTTTAATGTCACAGCTTCAGTGTTCCTAGGATTATGAACTTCTATATGAACTTCATCATTATCCTCATATTCCCGTATCAATGCTGCTTTCAACCTGGCCATTTCATTCTGCTCACCATGAACTAAAATCTGTAAGAAAGACAGTTTTCCTTTTCACATAAGGTATTTGCCCAACCAGACATGTTTAGTAAGCAAATTATCTAAAACTGCCATTTTGTACTTCATGACAATGCGCATTTCATGACGACATAATATGCAAAACATTAGTTCAATTATTCTGCGTACAGTTCTGTGCTTGCATTTGAATTCTAAACATTATTCGAAGGCACAATACCTCGACGCTGTATGTACAAAAATACAAGCAAATAAGTAGAACACATTATACAGATTCCATTTCACTTTTCATACATGAACACATTGTTAAATTATGAAAGGAAATATTAACTTCAGTTCAACCATGACAGTTAGCCTTATGTTCTTGTGTTTGCATGTAGATAAATAAATACATATACAAATAAATGTACAATTCCCAGATATTCCACATACAGACAGTCAAGAGCATGTTCATCTTTACTTCACTAAGGTAACTCAGTGAAAAAAGGCAAAGTCTTCACCTTTTATTACTCAAAGGATAGGGATGCTGGCTACTGCTAGACACCAATCGTGGCCTTGATGACTCAAGGCTGTGATCTGGTTTGATGAATCCCACTCTGGAGAAATGGGCAGCGTGTATACTAACCACGTGTGGAGGTTTCAGGGCCCGGATAAACTCACTAGTTTGTTGATAATCTGTGTGAGCCGAGAAAGAAATGTAATCCACAGACATCTTCAGGGGGAGTTTTTGCCCTGACATAGTTGTGATCTCTTCGGGTTCAGACATGATGTGCTAGAAAAAAAAAAGAGCACTTTAAATAAAAAATTAAAGGCCTCCTGCAGACACCATAAAACTAAAGCTTTACATTTCAATATCGATGAAATAATATCGACAGACAAGTTAAATGTGAAGAACTGAAAAAAAATCCTCAAATTTCACAAAACAAACAGCCACAAATAAAAAAACATGTACAACACACAAATTTCATCTTTTACATGCCCAGCAGATCTGGGAGTTCATTCTTCTTTCACATACATCTCTCTAAAATTTACACTGAAATTGTAACAACTGTAGGATTTCTATCTCTAAAGGCAAAACTAACCACTCCAGTTGCCCTTAGCTGCTAGACTTAGGAAGGAAGGATTTCATTCTCTAGAAGCAGACAGTGGCACAACATGCTCAAGGCAGTCTGATCTGACACATAAGTAGTGTTAGATTTAACACTGACTCCTCTAGCACTGGGGCCTAGGGCTCCTCCTCTCAAAAATCTAAAGATGGAGGAAAATATCAGTTATTCCTTCTCATGACAAGATAACTGCTCCTAGAAAACTCATTCTCTGTAACATCACTCAAAATGGCCTCATGCAAATTTTCTATATATTTCATTACAAGATTGTTAACAACAATCTTCTCCCTAAATCCAAATAAAGACACCTCCTGCTGGACAATTCTTTTGAAATGCAACGTGCACAGTAGTTGGCATTAAGAATTCATGGTGCATTAACTACTCACCTTAGCAAGCGTTCCTTCAACACAGTACCCAGCTATAATTACTCCATTTCTCTTATCTGTGCACCAGCTCTCAAACAGCTCTCGGGATAAGCCACTCTGCATCATACCTGGGGAAGCCATCACCACACTCGGGCCGATATCATCGAAATGATCCATACTCTAAGTGGAAAACAGCAGGAGCATCATTTACCATAATCGTTGAACAACACAGATGTAGAGCCCTACATTCACAGATTAAACAGCATTCTCATAAAAAGGCTCTTCGCAGGAAAGTTTCTCTTAGTGATGCCCATAAGGGGCAAATTAAAAGCATGCAGATCGATACTGGAAGAAAAGTTGGGATGTAAGCTCCCCTCATCCAGCCCTCTGAACAGAGCAGAAACTACAGATATAAACCTGTAACTATCAATCTATGAGGATATTACACATGCAAACTATTCAGCAAATATGAACTCTTCCATCACTCTTCCTCTATTACAAGAACCTTACCTTCAGGTTACTAATATGCTTGAAAACAAATGGATTGTTGATGTTGATTTGCTTGCGGATTTTGTCATTCATGGCATTGACGTATGTCTGATAAACTGCCATGCACTTCTTTGCCAAAGAGGAGGCATAGTAAATAGGGATATCGTGGAGTTCTGGGTGATTTTGCCAGTATTCATCTGAAACAAACGAACAAACCTACACATCAAACAGCTCACCAACACAGCATTAGCTCCAAATTGCAGACTCCTCAGAAGCATTTATACTTTTTGTAAAACAGATTTAGCAATGTTTTTATAATTTTTATTACAGAAAATCCCAATATTTTTTTCCACCTGGCCTACTAAAGAAGAAAAAAACAATCACCAACTACAAATGTATGTAACTCTAATACAAACAAATGGGCAAAAGAGATGAACTTCAAATATTTTTGGCCAACCCCAGTTTCAGCCACAAGGTATAAGAATACGTGATACTACACAGCACTAAATTTACTTTTACAACAAAATAAGTTCTACCACACCACTGCAAGAAAGCTTAAATGTCTCTGACAAATATAAGTATTATATCTGACAGCTACAGACACCTGCACAGACGTGTTAGTGGGAATCCACTATATCAAAGTTCTGTAAAACAAATTCGCGGAGTTTGAGGAGTGAAGGCATCACCCAGTTACACGCCTGGCTTCCTGTATTATCACCAACAGTTGCATTTCACAAGCCTAACTGAAACAAAAACAGGAAAAAAATCCTCCACTAATCACAACTCATTTTTATCACCGATGACAGTAGCGATGACCTTTACTAAACATGAAGAAGAGATCTGAATGCAGATACGCAAGCACAACTTACTCGTTTTCTCACTTGAGTACAGCTATGCCAATATAAACCATATTTATATTGCAAAATTGCAGAACAATCATCCCAAAAGACTAGCATGCTCTTTTGGCTGTATTTTACATTAAATGATACAGCTTTAACCCAGCAGCTTTGGTCTGCAGACAAAGTTCTCAGAGTATGTCAGAGCAGCTCACTGTCATGGATATCTTAATCAGCTCAAATATAAGGGGGAGACAGCCAATAAAAGATGGCCAATAGCAGGATTTCTGCAATCAAGAGACTGCACCCATCATCATACATTTCTGTATCATACAGCAGTATCTTATTTTTTGTCAGACACATATGGAAGGAATAAAAACACAGAAGCCTGCGGGTTCCGTTGTGTACGCATGTGAGATGCAATCGTATTTTCTACCTAATTAAGCATCCAATTGCATGTCTAGCTTTAGTAGATGTACTTCCAGGCTTTCCTTTAGAATGCCACTTTAAAATCTACACACAGCAAGGAAAGACCAACAAATTCCAAACTAATGGCTACATGAGGTTTCAAATATTCAGTTTTTACCTCTTCTATCAAACAAATTACTCTTGCTAAAAGGAGGCACAGAAGCCTGGAAATACTTTAATACTTGTTATATCTGAAGTACCTTACAATTATTTCTATCTTTTATTGGAAGTAGCTTCTTATGATCACATATGTTTTTTTCCCTCCATTTTGGTCTTCTTAACAAAGCCTAATTTGCTTTTCCATTGTGATTAAAACTTTAGAAATGCTAGAAGTGTCTATGGTTATGGTCTTCTCAGCTTTTTCTAGAAAGATTTCACGTAGCTTTGTGAATTAAAGGGCAAAAATAGTAAAATTTTGGAAGAAAGTATGCCTCTTTTTAACAAAACATTTTAAATAGAACAGTCATGTTTTGATTACTTACTTTGCAATCTGGGGTAATATTTCCCATTTGCTGAAATCCCAGTTCAACAAGATTTGAAGGTTAAGCACATATTACTTTGGAATTACCTGTTACTTTCTAGGTCTCCTTTCTACCTCACATAGCCAAAATGCCTGTCCTATAAACACATTTTGAAAATGCTCTTTTAAAAAAAAAATATTTTACATTTGAACAAACAATATTACGTATTCTCAAGTAATTAGCATACTGAAAAGTTGCTGAGAAGTTGTTTAAAATAACTCATATACTTGGAAGACTGCACATGAAAACGTTCTCCTTTTTTATATGCCTTTTATTAAGACAAACGGGAAAGATACATACCTAAAATTAAAAGAAGTTCTTGAGCTCGACCCAGGGCAAACACAGGAATAAGACCTCTACCTCCTCTATTTACAATGTCATGAACAGTATTGCAGAATCTCGCCTCTCGCTCTTCCCTTTTCTCATGAATATGAGTACCATAGGTGGACTCCTACGTACAGAGAAACCTAGTATTAAAAGCACTGACACAGACTAGGTACTGATCTTCTCTAAATCCAATAAAATTCATAAAAACACTGGTGTTACCATGCAGAAACAGAGCCTTCATTTTACAATTAAGGACTTCCATTTGTGTGCCATTACATTGTGTGTATTAAGTTTTCAGCTTTATAATATGTTGGGGCAGAGTGGTGAGGGGAAAGAAGGGAAAAATCAACCACCCCCCACTCAAAATTCCCATAACCACCTCCTCCACCAAGATGAATAACCTTCCCCCCAAGCCCCTGACAGCAATTTGGAAAGAGATCCTTTAAAAAAATAAAAATAATAAAAGGTAGAACTCCAAATGTTGACGTTCCTTTTAAGAGGTTTCAATTTTACCATATTTTCCTAACTGAAAATGCTGCCACTTCTTGGACGAGCAGGTTATTACATTAACATGGCTCACTAGTAGTGCAGTTTAAAAACACCTAGTTTAAAGTACAGGAACTACATAAAATATAAGATTCTGATGTGATTTAAAATGTAATACTTATCAGTTACAGAAAACAGTCAGAAGGGACACAGCAAATGAAATATTTTCAGCATTACTCTAGAAGATCCCACTGGTCATTTTGAGATAAAACATTTAGGTTAGGATTTATTAAAGGAAAGTATCTGGCTACACTGAAGTTTGTACAATACATCTAGGAAACACAAGCTGAAACTTGGTAAATCTCTTGAAAAGGCATGTCTAGAGACTTACGGAACAATATCAGAAGAATTATAAAATGAAAATTAAATGTTAAGACTTTTTAATACAGTGAAAAAAACGTTGGAGTGTTTTGAACACCCCAGTGTTTGGATATTGAACACCAGTCACACACTACCATTAAACCTCCACTGTCTTTCTCGTGCCATTTCTGCTCTAATTAAGTAATACCCTTGTACATACGTAATTACTAATATAAAGAAATAACTTTGTAAAACTTACAATGATAAGAATATCTGGCTTAATATTGGGAATCTCAGCTGCCATCAGATGTCTGTCTTCCTGTCTTGAGAAATCACCTGTATACAAAAGCTGAGAAGCAAAGAGAAGCAGTTACATATAAAAAATAAAAATATTTATATATATAAAAAAAAATTAACTACAATAAGTAAAGGTATTTCAAGCAGTACCTTAATTACAACAAAACTAGGTTAAAAAATACATATATACATATTAATTTGGTATATAAAGGTGCCATTTTCAGCATTTTTCATATAGGCACTTTGTACTTTAAAGTACAAACTGACATAGAAAACTACAGCAGGTACTACCTGAAAAAAAACAAACTAGATGAATCAGCATTTACACATCAGAATGCAAAGACAATGAATAACCATTATTTTTTTAATTATTTCTAAAAATTTCTGATGCTTACAAAAAGCCTGTAGTCAAACAGACTTTCCAAACAGGCTGATCATGTTCTCCATTATACCAAGAAGTAATTAATAAGTATTAGCAATTTTTAACGGATCCTTAACTGCAGGGTAGAATGCCCTAAATGATCACTTCAGAACTGAACAGTTTTTTACTTAATCATTCCACTGATGAAAAGGTGAATAGTACCAGAACAGAGTTAGCAGTAGCAGATTACTGGTCTACAGGTAACCTACTCTCCCATTCCTCATTTGCTTCACAGGGAAGCAAACAAAACAATGGATGTTAACACCCAAACCATTTCTGTCATGAATAGCAAGAGGGAAATCTCTTCCTCTGTTGTGCCATAATCAGAAGAAAGAAAAAAAAAAAGGTAGCAAGATGTCTAAATTTCATTATAACCACTGTAAATTCAGTTCTGTATCTATACTTTTTAAAACTTATTAAGTCTGGAATTCTCAAGCATTATAAACCACAAAGTCCTGCTAGAGAGCAAGCCTTGGGCCTCTCTTCCCTCTTCAAGGTTTTTCTTTGGCGGTGATTATCCTACTGAACTCCAATTCATGAGATTAGTTTTGCATATCTGGCTTTGACACAGAGCTGCCTGTGATTATAGGATAATTTATTTAATCTCACTGTGCCTAAGATTAATAATAACTCTATTTCTTTAGGCACTTTAGCATTAGCGTGTCATGAGAAAAATGTAACTTGCATACTTTGATGAAGGCCATTTATGCACCCAGATGGGCAGACACGGTAAACCAGAATTAGAAAAACAGCCATCAGTTTGTAGCTTTTACTAAAATGCAGCTTCAGTAAGACTGCCTCAGCTATCAACAGACCAGCAAGGAAAACCACACATTTACTGATTTACTGAGTCATAACTCACTCCCATAAAACCCAAACTTACTACCTGGTTCAATACACAAATGTCATTTGATCCTTTTAATCAATGAGAAAATACATGTTCCAAGTCAAGGCTTCCCACCTTTGTGCCCAAGCCTGCCTGACAGCTCGACCACAGCAGCGAGGCTTAGCAGACAATAATAATTAATGACTACATTAGAATTCAGGCCTGATTTCAACTGTGTAGCAAGAAGAAAATACCTTCACACCAGCTATTTCAATCATAAACATGGCTGCTCCCAGAACGTGGCCTGCGTGGTAGCACCAGAATTTGATTCCTGCCACTTCTTTCACTTCGTGGAAGTTGATGGTCTCAATCTTGTCCATGCTTTCTTCAAGGTCTGTTTCCGTGTACAGCATGTCATCTGCTGATATATTACTGGAAAAATGAAATGGCGAAATATCAGCTAGTTTTACCAGCTTAGATTATCCAGCAGTTGAAAAAAAAATGTTCCTAGACTTTTCACCACTGAGAATAAGACTCCCATTCAGAAATGGGAAGTCTCCGTGGCTTTAGAGACATTTCTTAATTAGAATTTAAGCCCAGGAACAGTAATGTCATTCACCTAAGCAGAGTTAACATGCCTCTTTAAAGGCCACGTTATAATACGTCTTTTCAGTTTAGGATCTGCTCTGCATATATCAGACCTCAAAAACCAAAGCAAACCAAACCACTTTTCCCATTGGCCTAGAATTAACAAGTTACAAGAGGATTTCTGACCCAAATCTGCTGAGTTGAGATAAGCTCATGACCACTGCATTCACATAGAAAAGATGTGCTCAAGGCATGTTAACAGACAAGGGAGAAGAAAATAATAAATAAATAAATAAATAAATAAATAACCAACACCATGCAAATAGCAGCACTCTTTGTACCTTTTTGCCTAGATCTAATAGTTAATTTGACCTTGTCCCAAAGAGTGGGTTATATCTTTAGGGGCTTAAAATTCACTACTTCTGCAAAGCTTAAGAAAAAAACCCACTATCATTAAATAAGATCAAATAAGAGCTATTAAATAAGAAAGAGAGAATGAGTAAAGAGAAACAGATGGGGGTGGAGGAAAGAGACACTAATAGATTCAAGGTCCAAATGAGGCAAATGAAAAGAATAAGAGGAAACAAGGTAAAATTTTGTTTTGATTGATAGGAAATAGTTTTAGAGACACAGTATCCCTGAGGCAGTAAGATGATTCATTATTTCTAATCTTGCTACTAGTGGCAATGCCCAGGTTCACCCAGCCTCCTTCGGCAGCGTCATCTTAAGTTTCCCACTGGGTATACAGGGGAAATAAATCAGCAGTTAAAGAGAAAACCAACAGGACAGCTCACCTGACTTTGACATAGTCTGAAAGAAGCCATCTGTAAATAGCTTTTGTGGCATGAGTCATAAATGTCCTTCCTTTAAAACTTGTTTTCTGCAAAAACCATGGTAAAGCTCCACAGTGATCTAAATGGAAACTTAAAATAGACACATGAATCCCATTAATATGGTACCAGTACACAGCACTACCATATAATTCGCTACTTTACCATATAGACATATCATCAGGAAAATTGTCAACCTCATTGTTAACTATGTTGGTCTATATCCTGTGTATCACAAACTGGAAACACAGCTGAGAAAAGGTCAGAGTAACACAGGAAACTCGCCATTAACTGTGAGGATTTTGCCCGTACAATTTTAGAATTGACTTATTTTTTTTGTAATTTACACAGAAATTTAGAGGGGGAAAAAAGTAACAGGAACC
Organism: Nettapus auritus; assembly: GCA_011076525.1. Taxonomy (NCBI): domain Eukaryota; kingdom Metazoa; phylum Chordata; class Aves; order Anseriformes; family Anatidae; genus Nettapus; species Nettapus auritus. Next base: position 102,957,374 of record CM021767.1, on the reverse strand, counting down.
AGTAACACAACAAATATCTCAGAATGAAGCTAATAGAAGCAATCCTAAGTTTGCATATAGGAAACTGAATTAAAACATGAACTATTTAAATAAATTTATTTGGTCACAGTTCTAATTTGACATATTCTAAGGAATTACTTTTGAGATACAGGCAGAACAAACATTTACCACCAAAACTCAGTACCATATAGACAGCTGGTTATGACTGGTTAAGTCACACACAAATGGCTCTCCTCATCTCTTAGCCAGTAAGTGGTATTTAAACCAGACTCAAAGTTTGCCTAAGTACTTAGGAACCTTTTTCATACAAAGCCAGCAAAACAAAAAAAAAGTAATTTTTATCAGCCTTTTTGTAGAAGATTCATTCTGGAAGTTGTCACAATAGTTAAAAGTGACCGAACGTCCTTAATTTAAAAAAAGGTGGAAACTAAAATTTTGCCATGTCACTACCATCTATGTAACACCTAATTTCAGCCTGGTGAGCTATGAGTGAGTGTGGCTCATACCATGACCTCAGTGTATTTGTGGTGCCACTTACTGACTTATTAGGAGGAGATCAATCTCAGCAGGGTCTATCAAATCAATGTAAGGAAGAGCATCCATTCCTTCCAGTCCAGGATGGATGCCACAATCAAGCTGAAAAAAAAAAGTAAAAAAAAAAAGTTAAAGCTTCACAAAATCACAGAATGACTGAAAATGGAAGGGATCTCTGGAGGCCACCTGGTCCAACCCCCCAACTCTAACTAAACACATTAAAAACCCCTCTTCCATTCTGGCCTAAAATATAGTTACAAGAGACTAGTAACCTTTAGCATTATGCAGAAAAAGATTTTTTTTCCTCAACCACTGCTTTTAGCATCGGATACCACATCTAGGGTGTCTGATTTATCTCCATGGGTGAACACCTTTTGAAAGGCCCCATTCTTTGTATATAATTTTGTACCTATGCAAGCTTTCATCCATACTTCAACACTACCTGAGTATACAGAACTGGTATCTGCAAGATATTTTAGTTACTGTCTGAGAAGACACCTGAAAAAGGGGAAAAGAACATGTATGTGTTTACACATGGCTGCTTTCAGACACCTGCATCCTTAGGTTCCAGTGAAACCTAATACATACAGATTTTAGAATTCGTACATAAGACACATACATTCTGTTGGGGATATGTATTTTACAGGGCAAACCTTGTAATGCCTACTATCATATATGCTATATTGTTCCAGAAAGCTAAAAAACGTGCCTCTTCTGGCTGACTTCAGGCAGGAATTGGATTTAACCTGTTACATCTTTTTGTGACCTAAAGTACTGTGATGAGAAGGTGTACAAGTCAATTCGTGAAATGATTACCATTATTTTTCTTCCTTTAAACTCCAGAATAATGCATGATCTTCCTACTTCTTGGCCAGCACCTCTGCAAAAGGACATCAGTGTTACCAAGACTCAAACAACACACAGCCTATATAGGCGCCTTTTGGGGAACTACTTTTCTGTGTTGAAATAAGGACTGCAGAGTACGTTTAAGCTCAGACACTTAAAGTAACTCAGCAGCAACACTGATCTCAGAGGAAATCATAGACGACTTAATGCTGCAGGAGGAAAAATATCCCTAGTTTTGGGAAATGATTTTGGCCTCCTCGTGTTTACTGCACACCTGCCTCCCGCAATGCTGAGATGCCTAACACACGGAAAGCTGCTCCAAGAGTAAATTACTGGGGACAAATTACTATCGGGACATTTCCGGGGAACACCTTGTATTAGCATCTTTAGCAGAGGGAAAAATATATATATAAAACGAGTTAAAGCCCACAGAAGGGCTCGTTGTCAAAGCGCAAAGGGCAGAAAGGGATGAGTTTTTGCTTCAAAGCTGCAGGAGGAAGGGACGAAATCCTCCTGGCATGAGTCAGGTGATATCGGGGAGTCTTCAGGCTCGCTGCCCATCGGAAAGCGACCAAAACCCGAGAGGGAAACCCCAAAAAGCCCCTTTAGAGCCAACCCCCCCCCTCCCCGCGGCCTCCCCTCAGGCCGCCTAGAGTCCGACCCGCCGGCGGCGGGGCTCGGCCCGGCCCGGCCCGGCCCGGCCCGGCTCGGCCCCGCGGCTCTCACAGGGGCCGGATGAGCAGCTGGTCGCTCTCCTCCGCCGGGATCAGGGCCTCGGCTTTCCGCTTCGCCGACATGGCCGCTCACTCCTCCTCTTCCTCCTCCTCCTCCTCCTCTTCCTCCCGGCCGCCCTTCCCCTGCGGGCGGAGCGCTGCGCGGCGCCGGAGGTGAGCTGAGGCGAGGCGAGGGATCGGGGGTCTACCGGGGAGAAGGGATTTTGGGGGCTGCTGGGGGAGAAAGGGTTTTGGGGGGCTGAAGGGGTGTCCCCCGAGGCACTGAGCCTGAGGTGGCTCTTGTTGTAGTCTTCAGGAGCGGCTCGAGTAGCTGAGGCTGCCCCTGGCAGTGCTACGGCGGCTTGTTCCTCAGAGCCAGGGGCCTCGGTGGTTTGTTGGGCTTCAAGTTGGTAGCAGAGGCGGAATCTTTGGGTAGGGTAGCATGGGATGCATGTAAGAAGGCATTTAAGCTATAGTTTCAAACGATAAAGTCATCTGATGCTTCTGAGTGGGTAAAAACACTTAAAATTTTGTCTCGTTTCTGTGTATCTTCATCTTTATATGTGTGTATTTATTATATGTGCGTATTATCTGTTTTTATTATGTATGTGTATTTACTAGGTGTGTTATTAATATAAAGTGTGTATTTAAATAGATTAGAAAGTCCAGCAGCTCTTTAGACCTTTGCAACAGCTCTCGAAGCTGGGTAGTGGCATTTTGGGTGGATCAGAGGAATGGGGAAGTTTGAGCAGAGGTCTCGAGGGACTTTTCCCCAGCCACAAATTAAAAACACCAAAAACTTTGCTGCTTATGTTCTTAGAGCTGCTATAGCTTCGGTTTTGTACACTTTGGGCACAGTCGGTGTGGTGTTTGCAAGCAGCTCTGATACCAGAGTTTAATTCTTATCTTTCCCACTACCTAGAGTGTCTTCATTGGTCCAATTATGAAAAAATGTTCAGAAAAGGAAAAAAACGACACAGCAGCAGCAGCTCACAAAGCAGTGAAATCAGTACTAAAAGCAAGGTAAGCTGAATTCAGTGTGATCTTTACGGAAAAACTTTCGCCTGTTAGGAGCTGGCAGTTGAGTGGTTTGCTTGCACTAATACTAGGATGTGAGTTCATAAACTACGTGTTATAAGGCCCTTGTATTCTGAAAAGACTGCTTGGTTATTTCCATACTGAAGCCCCCAGGAGCTTCTTCTGGCAGCACATGCTAAGGTTTGGAAGAAAAAGTAGTATGCTTGTTCTCTAGTGATAAAAACAGCCTTTAAGAAGGTGTCTGGTGCAAAGCACTGAGAGTGAGTTTGTTTTTCATTATTAATTGGTTACTCAGTATCTCTAAAAGCTATTCTTCATTTTAAATAATGTGTCCATTTTGTCTGATAGGTTTTGGGATGATCAGTTGAATATTCTGGATTTTCCAAGGTGCCGTTTCACTCCCCTTGCACTGCTATGTTATTTCAAGCACTGGTGACAAGCATGTAGTTGTCAATTTCTTCAAGTTAAGATGCAGTACCAGAAAAGTCTGGACATAACCTTAAGGTTCATTTTCTCTTTTTCTTTTATTTCCACCTTATTTGAAATATTTGTGGACTTCTAAAGGGCTTCTGCTGAATTTATATCAGTCTATCCTACAATGAGGCAGAAAGATAACTTCAGGAAAAGTATAGGGTGTTTTTTTTCCTTCCCATTTTGCAGTGCTGCTTAAGTAATTGAAATATGAGTATTAATTTATGTTAAAAAAAAAAAATGAGGCAGGGCATCTAAAAGTGAATTGTTAGTATGTTCTCAGGAGGTTTTTGATGACATTTATTTTCTTCTTAGTCTGTAGATTCCAGTCTTGGAGGACTTTCCAGGTCTAGTACTGTGGCTAGTCTAGATACAGACTCCACAAAAAGTTCAGGTATGTAATCAGAGTTTGAGCAGAAATGTATGGAGCAAAACTAACTTTGTATGTGTTTATTTATGAGAGCAGAAAATAGAAAAGTTTAAAATACATATTTTTAATAATGGAATGAATCTGTTAGCCTGTTGACTTATGCATGCATAACTTCAGGATTCTAAAGGATCTAGTACTGAGTCATCTGGTATTAAGTCATTGTTTTTAAAGTAACGCATCTAAGTAAGAAAAATTCAGTCAGCTGTTTTAGCAGTCTGTTATACAGCACGAATCTGATGTAACTTCTTGGAAAACTGTGTTTTATGCTCTTACAGGTTTACATTTGCACTGAAGTAAGTGAAATAGGAGCTGATTTTACTTGTTCTTGATTACCAGATCACAGTGCATCGCTGTTAGATTAAACAGCTCATTAAATATATATGTATGTATAAAGTAGAATCAGCTTTCCTGAGTTTTCTGACTAAGGTTGTTAACTGCAAATCAGAATTAGTAGAAACAAGTACGTATCACAAATTCATATAAAATTGTTGTTTTTTACCAAGGGCCAGCTCATTAAAGAGAGGTTTTTAATATGCTATGATGAGGTTAAGTGTTTGAAGGTCTGCAAAAAATTGTGGAACGTAGTAAGTTAGTCCTGTTAACAGTAATTAGAAAAGAATTACTGTTCATGAGCTCTTCAGGATTGCTTTGTTTTATTGTGTTGCAGGACAAAGCAATAGTAATTCTGATACATGTGCAGAATTCAGGGTTAAATACGTTGGTGCCATTGAAAAGTTGAAATGTAACGAGAGCAAAAATCTAGAAGGGCCATTGGACTTGATAAACTATATAGATGTTGCCCAGGTAAGTGCATTGCAGAAGAATACCAACAATGTTAGAACATCGTAAGCTTAGGTGTATTTCTTTGGTGTTATTATGTGATCCAACATCTTTCCTTATAAGTTTGATACTTACTAGAATAAAATAGCTTAATTTAAAAAGTATATCCCAGTCACTATGCTATGCTCTCTAAAGCTGTTGGTTGTACTCTGTTCCCTCCTGCTGAATCACTGGAGAAGATGCACCCAAAAGCAGTTGTGAAGCAGCAGACTCAGAGCCAAGATCCTTCTCATGAGTCATTACGGAATGAGTGGCCCACCTGAAAGCTGCTGCATCGTCTTCAGCACAGTTAGGGTTAGAATAGAACAGAATAAAGCAAAGAATATCTCCAGATTTCATCAGTACTATAGAATAAGTTTTCCTGTAGAGGAAAATGTCGGATTCTGCTTACATCCACTTAAGAATCTATGACTAAAGAACCTGAATAACGTTTGGCTCGTCCTTGCCAAACTGTTTGTAACTTTTTTGTACTAAAGCTGTAACTGGATGTGCTGGTTAGGCAGCTGATGGTTTGTACCCTTAAAAGCACAGAGCGTCTGTTTATCTTGCAGCAGCTTGACACTTCAAGTATCTGAAACTATTTTACAGCCAAATACAAAAGTGTTGCTAGTGTGGAACTTGGATCACCCGGGGTCAGCGCAGGGTAACAGGGCCAACCTCCCCACCCACCCCAGATGACAAATTCCTTTCTGGATTCACGCAGTGCTTCACATAACATAAAGCGATTGGGCAAATGCAAGAATGTCAGACTCCACACACTAAGATACACACGGGGGTAGCGATGCCGCTAATCCAGCGGACTGAAGTACGCATAAATATGTTTCTATGTATCTTCATTGTTCATGTTCTTCTGTCTGCACTAAAGGCTTTTGTTTGTTTCCCTCCAAAGCAAGATGGAAAGTTACCTTTTGTTCCAGGTGAAGAGGAGTTTATAATGGGAGTTTCCAAATACGGCATTAAAGTTTCAACCTCTGATCAGTATGTAAGTGATTCACAGCAAACTTTGGTGAGAGTTGAAGAGTGCTTTCTTTTATTTCTTTGATAGAAAATCCGAGTGCCCAAGATGTCACTTCTGGCTTGAACCAAAGTGTTTTTTTTGTTGTTGTTCTTTTTTTTTTTTTTTTTTTTTTTTAAAAAAAAAAAAAAAAGCTCTCACAGCAGCACCGCTTCATTTCGTATCTCCTTAGGGCTCTGTATTTCCCTTGGTGGATTTTTGACATGAATCCATTCCTTCTGACAGAGCACCAAGCTAAAAACAAGAAAGCTTTCATGCTCTGGGCCTGTCTTTCTGTGTGGCTGTGCTGCCATCCTCTCATGTGGGGAAAGGGGCATAACTGGTACCCAAGACCATAGGTTCCTCGTCCTGAGCTAGTAATTCAATTCCTGTTAGTGTGGAGGGAAAAAAAGAATGCATCCTTGAAAAAAGCATCTTGTCTTCGTCTTCAGAGTTCCAGCCTTGTGCTGCCAATCCACAAGTGTGAGCTCACTCCAGCACTCAAACCTTGTAATTCCGCTGTATTGACCAAGCCTATTTTTTGTTTGCATTATTTCCTACGTGTACTTTTTGTTCCTTTAGTGCACTTCAAATAGTTGTTTCGCTAAAAATAAAGAGCTGGTCTCTTCCCCAGGGCCCTCCAGTTGCATTTGTATAACTTTTGTGTTGCAGTCATGTGGTTTCCTTCTGGTTGCCCTCAGAGCCCCAGATACTGTACGTGCTTGGCCTTACGAAGTCACGGCCCATCAACAACGCAGCAGTGCCTGCTCATAAAAGCCTCAAGCCTCACCGGCTGAATTCTCTGATAGTCTCCTTTCAGAAAACAAAGCACTTGTTTCCTAATACCTGGGAGGAAGTACAGCATTTGGTCCTCACACTGCTGTTTTTGCTGTCCTCCTAATTTCTTAATTCTCAGTAAGAACACAGGTTACATTATTACTTACAGTTTCTTTGTACACTGATAAAGGTCAAATAGGCATTTTAAAGATTTTTTTTGTTCATCGTTCTTCTGGCCTTCAGCTGATAGCACAAGCTGATGAAGCCTTATGTGATTATGCTACCTTGCACGGGCACTTTATTGCACTGCATTCTGTTTTCCAAATTTTGGCTTTTTGCGTTTGTGCCACTGTTGACATGTCATTTGTCCTTTAGTGTTAGTACACCTCGCTCTTTCAGAGAGTTCCAGGAGGGAAAGGTTATTTTCTCTGCGTTCGTATGCAGACCTGGAAGCAGCATGACTGGAATAAAACAGATGAATGGCATCAGTTGGGTAGGGGGGCTTAAGAAGGGCTTTGTAGGGTTGGTCTGCAGACACCTTGTACCGAATGACATCAACAAATCTCTTTTTGATTAAAAAAAGTTTTTTAAAAAAAAGGGTTAACGGCCAAGATCAGAAGTGGAACTTGCCAAATAAAGCAGAAAGTACACTTTTTAAAACTCTTCCTCAAAGCAGGCCTGGTGCCAGGAAATAACGTGGCAGTGAGCAGGTTAAGTACAGGGGGTGACTGAGGATAGGTGGGAAACAATTGTGTGCTTTGGTCATGTGGCCAGGAATACAGACCTCATATAAACGTAACTCAAGGAGAAATTAAAGCTCAAATTATGTTAAATCACCATGTAAAAAATGAATTAATTCTGAATTGAAAAAACGAGTTCTGGTTTTACCAAGGACTACTTTTCTCCTGTAAATAAATCTGAAGTACTCTTCTGTCAGAGTGAATCAGAATGTGCAGAGAGCTGAAACAGCTGTTGCAGTGCTCCACGGTAACTCCTATTTGCCCAACGGTTTCAGGATGTGTTACACAGGCATGCCCTCTATTTAATCGTACGGATGGTCTGCTACGATGACGGTCTGGGAGCAGGGAAAAGTTTACTGGCTTTGAAGACGACAGACGCAGCCTCTGAGGAATGCAGCCTCTGGGTTTATCAGTGCAATAGTTTGGTAAGAGTTTATGTTTACAGTCTTATAATTTAAGTATCAGTATTTTAATTGTAAAGGGAGGTGCTAACACTGAAGAAGCTTGTGAAGCCTTTTTGGCAGACGAGGAATTGGTCAGTTTTCAAGGAGTATAAATCTGCCTTGGCTAAGGGTGGGGAAAAAAGCCCCGCAGACTGCATTTGATCAGCCTGAGAAAAACCTGTGTTCCCTAAAATTGCCAGTAGATGTGCATGCCTGAGAAGGCTCTTTGCAACCCATCGTGCCATTGTCGCTGCTCAGGACAATCCTCCGTTTGTATTTTCAAAGACAAAACCCTTTTTAAGATCTGACAGAGTAGGGAGTGATGAAGTAACAATTCTGGTACTGAAGCATGCGTTTGTATTTGTAGGCAAGGGAAGCGATCTCCTCTTACGAGCAGGAGAATTCCTTGTCAGGACGTTAGGATATAACACAGCCTTAGCAGCGCTGGGGAGAACACACGAGCTGACTTTCTGAATGCTAGTGTCGTGCTACGATTAAAGCTAACAGCTTTGGCTTGTTCAAAAGAGCTCATTTCAAACAGCTTCCCGCACGCCATTACAGACCACACAAAATCAAACTACTCCATTTTGCTTGTCTGCCAAACAAATGCTTTAAGTGAGTCTTGAGCATTTCAGAAGTCCTTCAGAAAGTATTAACGTGCCTGTGTTTATGCGCTACAGGAACAAGCACAAGCTATTTGCAAAGTGTTATCTACAGCCTTTGATTCAGTTTTGATGTCGGAGAAGTCCTGATTTTCTTCAGCAGCACATGACCGTGCAGTACAAGAGGCCTTTGTGCGAGGAGGAAACGGGGCTCCTTTGTGATACCACAGACTGGCTGTAGCCACACACAAACTTAGAAAAGACTTGCTGTGCAAAAAAGAGCCATGCAACCTTGTACATGGTACTTTGTCATTCCCCAAACGTGACTTGAAGAAATTACTCCACCTGCAGTTTCCAGGACCACAGAAGTTTGTATTTAACATGATATTTTTTTGCAAAATCTGTTTTGTATATTGATGTCGATATTGTAAAAATGTAAAATAAAACCGACACTTGCTTCTTTTTGTCTTAAAACCCGTTTGTTAATATCAAATTCAGTTCTGCTTGACAGGTCTTAAAACAGCAAGAGAAAAGTAGTAATAAGTAGTCATTTGGTGTTTTACACGCCTAATTTAAGGTAAGGTGTGCTGCCTCCATAGTTTTCACATTGCACTGAGAATCTCCAATACTTTTTTTGCCCATTTACTGCTTGTATTTCTCCTCTTACATGGTGAAAAGCAAGGGAGAGTTACATAAGAGAAGTAGCCCAAGTGATTTTAAAAGTAGTTTTATTTTTCCAGACATTTGACTGGTTAACAAGAGTAAAATTTATTAATCATGCTCTAATTATAAATCACTGCATCCAGGACATTGAAAATAAGAGTTGATTTTCGGTTATACAATATATACAGTTGCTCTGCAACTAAACAAAATAAAAACAACTGAATTGAATATTATACATCTCATAGCATTCTAAGCTGCATTTTTAAATGTCATTTGCTCCTTTTTAAACAGTTAACACAGCAACCTAATAGTCTGTCTGTTAACAGCTGTTTGAATCACTATTTTGATCAGATTTGAAAAGTCGTATGAAATACGCCAAAGGTTTGGACTTAAAATTCTTAATTTTATATTATAAATAGATATCTACAGGCTCTAGAATTTCTTTTTCCTCTGCCAGAGGACAAGCAAACTTTGAGAAACGTTGAAAATCTCGGGATAAATTTTGCTTAGCTGCTCCTTATTGGTCCTCAACATTTTAACAGTCTGCACGGGTAGTGCTATTACACTGAAGTCTAAACCTTTTCTAACTTCTAAGTGACTAGTGAACAGGATTGTGACATTTTAAAGTGTGTTCCTCTTCTAGCAGAGCCTAAGGAAAATTCGCATCATCGTTCAACTTTACGAGTTGTTACATACACTATAAGATTCTGTGTTAAAAATACTGTACATCAGGAGATCTGTGCAAAATAATATGCCCATTTACTCTCTAGACTCTATCAGGGATAGAAACATACAAAATAGTGTTGCAAACTGAACGTATCAGTAAGTGAATAAATCCGTAGTGCTAAACTATTACTCTATCATCTCACTGGGAACTTTGAAAATACAGACTAATTTGCTTCAACTTGCAACAAAAATATCTTGAAACATTCCAGTTTGTTCCCCATTTATACTGCAGCAACAGCATCTAGAAAATGAAAGGTCAGTATATACCTGGCTGTACCCACACGTTTGAGAGGCTATCAACCAACTGTACCATTCAGGAAGGGTGATACGAGGAAGATCAGCGTTGCTCTTCCAGCATTAACGCAACATGATTTTTCTCCAAATAAGACTACGCAGTGGCCTTATTTTCCTTTCTGTTAAATACGAAGTGGCCAATTTAGACACCACTTGTCAGAGATTCAAAGTTCTCTCGATAAATCTAGAGATGGAATATTCACAAAACGGGATCAAAGCCAATTTGACCTAGACGTAGATTTCTCTTATCCTATGCCATCAGTTTTTTTTCCTGTAGCATCAGCAAAAACTGGTACAATCTCTCAATATGCCAGCATCAACATTTTGTCCGATGTGTATCAGTGTTTTCCATCAACCACCTGGGAGTTACCAATAGCCTAGCCTTTGTTCACAAACTAGTAAAACAAATTTAACAACAGTGTAGCTACCATATACGTGGGTATATTATATAAATACAGAGTGAGTTAGCAAACCGTCATTGTTTGCAAGGTAGTGGCACACAAGTTTTTATAAAACAGAACATAACGTAGTGTACTTGTGAGGTGTCAGAGACCTTATTGACCAAGGATAGTTACCTAAGACTTCCACCAAGTATGTTCTCCGTGCGAACACATTGCTGGATGATTAAGAAATTTCAAGATTAAAAAAAAAGTCTAAACACTACAATGATACAAGTGTAAGAAATGCTCTGCAATCCATCATCATGATTAAGTACATTTCAGGAAGTGCAGTTTTCATATCCTTGAGTTAATGTAGTAACTCGGGAATATTGCCATCGTTTAGATAACCAGCAGTAGTCACATTAAATGACCAAAATGGATGTAACATACATAAAGAACATTCAAAAAACAGGTTCCACACACGTGCAGCCTAGAAAAATGAAACAGTCTCAAGCTCACAAAATCAGAACTAGAAAGTTCAACGACTAACACAGATTTCAGGTAACTTGAAGCAAATATCTACATCCATTCTGAAAGAAAGAAGTTTCTCCTGTGGTAAACTGAAATACTTTTTCACTTTTACCTGGCCAAAGACACCTAGTTAAAATTGTTTCTTCTGCAATAGTTGACAACCTGGATGACAGCCAGTATGGCAAGATGCTGAATGAGTCCAACTGGGAACTATGCAGCAGCTTGCACGTTTTGGTTCTGAATCCTTACAACGGTATTGAGAATTGGATAAATCCACTGCCCTGTTACAGATGCACACAATTTCTTTTGACTGGGGAAGCAACACTGAACTGTGGTATTGTCATGTTACAAAACAGAGAATGAAATCACAGCGAATGTTTTCAAAAGAAAATTCATAATGTTGTGATGTTGACACACACATGGGTTTTGATTGTTAAAGCTTTTCAGTTCACCTTAAAAAATACAGGAAGAGGTTTTTTTCTGATTGTTTTTGTAAACTGCTCATGAGAAGTTTTCACATAGAAAAAAGTTCTAAAAGTCCCCAAATCAGAACAATGGTAATAAAAAAGTAAGCTACAGTACCTAGGACTTGGGCAGTGCTCTGGCAAGGTGTCTGCAGATAGGTAGATGAAATGAAATAGAGCAAAACTTATTTCTGTGACCGCTGGAAATGAGAAATGTCTCCACTTATCAGTAGCAATTTAGTCAACAATAAAGTGCACAAATGAGACAGGGAAAGCTCCTTTCCGGCTGGGGTCTCCATCAATATGACCGATCTGCAAGAGTTCAGACAGTTTTCAAGTTAATCTCAAAACGGAATTACAGCCAAAACAAGTATCAGTGACCTTTTTTATTCAACTATAGACTTTTTTTTTTTTTTTCAAATTGTCTTATTTGGTTCTTTAAAAGTAACACCTCGATGCGGTCCCACTACTGCATCATTTCAGTTCATTTTGGAATGCCTGGCAGCCCGTACCGTGCCTCTGTTCAGTTGCTTCTGCTTCCTTCTCTTCTCAATAAAAGGTAAAAGAATGGATCAAGCTTCAACAGATCTCAAGCATTTTGGGTCTTATATTAATCTATTTGTGTTTATATGACATTATTGCCAATTTAGATGCAATATGAAATTCTCCTCTTTGCTAGCTGACAATTAAACGAGTGTTTTCATGCATAATAACTTTCCAAGACTTCTTTAACTGGTGCAGTTCTGGGGTATAAATAGTTGAGATAGTTTCCCAGCACACAGAATAAGCCATTTCTCAATCTCAGTCAGCTGAAGAATTGGGACAATACAAAGCTGTCTCCTGAGGACCACGACACAGCATCTTCAAGGAAGATGAAATAGTAGCAGATTCTCCAATTGCTGACACCCACCCAAGAGTTTCCTCACACAGATCACATTCCCTGTGTATAGTGAACCCTACTAATCAGGTGTTGTTTTTTTCCTAAATGTAAAAACTTCTACTGAGAAAAGCTAAAAGTTTATCTGAAGCCTGAATTTTAAACAAAAGAAACATTTGGAATCAAGTTTCCCCGAGATGAAACTTCTGTTATTTAGAAATCCAACAGGGATCTTCTGAAGTCAGCATCAACCTCTAGATTTCATTTCTTTCAAAGTATGTTGATAGAAAATACGAAACACTCACCCACCACTCCTGATCTTCTTCACCATCGACTACAATGATATCTCCCTCTGAAAAAGTTAGCTCGTCTGGGTTATCTGCTACACAGTTGTAAATCGCTTTTACTCTTTTGGGTTTAGTTTTTGACTGAAATATAAAAATAAGTAAACGTAAATAATAAGCAGGGAAGAATTAAAATAGACTTGAAGATGATCTAAAGCAAGCAGCAGAGATGCTACCAGTTGTTATTTTTCATGGGTTAGAGTTTAGCTACGTCTTTTGCACTGGGTGCTCAAGGTTCAGGCTGAATTTGGCAGCATCCAAAGCCTTTCAGAACCACTGTGTCACCAACACGGACCAGCTTTCCCTTCTGAGTTTCTATTTTGGCTCACTCAAGCGTGCTTCAGAGCTCTACACCATTAAAGCAAGTGTGATTTTACTCAGAGGATGGGGTGATCAAGTGCTACACAGCGAGTGTAACACCAGCATTGTCAGGAAGAGGCCTGAGGCTCCTGTCAGTATGCCCCCTCTTAATTTACTAAACCCTTCTCGACAGTCTACAAGCTCTCCAGAATGTCCTCAGGCTCTTTGCAGTGCTTTGAGGACTGCCAGCCACAGAAGTGGCTTCCAACAGCAAAGGTCACACTGCTGTTTGGTAGGGAGCTGTAATGTTTCAGTATTGAGTGGGACTCCAGTCCTAGCTGTGTTCTGTTTGAAATGATGTTACAATTGTTTTGTATCCACCATCCTAACCTCATGCTTCTCCACACGCAACCCGGCCTGTTTCCACTCCCTGCTACCTGCTGTGTTTGTTTTCAGCCTTCTCAATCCCTGTTGCAGATTAACACTAATGCTACCTGCATCGTCTTTCCATGCAAGGAGCATGGGACCTGGAGGCAGAGCATCATCTTTCTACGTTAGTCAACCCTTTCCTCCAGTTTCCCCAGAATCAGCCAGCAAAAATCCTTCCTTTCTACCTTCAGACGAAAAGAGCAGAGCTGCAAGTGCCCGTTAGGCCAAGAGATGGCTGTTACTGCAGTGGGTGTCTGGGACACAGGCTCCAGGTGGGGTACGGAAAAGCAGATCTCACCACCATCCTGGAGTTCCTCAGGGACTGGTCCTCATCTCTGCTCAGGCCAGCCATGGAGCTGGAAGCTTGTGAGGGGAGAAGAGACTCCATCCACGAGTCTGCTTCTTTTGACCAGCCAAACGTTCTGTTGTGGACAAAGCCTCTCAAGGTGCCACTTTGTCAGAGCTGAGCACCATGCAGAAAAAAGGGGATGGGGAAGTAAGGAGGTAGCGCGACTGTTCCTCTCCTTACAAGCGTCCATTTGCATTTCAGTATTAAAAAGCCTGACCTGCCCAGACCAGGAATGCCCTCAGGCTCCATTTGTGGGCACAGCCCAGGGAGCTGACAGCCTTGCAGCACATCACAGGGGCTCTGCTCCATCTCAGCCAAGTTACGGTTCAAACCACAACCAACTTTTAGGTCGAGGAAAGAGCTTCACATTAGTACAACAGTGACATAATTGCTGACTTCAAAGGGATGTAATCACGGGTATTTCTTGTTCTTTAGAAGTCAAGGAAATTAAAACACATCCCCATTCCCAGGAGACTAACAAACACGAAAGTTTTCCGTATGGTTTCAAAAATCTCAAGCATACACTGAGGAAAAAAAAAAAAGCATCAAGAACTTTCCTCCTGAAAAATGGGCTATTGGGCAAATGCAGGAACAAGGCCTCTTTTTTCTTTACTCAAGAAGCACTTCTGCAATCATTTCCTAAATCTGGTTTGGCTTCCAGATTCTCTGGCAGACTTAGCAGAAAAGGGTGAAGTATAAGGCTAAAGGGAGTGCTTTAGCCAAAGTGCTTTAGCTAGACTGATCTAGCTAAAGCTCTTTAGCTGAGGGGCCCTTGACTAAATCTCCGCTAAGATGCTTTGGCTAGATTGATTTAGCTAAAGCACCTTAACTAGCACACACCCCCTTGAGCCAGGTTTCTCTTACTTATGTCTTATGACAGAAGAAAATCATCCAGCTGATTTTCTCAGTCACAAAATTGTGCCCTAGAGATATTTGGAGAGTCGGATTTGTTCTTCATACGACATGCAGCTAACATTAACCTGTGAGTGGAGACAGACTGTGCCTAAAAACCAGCCAGGACAACCCATTCACACATAGGTGAAACAATTTGCTCTGTAAAACAAAAAAAAAGGAAAGAAAAAGATAGAGAACTGCTACAACCTTAACTTACACAGAAAGGCAGGTAGGGAGCCCTTCCAGAACTGATAATGTATTCAATGGATGTAGCCAGCACTGAATCCCAGAGCACACAACAGAAATTGTGATCAGAGTTCAACAGCTTTACGGAGTAAAGATGGCAATTCCCTTAGTGCCTATAAGCTAAAGGGACAGCTATGCCATTTTTCACTAACCAGACCATTAAATTTTACTGCAGCCTAAACCATGAAAGTTATTTTGATGCAAGACAGGCAGTAACTTGGTTAAACAAGACTGGGAGAGGCAAGAAAACGGATTTTATAAACCCAACTAATGCAAGATGAACTCCACATGTCTCTGTGCTTTTTTTCAGCATTATCAGATGGCAAAAGCTAGTAGGAGTTCTAGGAACTCAAATAGGCAAGGCTATGCACACATACACACTGAAGTCCTGTCCTGGAGAGTTACTATTTTGGTAGACATGGTTAAATAAAAATGAACGAAGAGAGACAGAGGACTGAAGAAGGCAAGATGTTTTATTGCAGCCCACTAATAACACAGTCATGGAGCCAGGAACAGCACATCTCCCACCTCTCAGTTTATTATTTACCTACTAAACTATACAAAACTTAAAGCATCAAACAGCCCAGATCTAGTCACATACAGCATCTCAAGAGCACGAGCTCTCTGCATTGTGATTTGCTCACTGCAGAGAGATACTGT
Source organism: Nettapus auritus (assembly GCA_011076525.1). Lineage (NCBI taxonomy): Eukaryota > Metazoa > Chordata > Aves > Anseriformes > Anatidae > Nettapus > Nettapus auritus. Next base: position 102,941,789 of record CM021767.1, on the reverse strand, counting down.
CATGACCAAGCATATAAATGTTTTATGTCTACCACACAAGAAAACAATGTAAAATTGGAGCAAGGGCCAAAGAGTCAATTGAACTACACATAATGGAACAGCAAAACTGACATCCAGAAATATGTCCCTTCACCTACACCAGTACAAGAATATAAATATTGACACTAGTATGTGTGTTACTATTTGTAGACCTAGATAAGAATAAAAAAAGACCATACAATCAGATCAAGAGTCTAAATCCAGTATCTCTTTTCTAACAGTCACTGTATGGTTAGGGAAGGATGGAAGAGAAGAAGAATATGCAATACTTCCAACCCAGCACTTCCAGCCTTCCCTTTCCCCCTTCAACTACCGTATGGATGGACCAGACAATCTTGGAGGTCTCTTCCAGCCTGAATGATTCTATGACTCTGGTTGGGATGCCTTACATCAGGTGAGATTTCTGTGTATTTAGTAACCTCCTGTCACCCACCAAACGTATGACAAAGAGTTGAAAACTGAAGCAATTCTGCAAAGTTCCTTTTTTTTTTTTTTTTTGTTTTGAGCTTTGATTTTTTTCTGAAGCCATTTGGTCCACTTTTGTAAACAAGTGTATCTATTTCCATTGTAAAAGTAAGCAAAAAACCCTCCCTTATTACTTACTTCACTAAAGTTTAAGAATTGAGTTGCATACGGCTTAAGGTGACCTACTATTCTCTTATCAAGCTTACCTACCTTCAATAAATCAAACCATAAATTTTACGAATTCAGACACAAGCAATGAATCCAAGCTTTGTCTTTGGTTTCTCCTTTTTTTTTTTGCTGGTGTTCTTTCTCATTTAAAATCACATATCATTGCATAAGAAATGCAAGAGAAGCAACATTTTCATGAGTATCTATTACAAGTCACACATTTAGGAGAATATGGGTTTTGTATTTTGCATGGTTCACATGCTTTATTTCTAAGAGAACAAACTTATGTCAGCTGTGCATTTGACAGTGTGTGTAAGATTTAATAAAATCTAAACCCAGGTTGTCTACTTACAATTTGTGATTTCCTTGGCATTGGTGCTGGTGGCTGGATCTGTGCCAAAGTATTTACTGTAGAACCAGTTTGCGTTACTGGGATCTCACATACAGAAGAAGATTCTCCTGCTGCTAAGGTAAGTAAAATGATTAAATCCTAGGCATGCTTTAAAAAAGAAAAAAGAGCAATGATACAATTTGAAACCAAATTCATTATTCTTAAGTAGAGAATAGAAAGGCTTATGTACACCATGAGTATTTCATCTTTAATGTGGTTCTTTATTTACACTGACTGTGGCATTTCTACCCTTTTCCTTACCAAAGAAGGCCTCTTTTCCAAAAATAATTACCTAAGACCTTTAATATCACAGTTATACTGAGAAAAGGTGTAAGATATATGACTAAGAGGAAAAAAAACCTATAAAATAGACGACACCAGACCCAAGTTACCCATTTCCCCACTCATTCTCTACAGACTGAAGACTTTTAGAACCTTTCTTTCCTAAAAAATCCCATCTTTATTGAGATGCTGTACCCTTCACAGGACATTCACCCTTCTGACATATTCTGATAATGATTTGCAAATTCCCACTCCGTGGATATGTTGAAGGGAAATAAAGAATCACAGTATGAACCAATGAACATAACGTATACAGTGGAAAAATAGTTTGGGTAGAAGAGCTTCCACTAAAACCACTACAAAAGGATCAATTTGCAATTTCATTTGTTAGATGTGATGTATGAAGTTTGCATTTTAAAACTAAAATCACATTTTCTCTATGCAGAAATGTATTTTGGCCTGCCCATTGCCTCATTTATGACATATGTAAACAAGAGTCAACTAATTAAAGCTTTCATATTGCACCCTCTCTTTCAGGTGGGGGTGTTAGGTGAGTTGAGATGACATCAGAAAAGCTAAAGCCCAGCTGGAATTGAATCTGTCCAAGAATGTCAGACAAGGAGAAAGGTTTCCCTAAGCACATGTGTGACAAAAGGAAGGCTAAGGAAAATGTGGACCCACTGCTAAGGAGATGGGGGACCTGGTTATGAAGAACATGGAAAAGGCTGAGGTACTGAACACCTTCTTCGGTTCAGTCGTTATTAGCAAGACTGGCCTTCAGGAACCCCAGGTCCCAGAGATCAAGGTGCAAATCTGGAGCAAAGAAGATACACCTTTGGTGGAAGAGGTTCAGGTCGAGGAATACTTAAGTAAACTGGATGTACATATGTCCATGGACCCTGATGGGATGTAACCACAAGTGTTGTGAGAGCTGGTTGATGTCATCATGAAGCCACTCTCAATAGTCTTCAATCAATCACAGTGACTAGAACAACTGCCCTAGGACTGGATGAAAGCAAATATCACTCCTATTTTCAAGAAGGGCAAGAAGGAGCATTCATTAGGGAAGTTACGAGCTGGTCAGCCTCACCTCGATCCACAGGAAGGTGATCCCTACTAGTCATGGAAATTTCCAGGCACATAAAGGACAAGAAAATCATGAGGAATAGTCTGCATGGATTCACCAAGGGGATGCTTGACCAACCTGATAAGCTTGTGTGATGAAATGACTGGCCTGGTAGATGAGGGGGGAGCAGAGGGTACTGTCTGTCTGGACTTCAGTCCTTTGATACTGTCCCCCAAAAGATCCTCGTAGAAAAGCTGTTGTTGATGTATATGCTAGATGGGAAGACAGTGACGTGGACTGAAAAGTGGCTGAATGTCTGGGCTGCGAGGGTGGTGATCCGTGGAACAAAGTCTAATTGGAGGCCAGTAAATAGTGGTGTACACTAGGGTTCACCACTGGGTCCAGTCCTGTTTAGCATCTTCATTAGTGACCTGGATGATGGGTCAGAGTGTACTCTCAGCGAGTATGCAGATGATGCAGAACTGGGAGGAATGGCTGAAATTCCAGAAGGTTGTGCTGCCATCCAAAGGGACCTCAGCAGGCTGAAGAAAAGGGCTTATAGAAACCTCAGGGAGGTGATCCTTCCCCTCTGCTCAGCACTGGTGAGGCCACACGTGGGGTGCTGTGTCCAGTTCTGGGCTCCCCAGTACAAAAGACACGTGGGCATACTGGAAAGAGTCCAACAAAAGGCCACAAAAATGATTAAGGCATAGGAGCATCTCTCATAGGAGGAAAGGCTGAGAGAGCAGGCACTGTTTAGCCTAGAAAAAAAGAAGGCTCAGGAAGAACCTCAATGTATACAAAAATCTGAAGGAGGGCTCTTTTTGCTGGTGCCCAGTGACAGGACAAGAGGCAATGGACACAAACTGAAACATGGGAGGTTTCCTGATGTTCAGACAGTACACTTGGTGGTTTTGTTTGCCTTTTTTTTTTAATAGGGGGGTGATCAAGGAACAGCACAGATTGCTCTGAGAGGTTGTGGTCCTTCCCTGGAAGACCTTCAAAACCCATTCAGACATGGGCAGGGGTCTGGACCAGATGACCTCCAGAAGTCCCTTCCAACCTCAACCATTCTGTGATTCTTACTACGTGGTTCCATTGCTGACATTAACTGGCCCATAACTGTTGATGCAGAAAAGCTTTAAGCATAAGGGCCTACACAATCAAGAAAAGCAACAAAAGTGCTGGTACTGACTGTTTAAATGTACAAGGTAAACTAAAAACACTCTCCCTTAGGCTGTAATAACAATAGCTTAATTACAGTAAAATAAATCTCTAAAGCATGATTACCAGTTTGTTGTAGAGACCCAAGTCCTCTAGACTGCCCTTTATTTGCTAAGCCAGACGACTTCTCAGTCCTGTTCAAAAAAAATTATATTTTTTTCTGTGTAAGAAACAAACAAGGACTTCAACCACAAGAATTCAGGCTATTTTCCAAATTATAAAATTCTTGTAACATCTTCAGTATATTCCAGAGTCTGGTATTTTGTTTTAAAATACTAGTTTGCTTCCCTATTTCTGAGTAGGCCAATGATAAATTGCACCTAATCTAAGAATGTAAGGCAGAAAAATTACATACACTCAATTTATGCAGTTTGTATAAAGCCATTTTTCTTTTCCTAAGCCCTGAAGTTCTTAACATTGCTTTTTAAAAATTCTTTGGTGTGTTTTGTTAAAAATATGTATCATGCCTGTATGCTGTAACAAACAAGTTGCTTCTCCCTTTTACTTAGTTTGGTATATGCAATCAACAGGCTAGAAAGGAAGCTCATGCTTCTTTCACTCACAAAGCATCAGCCATATATATTATCTCACATATACACATATGTATACATGCCCCTGCATTTTATAACCATCCAGGTTTAAAACACAATACTCTACCAAATTTTCAGTTACAAAGAATCCATTAATTTCCCAGATAATTTACTACCATATCTCACTATACTGACATTGGGAAAGCTTTCCATAGTGTCTAAATTATTCTCGCTACAACTTTGTTTTTTTAGAGCCACCATGAGATATGTTTAGAAGGAATGGCATAATACTATACTTTATATATCTTTAGAGACTTGTATCTGTGCTTGTTTTTTTTTGTTGTTGTTGTTGTTTTTTAATTTAAACATTCTCTATTCCAAGTCTCACCTCCTGCCATGAATGAAAATATTGAATGGAACTGAACAGAGGAAAAGCATGTGAACAACAAATGGCACAATCAGACATAATATTCCCTTATTTCTTGCTATTAGAAGAAAATTAGAAATGGATTATTCTTTGTGGGTTATTTCCATCAGGGCTAAGCATTTTGTAGATACTGTAAAAGTTATACAATATTAAATTGCTAGGCTGTTCTGTTTTTACCACGGGAATCCTTGTAACCTGCTCCCTCAGTATGTGTCTTCTGCTCAGTCATATACGTGCTAGCACACATCATTGGCAAAGACTGCATGCTTTCTAGATTATTTGCATGTTATATACCATGAAACTGAAAAGTTAATCATTATGAAATATATGCAGTTAGTACTAAAATGGCATCAGTTACCCAGAAACAGGCTTTCTTTGAGAGATTCTACTAGGAGGTTGTGGGGGCAGTGGTGGTGGGGTTGGCTTAGTTTGCAGAGGAGCTGGTTGCTGTTTAGATTGCTGGTTCAAAGCTTCCATAATGCTGGCTGTCTTTGCCACTGGAGGCGGTGGTGCTGGAGAAAGCACATCTATAGAAAAAAGTTAGACAATGAAAAGGAATTAGACTTCTATTTACCATTTTGTCTCTTGGGTTCTCAACCACAGGTCTTCCTTCCTATTACAGGACTTATCTTCATCAAAGACAAATGCTTTACTACTTGTAATCAACAACGTAAAACGTGAAGTAATCCTTCCACTGGAAGGAAGACCTCTTCAGAAAGAGGTTCATATTTTGTTTCACCTAATCAAGATCAGAGAGCTCACAAATACTTCAATTCATCAAAGCATTAAAGTACAAGCAAAGAAAATTCTCAAGTGTTACCAACATCATTCTGATCTAACATTTTCAAGAACATGGCTATATTTAAAGTGATGTTGTTGTTTGCTCAATCAAGGCCTTCAGTTGGTGTTTTATGGAGAAGTATTAGAGTGTCTGAAAAACGTAGTTTTGAGAAAACTCCTTTTTTAAAATCCTGCAATGATTAACATTTAGCCAAAGAAACTTCACATTATATTTGTTAATTAATTAAATTTCTATTGAATTCTTGAAACCAACACAACAGCAGCTGGCAATGCATTAAAACATCTTTTTACACTCCTATGATCTTCAAGAATTATGCACAATGTGGAGACATAGCCCCAGGCCTATATGTAACACTTATTTTTACAGCTCACTAGTGAGATATGCATCATTAAAACTACATATCAAAGTGGAAAGCTCTTTAGCTCCAGTAATAGCTACTACTTCCCGTTGACCCTGCACTGCACCATTCGCTGGAATTTCAGAGAAGACAGTTCATACGAAGTTACTGGATGGGAACGATAGGCCGAAGCTACAGTCACCAAAAGAGGAAATATGAGTTGTGAAAATGGAAAAATAAGCCAACTATGATTAGATACAGCAGAAGGGAAAACAGGGGAAAGTGGAAACATACTTGTAGATGTTACACGCAATGGCGGCACAGGGGGATGAATAGCTGGTGGATCAGATGAAGATCTCTGCCTGCTTATACTTTCCACTCCTAAAGAATTTGTCTTCCACATTGTATTAGATGAAGAAATTGTCTGAATACCACTGCCAAGAACTGAAGGCTGGACTAAAAAGAGAGGAAAATACTATATTATTATTATTACTTACCCTAAGCACAAAGCGTTAATATTCACACCCGTGCTTTTAAAAATGGTGCAGCTATACACTACGTACACTACATTCACGACATCAGAACCATTGCCATCTTGCAGGAATGCCAGAGCAGAAATCAGAGTCTGCTGTGAAAAATTACATGGAAGTTTCTGATTGAAGTCTTACTAACTCTTTACCTTAACGTTTGTCTCCAGTCATTACTTTAAAATATGTCAACACTTGAAAAGCAGAGATTTCTTAACAAGAGAGAAGGCACATCATGCTACCCTCTTTAATCCCTGACTGATAGCTGTAATTATCTCAGGTAGTCCAAGGAAAGGACCTCACCTTGAGTATTAGCAGACATTACTGACTCAAAGTGAAACAGCAGTTTTATGTCGATTCCAAATCAAAACTGAATTTCACCCAAACAAGGAGCTCTGACAACTAGCCATGAAACTAGTATCAGTTACATGTACTGCTTCCTCAGGGCTTCCTAAATGATTCCATTCTTAGGCTAAAGAGCTGCATCTCCATTTCATACAACACACTATAAATTTTCACCACGAGGCCAATATTTTGCACTTGTCATGTCACATTTGCCTACTCATAGCATGAGCATCATATTAAGAGAAGATGAAACAGAGTAAGGTATGAATATCAGGTTGCAGGGAGAAGCATACAAGGCTCAAAAGACTTGGAGAACAGCTTAAAGCTAAGAGGATAAAGGAGCAACAATAATACATCATAAGCATACCAACAACAATATTGTCAATCAACAAGAACCTGAGATCGGTGACACTACCATAGCTTTTAACTGAGAATATAAAATGATAGGCTACTACATTGCTAGAGTAAAGAATACAAGTTAATAATCTCTCTGAGCCAGGCAGCATGCTTTCTTGGTGGGAGTTGCACTACACTGGTGCCAAAAAGTCTGGGCTTGGGAGTGAATTTAAAATGACACTATTTCTAGTGTCATTTAATCAAGGGCAAACAGTGGGTGAAATAGTACCGTTTGCCGTGGGTAAAATAACATCAAAGGGTAAGAGAGTCTTTTTAACTCTCTTTTTAAGAGTTTTTTATCCAACTGTATTACTAATTTAGGGATAGTATCTAACAGTTAAACAGAGTAAAAGCTCCTTCACAGCTAAAAAGCCTGAGAAACCAGGTGAATTTTCTTGTTTGATGGGGGAAGCATTCCTTTTTGTCAAGTAAAATCACATTAAGCTTAGACTTCATGCAAAAATGTTAGATGAAAGGAATCCCACCTTGGTTAAGGAACTTAGTTTTATATGCTGCTAAACTTCTCCCAGTCTCACACCGCCCTTTTGAAGCAGGACAACACCACTCTGTTCTATTGTTCCCAGCCTTTCTGCCCTCAAGACAACATATTTTTATCCGACTTCCGTGCTGCAGCCATTCCTATGGGACCAACAACTGACTTTTCTTATTACACAAATGTTCAGTTTGCAATCTCAGACATGGTCATTGTTGTATGGAGCCTTGTAGTCTAACCCCTGTGCAGTGCTTCCAAAGGCAGACACTCCTCATAATGTCTAGAACATTACCCACTCGTATCTCCTGATGTGGAGTTTGAATCACAGCAGTATAGAAAATCCGAGTGTTTACACGGTCATTTTTCTGGAATTTAACATTACATAGATCTGGCATACATGAGAGATGCTGATTAATAAAGGTATTGAAGCAATAAAGCACACTGAACATGTACTGCGTAAAGATAACCTGTACAAATTTCTCTACACCTCTCCACCATGATCCAAACAGATTATATATAAATATAAGAATGAGGTTTACAGTGTCAGCTTTAGTGGTAGATTTTGCAAGCACATGTTTCTGAACTGGGATGAGACCAGTATGTTGTTCATTGTTCAGCTAATCACCTGCAGTTACATTTTTAGTCAGCTAGCAGTTGTGTAATTTATCCAGTTCTCCGCATCATGAACCTCACACTTTGTTCCATTTTATTTCATCAACTTTGAAGCACACTTCTATTAAGAAAAGATTTTGCGATGTTAATCTCTCTCACATTCTGCATACACTCTCGATTTTCCCAGGTATCAAAATAATTTTCTACAGCAGCCAAATGCTGTGGAAATTTTACATCTTTAAATTTTCACTCTGACAATGACAATTTACAGTAACTGAAGTGTGAAAAGATGGAATACAATCAAAAAGTACTTGCTGAACTAAATCCACTGCAGCACTCCTTCCAGTAAATTGTTTGACTTTATTAAGGTTACCCATGCATTGTTTTCCCACATATTGTGTACTTTCTTGCAGGTATGCTGAAAATTGAACTTAGAATTGGTTGTGCAGATTAGCTTCAAGTATTCAAGATGAAGTCATTGATACGCTATTCCAATACTTACCCGTGCTATATAACGCTAAAAGAAAACCTAAAAATGTAAGGAAAAAATTGTTACGATCCCATTCTTCTAACATACAATGCTATTTTCCAGTGTTAATACCTTTGCCAATATTCCTTGGAGGTAGAGGAGGTGCACTACTTGTAACAGGTACTGCAGGCTGAATGGGAGGTGGACTGCCGCTGAGTATTGCTCCATACGTTTCGTTTTGTAATATACTTGGCATAAATCCTCTTTGCTTATCCTTAGCAATGTTCGCCGCATCTCTTGCCAACGATGCTACATTAGGCTGATGTTGGTTGGATCCCAGCTGATAGAAGCTGACAGGTCTGTCCTCTCTCCGATTAGGACTGGGTTGCTTAAACACAGTAACAAAAGTGCTCACTGATACCACGTTATTGTACTCTATTAATGGAAAGTTCTTAGTTTCTAGACAGTAAAAATGGTTTCTAAAATGTGTTTTTGTTGCTGCTGATACATAATCTAGAATCTACATTCCACCTTCTTCAAGACAAAAGTGTGCCTAAGATAATACTGTATCCTATACATACACAGGGCTATGCTGCTATAGATAGTAAGGTAATATAAATATTCAGACCAGATCAATGAAAGTTTTCCTGCATAAAAACATCCAGTAATATTTTCAAAACCACAGAAACAACTGAAGAACCTAAGCCTCACCCAGTAGCGTTCAGCCCAAAATAGATTACAATCATCTCAAAACCAGAACAGAACTGCATCTAAGTACTCTACCTGTAGCTCAACCTACAACGCATTAGGAGCCCAAACTTCTCATGAACTCTTTTTAGCTCACTTGTATCACAGAACCAGTGAGCAAGATTAATTGGCAGCTGGGGCGGAACATTGCTCAACCCCTGCACATTATCAAATAAGCTCTAATTAGTTGTCTTTGAGATTTGCAGCACGTCATCTGTTTGCTATGCACACTTAGCATTATTTTTCCTGTTTCAACAGCAAGCATGATAATTATTGTTATCGAATGACAATTAAAATAGCTAGTTATAAGTTCATACGGCTAGTGCAGGAGTGGGTTGCAACATTCCATAGCTCAGAGAGCATAAATATGTCTTTAGGAATAACGTTAGATAAACACATAGCTGATGTACTGTCTGTATGAAATTAAAATAACCATTTAAAGTAAAAGCATTTGGGCAGAATAGATTTACACCAACAGTATCATGAATAAGCAATCAATTTTCCTCTAAATATATCTAGTGCCCACTCTGGATAGATCATTTAGGGCCTTTAGACGTGTTCCAGCACAGTGTAATAGCTCAAAGACTTACCAGAATTATGTACGTGACAGACAGCCACATCAATCCACACCTTTACTTTGGTTTAGCAGACTCACTCCTCACTGGCTGACTCTCCCCTTTCCCTGACCCCTTAAACTGTCCTGGTTCTGGTATTCATTTCAGCCCACGCTTGCTTCTGCTTTCTAAACCATCAGAATTTTTTGTTTTGTTGACTTAGCTTTTCACTGGTTTAACAGACTGAAACAGCTTGATAAAGTGTTACATATGTGCCAGAACGGAGGCAAAAGATGAGCTAGGACCAGGCAGCAGAAACCAGTTGTATTGTTTTAGTCTTCTTTCAGGTTAGGTTCACTTTTCTGCAATTTCAGAAGCTGCAAGTTCAGGAGCTACCCTTTCTGACAAAGACTTGTCAAAACAAAATCTTTTCAGTTGTTTTACTAGAAAGAGACAAGCCTAATATACTGATGTCTGTAAACAGAACTCTGATGTGATCCTAAGCACCAGTGTATTCACCAGTGCATTCGATGTAGTCACAGACACAAGTCTGTGATTAATAGTCCTTAATCTCCTTTCAGAAGTCCCTGTAGTATAAGCCTATTAATAGCGGGCAGTGAAGTCGCAGTTTCATTACTTCAGCCTCATTGCTGAGTAGCAAATAATTTCTTATACGAGGTGGAACTCAAGGGACGGACCACAAAAAGAACACAACTGCAGAAGGCAACTGGCAACAATAAAGGAAGTGAAGAAAAAATGAATAAAAAATCAAAAAAAAAAAAATTAGAGGGCTCAATGTCCCAAAAAGGCATTGATTTGATAAACAGCTAGTTGTAAAGTATTTAAAAGGTTTTAGAGCTGAAAACCAAAAACAAACAAACAAACAAAAACAAACAAAAATACCAGAAGCTTTTAAACTGCTTTATCAAAAAGGTCATCGTTATTGCTATTATCATCTGGATGGTGACACAATATATAGGAATAGATAAATAGAGGAATATACTATAAATCTCACCCAGAACTGGATTTAACAGCTCACAGACTACAGATCCTTGCACAGATACCAAAATTCTCAAAAGAAATCTTAAGAAAATTCTCGGAAGGCAGCAATTATGCTTTGAAAGGGATGGCTTGTGACATGTTTTTTACTCTTTGTTGCTAAGTCCAGTGAAAGTCAAGAGTCAGAGGTAATAGCTCTCTCGGATTAAGGACAAAAGACATGGGAAAAGAACCTCATGCAGACAGGATATCACAAAAGGGATAAAAAAAAAAAAACGTGTTCACCATTTTTCAGTGTTGTTCAGGTATCAAAACTTGGTAGCTTGTTCCCTGTCTGTATGCTTAGGTGCTTAAATACTTTTTAAAAAAAGTTGATGCCTAGAATAGGAAAATTTATACATATTTTTTTAACGGAACAAAGTTCCTACGCTACCGGAATACTTTGTCATGTGCCTACTTGTAATATGACCATCCTTGGAGGTATTCAAAAGCCAAGTAGATATAGTCCTGGGCAACTGCTCCTAGGTGACCCTGCTTAAGTAGTGTGGTTGGACCAGATGACCTCCAGAAGTCCCTTCCAACCTCAGCCATTCTGTGGCATCCTGTGACCCAGTAGCACCAGAGGTACAAAAGGTCCGTTAGGGTACAAAAACGGAGAAGAACATGAATATTTTTACAGGAAGATTCAGAATTAAGACCCTAGCCTTCTGTTAATGAACACGCCTAATTTAACGCAAAAGTTTAGCACCGCTGAAGACAAGTGAACGCATGAATTGTTCCAAAATTAGAGACAGTGACTAGAGCTTTCTCACAAGAATGAGGAGATACTGTAAGGTACGGCAATTTTCCTAGCTTATTGTACTTCTGCTTGATGACCAGAAGGCCTAAATATTCCTGATGTGTTGAAACAATAACAACTACTATACTGTGTGTATATTGAGTCTGTTAAGAAAAAAAAATCACACCTGGCTAATTGATCGTAACTACATGTTCATTTTTTTAATTTACTTTATATTAAACAGGAAAATGAAGATAACGGAAATTAAAATTTGACCTACTGAATTTTATTATTGAATGCCATTTTGCAATGTCTTAATACCTACATTAAGAAGTAGTGTTACTGAGATTGTTATGAACATCGTATTTACACAAATATATGCACAGAAAAATAATAGCATTCTGATACAAACCTGTAGCTTTTCATCCATATCATCATCACTTTCATCGAGATCTTCGTGGAGTAATCGCCATTCATATTCTACATGCACATGAGAATTAAATCTTCCAGACAGTGCTTGAGTAAGCTGAGGACCAAAATATGACTGTTGAGGCTACTGGTATGTGCAGTACTTATTTTTAAAACAGGATACTTTAAAACAAAAAATACATGTAGAAGGAACCTTGGTTTCTACGTACAAATACTACCTTTATTTTAAAAACAAACTTCGGTAATTTGGAAAGCTACCACACTGGGGTAAGTTCAAAGAATGAAGCTCCACCCAAACGCAACAGAACTAAATCAAAAGCAGTGAGCCTTTTCATTACCCGCTGCAGGCCCATTCTCCATTTTTTCACAAGAAACACCACATCCTATTTGCTTCAGTTTAGAAATTGCAGTTGAAAGAAATTAACTGCAATGGCAGGTTTTTTGACACAGGCTCGCTAATCAAGGAACCTTGACCCCATCAATCCATCTTTCTTGTTTACTAAAAGTAGCGATGAACTTTGTTTCTGTGGCCTTCATCCATAAAAAGTATGGTGATTTGATTTCAACAGGATGTCAGACAAAACTTCTGTAGATTTGAGGCTAATGTCTCAAACAGAATCATGCTCTGAAACAAGGAAGTTAAGCATTTCCAAAGCACCTAAGAAAAAATAAAATTTTCTTCATAAAAGCACGTAACTTGATTGTTTTTTTTCTAAGCAGAAGCCTATTCTGTCTGGAATGTATTTGCTGAATATTCAGCCATAAACTGTTGAATATTCAGACGTGATTCTGCTTATAAATGCACAAACATATGGATAGATGCAACACTTACCAGCTCTTCACAGTGAGTATGTTTTAAGCGTTTAGCTATATCAAGTGGCGTCTCTCCTGATTCATTAGCTATATTACATCAAGAAAAGAAAGGATAATAGGAGTCATCATTAACTTGTCCATTACTAAAGACAGAGATATACTTGCAGATACATAGTGAACTACTACACCAACACACTCTAAAACTCATCTCCTTCCTTCACATGAAGGTCCAACTAATAGCATCCCTCTGAATGTGAGGAGCAGCAGCAACTCAACATCCCACACATACGGAATGATAGCCATGGAAGAACAGTATATAATTAGGCAACATGACATCAGTTGAAAACCTTGGTACATATTTAATGTTACACTTACACATAAATTTGTTTGAAAGCAACTTTAAACTTGAAATGAACAATGAATATTGTTTTTTAAATTATGATATTATTCACAGAATTATGTTAAATAACCCAGGAGAAAATGCACTCACTTTTTCCCTACCTGCAGCAGTTACAAATATGAAATTGAACATTACCCTTTTACCTATTTCAATAGAAGCTTTCCCTCTGAGCAGCAATTTGAGGCACTCAACGTTGTCCGTCAGACAGCAGTAGTGCAGGGCTGTGCTACCTTTACATGTCTGCTTGTCTAGATTGCCACTATTGGAGTACAGGAAAGAAGAGGAAAATTGATTAAAGTAAGTTTTTCTCCTACTCTATATTAGTAAACTTCTCTCATTACACGATTTTCAAATAATAATATTAGATTTGCAAATACTAGAATTCTTTTTAGATACTACTTGATGGAAAAGCAGCATCAGTAACAATTTAACAGTTTTCAATACACTTACCTGTTCTGCACTAAAAAGTCAACTATATGGAGGGATGTCCGATCAACTGATCTAACAGCAAGGTGAAGTGCTGTTTCGTCTTGCTCCTAAGAACAAAATAAGAAAAAAACACACACTTTTTTTTTTGATTTACAGAGAAGCAGAGATTTTAATAAGGCATAAATTAGATCAATTAAAATATTTAATTTCAAAATATTCCGATGTTGCCATTAAAGTATCTCTTGCAAAGCCTTTGTTCCTTCCCTTTTGTTTCTTTGAAGTAAATAAACAAGTGAGTTTTAAAAAGCAAATAGATTACTGAAAAAATAATGTTTAAAAACATTTTAAATATTATGGTATCATGAAACAATGTTAGATTAAAATCTTTAGTACCTTCTTTTGCTACAATTACATTACAGCATTAAAGAGACAATTGTTCAGAACAGCATTTCAAACCTTAGCCTCAAATAAGAAAACAAAATTCCTTTTTTATTATGAAAGCATATTGAACTTCTTAATGATGTTTTTTTCTAATAAAATTGACCACACTTACATGCCCATTGGCCAGCGGAATTTTTTCTGTGAGATCCACACCGTCAGCATATACTTGGACTAACCCAAAAATGTCTCTTGATTTGACAGCTTCACAAAGGGCATGCAATTTAGCTGCATTGTCAGCGTGCTTTTTCCTTGCATATTTTCTCTCAATATACTTGGCAGTAATATAGTCTTTTCTTGCATTCCTGAAATTGAATATAATTTACTTTTATAATTTTTAACAGAAGATGGTTGGAATTTCCATAAATACATGCAAGTCATTTGAAATAAAATCTGAGACTGATTGTAGTTCTCATTCATTGTCATTTTTCTTTTTAAATATGCATGTAAGACATGGAGTCTCCTATTTCCAGTACGGAATGTAACTACAATATTGACACATACCATAAATTTTCCCCTCTGAACTCTGGTGTAATACTGAGATCAAGAATACTGAGTTTTACACACAGAAAATATATCAAAGCTTCATGATCTTGGTTTGCTAACAGCAGCTTACAGGTTGTTTACCTGACTTGTACTCCCACATGTGCTGAAAAGGGACAGAATGCAGAGCATATAAAAATCTGTCTTATACCTCCGTGCAGGCTATCCAGGCTTTGGATCTGTATTCACAGCAGTGGCTACGTTCTGTAAAGAAACTATTCACCACAGCTATAACAGATAGGGAGAATGTAGTGGAGTTTTTAGTTTCACCTCTAAGTTGAGGTGAAACTTATTGCTTAGTACATTTGAATCAGTACATGACTTACCACTTTTGCTGTTAACACACAACTAACAAGCAACTATTCTTTTTCCCAGCACTCTGCAACAGGATCTGGCATGCATCTCACAAGCGTAACTGCTTACCAGCTCTTGGGATGTACACAACATTGCACAGAAGGCATGTGACAAAGCCAAAATTTATCATCTAGATATTATAATAACAGGCAAAAAGAAAAAATAATCTGAAGAATAACAGGTTGAATCGATGGATAGCTCTTGTTCCTAAAGCAGAGAATGATATTCCTTCATGGTTTTAAAAAGTGTGTGTTTTCACGTTCTTATTTAGTTAAAAAATAAATAAATTGATATACAGATTTTTCAGATTAGAAAATGTCTCATTTCTAAAAAGTATTTTAATCTGCTAATTTAGCATTCAGCAGAAATATTAGTACTTTTAAGTATTAATATAGTTTATATTATTATTGATAGAAGCAATCAAAATTATTTAAACTGTAGCATTTGACATCAGCTCTGTCAGAATGGTGCAAGTCTGGATAACATAAAACCAGTTTCATCCAAAGCCATTTCTTCTGGGTTTGTTTCTGCATTATTTACCACCTCTCTTATGACAGCATAGGATGCAGCCAAGTCAGCAGCTGTCCTTGCTGTGTCTCTGCCATCACAGTTCAGTGTTTTTGACAAATTCAGTTAAATGTTCTCTCGTTACTCTATGTAGTTATGGACTGAAGTCCTAGGAAGGGTCTCTACATAGTACATGTTCAGTGCCTTTCAGTGAAAATGTATACTTCATTCTAATTTCTATTTTGTGTTTAAAAAGCACAAAACAAATACAGTTGATTTTAATCTCTATTTTTGTGCCCTTGTGCATCTTTAAAATTCCCAACAAGTTGTATTTAATTTCTTCCTGTCCCACAAATCATGTTCGAGAGAGCTGGTACCACAACCCCAACTATTACTGAAGGTATGATCAAATAAAGTTCAATAAGAGATATGCAAAGCATCAGAAAAAAAACCAAACCAAAACAAAACAAAAAAAACAAAAAACAAAACAAAACAAAAAAAAAACAAAAAACAACTCCTTGGCTATAAGGCTATATTTAAGTTATTAAACAGCTTCCATAGCATGCTGGTGCAAATCACGAGGGGACAAGCCATTAGCAATGTCAAATTTAATGCCTGCCTTTTTGAGAAGTAGTGGCTTTTTACTTACATATCACTGCTTGGATTAGGTTTGATCATCTCATCAACTGGCAGACAGAATTCCATAATCTCATTAAACCCAGCATTCCCAATATTCTTTGCAAGCTGTCAAAAAATAAAATAAATAAATAAATAAACCATCCACAACTCACTAACAAATGTGTTTGGTTATTTGTCACACACATACTAGGGGGAGGACAAGGGAAAATAGGGGTCGGGACTTCTGGTTTCCAACTCCTAGTTCTGCTATTATACCAGTGATCATGAACAAACCTTTTTGGACAACAGTTTTCAGCTGGGATTCAACACAAACAAGTAACTGAGGAATCAAGACAGTAGTCTTCATAGTGTAAGATACTTAGTGCTTTTTGAGAACACACATGAACTGTGACAGAGCAGCTGATACGTGGTAACTTCTTTGTGTAGCAAAGCCACATACATTTTCTTCCTTTGAGGATTAATTATTTAGCATTTTTAGGGAAAAATTTTCATGGGGTATTTGTGAACTTCAATTTTTTAATCTAAGAGGCATTTTTAAAAGAATACAGCTGTTTGATATATAAAGGGCAGCCAAGGGTAAAAAAAAGAAAAAAAAAAAGTGGAAACAAAAAATATTAAACCTTTGTTAATTTGAATTCTAAGATCAGGCAAAGTTTACAGCCAGTCACTATGTTCTGGGAGGCTCCCATAATCTTGAGGAAAATTATACTTCCTTAAATTAGGCTTATCAAGAGGTAACTTTCATGACTGGAACTATATATAAAGTGACAAAAATATAGTTGTGGTGGAAGTATTTTATAGCACTATGTTTAAGTCAATAAAAGCTATTTCATTACCAAAAGTTCAGATGTTCCCAGCACATCTAATGTAAGCGATTGCATTCTGGAATAGTGAACACCAAGTTCTCTATGGATTCCTGAGCATTCAATGCAAGTTAGAATTCCCAGATTTGTTGAAAGCCAGGTAGGGTCTGAAACAAAAATGTACCCACAGAATTAAAATTAATGTAATGGCTTCATTCTAGAACATGTAATACACAGAAACGAAATTCTGTAAAAATAAGATTCTTATACATAAATTATCAGATTTTAGTATATATGCCTTTTTGCCTTTACTATGTCTCTGTTGGGAAACACAAACCAGGATTTATTTTGTTATGGTGAAAGAAGCAAAAATCCAATTTTAAAATCTGTGTGTGCACGCACTCATGTGTGTGTGTGTAAAGGGCATCTACCCCAAAGGGAGCTGTTCAGATAGTCTGGTTTGTCTTTTTCCACGCTTTCAAGAAATGTATTTTTTATAAACACCAACATTAAGGTGTCAAATCCTCAGTCAGGGGTTATAGGCGGAATACAAACTAAAATACTGATGTCTAGATTTTTTTATTTTGTATTTCAAATACAGACTTTACGTATGTGAAGCAGCAACAATTATGAAGTATACACACAACACCACACTACAATGTGTTCTCACTAAACTATTTCAAAGATAGTAAAGCTCATTCCTCTCCTTTAATTACCCTTCCTTGTCTATTTTCTCCAGTATTTTGCCATTATTGCTATAACATTCCCTCGCTTTCCTGTCAAATAGGTCATTTCTGGAGATTGAACATTGATTCATCTGGAGGTTGACATTTATTCATTTGATACAGGCATGATAGTAGCTATTTAGAATCTTCTTCTTTAAAGACAGCAGGATTGACTCTTATAGTTTTATACAGTATCAGTTGCTGGAAATTATTATTGATTTATAAAATTCATACTGGTTTAGAACATTGTCAGCTACAGCATCAAATCCAAAAAGCCTAACTACTGCAGTGCCTCTGTAACATAAAATTACACAGGAAACAGCAGGAATTTAAAAATAATTTGAAGAGGATTAATGTAGAAATGAATTGATCAACAAAACCAAAAACAATGCTCCAAAACACAGTCAGCAGATGCATTCTTTTCCAGTAAGTGCAGTCTTAGACCATCTCCTGGCTCACTCTCAAGGTCAAATATAAAAAGTTTTAAAAAATATGGTGCATTAGGAAAATGCCTTTAGTGTCTTACTGCCTTACTTGCCCAAGTATTATGTAAACTCAGTAACATGTGGGCTAATAAAGTAAGTTCAATTGGATTTATATCAGCAAAAGTTTAATTAGCAAAATATATAGGAGAAAAATAAGCTTTTCCATACCTTTTCTCCCCACTGACAATACACACACATTAAAAAAAAAATCAATCTTACTAAAGCAGTGTAATTGAATTGTTAACTTATTCTACTGTGTACAATCTTTGTGAAATAAGGAGTAAAAGAGAAAGCATAAAATATCAGCTTAAACACTCTCATGATACATATAATTTTTACCAATTAGAAATATGCTTAATAGAGTCACCTTGTGCTCCACAGTCACAACACACATCATTTCCAGTCATCCTCTGGACTTCAGATATAATTTCTTTTGTCAGTTCCTGGACAATATTATTTTCTCCTGTGTTATCATCTCCTTTGAATGCATTATTTAAAGCTTCCTCTTTGCTGTTTTGTAGAACAGATGTCCATCTAAAATGGCAGTAATATTTTGCTATTAAAGGTTTCGGCACTTCTAAAGTTCACGGTGACATCTCAGAAGGATACCAGTATCAGAAATAAAATTAGCGAAGTAACTCACATTTGACATTCCTGTTCATCTTCTGCTTGAAAGTGGTATGTCCTGTCGTCTGCACAATAAATAATTCATGTACAGATTAAAATCTGGTTTTGCAGAAAACTCTTGGAAAAATCTAAGATCTACTGGTGTTTGACTCCTAGGGTCTCTAGTCTCATCACTGAAGCCTTGACAGCCAAAAAGTCTATTCAGCAAGTTTCACTTGCAATGGGTACAGTTAGTTCATCTATGTTTACGCAAGGCGGCATGTTGCTCTTTGCACAGAAACCTTTCTTCAGTGCTGTGATTTTATTACACAAGCAGCAGGAGAGCATATTAATTTTTCCATATTCTAGATATAACCTCAGTAATCATAAGTCTAAAGTTCTGCTAATGGCAAGGTGGGGAGTGTCTAAAATATAGACTCCTTTTTGAGGTCATGTGTGTATAAGAAAGATTTCAAGTTTCCAAATGAGCTCTTAAACCACAGTAATCAAAAAAGGCAAAACAAACTTGTCAGGCTCAAAGACACAATCAAGATAAAGACACATTCAGGATAAGCCCTAGGCTTTTCCAATTAAATCAAACACAAAGTGTGGTTTAAGCCTTCTTTTGATCCTATACAAAGTTAGAACTTTCTAAGATGATCAGCTCTGACATTTTCCGTAAGTGATGTCACAGCAAAAATATTGTTACCCTCTTGTATGGTGGCACAAAATGATATAGAAGTACTTGGAGTAAACACAGCTCTATAGCAAGGTAGTCTTCCAAAGAGACAGATATAGTTAGTTTGCATTATGCTAAGATGCATGAAATGGTAAACTGTCCTAGAAAGGATATTTTATAAAGCTTTCCTTTTATTTTAACATTCTATAAATGCTAAAATATTTAAGTTGATTATTGACATGCCTTCAGAAATAATGCAAACCCCTTTGATATTAACTGTAAGTAAAAAGAAGTAAACAACAAACCTACGTGATATGAGGTCAAAACATTTTTTCTCCTCAGGATTTGTTTTCACTTGGCAGGTTAAGAGATTGAGCTTTGCTGGAGGTCGGTTAGCCTATTTGAAGATAAAACAAGACACAAGCTTTAGTATACTGACACTGACTGAGCCCTGCAGTCAGGATAACATCTGACTGGTCAAAAAGACTTGACAAATAGCTGCCACTTCAACTTTTAAGGTATCCAGGTTTTGATTTATGTTTTCTTCTGGATAATGGGTTTGTAAACTATGTTTCCTTACATTTGGCTATTTTGTTCACTGATAACAGGATAAATACTAGAATTTTGAAAGGGGGGAGAAGTGATAGCACCTTAACTGTCACTACTTTGATCACCTTACCAGTGATATTTATCTCAAACAATCAGGTATAACAAAAATACAGATACATCTTACTCTAATTTAACTCTCTAACATTCAGACATTTAGTTTAAAAAAGTTAGTCATCTAAGTTTTCAATAATCAGTGAAGAAAGGAAAAGACTCTCAGCAGACATTTAATCCCAAACAGCCTGCTAAACTGAAGGAAAATAAGAAGTTTGCACAGAAAAGTCTTGCAACAAACATGGAAAACTAAGCAGAGGCAGTTCATTATTAACAAAAAAAAATAAAAAATAAAAAAAATAATTAAAAAATGTAGTTAAACAGGATATTGTATTCCATAGGGATATATGCTTTCTAGTTAAGTTCATCTCATCTACTTCAGTTCCTTACTGAATAAAAAATGGCAATGTTTTACTAATAGCAAAACAAATAAGCGGATTTCATTTTGAAATAATCTCATAAAGGCTACAAAGACTTTTCAAACAGCAATTCTGCACTAATCTCTTCTTTCTCTTAACCTGCCTGTCTACAGATCTGGGGCAGGACCTAGAAAGACGTTATGTTTGCAACCTTTACTTGAGGGATTAGGAATTAAGAAATTACTGTTGTAAAGATCAAAATATACATAAACACATTACCACACTTAATGTTGTGTTCTAACCTTTTTAATCTATCAAGCTGCTAAAACAAGATGTAATCATCTAAGAACAAGAATCATCAAATGAACTGCCACCTAATGTAGGTAACTTGCAATGAATCATAAGAAATGTAGATCTTCTTAATCGCTTCTAAATTTACAGATGAAAACATTTCATTCAAAAAGAAGGGAGAACAAGTCTGAGGCATACAGATTTCCTAAAAACAATCTGAAAAAATGATGTAGCTGGCGAAAAAAGGAGAACAACATTATATTGGAAGACCAGGAAAAGATCAAAACCATGGAGGAACATAAGGAAAACAATCACATATTCTCTCTCTCTTTTTTTTTTTTTTTATGTCACAGCATCCTTGAAAAACAACATGCTCGTGCTTTGCCCAACATAACCAGCAGACAAAGTCATTCATGCTTTGAAATAACAAACCTGCAGGTCATTTGCTGGGCTATGTCAACCAAATTGTACCCATGAGAGGTTTTGGAAGCAGTAAGATGACAATTAATTGACAACCACATTGTATTCTCTGCCTAGTAAGTAGCTTTTCGAATTCCAGACATTCCTTTCAGCAGTAAAAGGGCACACAGTTTTCATTATTTTAGCCTACAAACAGAAGAGTTCTTTGAAACTAGAAGTATGCAAGAAAACATCTTGGAAATGCCAACTTGGGCCTATTTTCTTGGTTATGTTTAAATATACTTAATAGCCATAGCAATACAGTTTCCAGTGTTTAAATTTTTAATGTGTTTGTTGTCCAATAAGTGTCCAGAATCTGCCTATAATGAAAACACAAAATAAAGCAAACAAAAACCAAAATGTGTTTGTTAAAGAAGCCACTGGGCAGCTAGTATGCACCTTTCTCACAGATTGTATGAGAATGTAAAAATGTAAGTAAATTCTGGTTAAGAAAAAATCCACTTGCTGGAAACTACAGAAAAGTCCCCCAGGACTTTGGAGCTGAAGTTCACGCAGGACCTAACTCATTTTCTGTAACTCATGATATATGAAGCTGTAAGTGGACCCACCAAAATGTTCCGGAGAGGACCAATACAGAGACCTCTTGTCTCTGAATAGGAGAGTACAGTATAACAATCCTGTATCAGGACTTCAGAACCAATGGAAATGACTGCAACAATTGAAAACACATCCTGGGCCATTGTGCCAATTTTGGAATGCAGCCATATTTCAAAGCTTTTCAACCAAGAACCTCCTCAACCCTCTAAGAGGATCAGCATTAACAACGGTATTAAAAAATAAATAAAATCCAGAAAGAAAGAAAGAAAGAAAGAAAGAAAGAAAGAAAGAAAGAAAGAAAGAAAGAAAGAAAGAAAGAAAAAGAAAGAAAGGAAGGAAGAAAAAATAAAACATCTTAACATTTGGCTGTTATCACCACATTCATCTTTCTATCCTGTGGCCAAATAACTGCCTCCCCATGCCCATTACTTGGTGAACAACACGTTTCCATCCCATGGCAGATATTCTTCAAGGGAGAGGTCAGAGCCTTGGGACAAAGAGAGGCGAGGCTGTGTAAATCTCTTAGACATACAACTCTGTAGGTTGTTCCAGACTTTTGGCAAGACACTAGAAGTAGCGAATGGTAGCAAATGTGTAACTGCTATTAAATTCTCTGTTTGAAATCTCTGGGTTTTGTTTTCCTGCTTAAGTCTCTGACTGGATAAATAAACTTACGACTGCTACCAAATTTTTGGACATCCACATTAACACATCAATGCCCAGAAAAGATGTGCTGCCACCCCTCATGCACACAGACCTCAGCATGAACTCATGTTCCTTCCTGGAAAAACTGTCACCCTCCATCCACCAAAATGACTTATAATGTGTCCTGTCTTACATCCAACAAGCAACACATGTAGGAATCACAAAGTTTGGCTTCTGACACCATCCTGAGGAGTTCTGTGATACAGAGCTCATTTTTACAAAAGGCATGGGCAAACGTGTTCACTTACTCAACAAGCTGGCTGGCTGTTTGCATCATGCATTTTTTCCAGATACTACAGCAATTTATTAAGAATCAATAGATTAAATCTGACTCTTCTGTGCTCAGATTGTCCCATTAATCATAATTCTAGATAGAAATTTCCAGAAGTAAAGAACAACCAAAAAAGATTCCTTGATAATAACATTCTCATATCTCATTTTTTTTGCAGACAACCAGCAAATAGCATTTAAGCTCTTGAAAATCAAATCAACTTGGAGAAATCTGAGGTTCTTCAAATGTAAGTTTTTCCTTGATCCAGAAACCACATACGAATTCCTATTTATATTGTTCAGTTGGCTTGTATTTTTTTTTTTTTTTCAACCACATATGTTAAATTGCAGTCAGGTAGATGTCAGAAATTTTCCAATTGCTAATAATTACACAAAGGAGCGGTGTCTATTTTTCAGTCAATTTTTATCTCATGCATTGCTCCATGAATGCTAATTGCTCTGAAGCTTTTAGATGTCTAAAAATCTAGCTTCTGCACAGATGCTGATATAGACATGTTCGGCATTACAGCTAGGTGAGAACAAATCATATTCTCCCCGTCTGTATCAGGAGAGCACTTCGCAGGGAAATTTAAGTCAGAACACTGCATCTGGATCTGCCTGAAGATGGCTGTACTAGAAATTAACTAAAGAATCCTAGTCTTTCATAAAAATCTGAGAGGCTACAAGTCCAAAGAACAGACATCCATGAAGAAAATGTAGCCTTTAAAGGAAAGCCACTTACAACTTGTATTTAATAAAGCAAACAAAACTGACAGCTGAATTTCTGAGAGATGGCTAATTTTGATTAACAGCTGGGAAAAGATAATGACACGTCATATTTTACAGATCAAGAAATATCAGCCCTGACAATGCTTGGAAATCAATGCTATTGCTTCAAAAATCTCAGAGGATCCTCAGAGCAGCCCCAAAAATCCCAAAGAAATAGAAATTGTCTCTACCCTTTTCAATGTCTATGAAATAAGCACTGATTTTTGCACAAAACTGCCATTAATATATAAGGAGAAACTAAGCAAATGAGTAAAAATTGAAGTAAATTTTAAAATGAGATGGTATTCCCTTAATTTTTTATTATAAAAAGATCAAGACCAAACTTGAGAAACCTACACAGCTAAACCCTCATCTAAGTATCTACCTTAAGCAACTGATTTCCAGCTACAGTTCCACCGATCTACTTCTAAAAGTGTCTGACCATCTGGTAGACAACTTATAAAAAGAACAGAACAGTATCTTGACAGAACTCAGTAAGTGCACTTGGATTAAAATTCTGCTCCACAAGTGGATGTTGTAACCTCTGCCAGCTCTGAGCTGCCCTTGCTTCACTCCTCCTGGTCCCACTACTGCACGTTCAGTGCCAAGCCCATTTGCAGCACATGGAGACTCTGGTACAGAAATACCAACAGACTCTTCCCTGACAAAGACACACTCACACACACTCAAATGGGGATAAACTGGTGGACAGTCCCAAAGTTATAATGCCTCTACTTTGCAGGCCTGTTTTTGCATTCCTCTTTAGTTCCTGGTTGTCGATTCAGAAAGTAACAGCTTGTGGCTAGATGCACAAATGAGAGATTGATTCATTTTTGCTGTCAGGGTCAACTTGTAGTTATAGCAACAGGCATAACAGGATGAAGAACAGAAGGGTTCATAAGAGGAGCAAGAAATGGGACTGTTTATTAGACAAAGAATGGGAAATACTGTCACCGAGTTGATTTTTGCCTTAAGAAACTTAAGAAAGTTTTGAGAGTGCAACATAAAAAGAGGAAGGTTAATGGAAAGGGAAGAGCTGAGTTCAAAGCCAAGAATAAAAACTGTGCAAGTATATGAAAGTATAAAATTTTAAAAAATAAAGTAGAAAGTATTACAAGTTTGTTAACATGTTGCAAATACTGGTATCAAAGAAAGAGGCTTCTAATGACCTCTCATCTTTCTGGTAGAATTTGCCTTCAAAGTTAATTTTCTCCGACATCTGCTCTCCAGGAAAGTTACCTTCTTACACATTATCATAGAAAAACAAGTCTGGGGGAGAAATTAGATTCAGTATTCTTTCAGATTGTCTTCTAAATATAAAGCTGTTTCAACCGTATGTAAAAGATGGCTTAACGCCCAACCGTATCTTTCCACATGCTGGAGTTAGAATTTGTATTTTTAGACAGTCTGGTAAAATATGAACAGCTTATATGAACAAAATGAGCCCTTAAAAAAGCATTTTTTTTTTCCATTAGCATCATTAGCATTAAAACAGTTGTATTTTTAGTTACTCTGTATGTCTTGATATATTTCTGAAAGATTGCCTTAAAAATATGTACCCATCACACTGAAAGCACTGCATCAGGAATGTAGCTAATTCCAAATTATAAATATAGACCAGCATAGTTTTTCTTTTTTGTATTAGCAACCATGTACATAAAATACTGTAAACAAATACTTACTGTACCATGGGAAATTGTAAGAAAACCATTTTTAACTGAGCACTTCCTTTTCTGCCACACTTTTCTGATTCTGGTTTAAAGGGAAAAAAAAGCGACTCAGTTTTTATAATATTATTACATCATTTTGCTCTTAAGACCTTTTTTTTTTTTTTTCTCCCAGTGGAGTCCAGCAGTACTCACCCATCACTTTTCTTGTACAGGCTACCATTTCGTTCAGTGCCATGTTCCTTGTTTCCCTGAGGCTGATGTAAACTGTAAGCTGTACTCTGACGAATCTGAGAATCCTGAAACATAAAGAACAGCAATTTGCAATGCATTCCACATTTTTAACCAAAATCTCTCTCTTACTAATGAGTTTCAGAGCCCTTCCTCCTGCTCTAATCCTACAGGCCAAATGAAGCACATTTTTCCTCCTCAGTGAGGAGAACAAAATCCATTTCTTTTTCAGATGGCAAAAAAACTCTTAAGAAATAGGTATTACCAGCACCTGCCAAAATTCTCTTGCTTTCATTTAGCTTTGCTATGGCCTTTATTTTTAATCTGAACAGTAACTGAGCAGCTGGCTTTCCAACTCATGCAAATGCTGCTGTGTATAAACACTAAAAATTATTACCTGTAAATCCTAGTGCACCCTTCCATTGTTAAGTAATAATAAAAATAAATTGAAAGTAATTTTTCTTGTAGAATCAGAGCTGAGTTATTCATTTTGAAAAGCAAGAGAAACTTCCCAGAAACATGGTTCAGGACGCACTCAGGAATTAGTAGAAAAAAATTAAAAGTTATTTCCATACAAATAATAACTTAAACCAAACCAAATTATATTGAACAAAGTAGAATGCTGTGACAAAAAGTGACAAGGATTAAACTAAGCTGTTGTCACTGCTCTCAAAACTACCTAGATGCAGGACTCACTGCTGCGAGAGTCCAACTCCTTAAAAAATACCAGCTTCACAGTAAGGAATCTGATGGGTCATGCTGTCTTAGCAGCAGCAAGACAGGATGAACTTTTCAGTGTATACGCTAACAAAGACTAATATTTATAAAATTTATTTTCTTTCTTACACAGATGTAATACACATTAGTTATAGGTGGCAGAAAATACAAGTATAGTGGAAAAAAATACCACAAAGAAAATAGCTCACTTAAATGACTATCTGAGCTACTCTAGACAAATATTTAAGAGCTATTACAAAACAAATTTAGTAATTTGATAAAAATTCTCTTTTGTAAAAAGGTGAGTCAGTACATCCCAGATATGCTATGAGTATGGTCACAAGATACATCAGTTTGGGATTCCAGAGTGTACACATGATAAAGTAAAATACACATAAATATAAAAAGTATGAGTTCAGAAGATTCCTCTCTAATTACAATTTGATTCATACACTTCATTAGCCTAGACATAAGGCTTATCTCTGGATGTAAGTGAGGAAAAAAGCAAACAACTAAAACTAAGAACAAGTTTGGACTGTGCTTTTCCCCAGGAGCGCCAGCTCAGGTAAGTGCTCCACCTTTTTGAGCTCCAGCAGCATATGCTTGTTGTCCCAGCTCCTGCTGCAGCCAAAGCTGCTCAGGATCCTCCCCAGCAGTAGAGGCAATGCATGACAGGTCAGAGACGTGGCAGGGACAGAGCCACCACCTACAAGCCCTGCTTGGTGCACTTAGAGCTCCACTGCTGCAGGACGTCAGACTCAGCCTCAGCGGTGAGCTGAGCTGAAGGCAGGCTGCAGAACAATCCCTGCTTGTGTACTTTTACTGACTTCTGGAGAAAATCTGATCTGACACTGCTTGTTATGTACTACCACTGCCTTAATCTCCGCCTCCCATTACTGTGTTGCTTCGGTGACAGAACTCCATTCCCAAGAAGATCAGAGGCCTTACAGGAAATTAATCTCAGTTCTCCACATCCTCAATTACACCGAGGTTTCAGATGACCTCCAGCACCTGCCCAGAGCAGAATTCCCATTAGTTACGATGGTGCTGCTTCTTTTTGTGGCCTATTTTCTGCTGCATTTCAGCTACCTTCCTTCAGCTGCTGTTTACTCTCAGTTGCTATGTTTGGCCCAACTGGCGAGCCAGCAAGACAAGCTTCCTGCCCAATTTCAGCTAGGGAGGAAGCTGCTGCAGATGACGTGCATTTCCACACATTCATTGCTATGAACGGTATCGTTAAAAAATTTAATATTATTTCATGACAAGGAGTTAAGGACAAGACCAGGAGACTTTCCACTTTCAAATCCCTGGTTTGGGCCATGCCCAAATCAATAGTGTCCAGTGTGATTTCCAGATGATGCTTTTCCACAGCCCTTTGTCAAGCAAGTTCACAGTTTTGGTCTAGCTCCTAAAAGATGTGATGCCATATGACAGATCACCCTAACAATTCACATCCTTCCAGGCAATTTCAGCACGTCTTTTCCATATGTGGGCTCCCTTATTTCTGGTTTGCATATTCCACGTAACAGGAGGACAAATCGCAGATAACAGGGGCAGATCCAGTGGAACAGGAACAATGTACCTTACCTACAAGGAAATGGATCGTCACAGGACACAGGATATACTTAGCACAGAGTATTGCCGTTTTAAATCTCTCTCAAACTTGCTAAGATCAGAACAGACTGAAGTACATGAGCCTAAGAAGCTGAACTTTGTCCGCTTTATCAGCTTTGAAATGCAGATAGGCGTACAGAAAAAGGTGAGTCATTTGATTGAAGCATGTTTATAGTGAATCACTTCTCTGACCAGAAACAGGTTGGAAATGATTTCTTTCAGATTCTTATAAAGACTTCTAAAACAAGCTGAACACTACTAAAAATTCAAGAAACGTGACAGCAGTATCCTGTAAGGTTGTCTGTGACTCCTAGCAAGAGAGAGCCTAAAAAGCTGGCTATCAACCCCACTATTTGAACACAACCGAGCTTTCCATGCGAGGTACTTTAAGTTATGCACTGAAAATTTTGGCTAGCTGTTTCACAGCTCCCATGTAGCAGGCACTCAGACTGCCTGGATCCCTTCTGTGCGTAAGGCTGACAAAAAACCCTTACAGCTTTCCAAGAGCGTGAGCTTCTCTTGAATTTGCAGTATCATCGCCAGGAGGATTTTTCAGAGACCCACCCCTTATCTATCACAGTCCCACAGAGTTTCCAGCAGATGCATCTGCCAGAATCTCCTGCAGGCAGCCTCTCCTACAGCATAGCTATCAAACATTTTGTAAAAACGAAGTTTATCCTACTTTGCAGTGGCCTCAAGAAATTGCAGGTTCTACCATAGAGGTACAAGAAGCAGATCTAAACACCATACTGAGGCTGCCTTCAATTCTAACTTTTTACCAAGATGGACACACAAAGACCTTTAAAAAAGAAGTTTCAGTAAAAATCAGGTTTGAGGAGGTTCAGTGCAGGAAGAAACAATATATTCAGACACAACAAAAAAGGTTGACTACGAATATTCTTTTTTTTTTTAACAGAAATGTTCAGCAATGTTCTATTAAAATGGATTTCATGTATTAAATAATTAAAAACACACACATCTTTAAAATCTTGCAAAAACATCAAATCAAGCAACTGGATTTAATTCCCAGAAGAGAGAAAATAGGAAATTACTAATTTACTAATTTGACCTACTGTAATTTCCTTTCTCAAGATCAATCTGACAACTTTCCTTGATCCCCCCCCCCCCCCCCCTTTTTTTTTGTGGGGGAAGGTATTACAACAAACACAAGAAGAGAAGAAAAGAAGCACTCTTATCACAACAGCTGAAAAAAGCTCAGAGGACAAATCCAGTTTCTTGAAATCTGAATGGAAAGAAAGCATGCCAACTATTTTCATTAAAACAGAGCAACACTTACTCTCCTAGACTTCGGTCACAAAATGTAAATGCATTTCAGGAAGGAAAAAGAAAACAGTTATAGTAAAGGAAATTACAGTGCAACAAGAATAATACTGGTGGATTGTACAGCAAGTTATAACAGGATTGTTTGGCATCCCACTGATTAATTGATGTTTTCAAACAACTTTAATAATTATATTTCTTCTCATGCTCTGCAGGTAGTATCTATAGCTATATTTGCAGAATTGATATATAATGAATATAGAAGAAAGCATTTTCAATACTTCTATTTTTACATGCAACAAAACCAGTACAAGTAAAAAAAATCCATCTGTACCATTACATTTTTCAGTCTGTGAAAAGCTGTGTGCTCACCATGCCTTCCTATACTTTAATATCAGTATCTCTGATAAACAGG
Organism: Nettapus auritus; assembly: GCA_011076525.1. Taxonomy (NCBI): domain Eukaryota; kingdom Metazoa; phylum Chordata; class Aves; order Anseriformes; family Anatidae; genus Nettapus; species Nettapus auritus. Next base: position 102,912,293 of record CM021767.1, on the reverse strand, counting down.
TGAACACAGAGAAGCAACATTCCCAGCAATCATGAGAACTAACTGCTTCTGTTACCTCTCTTGAATGAAGACCTGAACAGAACAGGAAGCCTGTTAACATGCCCTTAACAGCAAAGATTCCTTAATGAGAATAGGCAGTCAATGGTGAATCCCAAGTACTCACCATTTCTGTTTGAATCACTAGTCTTTCACTCCACAAAGTTCAATTTTGAAAGTTTTATTTAGCAAATACACACCTCAGTGAGTCCTGAACACCAGGCAGAACCTAAGAAAGTGTCTGTAGACTGAATAGGACTTTGTACACGATGATCATTACCACAAACTTCACGTGGCAACAAGCAGCACCTTGATGTGAAGAGCATTTAGTGCCTATCAGCAAGCCTGCCACCTATTAAAGCTATGAGCCAACATTAACTTCATGTGAAGATGAAAGCAAGACTGAGGAAGATCAAGGAAGTCCGAGGTCTACAGACTAAACTATTTCTTTGTAACGCCTCTCAGAACAAGGATCTGAAAAGGGAGGGGTTCATTCATCACTTACTCATGGCCCAGCAGCCACACAAAGGAAGCTGGCTGGATTTTATTTGTATGAAGAGGAAGCTCTAGCAATCTGAAACAAAAGTAGACCTAATGTTTAGGATTAGATTATACAAAAGATGCTTGGCTCCAGGTCAGAGCTTGCCAAATAAAATTATTCTAGAATGCTTTAAATCTAACAGCCATAACAACTGAAGCTCAAAAAATAATTTGTTAGGTCGCTGAACTGACCCAGCTTTTGCACCTTTGAAAACTGGCATCTTTGCAGCATAACAGCAAGCTTCATTGTCCTTTTTGCAGATGGTGACAGAAGTATTTTGGGATTTGGAGTTCAGTTTTACATACTCTTTATACAGCACAGAATATTTCTGTGAGATAAGATTATATTAATTGGGTCTCCTTGTTACTGCCAAAGTCTTCCATTCTCAGTTTGAGCAACACAGACACTCCTGCTTGTAGTCAGCTCACAGACAGCGCATCAACTTCAGTGTTTTGCAATAGCAGTAGCAAAAATAAATTATTGTCTCATACATTTTTAGTGAGAATCTCTTTAAAAAACACACCTTCAGAAACATTCAACATCAGCATCAAAGCAAAGATGAAGAAACAAAAAAGGTATGTGGCTGATGAAAGTTAAAATAATTCTATTTCAAAAATTAACACTAGATTGGAAGAAATTATAATGGGCATTCCAACATCAAATCACCTTGTATGCTCACCTCTTTCTGATCAACCTGGAGTGCTGATTTTAAAATATCTCTAAGCTGTGTTAATTGTCTTCTTTCCTCATCTTGTGCTTGTTTAATCTTGAATGAAGAAAAACAGAGGTTAAAAATAGCATTATTGTTTCTTTTTCAACACAGTTCTTCCAAACTTGCTACTTAATTGGTTCATTTTTCTGAGAAATGTTCAGCAAGAATGAAAACACAAAGAGAAAAGATATGATGATAAATTTATTTTCCTTTTTATCATCAGAAAACTCGATAATGGCTAGGATGTTGCTGGGTTAAGAATTCAATATTGCCTCACACTGTTCTTGTTTTCTTGTGTTCAATTTGAAACCATATGTTGTTTTTCACTTAGTCTGCAAACATTTTATGGTAGAGGTTCTTTTCCTAATACTTTACCCAGGGGGGTTCTGAACTGGATCTAAAGCTCCTGGACATGATATTAAAACAAAAATTTACATAAAAATCTCCTCAAAACGTTGAAATAATACTAAACCAGTCAAGCAACTTGAACAAAAACATTCACAGTTCTACTGTAAAAAGCTAAGCACAAAGAAAGTGAAAGGTTGCTAACTCACTGTGTAAAGATCTGTCGACAGTGTCTCAATTGAAGGCTTAAGACTTTCAACTGCTTTTAACCCATCCTGAAAGAAACTTAAAAAAAAAAAAAAAGCAGACTTATTAAACCTTACTTTGTATTTTCTATTTAAAAAGTTGCCAAGAGAAGACATACAAATTATGCCATGCCATAAGCTTCAAAACCTTAAAAATTTGTTTTTTATTCATCTTTGACTGATTCACATCTTTATTTCCATCATAGATTATTCTAACATGCAAAATCCCTTAGCAGATTCAGAACTGACACAACCCACTGCCACATACATTTTCTTCACTCTCACACCAAATGCAGGTTCTAATCTCATTTTTTTGAGGACCCAGAACAAGCAAGATTCATTGTAGAATAGTAAAAGCTCTAGCAGACATAAAATAATTGTGACTTCTTGGAGCCCAATCACTTCACACCTGATGCAATTTTCCCACTAAAGGAAAGCCTCTTTGTTTTCCAAGCATTATTTACAGCCTATATACAAATTGAATATGCTACATCATACTGTATAATATGTATTAGTGTACTGGCACAATAATGTGCTCTAATCCAATAGAGAGTATCGCAGCTCTTTAAAATAGGTGAGTATACTGCAAGTATACATATTTGATTAAAAAATTGCTGCCATGTTAGTGGAAGAAATATTTTCACTCTGGGAAGCAGACATCAAAGTGACAACACAACACAGCATTTATGTTGTGGAAATGTTATTAAATGGACAGGAGATGAGTGACAAAGTACAAGTGAAAACAATTTTAAAGCAACATAGCTATATAAAAAAAAAAATCTACATTGATTCAGACTGGTCTTTTAAGATAAAATTCACTGATTTTAACAGGCTGACAGCAGCCCTTTCAAGTTTATAGCTATGGCTTTATTGCTATATTATTGATCTGTAAGATTACCATAAGAAAGGGACGTCATTTTTTGAGTTGTAATACCAAGTCCTCCAATTAATTTCAAAGAAAAAGTAAGATTATTTAAACACAGTTTGATCTCACTGCTTATGCGATTTATTTTCTTTGAGCACAGAATTAATTTTGATCATTGCCATTTATACAGGTGAAAAAAAAAAACAACAAACAACATCAAAACTAATAGACCACTAACTAATTGACCAAACTAATTGCTTTGTTTCAGCAGAAGTTTACAAAACATGCCAAATTATTGTGTGGCACCCCTTTGGAACAAGCAATTATATTCTACGGTACTAAATAAAACATATTATATGCTTTGGAATATTGTAAGAAACTCAATTACTGATCTGTTTGATAAAAGCAATTTCTCAAAAGATTTAATGAGACCAATTTAATCTTTACTTATTTATAGATTTATTTTTTTATAAATCCAGAAAAATATTACAATTATGTCAAAAGTTTAAAGCAAAATATTGTTCCAGTTATCGTGTAGGTATAAAGAAAACTAAAACATACTTGCACTGAGCGTGAAAATATTTGATCAAGTTCTGAAGCAAGTCCACTCCTTTTTTAATCTTGATTTCATTGACTTTCAGCAGGTACTGTTAAAACAGTAATTCACAGAAGAAATTAATGATTACTACCACAGTATTATTTAACATTTTATTTTCAATTATATTTCAAACTTCAACAGTTCCAGATTTAGAAGGCCTGAAAAGAATATGTCAAACCGTGGCTTCATGGGTTAATCACACAAAAGCAAGAGTTGCCACTTCAGCTTTATGATACCTTGTGGGGATACTTCACGATGGTTAGTTCAAATGTTACCCCATCCTTCATGACTGCTAGTAGAAGCCTCTGCTAAAGGAAGCATAAAAGTTTGTGCCATGAACTTAGGAACCTGTTCTGAAACCTAGCAGCCCATCAAGATATTTATCTCACTGGTTGTTAAATCCATTGCCAAGCAGATGTCATTAAGCAAGAAAGCAGTTTATTCAAAAAAAAAAAAAAAAAAAAAAAAGATGGTTATTTTAACCATATTTTTAAATCTGCCTTTTGATTTGAACATTTTCTCTACCAGTTCCTTACATACAGTAATAACAGAAAATTACAGTTTAGCATGTTATTTTAAAAAATCCTAGCACGGAGCGACAAAAAAGTATAATTAGATTACATTACGCATGAACAAATTCCATATTAAGTGACAGCTCCTCCCCTGAATGCCATAGCACAAAAGATGATGGCTATGCAAGCAGAAGTAAGATTGCCTGATATTTACAGGTTTGCTTAACTGCCCGTTAAATGTGGGCAAATTTTAACTCCTGCATAGATAGTGACCTACAGGCAAAGGGGTGAACATGCTCTAACACATCTCGTTTTCGCCTACCCACGTGGGATAAATAGTATACCCCAGATATTTTTAAACAAATAAAATAAAGAAAGCAGTATCTAAGTGCCAGCTTTCAGTGTTGTGGTTTTTTATGCTGGTTCTGATGAACGGATGACTGGCCTAAACATATGCACACTAGACAACATTTAGTCAGAAAAATCACCTCTCTGACTCTTGCTGGTATAAAGTGGAGCTCTAGCATGTGGTATTGGGTTCACTTTCACGATCTATGGAGAGCTAGCTTTTATTCATGATACAACTTCCAACACATTGCACTTCTGATTTACTAACTAAAATAAAACCAAGTCCCCTTTTATTATTACTCAGAGTTAGCCAAGTAAAATCTTCTTTTTACTGAAAATCAGACAATACGATACGCCCCAGGATATGCCCCAGCTATTCCAGATTTAAGGTAATTTCACAGATTTCAAAGATTTCAAAGTGGCAGCATTTTAAAACATCTTGAAAGACAACTGGATTCCATCCTTAGCACTTTTTTTTCAGTACCAGCCAATAGTGTACTAAACTGGTGTCTTTCCTTGCATAATGCTGCAACAGCTGGCAGTGCAGGGAACAATGCAGAGAATGATCTAGGGCTTAAAATAACTTAGAGTGAAGTAGGAGCATAAAGGCTTATTTATTATCATCTCTTAGCGTTTAATTGAGCTTTGCATTGTTTATTCTGCAATTTACTTTCAAGCAAAATTAGAAAATTCCCTGCAAAGTTAGCACATCAGGACAGAAAAATGTAATTTAGCAGTATGATTCCACTAATATCTTGCTATTCCCCTTTAACATCACATTTGCCATAAAACAATTAAGTTTTTCAAAATGTTCCTAAAAGAGATTAGCAGAACACCGATTTCATGTTGAGTCTTACCTCACACATCTGTAACTGGAAGAACCTTCTCTCTTTCTCCATCTCTTCTGCAATTTCAGCTCCACTTATTTCTGTACGGATCATCCCGTGTAGCTTAGCATGCTCTTTTTTCTCCTTCTCTATTTTTGTACTACAAGGCAAAGAATCAGTCAGTGAAGTGAGAAATTCAAAGCCTATCAGGAAATCTGATTATTTGCAAAGTCTACTGACAGATGCTGAGCCAAACTCTTGCAGCTTTGCGTGTGACTTACTTCCAGAAGCCATTTCACTTGAAATTTGACAATGACTAAAGATCGGCAATGACATGCAGTAGCTGAAATCTAATTCAATCATCTGTTAAAATAATTTCCTGACATAATCTAAGAGAAGATCCTAAATGAGAGGAAGATACTAAGTTATTGTGTTGAAGAAAAAAAAATCCCATCTACAAAATAATCCTCCTACATTTTCAATTAAAATTCATGCTTAATCCCAGCTGACCAAACACTGGTTAACAGAGTTCAATTATGTCACCAGATTTATTGAGTCTTGCCTGTCATCAAGTCATCTTCTACATATACAGGGTTTCTTAAGCCAAAATCACAGTTGCCATCTCTACTTGCTACTGAGCCAGTTGGCACTGGGCATGCCGGCAAGCCGGCTGCGTTGCAGACTCCAGAAGTCTGCTAGACCAGCTGTCCTAATTCCCTAAAAGTTTCCATGAACATCTTCCAAGAGCTCTGAATAAAAAAGGGTTCTCCTGGAGAATATAAATGAATAGCGAATGCCCACAATGATGCAGAACTTCCCTACAGCATTGTTATAATTATTCTTCACATTATTAATAAAGAGTAGCATAATTACATTACCCAGTTAGCCCAGCCTGATATGAAAAAAGATACTAATAAAGCAAAATACGTCAGGGTATTTATGGAGAAAGACTTTTCTTTTGTCACTCGCACAGCTTAGAAGCAGAAAATTCTGGAGAGGGCTTCCTGAGGAAATGCTATCCTGCTTTTGGACGAGAGGAAGCACCGCACAGGAATACAGGAAGCCGACGAGAGGCCCAAATAACACATGCACTGTCACACCTCCTCTTGGGCAGTCAAGAGTCTCTCGGTTCTCTCTCTGAAGAGATGACGTGTCTCAAGTGCTCTCTTAACCTGATGTTAACATTGCCCTAATAGTTCATGGGGAAACATCCTCGATGGTCTGAGGACGTCCAGTCAGCAGCATGTTCTGCACTTCTCAAGAATGAGAAACTATCTCTTCTTACACCTCGAGCAGCAAGGGAAAACTAGAATTAATCCCATTAATCCCACAGCATTCCCACAGGGAAACATTTTGAAAGGCCACTCACAAAGCCCCGTTACTCCCTCACATCCCTGGCAGGCCCAGCAGAGCCAACCCCTTGCAGCATTTCAGCAGCCAGCACATCCAGCCAACGTTACACTCCTTGGCACATCAAGTTCTCCAGGAAAGGGATGTTCTAAGGAAAGCTCCTCTCCTTTGAAATAAATATTCTGAAGATCTTCATTTGCCTGAAGAAAAGCTCAAGTCCAGAATGTTCTATTTTCATCAAAAAGTCTATACCCTTACCGACTTATTGTCAACATGCCATTTTATAGCCGCAGAAAACTGAATACAAACAAAAGAATTAAGCAGACACCAACTGTGAGCAAGGACAATATGCCACCACAAAAAAGAGTCACCGAGAATGGCAAATATGTGGCTCCTTTCCAGCACACCAGGTGAAAGTTTACATTCTGGGATCCTCGATAGTTCTAAAAAAGCCAAAGCTCAGAGCAAAGATCCAGGACGGTTTCAGTGATCTCAATTTCCACATTCATCTAACATCGCATGAGGCCAAAGAATTCAATGAAATGTGATTCAAGTCTAGTAACTGTCAACTACTAGTTTTTTATTGTTTATGTAGAACAATAGACATAACCATGCCTAAAATTAAAAGCTTATTTACGTGTTATAAGGCATTTATAAACGCTAGTTCAACCAGAACACCACTAACTCCCGAAGAGACGAACAATAAGCACAATATTACGGCATGAATTGTTTTCAGAAATTGAATTCCTTTTCAAGAAAAGGCTAGACTCGGGGGTGGAAGACTACCCTTTAAAGGATAAGCATGCTCTCCCAGGTGTAAGGTAGTTAAACCAAGAATAAAGCGTACCAACACCCACCCATTAATTCAGGGAAACAAGACATTCTTGAAGCCATTTGCAGGAGCTTCACTTGCATTTTTGTAGCTACTACAAGTTTCCACAAAGTAAATGGCAAGCTAGATCTGGAAACAAACTCAGAGGTGAGATAGCAACTAACAGGCAGCGCTTTGGAGGATGAGGACTTTGCAAATGGTTCCATGGCTTCAACAACTTCAGTCATTCTTTAAAACAACAACAAAAAACAACAAACTAAACTCTTGGCAACAAGCACAGAGGTACAGAATGGCGTGTTTCATGTTTCCATTTCCTTTTTGCTTATGCTTTTGGTCTCCAACTACCTTTTCAGCTCTGTAATCCAGAACCAACCTTTTTGTTGTTTTATAGTACCATGCCATTTCCTCTCTGATCTTGTTTCTAGGGAAACAAAGAAAGCAAGTAAGGCAGTGCCGCATGCAAATCTTCTAGGTGCTAAGGTTTAGTTGTGTTTCCTATCAAATTGCAAGGGGCAAGTCCGGGTCTGGCAGCATCAAGTGGCACTGCACTGTGACATTAACCAAATCCTTCTGGCAAAGACATTTCTACGACGTACCGCAGTGGGATTTCCAAATATCATGGCATATTCAGGTTTTTCAGGTAAATCAATAAAGCAAAATAAATAAGAAAATAGGAAAAAGTCTAAGAAAATCTTCTAGGAGCAATTAGAAAGAAACGTTTTGTAAAATTGCTGTTCTTGAAGCTCATGCTGCACATACTGCAGACATAGACAGACTTTGCTGACTAACATTAAATCTGAGCATCCTTCAGCCCATTTACAACACAGCTGCACATGACTAATATACAATGAGCTCTGATGGGGGTAACAGACAAGTACAGCTGAAACACAGGACGAAGAATTCTAAACAAAAAGTAGATCAGAAACGAAATAAATGGCCTTGCCCATTCAAGTTTCCCTATATGACAACCAGTAAGCTCTAACTTGAGGAGCAACTGTTTTTCAGTATAAATTTTAATTTCAAATAAATCACTTGTGCCCTACATATCATGATATAAACAAACATCAAAGCAGGTTTTTTCTTTGCTTTCCTTTTTAATAAATACAAAAATAAATCTTTCAGAAGGACGTGACCTGTTACTGTTTAACACGCCTAAGGCTGGCATTTATTTTCCATCAGTGAACAAGGGTAAACACCTGGAACGCCCTGTGTAGACACAGCAGCAAGCTGGCTGGGCAGGAGCTCTGTCTTTCTTCCTCTCCCTCCCCATGCAGCAGCAGTCAGCCAGGCTGAGTCTGGGTACGCTGGTGAGAAGGTGCAGAACAACAGCAATACCACTTGGAAAGCTCAGGGGGTGAGCTTTTGAAAACAGTGTGGTTCCAAGGGCTATTTTGTTTCACAGAACAGCATTACACATTTTCCTTCCAAGTATCCTTTCTTCATCCAGTCTGCCTTTTCAGCCTGACTCCGCAGCTTCAGCCCTGGCAGTCTGGTCTTGCAGTGCGAGAGCCTCCAACTGATTTTATCCTACTGCCTGGCAAGGCTGACAGCAAAGCACCACCTACCATCTCTGCTACCACCGAAGTCCTGAAAAGAGAAGTAAGTCGTCTCCAGCTTTTCCCTTTCACTCCTCCTGCTCTGGGAGGTGGAGGAGAAGGCAGAATGAGAAAAACGTGTCCAAATCTTTCCAGTATTTCATACATGATATATGCAGATTCATTCAAAGCTTTTGCCATTTAATTCAAAAGTATTCTCTTTCTAAATAAAAATACTTATGAAATCCCAGGCTCAAAGCAGCATATAAAAGCTACCTCACTTAGCACTTGTGTTCCATGCCACTATTTTCAAGATTATTTCAAGTCCTCCAATTTGCCTCGTGTACATACTTTAAAAGAAAACGTGACAGAAGCATTCCCCTTCTATGCATATCAGTGATCTACTAAGTCAAGGTACAGACCTGAAGAAGTAATTTGAGAACAGCTTGTGGAATTTTTGAATGTAATTTTTAAACACTGGTTAAAAAAATGAGTTTAATAAACTGGAAACATCATCACTTACTAACACATAGCTACGCAGACACCTTTACTGAAGCCTGTGATAAGAACTTGTTCTTTCTCCTATTGACTTCAGATGGTTCAGAAGCAAATCATTTATGATGGCTATATCTAGAAACGCGTGCTTGCATTCCTGCACAGTGATGTAATGCACTTCAGACTACTGCCTTGATCTTATAATCCCATAAGCACATTCAAACAACTTGTTTTATTCACTCAAGTGTGCATAACAGACTCCATGCCTAGCTTCTAAAAGGGGAATGGCAAAGGAGGAAAGGGAGCCAGCCAGACTTCCCAAGAAAAGATTGTTAGTTTTCATTAAGCTTTTATTTTTCATAGCATTAGCAGAGCACTTATTAAACTTCTGAAGATAATATATATTCACAGGCCTACAAATAAAGTCATCTTTATTAAAAAAAAAAAAAAAAAAAAAAAAAGATTGTCATTTTTTCATTTTTTCTTTTCAGGAAAGACAGGTTTGTGTCTGGAACACAGACATTGCCATACAGCTGAAAAAGGCATAAATAACATGCTTCAGTAAGTTTCTGGTTCTGTCTCCTGTACAAAAGCGACAAAATACCTACCTCGAACTCTACCACAACAGGACCGATCCAACTAAAGAATGTGGGTGAATCTGGCTCCCTGCCTTGCTGGGTACGGTCTGCCTGCTGGAAGCATGAGCAGTTGTTATGACGTACACTCCTTCCCCATATGCTCCCCCGGCGTGCCTGCCATTAGTGTTTAAGTACATGGGGGAAAGCAACTGCCTCATCACAAAAAGAGCCCTGTCTGCACCACTTCCAGTCGAGACACAGACAGACTAATCCCACTGCTGTCCCACAGGGGAAGACAGCGTTGTCCTGCTCACACCGGCAGAGTCTAACTGAGGTCTAAGAGAAAAGCACTGCTTTGAACTAGCTTTAAAACCATTTAAAAATCTTCGGGGCTACAACTGGAGCAAGCTAATGACAGATGGTGAGGGAAGATGAATTATTCACGAATGTCACCTCAGGATATTCCTAATTTTTGATTAAGGTAGGTTGGCATAAAGCTCTGAGTGACTTGCTCCTCTTACTCCCTTATTCAAGAACAGATCCAAAGTACAAAGCCTTCCTCGGTTACGTCAGCTAAGGCAATCCTGAGGAGAATACTACACGGATTTAGGTATCTTCAGGGAGATAATAATAATAATAATAATCAACATTGATGGATGGTCACCCAAGCGTTTCAGAAGGGATCTTAACATTACTCTCCCAAACAAGACGAGATATATAAATATTTTTAACACACAATTTCATACAGAGCTTGAAGAAGCAGTTCATAAACTGTTATGGGGAAAAAGGAGAAAAAAAAAGCAATTTTGAATTAACTGAATTTCTTTTCAAATAAGCCAAAATTTTATTATTTGTATTAACACCTGCTATGTCTTCAAAAACGTGCAAATAAGGTGAGATACCGAGGCAAATCAGCTGTCTTTTTAAGGAAGAATCTGAAGTATTCTGCTTATCAAGCTGACGAGTTGGATAAGAATCTCCTTATCATGGCAGAAATCAGGGCGAAGTCATCGCCACTTCTCCACAGACTATGAAAACACCACTGTTATTTGGTGTTTAGCTTCACAGGCCTGTACTTGTGACTTGGAAATGAAGACCAATGGTATGATTTTAAGCATATGGTAAAGAGCGTTAGGCAGACAAAACCAAAAAGCTGCCTAGAAGCCTTGAATGGTTTGTTAAACCAAAGGGAAAAGAGAAAGAAAAAAAAAAAAAAGAGAGATTCAATAGAAGTATCACTGGAAAAGCTAGCTAGCTAACTAAGCATAATCCTAGTACTGGCTTTAGGCATAGTCCAAACCAAGAGTCATCCATGAGACTGAAGAAGAGTGAGCAAACCTGCAGCTATCAACACTGACATCCACCACGCCACTCCAGCTGCACAAGCTGTAGGTCACTGAGGTTAGTCCTTGGCTTTTTTATTTTTTCTTCCCACTTTTTATTTTATTTTATTTTGAGGCAGAGGCTGTGTGGATACTACTAAAAAGAAATTCAATACATGATTAAGAATTCTTGAAACAACTCTGCATTCCCTCACTGCTAAGGATGACCGAAATGCACAGACAAAGGAAGTTCAGATCCATTAGGAACAGCCACAGAATCAAAACAGTCATTATCTCTAGAAACCTCAGTGGCATACATAATAGCAACTCCAGCAAACCAGAAAAACTTCATGGTTTTACTATGTCCAAAACTCAGCAGATGATAAAGGTGACCTCAACGAGTTCAGGCTCAAATTAACATTCTCACCCGAGCTTCAAAATCACATCATTAAACTTGCAGCATGAGATTTGTAAAGGCCAAGGCTCAATAAAGATAGCTAGTAACATCTCAACTTGTCTGGAAATTGATCTTCCACACAAGATAGTTTGACAAATCCCACTGTCCTCCTGCAGGAGCAAGGGTGCCATGTCAGTGAAGATCTGTTCTGAATTTAGTCCAACAAAACTAGAGAAAATTGGTCTTCTCCTTGGTAGAAGTGAGGCAGACTGCACTGAAAAATATTTCTTGACTGCCAAACTCAAGCCCCAAAAAGCTCTCGCAAAACAACAACCAAAAAAAAAAGTCACAAAAAACCTTTGAAGAATTTGCCTGTAAATGGCATTCCCAGGCTCCCTATCCCAAGCCTCAAGCAGATGATCCTTTGGTGTTGATCAAAGTGAAGGAGTCCAACAGGCTAGGCAAACAGCTTTAAACTCTAGAATACTGATGTGGAGCTTTCATCTAACTGCTTAAAAAGCTAGCAAGTAAAAACACAGCAACTGTACCAAGCCGCCACCCAGAAGTATCAGAGAAAATGGTAATGGATCTCAAAGAATTTCCTGATGAACATGTGCTACTTTCAGGTCTTGGATGTTGAATAAACTGTGACATAAGTAGTTTAGAAATAAGCACTGTCAAGTGTTTCATTTGTTAAAGAATCTTGCAAAAACTAGAGAGATAACTTGGAAAGAATTATGTCCTTACAGTAGAGAAAAGAACCAGTCTGGGATCAAAAATGAAGTGTCTTGTTTCAAAGCAAAGTCAGAATGTAGAATTTTTACAGGACATTTGCTTAAAAGGAAAAAATAATAATAATAATAATCTCAAGATCTCATACCAGCAGCATTGGATTCAATCCCACAGAGAAAATAAATACAATGCCAACATAGCATTTTCAGGTGCTGAATGTAACAATGTACGCAAAACATTTTTTCCAGGTGTCTACTGTCCTTAAACTCAAATGAGATTTCCCAAATACACAGATTCAAGTACATTTCCTATGGATATTTTAATTCCTCAAGTACTTAATTAAGTTTTTTGAAAAAGGAAAATATTTCTAGAGTGTGCAACTCTGAATCGTATCACCTACTACTATAAGCAAATCGAGGATCAAAGTACAAATCCTTACATCACTGGAACATGCTCACCCTCATGAATATTCTATGATAAATTCTAAAAACATCCGAGGTCTTGGTCCACTAGGAACAGATAGTTCTTGGTGTGTGTGCCAGCAGCCTGCACACGTATTTATTTTCAATTCTGCACATAAGCTTTATGGGACGTCACTATGAATGAGTTATACATAATTAATGAAGCTTTCAGATCAAGTAATCAAGCACAGGTAGACAATAGCAGGCTAAATTATATGGGTGTTCTTTACAGCCCATCCTCAGAGATAAACTACTGACATGGGCAACGGTTAGAAATCTTAATTACTTCAAAAGCTGAAAATTGGCATGGCACCAAACAGGATCATTCGCTGGAATTCAGGACACAAAGCACTGAAACCATCGCAATCTTGACACAGTTACAGCCTTCAAAGGATTCACGCTGGAGGTTTACATTACCATTTCAGAATATGTCGTTATATAAACCCAGCTACAGACAGGAACTTTCAACAATGTAACACCACTAAGGTCCTCCTCAAAAATCAAACCTGGAAAGCAGTAATTATACCATTTTCATTGTTATTCACAAAAGGAATAATGAGATTCATCTAACTTGTTCAACTTGTTGCTTTTGTGAATAAACACCCTACAGGAACCACTTCTGAAGAATGTCTGCACATGACTTCAGATGGGCCAACTCGGTAGGCACCAGAGAATCATGACTTTCTGTGTGACTGCAAAAACAAAAAAAAATGGTGCTAGATTCTCAGCCAACCTAGGCAGCCAGGGATCTATGTGATTCTTCTGGACCTTTATTATCAGAAACGGTCTGATACGTGTGGAGCTCAGAAGATCAAAGATGCTGGCTGGATAATTGATAAAGCTCAATGGATAGTCAAACCCAGGTAATATTGGAGTAAGGAATAAAACCCACTATGAAATTCTATTTCAGAGATTACCAGATGTGCTGACACAATAGATTTGGTCAGCCAAGGAACTGTAACTACTCCCGAGAAAGGACACTAAGCACTTCAAAGATTTACGAGGTATCAAAATTAATTGTGTTTGATCTTAGGTGTCAAGCTTTGTTGACTTAGTTGATTCATTTAGCTGGATATAAAATTCTGGATATAAAAACGTATTAAAACTGATGCTGTGGCTGTTTAAACTGTGCATCATGCAGCTTCAACAAGTGGCTTATAGTAAATTAGGCTAGACACACAACGTGAGACAGAGTTGATTAGAGTTGTACAGGTATTCATCCACTTCTAGTGCACAGTACACCTGCTGAGAATATCCAACCTTAGCAGGAAATGCAGAAAACATTCTTATCTTTAAATAAATGTTACTAAATAAATGTGGTACAGTTAGGTTCCTGGTACTGGACTGATCTGGAATCACATACTGTTTTGGAGCCATACCAGTAAACAAACTTACTCCCACACCATCCTCATGGCTTTTTTGGTAAGTGCCAAAGGCTCAGCAGCCACTAAGGTCTTCCTATAGACCTCAGCTTTGGACACAAGTCTCATAAGACCTGCTAGAGCCAGTGACTTTACATATGGTTTACATATTCTAGACTTTTTATTTTTTTTTAAAGACTTTTAAAAACACACAGACATTTCTTCTATGCTCTTCTGACTAAAGAAATTTGCTAACTATGTGAATTAGTTCACAAAGAGAAGGAGAAAAATAACAACAAATCCTTAAAATGACGTCAAGTACGATTACATTGCTATACTTTTGGTATTTCAAAGATGAAAACACAGAGTGGATAACTTCTCCTTTTTAATGTTCTCCAAAAGTAGAGGAAGACTGAAAAGGAAGTGGACTTCCACATGTACTAATAAGGACACCATTAAAAAAATAAATCTTTCCCAAACAAAGTAAAACTTCCCCATCTGAAGTGGAATAATATGTAGTGGGAGATTATGCTGATTACTTGGAAATTCATTAAGCAAACAGGCTTAACAGAGATGCTAACTGTCATGGCATTAAAATATATATGTATATATGTATATATTACTTGTGAGGTAAGTTGTGTATTACAGAATTTGAAATGGTTGTGCTTATGCACTACGGCTCCTTTTTAAAAATAAAAACTAAAAAATAAAAAATCTTCCCAGCTAGGACTTCTTTCTGGGAACTTAATACTAAATAATGACCTTCCTAGATTTCATAGGAATTCCATTTCATATATTTTCATTTTATATGAAATTTAAAAGATACATACACTTTTGTTTCATAGTCCTTCCAAGCTTTATCAAAGGGTTTTTTCAGGTCCTGTCAAAAACAAAGAGAAATAATAATGCAGTTACTTATCTACATGAAAAATACTATAGATCTAACTATCAATCTTTGCCTTTTGCAACGCCTGCTAGAAACAATGAATTTTGCTTGTTCCTGCACAACTCACCTAAGGACTGCATAAAAGTAATCCTGTACATAGGATTAATACATTCACATTTTTAAAAGCATCTCTAGGAGTTCATATGAGCTAGATCATTCAACAGTTACGGAATTAATTAAAGCAGTATTTGATTATTTTCTCAAAGCAGGGGCATGAGGCAACGCCGTATGAAGTGCACTTATTTTGAGACAGAAAAATAGAAGAAAAAGAGGAGTGAAATGTGGTAACTAACACAGAGGTCATAAGCATATCTTAATAAATATTCTTTTCATTCTCCAGTAGCTTACAGAGGCCATTTTTAGTCTGTGTACATTTTCATTCTTCCTTCAATGTCTTAGAACAATAGCTGCCAGTTGCTTCCTGTTTGCTCAGTAGTAAATGAAGCGTAAGCCAAATAAGTTTGTTGGCTATAGGCTTTGAAATGTATTATAAACATATCATTGTTTGAGTTCTAAGTTATTATTATTTCAAATAGGAAATATCCTCAGGGCACAAGTAGGTTTAATCTTTGTTAAGAAAAATGCCATGCTCATTCAGCATAACGCACATTTCTTCCAAATCTGTAAAGTTCCAGATATGTTTAGAATGCTAAGGAAATATATTAATGAAAATCCTTTAAAACACTATCCCCCTTCAACTAAGTAAGCATCTGTAAATTAATAGTTCTTACACCTCTTTCTCTGCTTATCTTCTATATCTCATAACTGCTTTTAAAGCCTGCAAATATTTTGTATATGTAGTCACAACAGCATGCTGTATATGAAACCACAGATAGAAGGGATGACTGAATAATAAAACCATATTTTCTTGTTTATTAAGCTAAAAAGATTAAAATAAAATAAAATTAATATATTAGCTAAATGTATTTATCATATGAATTATAATTTTATACATAAATAAGAATATAAACATACCCCTTTTACTCCTTTCAGATCTCCCTTCAGCAAGCTGTCCAATGGAAAAGTGATTATGTTGTTCATATTCTGAATCTGTATACAAGAAAAATACAGCAAAATATTTTAATATATTTTAATACAGAATGTATGCTGCCTCAATTCACATTTCAAAAAATTTCAGTAAAAAAATCTTACGTGTTATTTTCCAAACAATACTTTTGAAAGGCACTTATCAGTACAAGCAGTAATCAAAAACGGAGGCAACACCAGTTAATTAAACTTACTCTGCAAACACTCTAACCCAAGCCAGCAGGAAACCAGCATTATTGCTGGTGATGCAAATACCTCATCCAACAGTGACTGCAAAGACAGACCACTATTTTTAACATTGCCTGATTTCACTGTTTAAATCATATCAAAACAATGACACCATTTTCCTGCATTTATGTCTTAGTTGATGAGTATGTTTTAAATCAATCTTGTTTATTTTGCAGTCTCTTCAGGCGCATTCTATAAAATATATCTGCTACTCTCACACAATCTGGCATCTTATTCTGACACAAGTTAAGACAAAGAACTCTGGCCTTTAAAATACCACTATTTATATATTTTGCATGTGTTCTTAGAGGGTAATATATTTACAATTTACCTATCAGTACAAACTTTTGAATACGGATTTTATGAAGTTTTATGTAAGCAAGTAATTCAAGAGCAAAACAAGTAATCCAAGATGGAAAAGAAAATCTTAATTTAAAGAA
This sequence comes from Nettapus auritus, assembly GCA_011076525.1. NCBI lineage: Eukaryota > Metazoa > Chordata > Aves > Anseriformes > Anatidae > Nettapus > Nettapus auritus. The sequence goes on along the minus strand of CM021767.1, from coordinate 102,895,540 downwards.
AAAAAAAATCTTGGTTCTAGATAGAGTATCTGTACCATAATATTTTGATAAGGTTAAAGACTGAAGAAAAACAGCATGAATAATACAATATGTAGCATACACCAGGAAAACAAACACTTCATTTCCAGTCCTTTATGATTCAAGGACAATGTTCAAGGTCTGGGTCATAATAGCTAGGAACAGAGTTCAAACTGTAACAACCTGAACAGGCTGCACTAAAGAGTAATAGACAGAGTATTTTAGAATCACATTATGGAAAGAAAATCTGATTAACTTTTACAGCAGTGTAAAGTTGCCTTGGGTGGGTTTCTATATTTGTTGTTGTTACTTGTTTTTTTTTTTTTTTTTTATGTGACTTTTTTTTTAAACGTGACAAAGAAAGAATATCAGAACTCCCATTTAGCATAACACAGCCAGAGAAGGAATGACACTAATGGGAACTTCAAGAAAAAAATCTTGCCAATTGTGACACTTCAGCCTCCCCAGAATGGAAAAATACAAATGATATTTACCACCCTACAGTTATTTGGTGTCCTTACTAGAACAAACCCCTGAGCATGAGACCCAGTGGTCCTCATGCCCAGTGATGCTTAACAGCTATTAAAAACATACAAACAAACATGCAAATCCCCACCCTTTCTCTTCAAAAATACTATTTTACTATATTTGGTTGAAATTTCTTCCAGCAACCAAAGAGAAAAACAACATACATAAATTTTAAAGCCTAAAAGAATAGAGAAGATTGAAGAAATAAAAGCCGGTTTATTAAGTCACTCCAATAAATCCCATTTCCCCTCCTCCACCCCACTTCTCCTTCTCCCAGAAAGAGCTGCAGGACTCGACCACAGCCTTTTACAATCAACGAGTTAAATTCAAATTCTTTGCATTTGTTTTTAAAATAATTCCTATAAAAATTGAATGAGCAACATCTACACACGCTTAGCTGGCAGGGCTGGAAACCATGCCCATCCTAAGTTTTCAACAGCACATATACCAACATAATAAGAACAACACATAATAATGTCCAAAGTTAATAAAATTGTATGTTATGGACATGAGAAGTGAAGCAGCTTAAATCACCCAAAAATTTGGTAAAAAATAAAAACTTCTGGAAGTAGATAGATGAAACACAAACAACCCCTACGGACATGGACATCCAGAACAGCTATCTAAGAGGAGAAGCAAAAAGAGGCTTCATCTAAGTTCTCATCCCATGCAAGATTTTCTACTGTGTTGTTCTTTATCATTACAATGTAGTCAAAGAGTCTAACCTAACAATCAATGCCTTCATAGCCTCCATTTAATTATTCTTCAAACGCACATTATCAGGCCAAAAGCAAGAGTAAGGCATTTCTCAGAAGCAGTCTCAAGATGAGATTTTTTCCTAAGTCACAAAAAGAGCAGACCCTCACCTATTAGGCAAGGCATTCACAGAAACATCAACCAGCCTTCAAAACAGTTCTGGATGTTTCCTGGAGATTTAGTTCACGGGGTACGAATGCATGCTCCTAGATACAACGCTCCAGAAGCAACTCCAAAAAAAAATAGGAGCAAAAAAACATTCTTTTAAAAAGTATGGAGAGTGTTAGCCCATTCAAATGAATTCCTTCTGTGTGCTGCTACCTGTATGTTGTTATCAGTCCAGCGTATTTATTCTCTGTGCTCCTGCTTTCCTTGCACCAAATGTAAACATACATAATGCATGAACTTGTCATTATTAGCCTAGTTAGATGAATCACACTTGTTCGTATTTATAAATCAGCAAGCAGGATACAGAACGATCTTACATTTTCCCTTCTTTCCTGAGAAGCTTAAGCTGAACTATATAAAAATATACACTCATTTTTGGCACACGGGAAAGCACTAATATGCTGCAGCTTCTTTTCTGTGTGGACACAGAGAGCTAAAATGTATACAGCTGCTTCCATTGATTATTTATGTTTCAAAATATTTTTTAAAAGAGACAAAAGAGACATGCACGAAGGTGCAGGAAAGCTTCAGAGAAATTAAAGCCATCCTGTGTCAGAGGAACACCACAAGTTCCACGTGTTGTTTTCTCTCTCAAGAGAGAGAGAAGAAAGAAATAGTTGACCTGGTTTCCACTTCCAACACTGCCGCTTTGGCAGACTCACAGTTTTCCTCTGACAGTTTCCAGTGAGATAAGATGACAGAGACGGGATAATAAATTAAAACTTCATAACTTGGAGAAAGCTCAGAGGAGGAGGAGGAGAAATGGCAGGAGGGAGAATGTAAAAATAAACAAACCCGCAGCTGCCAGAAGTGATGGCAGAGGCAACAGACAGGCCAACGTTTGCAAAGCGGAAAGAAGTTTTTCAAGTAGTTTAAGAGCCTATGGCCAAACACCGGAGCTGTTCGTTTGCCAGCACTCCTATTTATTTTAATGAGGCTTTTTCAGCATAGCTCTGGATACCAGCGCCTGCAGTCCTTCAGTAGGTTTCCTTGTTTTCTAAATCCAAACCAGAAGAAAAAAAAAAGGTAAGTTTTTCACTACTTCAGAAGTCGAGAAGTTAAATGCTTTTCTTAACACAGAGATGAAGAGTGGACCTTAGGACATTTTCGATCAAACTAAAATTCAGACGCTTGCAAGACATCTGATATGACAGGGGAACAGGGCCATCAACACAAGCAGGGAGGGAGAGAAAACCCAAACAGACACTAGACATGAGATGAAGTTCGTTTGTCTGAACTTTGAGCTTTCAGCATCTAACCACAAGACTTCAGAAAATCATGTAACAAAAATTTTCAATTTTTTGCAGCACAAACTTTTAACTTCATACCATGCCATGCTCCTGCGCATGGTGCTGCTGCCACACAGCACTTGCAAACAACCAGTGCCACCAGTAATACACAAGCTACACATTGGGACCTTCTCCATTAGGAAATGCAAACATTAAATGACAGGAAATACATATTTTTAATATATTCTTAAAAGCATAAAGCATAGAAAAGGAAGAAGAGACGTGAGGTTATTCCAGCCCGTCTTCCTTGCCAGAGGAGAATTCCCAACTGCACACTTTCTAACCTAGGTTAAAACATCTTCCGCTCCTTTCTATGGGCCACTTCATCTAATATTTTTCAGAGCGAGATCCCATTTACATGCAATTTATTATGTTCCCCTTCTGCAAGCACGCAGCTATCTCTGAGCCAAAACATACACTACAACTCTTCTACGCTTTCTTCATAAATCAACCTCTTCGAGCCCTGATCATTTTTTGTTACTGTCCTCTGAGTTTCTTCCAGTTGGATCAATATCTTTTTGGCAAAGAAATACAGATAAGGTTCCAGACGGAGCTGAACCCATGCCACGTAAGGAGGAATTATTACTCCTTGCTTTTCCTAGCACCTACAACAAAAAGGCCCGTTGCAATGACTGTACTTTCATGTCTGCAAGAGCAAGCTTTAACATTTCTTTCATGATCTACATTACATTTTACATTACTTTCTGTTTATTTCAATCTTTTTAGACCTTTAGATAACTGTCTTCAGTAGCTCCTAAAGATAATTTTTAAAAAGACTAAAGATCAGTCCTCATATTTCTATATTTTTCTTGACACACCCTGACTTAGAACACTACTCTGTAAATGCTTCTCTTAGTATTTTAGAAAGATGTTTGTAAATCAAACACTCTTCATTTTTTTCTCCCCTCTCACTATTAAGCCAATCTTTCCTAAAGAGCACCAGTGAAAAACAAAAGCAACACAACCTAAATCATGGAATCTCTGAATGGTTTGGGTTGGAAGGAACCTTAATGACCACCTAATTCCACCCCCCTGCCATGGGCAGGGACACCTCCCACCAGATCAGATTGCTCAAAGCCCCATTTAACCTCGCCTTGAACACCTCCAGGGATGGGGCATCCACAGCTTCTCTGGGAAACCTCTGCCAGTGCCTCACTGCTCTCACGGTAAAGAATTTCTTCCTTATATCTATTCTAAATCTACACTGTTTTTAGTTTTAAACCATTACCCCTTGTCCTATCGCTCCACCCTGTGATAGAGTCCCTCCCCAGCTTTCCTGTAGCCCCCTTCAGGTACTGGAAGGCTGCTCTGAGGTCTCCCTGGAGCCTTCTCTTCTCCAGGCTGAACAACCCCAGCTCCCTCAGCCTGTCCTCAAGAGGGGCTCCAGCCCCTTGATAATCCTCATGGCCCTCCTCTGGACTCATTCCAACAGGTCCATGTCCTCCTTGTGCTGGGGTCCCCAGAGCTGAACCCGGTACAGCTAGGTGGGGTCTCATGAGAACAGAGGGGGACAATCACCTCCCTCTCCCTGCTGGTCTTGCTGCTTTTGAGGCAGCCCTCGGTACAGAGTGCACATTTCTGGCTCATGTTGAGCTTCTCATCAACCAACACCCCCAAATCCTTCTCCTCAGGGCTGCCCTCAATCCTTTCTCCGCCCAGCCTGTATTTGTGCTTGTGACTGCCCCAACCCAGGTGCGGGACCTTGCACTTGGCCTTGTTGAACCTCATGAGGTTTGCACAGGCCCACCTCTCAGGCCTGTCCAGATCCCTTGGGATGCCATCCCTTCCCTTCCCTCCTGCGTGTTGACCACACCACACAGCTTGGTGTCACCAGCAAACTTGCTGAGGGGGCACACGATGCCACTGCCCTTGTCACCAAAGATATCCCCCATGTTACATGCATTTCCATAGAGGTACGTAAGTTGGGCCACTGACGAAGGTGACTTACTGGCTACAGTGGCTGGAATTCCTTTGTGCTGCTCTTCAATCAATCTTCAATCACTTATCTTCATGCATAATAACCCAAAAACTCATATATAAATATATATATATATATACACGTGTATGTATGTGTAGCTTGTTTTACGTACGTAAGATGCCTCCTTCTAAACAAAATACACTTGTGAAGGTTCAGACGCCAAATATATTTTTAAAACCTTGAGCTGACCTATTATGCTGGAGAAAAAAATCAGGGCATAAAATTCTTTAAGTTCAGTATATAGTAAAGAAAAGATAATTCCTTCAGTTTTCTTATTGGTTACTTTTTGCATTTAAGCAAATCTTTCTTCTTACAGTTAAAAAAATAAGTAAAATAGGAGCATATGGTCAAAAAAAAAAAAAAAAAAAAGCTATCAATGTCTTTCCATTTCTCCTGACTAAAAATCTAAGAATTATTAATAGAAAAACTTCTCACATGGAATCTCTTCCTTCCAGCTACACAGTAGAGAGAGCAGATTCCAGTCTTCTCAGTTCAGCATGTTTCATTAGCTTTAAATTTAAATGAAAAAGAACGGACAAGAATATGTAGAACAACAACAAATACACAAAATGGAATTTGTTAAACAGCCACTTCATTTTCACAAATCAAATCTCTCTTCAGGGAGTGCTGACAAAGACAACATGAAATTACAGATTTTATTTCCTCCTGGCTCAACAGTCTAAGGACAAAATTAAAGGAAAAATATTTACGCTATGTAATATTTCTCATGTTAAGCACTCACACCTTTATCACTTGGCACTATATTTACTAGGCAGACAGTAATTCACACTATAAGCAAGTGCCATACAAACCTAACCTACCTGGGAACTGCTAGTGCAACCATTCTGTCAACAATTAGCACCCAGCTTACCATCAGTAAGAAAAATGTCCAAGAAGCAATACTTTACATGCCACATAAAGCACTGTTTTAGCTCTAAAAATGCCTCTTTTACTTATTTTTCACTACCAAAAAAAACTTTTTAATTGATAAAACTTAAAAACATTTCTAATTCAAAGGAAGTTCAAAGACCATGTATATCTTGGTATTGGAGCTACGTCTAGAGAAAAAATTGCAGTTTATCATAAATGGATCAAAACAATGTGTTAGGTTACAGTGAGTAGTTACAGGGGCCTGATATGTAGCAAACATCAATTTATTTCTTCTCCCAAATAAGTTCTATAAATCATTTCAAATTTGAAGAACCATAGTTCTTCAAAAAAGAAATACAGTAAAACACATATAAAAACACCAAGACCCAAACATTAATTTAAATAGTTTATATTTGAATAATTTGATTGCAAGAAAAAAACCTTTCAGATTTTAATAAAATATTTTAAAACATTAATGCTGTGATAAGTCCCAGAAAACATAAGTCTTTTGAGAAACCTTTAAAAATACTAGAGAAAACAAGACCTAAAAAATTCTGTTGAAGTAGAACAACTTTATCTTTTCTTTACCTTACTGATGACAAGTTTAAAAGAACATCTTTCTGCAGAAGCACATCAGAGCTCCAGCTCTAAATGCCACCCAGACCAAGAGCTGACAGAACACATCAGCTTCCAGAAATAAAATCAAAATATATGACAAAGCAAAACTTGACAGTAGCCCTTAAGCTTTGCCAGTGTTAACAGCTTTGGCATCTGTTCCAGTCTGAACATGTCCTCTCACTTCCCTGCACATTCCCCACTCGTTTCAGCTGAAGTCTTCTGTGAAAATTCAGTGTCCTACGGAACTTCAGGGACAGGTCTATTTAAAACGATACCTTTCATACTGTGTTATTTTTGTTTTTTCAACATCAGGAAGTTGCATATCACAAGCTACATTTCTGATGAGACTATTTACAAGCAAAATGTGTTGGGTGCTATAAGGAAAGACTGGAGAAGAGGGGTGTTTTTACTGCCAACATGCTTAAGGCATTCCGAGTTGGATACTTTGCAACACTGTGAGAAAGCATGGGGTTTGTTTCACATATGGCTGTAATTATTAAAAAAAAAAAAAAAAAAAAAGGTCCCAATTATTTCCAGCTACTAGCTAGGACTTTTTATGCTAGTCAATACCCTTGTAATCTCTTGGAAAATTAGACCTACATCAGTCAACTTTTGAATAGATATTTGAAGTGACCAGAAAAACAAACAACTTATTTCAGTGGTATTAATTTCTAATAGACAAAGTTATAGAAATTAGTAGTAGTTTTGTTTTAGAATTCTTTCATGATTTTGTAATTCTTGTTTATAAATAGGGTATTTTCGAGCAATGATGAAGCTTTCGTCGTGTGTGTGTGTGTGTGTGTGTGTGTGTCTAATAGGGTATTTTCGAGCAATGATGAAGCTTTCGTCGTGTGTGTGTGTGTGTGTGTGTCTTTTCAGAGGGAACTCTTCCTAAAAAACACCAAATTCAAGGTCCATTATGTTCCTCTGTTTCTTCAGTTTTCCCTTGCTGGCCAAGAGAAAACAAAAAGCTTCAAATCTCGACAACATGAAGCACATCAGGGAAGAGATCACCTTACAGAGACCTATCCTTCACCAGACATATCTTTTTAAGAGAGAAGATGCCTATGTTATGGAAGTGTTAAGAAAAACAAAAATTACATCACGTGTATGTGAAACTACTATACGCTTCAAAAACAGAGAAAATCAGAGCCACAAATTGAGGAAAAACTGAAGACTTAGCTACTACCTCACATCTTATTCTTTTCTTACATATATATATATGAACTGAAGCAAAAATATATAGTTTATTGTAGGAAAGCAAAGCACAGGAAAAAAAGATTTAGAAATATCTTATGGAGAAGTCTAACAAAACGTTATGTCTTGGATAAGACAAACTTAAGATGCATCCCATTTCCTATAGACATAAATTCTGTTTTTATTTTGCTTTGAAGTTTGTGGAAGAAAAGTTATTCTTGTCAGAAATATTTGGCAAAGACAGTAATTACTGGTTTTGAGAGGACAAATACTTAAGATTTTTTGTAAAACTGCAACATTTGTTGGCTTTTGAAAGTCTTCTTAAAATACAATACATTAAAGGTTTTTCTGGGGAGGGGATGCAGCTTTTAGTAGATTGCTTTTTTAAACCACACAAACATCACATTTCACAAATTCATTTGTCTAATGAAGTAACCACATTGCAATTAATATAATAGAGGGGTTTTTAGTCAACAGAAGGTATTAATCAGAAAACCCGCTCCATTTCCCCTCCCATTTGAATAGTCTACTGCTGTATAAGAGACTACTCAGGATAAAGGATCCTTTGATAAGGATCCTTTTATGATAGACAATCTCAGATACTATTTGCACATCTAGAGATATTCAAATCAATATGACCAACATGAAATACATTTCACTACAGATATATGCATTTGGGGGGCAGTCTCTCTCTCCTCAATATCATGATTGAGTAAAAAGAGGAGAACATCAGGGAACAAATGGGACTGCCCTAAATCCCATCAGCTGGAAACATTCCCCAAAGAACTGATTATGACCAGCTGGCTGTAAATTTGGTCTAGATTCACAAAAGCATCTGATCTGTCTACATCCCACTGATTCAACAGACACAGACTTTGAAATGTTTGTATCAATCTGGATCATCTCCTTTTCCTTGCTCCTAATTTACTTCCTACTTTACGAGTTCTGTGGCTCTAAGTAGTTTGGGACTTGTTCAGACATAACTCTAGCTAGTAGCATGGAGAATCAGAATCTGCTCTGCTTGTGCCCTCTGATTAACGTGAAATTGAGGCCGAAAATTCTCCATTCATAATTAAAATTCCGTTTCTTCCATTTGGCTCCATCCCATTTTGCTCAGTAAGCCAGTAAAACTTTTAAGTCTTTTAAGTCTTACTGGCTTCAGCTGCAGGACGGGTCCCCAGTGGACATTATTGTCATTATAGCATTACATTTCATTTCTTCTTCCTGTCTCTCTTCTCTTAGAAGCAAGAGACTGTCTCTTCCAGGGACACTAAAATGTCCCTTTATAAAGTGTGGAAAAGTAAAGAAAAAGCAACGTCAAAACAGAGTAAAGCCAGTTGGATTCTACTGGTTTCACATTTTTTAAGGAGTTTTGTACGTGCACTTTATAATACGTTATAACTACTTTGTTGTGGGAAGCATTTAGATGTGAGAATTGGTGGAAGAGATTTTTTTTCTGTTGTTGTTTTTGAGATTTGAAAAGGGAAAGGCTAAGACATGAGATGTTTCCCTAAGCCAAGATTTTTTTAAATATTTATTTATTTATAAAAACAGTGGTTACTAAAACACAAATCATTGTCAACTTGAAGAGCTGCAGTAATTCAGAAATACAGGAGCTGTAATGCCATTACAAAGGCAACACATTTTTCTGCAAGTAAAATTCTTACCAAATTTTTGAAGAGTGCAGTTAATTCCTTTGTAAACACAGAAAATTTTAAAAATGCTGTTCCCAAATCTGGGTCATCCCTGCAAACACAGTTGCCTCCAAATTTCTCCAGTGCTTGTGTGTACTGTTCTTCATTTTCCACATGAGCTTCAAGAAGAGCAAAACAGGAACATACAGTCAGAAGACAACAGGTTATAAAAAGTACAATTAAATTAAAACAAACAAACAAACAAAACAACACTTTTCAGAAGGTTTCTCACTGAGAATGTTTACTTGATACAAAAAAAGATATTATTTACATTTTAGTACTGCTATGCTGGAAGTATGAAGTGTCTTACTAAGTCCATTTATGAGTATCAATCCTGTTTTATGTGAATCATGTTATATATATCACTGCTGTTTAGGTGCATCAATCCACATGCTGTACAAAGGACAAGGTGTCACCAAGACAATCACCGGACAGGTATCCAGTTCAGGAAGATCTGCAGTATTTCTGTACTATACCAGGGACTACATAACAATTCCCAATTCCTGTAATGAACTTTTGTAGTCTTTTATTAATGCTCTCTAAATTTAAGTGCTGTGTGCTGAAGAATCAGAGGGGATCAGAAAAGTAGGTGTGATGCCTGAGTCCTGAATCCCTATAATAGCAGGCAATACAGCAAAGACTCTCGGGTCATCCTAGGAAATTGACTACAAACGTTACAGATGAGGATGAAACCTGTATCCACGTTACCCCTGTTCCAGAGCAGCAGTCGGGATCTGAAGCAAATCTCAGCAGCCTGCATTCACCGTGTGCTGATTGAGTTCTCAAAGCACTTCATGACCATCAGGTTACCTCCTGAGACAGCAAAACCACAAGTTCTGCCCCAGAAGCAGAAGCCTAACGGAGAGGACAGGCTCTGAAGACAGGTTTAGGCTGCACCAACACAAGTCATCCAGCACCCACTTCATGCTGCTGCCCTTCAGAAAGCTTTGAACTACATGGGTTGTGAGGTTATTCAGCCCAGGGAGTTGTTATGAAATCTAGGCCAAAGCAGGTTCCCCTAATTCAAATCCAAAGGAAATCTGAGGGGCCTCAGTCGTATCTATCTACTTCTAGCATACCACGTTACTTGCCAGTGTGGACAGACATTTAAAAAAAGCCTGACAACATGGCCTGGGGAGTAAAAAAGAATTGTGAACCCAACCTTAGTGACCAAGTTACACTCAAACACATGGGAAAAGCTTTCTCCAAGTTGGCACCTGAGAAAGTTAATGTTGCCTTTTTCTTATTCTAGCTCTGGCAAATTTCTAGTGCTTCAAAAGAAGTTGAAAAAAAAAAAAAAAACCACCCTAGAAAACAAATTATGCATGAATAAGAACAAAGGATCCTTCATGGCCATTACATGAAGCCAGCAGAAACCATGAAGACTATTTAGAGAAGATTAAATTTAGTTCAAACAAGCAATGATCCAGTTTAATTTCAGGCCCATTTGTATATGTCAGCAATTTAATATCCAAAGGATTCGTGCTGCAATGTCTTTTCTCCAAATTTCTGTGAATTAGTTACACAAGCTGTTAAATAAACCTAGCTCCAGCTTCCAAAGCTGCCTGATCCCACTTCTGTTCGGACTCTCAGGAACCTTATTTCTCAATCAGCTAGAAACTTGCTTTGATTTCCAATACATGAAACAACAACCCTGGGGAGCAGCAGTATAACATCATGTAATTAAAGACTGCATTGGATATTGGATGTATTGGATACTTGTAGCGTTAATTCTACACATTTTAAACCTTCTACTACCTGAGCTACGGGATAAGTCAAAGATGCACAGCTAATATTGTTGTGTGACATACATACAGCTGAACATGCTTTGAACAAGCTGGCACACACAGCAAGAACCAGGAGCTGGCACGTTGCAACTCCACCAGTTAATTGTCGTAGTCAGATGTGAAACCAGCAGTTGAAGCACGCTGACGGTTTACCCAAGGAAATGAGAGCTTTCTATTCCACACAGCATCCCCCCAGACTGGGCCTGTGCTTCTGGCTCTATGCATCAGATCAAAAAGAAGCCAACAAACCAGCAGCTCAGCCACAGATCTGGATGTTTATTATTATACCCCAGAACGTTGATGGCAGTTGTTGTGGCAATACGATATTGGAGCTGGTGCTCCAGAAGTACACCTGAAGAGCAAGTAATGGTCTTTTTTTTTTTCCCCACAGAACCGGCCCCAAAATACTGTCCTTGCCCTCTGGTATCTTCCTGATAGGCTTTATAAGATTTCCTACCAACAGGTTTTGAACGTATCAAATAAATAAATAAATAAATAAAATCTGAGCCAGGTTTGTTTGAGGCTTTGAGGGCTTTTATTAAAAAATAAAATTATGCACAAATTGGGATCCTATCTAAACCTCTACACTCTAAATGGTTTCTAAATTCATATACTTAGAAAAACAGAACAGGTGCACTTAATACTATGGAACCCATATTAAAAACAAACAACAAAAACAAAAACTGTGCTCTTATGAGTGCAGGGTCACAAGTTTTTTTTTTGTCAAAAGGAACCTCAAGTGCTGGCCAGTGGCTGGGTTGGCAATATTTCTGCTGCTGGAAGAGAAACGCCTTCCAGCTTTTATTGTCAAGATTGGGCAACATGATCTTAACAACTATGAAGGTGCTGATTTATATGCCAAAATGTAGTGATTTTCTACAATGCTCTAACAAGTACACTGACTAGCAGGCATAGTCAGGCACCCAAAAATTGCCCCCCAAAAAGAAACAAAACAACAGAGTGTCAGATAAATATGTGCCATGGATGACACAGCTCCATCCAGACGGATGGCTCCAACTTAAACTGGACCCTCCACAAGCCAAAAACTGGCTTCTTCAGTTTAGGCAAGAAGGAGTTTCCTTTCAGTTAGCTGATAAGAATTATGCCACAGTTGAAGTTCTCATTAGAACCTTGTGTCTGAACACCAGCCCGCCCACGAGTTCTGTCAGATGTTGGTGGCTCTCCAAGATAGCTGGGCACAGCTATTTTGCATATAATATAGGTTTTGTCAGCTCTAATTGCTAGGAACTGCAAAGGGAGAATAAAACCCAACAAAATGCTGGTTCTTGTGGCTGATGGTCCACAAAAACAAAAGCTTCATTTATTTTTTTCAAGGAAGATAAACACCCAGAACTCCATGAGACTGGGGTGCATCTAAACAATGTACACAGCAATAGTTCTTGGTGTTTTTATTTTGTGTCAGAGAAACGTCTGACTTTGTACGTTAGGACAACAACACTGCAGCTCGTCAGCTGTCTCTTGCCACGAAACTCTTAACACACAAAACAGGAAGCCATCAGGAAGGCTGATGTTTCAAAAAACAGCAGAGCCAATGCAGCTTCTTACTGCTACCAAAAAGGGCAATTTCACCCCTCAGTGGACATGGATCATATGCTTTGTCATTTCAGGTGCTCCTCTAACCCCAGTTAAGTTGATTTCACTGCACGTGTAACTTTACACAAGCACCTAAGGATCTGTCGTGCAGCAGGGCTGGCAGGAAGAACAGGTAGCCCCGATCAGGGGGAAGGAGGTCCCATTTGGGAGCAGTAAGATATGGCAGGTTCAGCTATCACAAAATTTTACCCTTATGGATCTCACTATTATGCAGCTAGTTCAAGATTGCTATTTCAAATGTAATTTTTTATTTGCTCAGTTACCCATATAATTCTTCCTGATTCAGTAAGATGACTGACTCACTTAAATGGTCCTCCAGTTTCACCAACATAGGTGAAATACAGATTACAAGGAGTTATCTACTTACCCAGACCAGATAAGTTTATGGCTTTGACAGATTTCTTCATTTTATAGAGAACAGTTCGGTCAACATCCAGAGCCTGAAATAAAAGAAATTTGAACATGAAATACTGGATTGGCCTCTGGTAAACTCATGCCCTAGAAATTTTCTGTACTTACCACACTATTGTGTTAGTTAATTTTATTTCTGTAATTATTATCTTACTTGCAAGCTGCTCCCACTCCTATCCATCCAACCTATTCTGTCCCCTTGTCCACAAGGATACATCCTCCCTCTTTTACTGGCGACCAGATTCACTTATAGCCAGCACCACCTGGGTTTATTAATATTTCAAAATGGAAGTATTTATACAGTATCTTCTTCTGTTCAATTATTAAAGAAGCTTACTTGAAATAGTTTCAGCCCATCGTACGTTTTGACATATGATGCTGAAGAAACAAGCAATAACACTTCTCCGGGCAGAATATTAAAAATGGAATTTAATTTCAGTTTTCCTGAATAATTTAGTTAATTAATTGCACTCCCAACTGTGTGAACTTTGTGACTGCTGTGCTGAGCAAAATAAATTGCATCTCTCCCAAAAATACAAGTTGGTCTTTCACACATTTTATCCCTACGCAAAGCTTTACCAACACAACACAAAATTCAAGTTCAAATCCCACCCAGAATTCGCAAGCACTTCTAACCCGTCCGTTACACACAAAGAAGTGGAAGCAAGCGACCATTTTGCTTACTGTAGTGAAATACGGGCAGACCAAAAATATACGATTGTTCTGGAACAAAGAGGCAGAATTACGGTTATGCAAGTGAAATTTGGAAAATAATTTTTTAAAAAAGAAAGAAAACAAAACTGTGACGCTGCAAGGAAATTTACATATGAATTCCAGAGATGATGCCTTTAGACCTCACTGAAGAACAATACCGAAAACAACAGATCGCATTATGCCAAGAGTTGTTTAGCATGATACATGCTGAAACAGCCAACAAAAAGCACCAAATCCACTGCAGTTTTCATTCAAAAGCTTTTGGTGAATCACAGCAGCAACAAACATGACCCGCTGTTGGTTTATTGTTAATCATTTGTCTAAGACAAATGATGCATAAAAGCCAGTCCCCAGGAACCCAGCCAATTATTTTAACATACGGAACGCAAAAAGAAAGATTCTCCTTCGTACTTAAGGTAGCATTCTTAAAGTGAAGCCATTCAGCCCACACAGAGCTGGGCAGTGCCCCTGGAGCATTCAGTGGACACCCACAGGTCTAGGTGTCGCCTTACCATTACCCTCAGTGTCACAGTACTGCCACGTCCATAATGAGTTTTACCTTTACAGCCTGCACCTGAAACTTATTGGCAGAGCCACCATCATCTGCAATTCTGAAGTACAGAGGAAGGGGGAAAAATCCCTAGGAAAGTCCATAGAAGTCACACAGTAGGTGCTGACGTACTTCAGCGGGTTGTCTCTTGGAGTCAGAAAAGTGGTGTCCTCAACTACAAGCCTCACAACTGACAGCCCAAAGAGAAGGACGGTGGCCAGAGCCTTAAAAGTCATAGATTCAGTTCCCAGCTTGGGGTGTGCAGCTGATAAATTATTTAATCCCTGCACCTTAGTTCTGGGAAAAAGGAGAAGATGGTGTCCAAATAAAGAAGAGTGCTGGGAGCATAAATGCATGGGATGGATTTGGAGCCACACACAAACTGTGGTGAGGGCTCCGGACAGACCTAAAGATTCATAAAACCTTCTGGGCCATGAAGGCCCCAGTCAGAAAGCACACACTCGCTGTAAGGGAAAAAATAAATCAATTCTGCCTCGACCAAAGTCATCATTTTGGTTTGCCAAAACCTCCCAACCCGGTCCTGCTTCCGCTGGGGTTAGGCAGCAGACCAGACAGCAAACGCCGCAGCACGCTGGTGATGGCAATCCTACTGTCCGGGTATGTCAGGAGGCTGGTGCACCCCTACAAGTTCCCAAAAGCAAGAAAACCCCTCAGAAAGACTGAGGGAACAGAGCAAGCAGACCCTAAGGCCATGCTTTGGTGCACGTTTTCTGGCTGGACAGGATGGGCTTGCTGGGTCCTTCCTTCTCCCCCTTCCTGCCCTTTCAGCTGTGCCAGCACAAGGGTTTGTGTGGATGCACGGAGAACCACAGCAGAGAACGGATCCCTGCTTAAAAGGACACAAGGAAAATAAGTTATTTTTCAGCTGGATCAGCTTTCCAACTCTGGCTATCGGGCAGCGCTTTTACACATCACCACCCAGCTGGAAAGACGAGGGAAAAACAGGAAGGAGGAGAAGGACCCACACACCTGGGCTGCTTTTCTTCTTCACTTGCTGAAGAAAATCTCCAACAACATCTCTGAACAAGAATTAAATGGCTGCATGAGTGTAGCAAGCTCTTATCTCTAACAGCTGCTTCCCCCCTTCCCTTAGCATTACATACATACATGAGTCTCAACATTTCTTTTATCTCAACACATGCAATTACCAGCATAAATCAGGTTCTGTCAGTTTAGCTTGTCTGGAAAGTGGGGCCATGCTTTGATGTTGATAGTGGACACTGAGTTTGAAGAATGGTGTTGAAACGCCCTGGGAACTGATATGGCTGAAGCTCAAAGGCTAAATACCACCTTAGGAAGAGAAGCTGACTTTGCTCAGCTTCTGTTCAGGCAGATGATCCCACCCAGAGCCATGAAAACCATGGAGGAGTACTCCCAGCAGCAAAGCATCCTGTCCTTGTATCAGGGCAACATGGACTCAACCTGTAACCTCTTCCCTCTCCCAGTCAAAAAAAGAAAAAAATAAAATAAACAATTTGTGACATGCAGTACTCCATACGAAACCTAAAGGAATATTGTAATTAACAAAATAAGCAAATTGTCACAAAATAAATTCTGTTTCCTCCTTTAAAAGTACAGGTGTTTTACTGTTGATTCAAATAACGGTTGTGATTAATGGTAACTGGAAGAAATTCAGCAGTGAGGACTGCAGAGTCCTTTAACCCTGTGCACAACACACAAATTAACTGGGAGATCAGCCAGAAAAAAATAAGGAGAATAAGGACTTTGGTTTACCAGAGGGCTGCAGAACGACCTCAGCGTGCCAAGGTGACAGAGCCATGAAAAAATAAAACCTGAAGATACAGGAGACCACCTTCTTCCACCAAAGACAAGGAAACAAACAAGTCCCTGAATGCTACGTACCTTTCAAAATGCAAGAAGCATAGGTCCAAAATGTTGGCCCAGGCAGCTGGCACATCTTTCCCAAGCAGTGCATTTCTGACTCTGATACACCCTCCCAGAAAAATGACACGCACAACTGGGAGGCAATACAGGTGCCACTTTCATTCACCAGGACGGGAAGTATGCAACTGAATCAAGTTTTTCTTGAACTTCTCCTGGTTTTATAATTAGCTTAGTGGGAATAAGCTATAGAAAACTTCAAGTCAGCCAGAGCAAGCCCCTCGCCAAAGGGAAGCACCACGTATCCCCTGCATGATGGGCGTTATAGGTAAAAAAGCACAAGATGTAGGAAGAGCAGGCAGGCTGCCTTCCTGAAGGGATCCCCAGTCACCCAGGGCTGTTGGGCTATTACCTAGGGACTGACCAAGAGGATATTGTTGGGCAATATGGTCCTGAGCCCACACCTGGAGCTTCTTCAGTCACCCTGTGTCTGTAGCCTGGTCCTGCCGGCCTTGAAAGGGTCCTACCTAAATTCCTTGGTGGTGGTAACGAAGAGGAAAAAGGGATAACGAGGTGACCCAGTACAGATAAACACCCAGAAGTACACTGAGAACTCCTGTCAGTGTAAGAACAGCTAAGGGAAAGCTGCACGTGAAAGAACTGCAGCTGGAAATTGGGAAAAACAAATCCAATTCTGGAAAACCTTCTGAATGGGAATAAGGGTTAAAAACCACCAAGCATTTTTAAGAGGGACCTGAATAAATTTATAAAGGATTTTTATAATGATTCCACAGTGGTAAGGAGCCAGACTTGCCACTGTACAAGGTTTCTTCTAGTCCTCCCCACCTCTGTGAAATCTTTAATTTAAAAACGTTATTTAAGAGGGCCTCTGAATGCCTACAGACTGGTGGATGAAGTACTGCAACACCTCCTGTCTCTATTACTGTATTTTATATTTGCTTATAGTGCCCCAAAAATGGGGAGGGGACCGTACCTTGCTTTTTGTTTAGATGAAGGACGTTGTCCCTCTTAACAACCAGTGATTCAATGCAGTCCTCGCAGCATAAAGTTTTAAAATGTGAGCTCTTTGTCTTTAGTTCCGCTCTTCATAATCTCTCATCCTTTCCGTTGTCCAAATCTTATCACAAAAATCAGTTTAAATATAGCAGCAGCTCCATTATATTTTCAGTTGTGAAGGCAGTATTTCCCTTCCATAAATCCGCACGCCCCACAGCAATGCACACACACACGTGCCAAAACCTCCCCTCCCCTCATTCGCTCGCTTTGTGCACTTCCCCACAGAGTCGGAGCAGGGAAATTTAAAATGGCTTCTGATGTGGCATGTCCTAGCATTTCTCTTACCCCTTTACAATGCCCAGTAAACCTCTGAACCAGAAGAAAAGTAACCGTGTAATTCATATGGTGGGATCATTTTCTCCTCTCAGTTAACGTTTCCAGTTTCAACTCAAAAAAAAACCCTCTCTCTATTGCAAGACTGTTTATTCTGGCATCTGCTTATTCCAGCACAATATATTCAAAGAGGCCAGATCAATTATTTTCATGCTCCCACTCGGTTTCTCCTGATGAGCGCTCAGAGTTCCCTCTTGTTAAAAATAGCAAGCACAACTTTGATTTATGAAAAAAAGGAGAATGAATGCCATAGATAGGGTACGTTAGAAAAGAAGACCCATTACTGCAGAACTGGAGACGTGTGGCGTAAACTGCAGCAAACTCCAAGCAACCTTCTCCACCCTGCCCTTACCAGCACAAGATTTTTCTGAGCACAGTGTTTGGGTCCTCTGTTCATTTATTTTATGTGACTTCTAACGCTCATCTTGCTCGTCATCCTCAGGTACTCTTCTTTTTATAGCAGGATCTAGGTGGTGGTGCTGTAGCATCTCGAGATCACAGATGATGTCTGTTTGAGAGCAGCCCCAAACAAATACGCTATGATCAGCTGGTGTGGATCTTGTTCTCTTGACATGAAATTCAAGTTTCCTAAATAAAAGGCAGTATCATATTCAAATAAATGAACACGATGAAATTAATTATGAGCTTGGTACTCGTATCATTTGCCTTCAAAATGCATAGCTAATCCCTTCAAATGGCATAGCAATGTGATTTAGTGTAAAAAGTCCTTGACCTTACAATTCACAATGACTACAGTGAAAAACATCACATAACGTGTTTGCTTCGCTTGAAATATCCGTAGTTTTTCATTTTTCTTGCTTTACCTTCAATTAGTTTATCCCTCTGAGCCACTACCACACGTGCTCACAGACAACAATCACACACAAAGTTTTGTTTTGTTTTAATTGTATTTTTTCCCCTAGCTAGTTACGGTTAACGTGCTGGCACCCATCACAAACACTTTGGCCACGTCGCTGCTGCAGTTTCCCAAGGGATTCAGTACACAAGCTTCAGGTATTTGGAGCACCACAGACGGAAGACTTCAAAACGACCAAACGAAGTAGATGAACTTCTGAAGCCCATACATTATGACTGCAGAAGCAGCTTTTTTTTTTTTCCTTCAAGCTAAAGAAGCACAGCTTTTAAAATCCTACTGCGTGCTGTCGTAACGAGAGAGGACTCAAGCAGCACTGACTGATCAGCAGCACGGCTTTGTTCCCCGTGTAGGAACCAAGTCCAGTTTCACTTGCCAAGGGCCAATTTCCATTTTAGCAGCTTCAAAGCTTTCTGTTGGAACAAAGAAACGTGCCAGCTCGTTAGAACCAAGCCCATCTTCCTAGGGAGAAAGCAGTCCTAGGTTAGTGAAACTTCCCGAAATGCTGTTCGACGTCCCACTTTGTAAGCCACTATCTGTCCCGATACATTAAAATAAAAACAATAACAAATCTGTTCAAGCCCATTTCACCTTGCCCAGGAGGATTTCAGCCCATTGGGAAACACAATGCTCAAACATTTCATTGCTGCTTCCCCGAAAGGAGCCTCGAAGCTAGCATCAGTCCAAAAATCAACATGGTCTAAGTGGGTCTGTGCAATGGGCTGGGTTCTTCCTTCTGGAAGGGAGGGTGGTTCGAATTATTAACAAATTTAATAAATTTCAGCCTGACTACAAAAAAAATGAATGTATTATTTGCTCTTTTTGAGTGTGGGGAAAACAAACTGCTCTATTTTTAATGTATTTAACTGGGGGAGGAAAATAAGGCACAATCTAAATAATTAAACATCCTAAAGAAGAATTTGGCACCTTTTCCAGAAGCAAGAGATATGGGGAAAACGAAGGCAGCAGCAGCATAAATGGGCAGCCATGGGCTCTACTGGTTAGGTGGTCACTTGGAAGCTAGGAAGAAGAGTTGGAAGTTGGAAGACTTCAAACAACTTTCATGCCAAATTCACCAGAAATCTGTTTTTTTTCTTATGCAAGTGCCCTTACAGCAGTGCTTTATACCATTCTGGCCCAGAAAATCATAATTTCTCTGTAGAGGAACAGAAAACTAACCACACTAGGGCAGATCAGCAGTCCGTTTAACTTGATATCCTATCTCAGGAGCGGCCAACAACACATGTTTGGGGCAGCAACCAAAGGGAGGCACGCATCCATTCCTCCCCAGGACAACCTCCTCGATTCCAGCGACCATTATAAAAAGAAAAGCCTGAGAGGCGCCCGAGCAGCAAACACTGCAAGAGGAAAAGATGAGGAGAAAGAGGAAACCAAGCTTTCAGTCTCCACGCACAGGCAAGAAAAGACAACTCGACTTCTTGCAGCCCAGTCTGAGTGCTCGCGTGCCTGTCCGGCCGCGTGCGGTGGGAAGTCGTGAGAGGAAGGGGAAGGAGCCGCCTTCATCTTTGCTCTTTTTTTTTTTTTTTTTTTTTTTTTTTTTATTTTAATCAGTGGGAAGTCGCTGCTACATTCCATTCTTCTCACCCACAGAAATTTTGTTTCAGAAAAGGCTGAAATTAACTATTTCACATTTGGGGTTATTTGGACCTGGATTTGTACAGTCTCGAGATATTTTTTTTCCTTTTCTCTTTTTCTTTGTGTTTTTTCCCATATCGTACATTTAACTAACAAAGACACAATACAGTGGAACATATTAAATTTGGATCCGATATAAACAATCATGTTAACCATTATATCTTTAAAGCAAAATCTAACCTCATGCTCAGTTTCAGTAATTTGCATTAAAGCATCGGGCTACTCCGAAGCCATAAATCATTCTGTATGTGATGCGTTCCCATATTTCAGGATAAATAATACCAGAGGCTGCTGCGAATGCTGAACCCAAATAGGAACAGCCTTCCCAGAGCCAGTTAGTGAAGCAAAGAGAAGGGCTCCAAGAGTTACCATGAAGAGACTGAGCAAGAAGCAGCTCTTGTGCTTCGGGACTGCTCTTATCTCTGAAGTAACCGCAGCACGGTTGAATACTCACACCACACCAGCAAGCGACATCTCGTGACATTCCTGGCCCATCTTTGCAGGTAATCTGGTATGGCTCTAATTACTCCTGTCAGACTCAAAAGATCCGAGAAGCCCACAGCTATTTTATCCCAGTTTGTCGTTTTTCTACAAGAAATCAACTCTGCACTGCTGCAATCTGATTGTCTTTTGTAAAATGTGGTAAAAGAAGTCCTAAATTCTGTCACCCCCTTGAAATTCCTCTCTCCATTCTCTTTGTTTTATGTCATTTCCTCTCTCCATGTAGGAGTTTTTCCTTTTCCTTTTCAAAGTCTTCTGTTTCTGTCTGCTGGGTGACTGATACAAGGGAAAAAAGTCTTGCAAAGTCTGGGGCAAAGCCCCGTGTTCTAGCAGAAAAATAGTAATAAAAGAATTTCATTTCAAGTAACTTCTTTATGTGGAGCGTACATGTGAAGGACTGTTCCAAAATATTGTATTTTACAATAGCTGGGACAGTTCACTTCCACATAGAAGCTCTTAGGCCTGAGACACACCAACTCCAGGGACTGTGAGGCAGTAACAGGAATGGGGTTTGCTGCAGAACTGTCCCTGAGAAGCCCCTTGCCACGAACACGATTTCCACAGCAGCTGGGTTTGTGGTTCTTGTGGGCCCAGTGCCGAGGCCATCTGTTGGAATGAGCTCTGGTCTATCTGGCAGAAAACATTTCGGCTCTAAACTTCTGTGCATCCAGCCAAGGGTATGCGTGGTGGAAGGAGGTAAGACCACTGCCCTGGGAAATTAATACTTGTAAGTAAAAGGCAGTGCTGTTAGAGGTAAAAGATGGGAAAATGTGACACTGCTATACACAACGTTGTGTTTTAATAAAATATAAAGTCATTGTACAGAGTCAAGCAAGTGATCCCTGAAAATCTGATTTCTCTACCAAACCGCTTCTATCAATAAATAGAAACCTCGAATAAGAGGTTCAGACTCTACAAGGAGCTGGTCGTCACCGCACCACGCTGCTGCACGCTGAGCAAAAAAGGTGCACGCTCACCAGCCAAGTGCCTCATGCTTCCAAGCTACGTAAAGTTGGAAATGCAACAGCAAGGGAAGCAGGGGGCAGACACCCAGCACTTGTTTAAAAAAACCTCCTGCCTAAGAAAAAAGAATGGAGACATCTTACTTACACCAACTGTTTCTCCAGAACACATCCACCCCCTGCTTTATGTTATGGTGAGAAATATAATCCCTATTTACCTTCTCTTTTAACAATTTTACCACCCAAATTGCAGCTATCTGCTTTCAAAGCCAAGGCAAGCAGATTTCAGAGATCTCATAATCGAAGTAAAACCTGATGCACTTACTCTTTACAGTGGATCATTTTTAAAGAAAGGATGTTAAAATAAACTCTTTTTTAAAATTTCTTGTTTAATATTGAAGTTGCACTAGCCAGTTGCTGACACCTGTATCTACGTATTTAATACTGGATGCTTCAACAAGCTAAGATTCATCATTATGTAAAACAAAATACCATTTTTTCAAGGATCATGCTTCTGAAGACGAAGTTCCTGAGCTGAACAGCCCGGTAAACTTCGGCGCCCCTTTACCAGAGGTGAAATGCTGTTGTCTTCGTCCCATGGGGGCACTGCCCCAGCTTTGTGTTCGTGCTTCTGTCTGCAGCCCCCACAGCCCTTCATGGTTCAGTGCCCAGCTGCGGGGAGAGGCTGATCCTCCCTCTGTACCGTGTGGATTTCTCAATTCAGTGCTCTTTTCCCTAGGATTAAATCCTTTTATACAGCATCAGAACCAACAAGAATTAATCTCTGCAGAACGCAACGCCCTTTCATAGAGCACATGACGAGCTTTTTGAATGGAGAATTTTGAGTTGTGGATGGGTGTCATCAAATGAAACACTTTTCAGGTACTCTAAGTCCCCTTATCAGTGGCCTAATTTAGTTTCAGTCGTCTTTCAATGTCTCTGCTTAAACCAGGCAGATATGCCAGCTGCAATCCCTACAAAACAAACAAAAACTAAGTAGTAACATTTCCCCATGTGTGATGCACTTAATCCACCTTAAAAATGAGAACCTCTGTGGTGTGTGTGCACAGAAACTGGATGCAATAGAGTGACCCGTCCCTCCCCATCCAGCACTTCTTTGACTCTAATTTCTTTATCAAGTAATTCTAAGGGCTGGAAATTAACAAAGAAAAGAGCCTACAGCAGTGTAGCACATTCAAACCTCTGTCTTAGCAGACTTTTGAGAACTTCTCAACAGTCAGAGAATCTCAGAATGGTTTGGGTTGGAAGGGACCTTAAAGACCACCTCATTCCACCCCCCTGCCCTGGGCAGGGACACCTCCCACCAGCCCAGGTTGCCCAAACCCCATCCAGCCTGGCCTTGAACACCCCCAGGGATGGGGCATCCACAGCTTCTCTGGGCAGCCTGTGCCAGTGCCTCACCACCCTCTGAGTGAGGAATTTCTTCCTTATATCTAATTGAAACCTCCCCTCTTTTAGTTTAAAGCCATCCCCTCCGGTCCTATCACTGCACTCCCTGACAAGGAATCCCTCCCCAGCTCTCCTGTAGGCTCCCTGTAGGCACTGGAAAGCCACAAGATCTGCATTACAAACATCTTTGGCTTATAGATGTGACATATATATATAGGAGGTGAAAGGGGATAGAAGGCACACAAGCTTTGCCCAGTTTAGGACACTACTGGAACTTTTAGGACACCATATTCCTACAAGGAAAGACAGATAACTAGAGGGGAATCAAGAGACAAAGACAAATCACCCCGACAGTACCAAATCTCCCTAGGAAACACTGCACAAGCTGTTAAAACTAGGATACTGGCAGCATATTAATTACTACAGTTTTGTTTTCTTTACTGATGTTTCCTTTTACATTTTAATGCATTTTGTACCGTTGCACTTGCCAGCTCTGACATGAAAGCACAGCGTCCAACGATAAAACTAATTCTCTCCTGAAACATTATGAAATTATTTCTGTTCTCTAGCAGGTTCTGGGCTTCAGCCTGGGATTTGCACTCCCCCTCCACAATGCAGTATATGTATCGCCTTTGGAAATCTCTGCGCGGTCTCTCAGCGTTAATACATTTTTTCCAGTGAAAGAGTAACTGCGTGACAGCGCAATTAACAGCAGCTAATGCAAATAAAAGATTAGCCCGGTTATGGCAATCAAACATTGGTAACGTCAATATCTTCCTCTTTTGGCTAAATGGAAGAAAGAAACTGCGTTGATTTCATTTTGGTGATGCTGTCGTGCTGTAGCTATCAGCTTGAGCTCCTGCTGTAAGAATCCCTAAAGTAGTAGCCTATCCATTTGCATTTAGGGAATGTGTTTTTAAATGAAAGAAAGCATCCATTTGTTTCAGGTACCCAAATAAAGAGATCTCAGGACACTATTACAGCCTTGTAAACCATGTCCTGAAGTTCTGCTGGAGTCCCAGTAGCTTTATATACAGCTAAAAGTAATGGTACAGGCACTCCTGTCACTAAGGGCACAAGGACAAGTGAATCTTAAGCCGCACAGCCACTAGTGCATCCGTAGCAGATAGAAAATACCCATTTATACCGTATTGGATGTAAAAATAAAAGCCTTCCCTACAGGGTGACATCTGCCAAAATCATCAGGGAGTTCAAGTCCACCGAAATCTCTCTGAAACGCAGCAATGAGCAGCTTCCCTCCCCTGCTGGCCACCGGGCAGATAGGTAGCAGGCTGCGTGTGAGCATAAGACAGAACCCTGCACAACTTCTGCATGTCACATCGTGGCAGCTGAGAGCAGAGAAGCAGGACCAGGCCCATCTGCACTTCTGTTGTGTTCCCAAAGGAAATGGGAAACAGCTACTGGGCCGGTGCCTGGAACTCACGAGACAAGTGCCTGAATCTCTGCGACCCTACACCAGAGCCACAAGGCTTGGGGAGGAGGTGGCTGACCCCAGCACAGAGCAAAAACCCTTACACGAAAAGCCCGCCGTCCGCAAGCAGAGCAGTTAAGCAACAGAACAGCACGAACTAAGCAAAAGAATAAATGAAAGCAAAGAAAACAGAGCTCACAAGAGTTATTAATTCATCGCTGCTTCAGTGCTCCCCTCTTCAGCACTGCTAGTGTCTGGCCTGCACGGAGCTACGTGTGGGAGGCCTCTGCTGTCCCCGGTTGTGTTGTTGTGTAACATACACCTACAGGGCTGTAAAACAAACAAATGATTAAAGGCATGTGCTTCGCAAGGCTCTCTGCTGCATGTTTTGCATGTGACAACCGAGCAGGGGCTCTGCGTTTGCATGGGCTAAGGAAATTTCCACTGGTGGTGCTGGAGCCCAACAGTAATCCTGTTTGATTGAAGGGCCTTAGAATGATTAGGAAATGCGTTTGTTTCTAACTTGCCTTCCCTACAACGCAGTCTCAACTTCCTTAAAATTGCATATTCTAGGAAAGAAATGGTGCACCAACAAAGAACATAAGCTGTAAAACATGAGAAAATAATCCCCATGGATGTTCACGTCGCTTCGCCCCTTCGTTCCCTTCCTATGTGCGTTCTAAATGTAGAACAAAGCTTCCAGGAACGTAAAAGTAATTTGCTCAGCTCTAATCACTTCAGCTGTTTTGATGTATCTGCACGCACGCTTAGCATAATGCCCAGACAGAATTATGGATTTCAGGCCAGAACGACATTGATAATCTGATCTTTAATCAGGGAGAGCCGAGGGGTCCGCAAACAGCAGGTGCTGCTGCGCCACACTGCTCCGAGACAATAGGGAGCAGGGCTTCGGCTTCCCCTCGGTTCTGTTTTTCCTTGGGTTATGAAGTCAGACGCCAGCATTCATACCAGAGGTTCTTTCACGTTAACTTTTACGGCCGCCTATCAAAGAGTGCTCCAAAGAAACAGTTTCACCGCGCAATGTCCCTTCCACGGGGAATGTTTTTGTGAAACACAGCTCGCATATACGGAGAAGGCAATTTTTCGAATTCTGCCCAACACCTACTCCCTCGGAAACAAAGCCTCCTGCTCTGGATGAAAAATCCAACATCACGCTACCCAAGCTCATGGCTGCAAAGCAGCGTCTCTTAAAAGAACATCGCTATTCAGTTACAGCGCTGTATCTCAGTTCCTCCATCAATAAACTCTCCCCCATAAGGCAAATTATTTTCTCTTTCCAAATACAATTAACTTTGAGGTGGACACAGCAGCTAACGAAGTCTGAATAACACTAGTCCTGTCCACTTTCTGCACGTGGACGCACAGAACTCTTTCCATTCTCCTGGACTGCGGGTAGGCTGTGTGCATGGTACTGCCAACCGGCCGCTTCCCTCCATCGCTGCCCCTTCTCCATCTCCCCTGCCCGCCTCCTTACCCCGCCGACCCTCTTCACGTTAGCCCTCTGCCATTTGTGTCCTACTTTCTGCATTCTCCCTTCCCCTGCAGCTCCTGGCCGTTCTCATTTCTCTGAACTTGCTCAGACTCCCGATACCTGTCCTTCTACCCTTCGTAACGGGGCAGAGGGCAGCCCCGACCCTCCTCCACCCCACACACCACCACCGACCTTTCGCTGCTGGACGATTCCCTCTCTCCAAGTTTGGTTTTAATCCTCTTCACTTTTGACTGACGCTCATGCCACTTCACGAACAATTTACCTACCTTCTGACTCTAATTTTCTTGCATTCCCTTTTTCTGTTGCTTCCCAGCCAAGTTTACTCCTCAACACCAACACTGACGTGAATTTCAAGCAAGGCTGGGTTTAGTCCAAACAAAAGAAGCTGGTGGTCGTCTTAATCACAGGAAAATCTGATGTCTAACAGCAAAAGCTCCTCCAGCTTATGTCCCAGCAAGAGCCGCTGCTTGCAGTGAGCACTTTGAATAGAGAAGAGCTTTTGCTCAGTGCTAACAAATGTGAGCGTGTGGGGAAAAGGCTGGGGAAAACAAAAGAACCCCCCTTATCACCAGCTGGCAAGGAACTGAACAAACACCAAACTTCGGGTTGTCCTGTAACTTCAGCCGCATTTTCTGGTGGGTTTAAGAAAAAGAAAAGAAGTCTCAGAGAAACTGCACTGCAGCGGGGATTTTACCTTTACACGAAACCTGCCTGTAACCATCCCCTCCAGCTTCAGGAGCACGGTTCTCGGGGATTCTGTTTTTCATAAGAAACTGCCGGCACTGCTGAAGGAGCGCAGGAGGAGCCACCACATCGCATCCAGAGGGGCAGAAACACTGTTTAAACAAGTCTCAAAATCAAGGCGTTACAGAAAGAAAAACGGGCTTAAGATCAGACATGACTTTAAAGCACTTTCCAAATCTTTGTAAAAGCCATTCATGGCCGAAACGATCACGCCAGCTCTCTGGTGCCCTCCCCGTGCCACCGTTCCTCTCTGCTGCATTCCTCCCCAGCACCTGAGGAACTCCCCAGACCCTCCATTCACAAGTTTTCCATGTGAAGCTCTTGCACAGCCGACTGCAGCTTCAAAACTGAAAGCAACCATGGAAGCAACAGTTGCTGCAAAGACCCTGTTGCACTATTTTTTAAACACTTCTAAAAGCAGGAAGAGGAGCTGGTTACTTTGCTCGCCCAGGGATACTTCAGCTCTTTGAATAAGAACATTTCTCCTCAATTTCACAGTCGTGGTCTGCATTTCTCTATCTGTTGCCATTATTTTTATTAGTTGTAAATACTTCTTATTTCCATCCTGACTTTCTTTTTATCCATCTGTGCCTACAACAGGTATCATCCCAGTCTTCAGAGGATTTATCACGAGTATTTGCTCACCATCCTAATTCTTTCAGAACCCCTGGAAATAAGTTAACCAGCCCCAGCAAATCGAGTGCTTCAAGCTCAGTTTTGTTTGCTACTTTGCCAACTTGCCTTTCTATTCCCACTACCCATTCCATCTTCTCGCCCACGTGGGGCTCCCAAACTGTGGCAGAGCCATCTCTGACACCTGGCAATACCTGCGTTACCTCCACTGCTACATCGAACCGCGTAACGTCCCTTCCTTCTCTCCTCACAGCTCCACGTGCCTAAGGAACGGGTTTGTTTTCCTCACAGCCTGCTGCCGTAGCCGAAGCAACCAGACTTTTCCAAATTTGCCCGTTACCTTTACCCACACTTTTCAACGCGCCACTTTCCTCTGATGACCTTTTTCTTCCCATTTCTGGCAGGCTCTGCTGGTTTGTGACATTCTTCTCCAGGTGTTTCAAGTCCGTAGTCTTTTTCCCACAGTTTTCCCCTTCCTTGGGACGCTTCCTAAATATTTTTCGTGCTTTAGTAAATAAACCCTTCAGTTCTGCTGACTTAGCCAGCTCTCAGTTTAATGACTTGCTCCTAAATACAACTTTTTGGCTTATTTTGCTTTGTTTTTCCTTTTAATTGCTTTGTTTGGCTTTAGACATACAATGAATCAACCCCTAATGATTCAACAAAACACTTTGCTCGTTTCCAGCCTCATCCACAGCAGCCATTTGATTGCTGCCTTTAAATCAGCGACTCTCCCAGCAGCTTCTCCTGCTCCCACATGCTTCCTCCTGCAAAAATGAGCATCTTGGCCTGGCATCACAGATGTCTGACCATAATGTAGCTGAAGCACAGATCTCGTTTTCCCCCCTTGCACTCTTCCTCCATGCCTGCAACGTTAGCACACACTTTACCAGATTATAATAGCCAACAGGTTTTCTTGAAATGAAACCTACCACCAGCCACGCAGACTCCTCCTGCACGGTATTTCTACTACAAGCTTCGGGCTCCTCACCATTTAATTTTGGCTGTTACACAATTCTGGCCTTGACAAATACAGCCTTCCTCAGCCACATCCGTTCATGATACTGCTAAAAAGCCTTTCGTTTGTCTTCTGTGCAAAGCGTCCCCCTCCGTACTTGCAACAGCACCCTCTTTTGCAGCAAATGTAAGATGATGGCCTTGGATTTCAACGCTCACAAGCAGGCAACACCAATCACCATCCCTAAAGGACAGCCCCGGGGGCATGAAGCCCCGCAGAGCTCTAGGACCATGGACAGGGCAGCCTTGCCCCTTCCAGCACCCGGCCCCACCGCTCAGCCACGGCCACCCAAGGGGGGCAAGTCCAGGGAGAGCGCTGAAACCCCCGGCAGCAGAGCTTTAAGGCAGGCAGAGGGATGAGGAGACCGAGCAGCAGCAATGTACAGGGGAGCTCCGCTGATAGCCAAGACAGCAGGTGGAACAGCTGCTCAAAATGGGGCCCAGAGCAACTCTTCTGGAGCTTCAGGGGTACACGTTACTTGTCGCTGGGGAACAGGGTGTGACAGGCAGCACAGGGGTCTTAACAGCCAGGCTCAGAAACTTGAGACAAGGAATGGTTATATACGTAAACACAAAAAAACGTGGAAGGCAAAAATCGCAAAAAAAACAAGAGTTGATCTAAAATGTTTAAGAACAACCACTCTGATGTGTATGAATAAAAAGAAACCACTTCACAGGGGTCGAGCTACTGGTTTGCTTCTATTCTGTTATCTCTTCATCAGCCATGGCCTGTTGGACACGTGGACGGTAAGTGATTTAGAGCAGGAGTCAGGCTTTTGTCCTGACGAAATGAAGGCCCCAAGCACTGCTGTATGCTCTGCTACGTAGAGAACAGCAGGAACCTAAGGTGGGTTAAACGGTAAGCAGAAGCAATTGTCCTCTTTCTGTGTCTACTCTCTTTCATCATCAACATGAAGACAGTCCAGTGAAGCTGGTTCTGAGAAATGCAACAGCACTAGAGAAAAGGTCAGAAGATAAGAGGCACAGTTAGTGAAATAATTTGGCAATGTGTGTATTTTCCATTGATACTCCTACCAGGAACAAGGCAGTTGGGATTAGGAAGCAGATGCCCCGTTGGATCACGGAATCACCTAGGTTGGAAGAGACCTCCAAGATCACCGAGTCCAACCTCTGACCTAACACTAACAGTCCCCACTAAACCATATCCCTAAGCTCTACATCTAAACGTCTTTTCAAGACCTCCAGGGATGGGGACTCCACCACTTCCCTGGGCAGCCTATTCCAGTGACTAACAACCCTTTCACTAAAGAAGTTTTTCCTAATATCCAACCTAAAACTCCCCTGGCGCAACTTTAGCCCATTCCCCCTCGTCCTGTCACCAGGCACGTGGGAGAACAGACCAGCCCCCACCTCGCTACAGCCTCCTTTGAGGTACCTGTAGCGCGCGATAAGGTCGCCCCTGAGCCTCCTCTTCTCCAGGCTAAATAGTCCCAGCTCCCTCAGCCGCTCCTCATAAGACTTGTTCTCCAGACCCTTCACCAGCTTCGTTGCCCTTCTCTGGACTGGCTCGAGCACCTCCACGTCCTTCTTGCAGCGAGGGGCCCAAAGGTACGGAGCACAGCAACCTACTTACATGGCTTGAGATTGTGTTATCTGACTGCATTGTCTGTACCTTAGACGTTCAAGGCTGCAATTCTCTGTTTTATAGCACTCACAGAGCTCCAGCTGCAAACCTACAATTCAGTTCCTGTATTTCCCCAACTTCCATCTTCTATTTTTCTCTCGGAAAAGAAAAAAAATCATAACGCCATTTGTGTCATAATGACTTTTCCAGAAACTTCTCTGGATGCTAATGACAAACAAACATGACTCCAGAAAGGAAGCAGAAGTGGAAAACACAAAAGTCTTAAACAACACTGTATTTATGGAACTGTATTTGGTAATGAGGTACGAAAAGCAGGCAAATATGTGCTGGAAGGAGCACCTTATAGTGGGCACAAAGATGTATCTTATAAGAAGGAAACATACAGATAATACTAGTAAGATTTCCGAAAGGTAATATAGCATGCCATTTTCTACTTCTTGTCAAAATACACAGAAACATCTTCACACAGGTTTCCTTGCTAAGCAAGGCACTATCACAAACGTAGGATGAGAAGACAGAACTCCAGGCCCGAAGCCCGAACAACCCAAAAGCACCTAACGGGCAAGCAGGAGTTCTGGTAACACGTATGTGCACCCAGACTCACGTTCACCGATCCTTCCAAGCTGTTTTTACCTCTTGCCCTCATTAGCTTTGCAGAGCCACAGTGGAGCAGGGAGGATTAAAAAAATCTAACATACAAGAGGAATTCACCAAGAGTCAGTCCCTTAGGCCTCTCTCAGTCAGCTGGAAGCCGTGGGATGACCTTAGAGGGGATGGAGCTGTTTTCAAGTGACAATTTCAAGTTGCTTTAAGTGACAATGAGGAAGGAGAGGACCTGATACTGAAAATGACACGCTGCATTCCCAGGAATGGAAATGAGAAAACATAAGGAAAAGCCACACAACTACTCGTTGTAACTGTTAAATGACAGACACATTAAGGAGCAATGGTCGTGGAACAGGACCTAGAGGAGAAAGGCAAACACACACCTGAAATTACAAGTTATGTTTTTAACATTAATTTCACAGATTTTATAGAAATTCCTGGGCAGGGGCTTTTAAATAACCCCCAAACAATTACAATTATTTACGCGCAGCCAACACAGACCACCTTGGCCTACCAGCGCGCTTCCTTCTGCCTGCACGCCCTCCGTCGTTCCACCACACATTTGTCCTGTCTGCTCACGACACATTCACCGCAGCAGAAAGTGCTGCTGTGCGGGGGAGACGTTCCACTAACCTGCTACACTTCTGTCGGTGTTTCCGTTCTCCTCTCTTCGTGTGCTTGCTGTGAAGTTTAAGCAGGCGGGGTAAACTCTGTACCTCAAACCCCGACTTAGATCGACCGGTCCTCAGCACATCGAACGGCTCCCCGTTTACAGGGCAGCCTGAATAAGAGCCCCCCTGCCCCTTCGTTCTTGATTCAGAAGCACCTCAGTGCAAAAAAAAAAAGATAGGTAAAATACATACTTCAGCTTTTTATGAGCTTCCATTCCAGTCTTTTCTGGTAAGACTTAACCCATGCTTCAAAGTCAAGTGGCACGCTTGGATACTGCTCATTAAATGACTCTATAAAATAATAATTTCCCCAAATCTTTAGTAATCACTGGTATTAGGACCATTTTGCAGGCTCCATTACAGTTTAGGGACTATTTTATTTAACGTAGAGCACATAGAAGAGAGAAGTATATGTTCCAAGTAATAGCAGTACTAAAACCAAATTTTTAAGCATTCACAGCTTAAGAAGGGCCACTGCACGGCTTCAGATCCTGTAATAAAGGGAGACCAGCAGCAGTAAGCTGAAAAGGCCGCATTTGTCAAACGAGATTACTGATTTCAAGCAACCCCTCCCCCCAGCCACGTGACCATGCTCTGGACTGTATCAATTAAAACTTGTTTAATCTTAGTCATTATCATGCACGCAAAGATTAAACAGTAACCTGTAAGGCCTGCGACGTGCCGCTCGCTTGTACCTTGGCTTTAGCAGGAGCTAAAGAGATCCCCATCGTTTTGCTAAGCCACATCCTTGTCTGAGAACAATACAGAAATGACACGATTCCTTGCCTTTGGAAATCACTCCGTGCCCCAGGAGCATGCCTTCCCTAATCCCTCTCCACTGCCGACAGCGAAGGATCGGATTCTCTTTCTTGAAGAGGCAGCGGTTTGCAAGCGCGTGCGCTTCTGGGGATCTCAAAGACCATAATGAGCGGTCCGTAATTAGTCTATACAATTACACAGAACAGTAAGACTCCGAGTATTTTCAGCTGATATTAAAAATCAGTCATACTTGGCAAACAACAGAGGTCAGTTCATCCAAGTTCAGGAAACGCTGATTTAAGGCAACACCAATGCCCACAGAGACCTAACTGGTAAATTAGCCACACGCACTCGCCCAGCATCTCATCGATTTCCTCACTTAACAAGCCCTTTACCACTCCATCACGGAAAGCAAGGCCTCATTAACGGAACTTTTAAGACATTATTAGATACCTGCTCATTAACTAAGACAGAGTTACAAAACTGGTAGCCAGCAGTGCTAACGGTAAGCGCAGAAGGCTTCCCATTAGGGTCTGGAAGCAGATATCTTTGTTTGCACAGAGGTGAGCTCGGGCTACGAAGTCACGCCAGCCCCCAGCTCCTGTGCTACCTCCCCGCGTCTCTGCCTGCAGGGGAGCACAGGGCATGAGAGAGACCAGCTAGCTTCGTGCAGGCTCAGTCCGGTCCAGAACCAGACCTCCTAGGAAAAGCAGATAAGAGACATCCACTAAACAGCACCATTTACCAGTCCAGGCTTTTTATTTTGTTGATTTAAGTATTAAGTTTTCATTTTCTGGGATACCGAACTGCCTCCAGTTAACCAACCGCCTCTTTCAGTCACTTTGTAAAATCAATCCATACACAAAGCCAATAGTCAGCGAGGCTTCAACTTACCAATTAGCCATGTCGAGTAATACATTTCCTAAATCATACCGAGCCAAACCTCCTGGTTTCCCATACTGTACCATACACTGCAGCAGAGTAGTGCACACTGGGAACTGATGCTTCACTGTGCTTGTGACACTGGAAATGCAGACGGGTTCCCTGCGTTACTTGTACATTTTTAGAAGCCTTCTTTCTTTGTTCACAACAACCTCAAATTAATTCTTGCCTAGCCTTTTGGAAGAAAAACATGCTGAGCGCTGACTTCTCTGTTACACAATTTATATCATCTTTTTAATCAAAGGATCACATTTAACCTGAAAAACCAGGCATGTTACGTTGAAGGACCTGAGTATTACCAAACCGAAGTAGTGTCAGACTACAAACAGATTTCACAGGTGTGAAACCATGAAAATTTGTTGTTCTTGGCACATCAAAGCACTAAAAAAATAAATAAATCAGTAGTCACTTAAACACATGCTGTAGGACATCAGCATGAACGGGCAGCAACTGCTGATATTTTGCCAAAAGCGCTAGATAGATCAATAAGATTAAGAAAGGCATGGCCAGTGCAATTTCTCATCACCTGCCTTGCAAACTTCACTTGGATCTGTAAGACACTAGGCGCATGCATCACCATCTTTATCACAAAAGCTAATTTTTGAAGTGTCTAACATCTGAAATATGCAGCGATACAAACTAACACTCAACCTCCTGCCTGAGTTTCTTTACAAATCCAACAGCGGTGTATCAGCGACCTGATACAAGAAAAATGCCAAGCATACAGATTAAATAAGCAAGGAATCCACTGATGCTAACTTTTCAACGCATGTCATTCTCCTGACACTATAAAAGTTCTCAAGATGCAACTCGTTGAGTTGAATTTTTAAAAGACCTTCAGATGCACACTATAAATTATAAGTTTCATATCGTGTACGCATTTTGTGAAAATGAACGCGAAAGGGAAAACAGCCATGAAAAACAAAAACTTCTCTGCATTTTTTCTCCTGAGAAATGATGTGACGTTCTTGCAAACATCGAGCTTGAGAAACTGAGGCTAAAACGAAGACCAAATTTGGTGAAACCTGTAATAAAAATCCCTCAACCTAGCAAAGCTGCTTTTGATCCCAATGCTTACACTAACTTCTGTTTTGTGTCAGTTATCAGGCAGCTCTACCTTTCAACTTCAGTGGTTCACTATTATTGATATTTTTTAAGTCACCTTTCACGGAATCCTGGGTACAAAACTGTTGCTCTTAAGACTATCAGGCTAATAAGGTATAATTAAAGCCAGGCACTTAAGTGCAAGCTTGCATGGAAGAAAATTACCTCAGGAACAAAACAGTAATTCCTTCTGTGCAGATTATTTTGAATTCAGCTCCTTGCTTTAGTGGTTTTGGGAACTGGCGAAACAGGAAAATCTTGAAAAGGGCGTTTAAACACCTAACCTGGGTTTTGTTCGCCTAATAATCCATTGCTAGTGGCAGTTCTTTTGTAAGAAGGGCCACTAACTCCTGACAAGGCTCTTTTGCTGAAGAGGCTCTTTTCAAAAGCCATGCTTGCCGCAAAAACAAACCGACTGAACACCCCGCCAGAACTGATGTAACAGGTAGACGGGGCAAATCCATCCAGCTCGCAAACATCCCCTCCCACAAGTTTCTTCGGAGGAGCTGCTGGCGAGGCAGGACGCAGAGAGGCTCCGTGCACTGCGCGCACACGGCTGGGACGAGGAATGCGCTGTGTTCAGACCTGTCCCGGCTCTCCGCCTGCTGGGAAGCGGGAGGGAAAAGGGCTCCGTCCCTCACGGCTGCTGGCAGCCGCCCTGCTCGGCAGGGGTGGCTCTCACCAACAGGTTCGCCTCGGGTGCCTTTCAGGGCAGGCTCGCAGCTCTCTTCCCCCGACAAAAGCCGCTCGCAGGAAACGCGCGGCCCTGGCCGTCTACGGGGAGACAAAAAGAGGGGGCTCAGGGCCCCCGGGGGACCGCTTTGGGGGCGGCCGCAGCGAGGGCAGGGCTCCTGAGGGAAGGTTACCTCGAAACACACGCCCGGGGGAAGCCGAGGGGGTTCGGTCGGGGCTAGGACGAGGATTAAACCCCACCTGTGCCGGGAGGGGGAGGACGCCCGCCCGAGCCCCCACCAAACGGCCGGGGGCCGGGTCAGGTGTGGCGGGGAAGGCCGGAGGGGGGCAGCGCTCCGTCCCTTCCCCCTTCCCTTTCTTCCCCGTCCCCGGGCGGGCGAGCCCCGCTTCCTCCGGCGGCAGCCGAGGGCGCTGCTCGGGGCCGGGCGGGGAGAGGCAGCGGCGGGAGGGAGGCGGCGGCGCCTTGTTCGCCGCGGCCAGGCCGAGGGGGCTGCGCAGCCCCGCTCCGCTCCGCGCCCCCCTTCCCTCCCCTTCCCCTTCCCTTCCCTTCCCTGCCCTCCTCGGGGGGAGCTCACCTCCTCGATGGCCGCCACCGTGTTCCTGCACTGGGCCATCCGGGTGGTGAAGTTGGAGGCGGTGGGCGACTTGTAATCCTCATTGGTCTCGGACACGAATTCCGACACGGAGATCTGGTCCGGCATGGCGGGGCGGGGATGAGGGGAGGGCAGAGGGGTGGGGAAGGGGGGAAAGCGGGCGGCTCCGGCGGGGGAAGGGAGGGCCGAGGGGGGGCTCTCCCCCCCTCACATCGCTCGGCAACCGGCGGCGGCGGCAGCGCCCTCCCGGCCGTTGTTCCTCCGCCGCCACACAAGGAAATTCCCCGCACCCACACTCCTCCTCCTCTTCCTCCTCCCCGCCCGGGCACGCAGCACCGGGGGCCGGGCACACGCCCAGCGGCGGCGGCGGGGAGCTGGCTCCTCAGCCCGCCTTCCTCCCCTCCCTCCTCCTCCTCCTGCCCTCCCTCACACCGCCACACGCTCGCGGGGCGGAGGCGCGGCCGCACGACGCCCCCCTCGCCCCCCGGCGCCCGCCCTCAGAAGATGGCGGCCCCCTGCCCGGCCCGCCTCGCCTTCTGCCCCCCGCCGCCACGGTGGGCACCGGCCGGCTGATGGCAGGGCGAACCCGGCCGTGCGAATAAAAAATGTGTTTAACAGCAGCGAACGCAAGGGTGGGGAAGGCGGGGTGCCTACCTGGTGCAAGGGTGGAGCGCCTCAGGTGGTTGCCTTGTCCCCGTGTGGCTGCCGGCAGGTAGCAGGGATGTCCTCCTCATCATCCTCCTCCTCAACCTTCTCCTCATT
>CM021767.1:102831692-102859587 GCA_011076525.1 Nettapus auritus | reverse complement strand
CTTTCTTCTCCTCATCCTCCTTTCTTCTCCTCATCCTCCTTTCTTCTTCTTCTCATCCTCCTTTTCCTCCTCATCCTCCTTTTCCTCCTCCTCCTCCTCCTCCTCATCCTTCTTTCTTCTCCTCCTCCTCCTCATCCTTCTTTCTTCTCCTCCTCATCCTCCTTGCTTTGCCATCTGCCTTTCCCCAGCAGAAAGTGATTTCTCTTAAGCGTTTGCTTGCATAGTTCCAACGCAGCCAAAGGAAAGTTTGAGAAATGCTGTCATTCCCAAGAGGTCCGTGCAAATAAATGAATAAATAAATAAATAAATAAATAAATGCTTGCTGGCTAAGTTAACATGTGTGTCTCGTTTCTTAGAAAGCTTTTTTTCTGTGCTGGAGGGGGGAAGCGTTGTTAGCAGAGCAGATGCTTTTTGTGCTTTTTATATGAAGCCACAAGGATGAATTAAGGCTGAAAATGCAAAAAGCAGTCCCAACTGTGGGGTTCGTGACTAAGGCAGCAGAAAGGAGATCGACAAGGTGTCACCATGCAGGCATGGTGCTTGTGTTAGAAAAACATGGACGTGATCTACAGTGGCGATCTCTCCTGGCCTCAAAGCCCCCAGGATTTCCAGCCTGTTAGTGCAAAAAGCTTTGGAAGTTTTTATTTTGACCCAGGAACTCTCCAGTGGCTTTTCACTCCCCTCTGGTGATACAGTTATTAGCTTTCTATGAGTGTTTCTTTATTACTGTGATTTAAAACTCCCTGAGGAATTCAGATGTGTAAGCAGGTACTCTTGTGCCGCACTTTGTAAAATGTCCAAGTACGTAACTGCAGGCCTAGCCAGATGTTACTTCCTCTTGCAATCCTTGCTTGTGCTGTGTTAGGTTCTCCTTTAGCACAAACTATGAAGTTTGTCAACTACATTTCTTCTACTGACTGTAATAAAGCAGACAAATGAACAGTGACTATCTGCATATGCTTTCCTTTATTTGACTCTTACTAGTTTTTCCATTCTAATCATTCTTTATTTGCTCTCATAAAAAATCAGCACAA
Source organism: Nettapus auritus (assembly GCA_011076525.1). NCBI lineage: Eukaryota > Metazoa > Chordata > Aves > Anseriformes > Anatidae > Nettapus > Nettapus auritus. The sequence continues at coordinate 102,858,553 of CM021767.1, read as the reverse complement.
TTATTTTGGTTCTGTCCCCATAGGATTTTGTACTATAAACCTCTCTCCTTGTTAAGACTCGTGTATGTTTCACTTAATGGGGCATGTACCTGTGTAAAGTGTTTCAGTGCTCATGGGTTAAACTTCTTGTCTGTATGTCACACATACTTGTGACCAGGCTTAGCATAAATACTCATTCTTGCTAAAAATACATCTGATATTACATCTTAATTTTTGTATCACCAGCTGATGGTGATACCATTAGAGCACACTATTAATCTAAATTTAGTAAACGCTAGCATTCTTAAACTATCATATCTTCCAATGTGACATATTTACTTACAAAATTTGAAGGGGATTAAAAACTTGAGGACCAAAAGGCAAGTAATACTAGATTTTAACGTTTTGCAATAGCTGTATCTGATATAGTCCAAATCAGCAGCAGGTCAATGATGTCCCTAGCAGTTGCATCTTCAGCCTGATAATATATGCACCTAAGACAGTATTCTTATATAATGAAGCCTTAAATTCTATAGACCGTATTTATGCAGCAAATTAGATTGGATGATTTCAGTTGTATCTCTTGATCTTTTAATGGCTTCAAATATTTGCCATTCCAATGAGACTGCCAGGTACTTTGGTCTGTCTTTTTGCTTGACAGACTGCATTTCACTCAGTTCTGCTTTGTCCTGGAGCTAAAGACTTGTGCTTGGTTGGTTCTGGAAGGTTTTCCAGAAGACATCCAATCTTAAGACTCAAAAGTTTAGAGAACCTGCTGCTTCTATCAGTGTTTTATGACAACAGTTAGTCGCACTTTGTGTTCCAGCTATTGCTTGATACTACAACGTTTTTGGTGGTTTATGGAGCTATTCAGCACTTGTGCATTTCTCCCTATGACCATTCTTATACATCGTACTGACATTATTTCTCAGTTTTGTTTCTTGATAAACCAGGCTGATCGACTCCTCTTTTTGGAAGAGGGCAAAGCTGACTTGAATTGCTTTGTATTGGCCACAACCCAAGACTGTGTACACAGATGGTGACTTGGGTCAACTGACATTGGTAACTTGTTACTCTGCAGTAATGCTTTTATTAGTGTGTGCCAGTCCCGCGTCTCTCACTGAAAGGATATTTTCTCAGCTCTTCAATCAGATTTATAGTTCTAACACCTCAGTAAATTAGGTTTTGGTTCCATTCCCTCACTGATACATTCAAGAATTTCATAAGAATTTTTGGTCCCAGTATGACAGCGGTTCAGCTCTGTCCTCTACATATTTATGAGTAATACTTAATTGCAGCATCCAGCCCCATTCTTTTAGTTTGTAAGTAAGTTGTCCAGTAGAATGTTTCACTACAACATCCTAAACTCTGCAGGTTGCTCTGCTGAAAAGCATCTAACCTGGTGGTTATTCATATACCACATCTCTACAGAGCGGCATGAAATACCAGGGTTTATTTAGGTCTCTTTCACTTTCAGAGGATATGAAAATTGGGAAACTTGGTTTGAACAAGCATTTTATCTTATACTGACTTCAAACCAATATTAACAGTTTCATCAATGAGTGTTGTTAAAAGCATGAGTTAGACCTTCACAATCACGAGGTAGATTTCAAAATAACTTTTTTTTTTTTTTTTTTTTTTTTTTTTTTGAGCCTTTTGAAATTATATATGTGTAAAAAAAGTATTAATTTCTATCACTCTCAGTAAGAGCCCAAATCACAGACCAGGCACTATACAAACATAAAAGAGTAAGGCAGTCTCTGGGGATCTTAGCTAGTGTAAAAGCAATTGAGTGAATATGAGGAAATACTGGGCCACAATTGGTCTGTACAACAGCCTGTGATCTTGGCACACTATTGTCCAAGTGTTTCCTAAGACATTTAAAGCAGGGTCTTCAAAAAACATGATGAGATAGATTTGGGGTGTTTAAGGGGGAATCATTACAAGAATGAGGGCTAATGTGAGAGAAAGCACGCAAGACTTGGGTCCTTGAGGTTTGAAGTTGGTTGTTAGCATCGTGGATCAAACAGAGGCAAAAGTTAACGTCTGTTTCATGAAAGGGCATGCAGAAGGAGTTGTAAGAATAGCAAGGAGAAAACATGATGAGCTGGTTAGCATAGTCAATGATCCCTCAAGCAGCTGCCTGGAATAGGACTCAAAATGTGTGGGGATTTCTTTTTCCACAGTAGTCATGTGTCATTATTGCCCTTTACTGACTAGCTCAGTAACAGATTCTTTCATGGTAGTTGCTATCTCTCTTTCTTTCTTATCAATGTTTCAATGTTTTGTTTTGTTTTGTTTTGTTTTTCCACAGAATTTCTTTCTTTGATAACTTCAGAAAGTCTCAGGAAATATTTTTCTTGGCCTTCTTTGTAATGTACTTGGTATTTTGCAGGGATTCTTTATTAATTCTGTTGTTAAAGATGTGTTTTGAGGGAATGCAACAAGAAAATGGTTCATAGAAAATCTCATTGGCCTCGTTGTTTATCTTCCAACTTAAAAACTAAGCCCTCATATAGATGTAGTCTGTCAGTTGCTAATTACTGGGTGACAGTTTTCAGGCAGGTAGGTGCTAAACTCAGAAACTGATGTAAGAAACTGACATGTAAGTCAGAGCAGATAGGTTATACACTGTGCGATAAGCCCTGTTACTGGATCCTGTGGTTTTATCCAAAGTCTTAAGATATTTATTACTTTACTTGGAGTATCAGTTCCTGGTGTTCAGTGCTCAGATAAGCACTTTCAAAACAGATTCAACTCTCCAAACCTAGTTCCCATAGATTTAGAGAAAGGCTTCTAGTTGTGATTTCTAAATGTACAAAACCCTAAAAGACCAGACATTTGTTTATTTTTAAATTACACCTATGATTTTTAGGGTTTAACCCATGTTTTAATTATACTAATCACAGTGTGTAGCAGCTTTAGAATAACAGTGTCTACTGTTTAAGAATGAACACCTGGCATTATTCCGTTGAAAATAGTTCCCATCTGAAAATGTTGGATTTGCTCTCATGTATATTCCTAGAGATTTATTTCCACAAATGTGTTGCACTTCTGTCTAAAAATTCTGCAAATTAAGTTAGTTCAGAAAAGGATATTTTTTCAGGTGTTTTTGAATTTGGAAGTGCCTACTTGGGAACAGATGTTACAAGCATGTGTGGTATATACTTTTCTCACCCTCAATATGTATTCACTTTCCATTGCATCTCTCTCTCAGATTTTTGGGGGATGATTTATAAAGATCTATTTTCCCTAGTATTATAATAACTGCACTTAGTAGCATGTAGACAAGGGCAAGGAAAAAAAAGACTACTGGTATTTTGTGCAATTTCTCACTTCTTCCAGAAGATGCTCTTTTAACCAGTAGCAGGGGAGTGTGCTACTTAAACAGTGAAACTGAACACGTCTCAGTCTGTAAACCTGTCAGTGTAATGGAATTTTTTCTTACTGAACTTTGGCAGAACTGCACCTTTTAATATTTAAATTTGGTAAGGATATCTTGTTATCACAGTATTTGTAAGGCGTGCCCTGGATGACCATGCATATTCCAATGTGTTATATAATAATGTTTCGGGTTTTGGAATCCAGTGTTCATTTTAGTTGGTCAAACTGAATATTTCCATGCTGCTATTTCAGGATGTCTTCAAGAGCTGCCCTCTCATGATGCCTCAGGCTGGATTGTGTTGTATGGATCAAGCTACAGGCCCCTGGGCCATTTCTAGCATGTGAATCAGATGGGGAGCCCTCAGGGATAACAACTGCTGAAGAGCTACCTTGCTACAGACCCAGAAAGGTTGTTCAGATACTCATGATGTATTTCCACTGCATGACCTCCACTTCACCCTTTGTCATTATCCATCACTACCACAGCCTCTGGGTCTCTGCACTGGTTTCATAAGCCAGCCTGCTAATACAAGGGCAGGAGGGCAATATCAGAAGAGGGAAACTCAGTATTTCTAGTACCTAGGCAATCTTAGATCCTGCTGCATTCACAACATTCACAAGAGCAAGCACTTCATGGAGGGTAATTCCCAAAGTTTCACGTCACCCCTAGATCAGCACCACATCCTTCCTGTTGGTAGCTCAACAGTGTCCAAAGAAGGTAATGCACTGGAGGTCAACTGCCTTTTTTGTAGCTTGTCTTTTTGATCTTATTCTGATAATGCAGTTTCAGATCACCAAGGAAAATATCCAAGATCTGTCCGTGAGCCACTTTTGCACTTACCAGACCATATTCAGTACACTGTGCTTTGTTGCATCAGCTCCTTGGCATATAACTTGGAATAAGGTGATTTATATTCTAAGGAATTACAGAATTACAATTCAGTCTCAGAATCAGCAGTGTTCTCTGTCTTCAGGTTACAGGAATGACATGGAAGTCAACTGAATCATGTTTGGGAATAGAGAGACATTAGATCCCATGGACACAACGTGAAGAGACAAGGGGAATGTTCTTGGATTCAGAAATTTTTAGATAAAGAAAAAGGAAAAAAATGTATTGTTTTCAGACGCAAAGGACCTTTTATTTGTCTCATACATTTGCTGTCAAGGGGAGACTCCTGAAAGTCAGATCAGGAAACAACAGTGTTTCATTGCTGCACTGGAATTTGAATTTAGAAGCTAGATAAGAAAATTGAAGGTGGTCTCTCTCCAAATAGACAACTCAGAATGTTATGAAAACTCATGATATTAAATACAATTCTATCCAGCTTGTGCCTGAGCAGCAAAGAGGAAGAAGGACTGTCAAAAAAGGGAAATAAAATTGAAGTTTACCTGGTTTTAACATGTAATCTAAGTATAGAAATTCACAGTAAAGAGAACTAAAACTGAAGTTTACCTGGTTTTAACGTGTAATATAAGTATAGAAATTCAGAGTGTCCCCATTGCAGTGGGGCTTGGCTCAAAACAAAGTAGAATTTAAAAGAAAACATGTTATGTTTGGTCTCCCAGTCTCCCAATCAGAGTGAAGCACATGTAATCATGTACTTTGTGAATGTCTGTTAAATAAAATACGATGACCTTTAAAGTAGAGAATATATTAATAAACAAAAGTAAGTCTTATAGCCTGAAGTCTCCTAGCCTTGTAGGGTAAAGTCCTTACCTTACCTATTCAAGCTCTTCTCAGATCACTTGCCTTGAATAGGAGCAATCAGGCAGTGATGAAGTAGCTGCCTTGGATGCCTTTAAGCAGCCATCTTTTGCTGCCTTGGTTGCTTGCCCAATGCTGATATTCAGGAATCCATGGAAAATGGCAGGTAAACCAACATTTTTGTTGATTTACTCTGCAAGGCAACTACCTGGTAATGGTGGACATGGCAGGGAGTGCGGAAAGGAATTCCCTTCAGAGGTCATACTCCTGCTCTTGTGATCTGCCTGAACAAGGTCCTGTGGGTGCTCCTGATGCTTGCTTGCACTTTACTGGTCTGGAACTTCAGGCCTAGGAAAGGCCTGAATTGTCCTAGGAGAAGTGCTTATGGTACTCTGAGTAATAGTACAAAGAGCCTACAGAAGCTGTAGAACATGGGCCAGGAGGTTCTCAGGCAGGAAGGATTCTGTGGAGAAGGTCATCCCATTAAGTTATGCTGAGGAGACATAGTTTGTATAGCACTCTGACTATGTGGATAATGAGAGAAAAAGAGGATATGGTCAAAAACTCAGTTTTCCTTGTGGATTACTAAGATGTGGCTAGACTGTTAGGAAGGAAATCTTAAATGACTTTTTCAATTAAAAAAAAATACTAGTAGAGCTGTAGGTGGAAACTTATCTAGGATATGAGTGCAGTGCAGTAAGAACACTGTCGCAGAGCAGAGCTCTTCCTTTTATAGTCAGTGAGGAAATAATATGTTATCTATATAAGTTATCTTAGGCAAGCAACATAGCACGCATGTCTGCTGGTTATGCACAGTCAAACTAATTCCTGACCTTTGTCAAGGGAAAGCCCTGATTTCTTTCTCACTCCTGAATCTTCTCACCACAAACTTGTTTTGGCTGTCTTTTGAGGTTACTCATACTGTTAATAAGTTTCTGTCCATGTTTGTTTTTTTCTTAACACTATATCCTAGAACTTGACATACTCAAATGTGGGGTAAGTTAGTGTGAGGTGTCTTTGTGGTCTACAAACTTCAGCCCAAGGGTTACTGCTGGAGAAAGGGGAACTGGGAATGAAGGCTAGGAGTAGACAAAAATTAGGTTTATACTGTCCTTACTTACTAATACTGTCTACACTGTTGCTGTTATGGCCTGCTCTCTTTACTTCTAAGGCACCCCACCAAGGAGACACTTGGCCAGACATCACAATTTTATAATGGCGATTACTCTTTTTTTTTTTTTTTTTTTTTTTTTTTTAAATTATTATTATTTTTTTTTATTATACCGTGAAACTGTGCAGTGTGAGACATCATCCTGAGGCAAGTGCCAACTATCTCCTATCTCCTCTGCCTTGCCCAGTTTCCACAGTGCCACATGCCAGGCCAAGCCCCAGGCTCCCACATGGAGTTCCATCTCAGCAGCCCATCTGTTTCTCAAAATGGACTTGTGTGATCTGAGGGACCTCAGAAAATTTGGGCTGGATGTGGGCTGACATGTGCCAGAGTTTAAGGGGTGTTAGGCAGTAGTAACACCGACTGGTATGATGTCAAGGAAGTGGTCTTTCAGAAAAGGCCTGCAGGTGAAAAGAAAAGAAAAAAAAAAAAAAAGGAGTTGTTGGGGATGGAAAGGGAGTGAAGATGAAGGAGTAGCATATCCTGTCTTGCCCCTCCTACAGGACCAGTCATCCTAATGCAGGACTGAGTGGTGAGCTGTATTTGTGACATCTGCTGAAAACTTAGAGCTGAGCTGTCCATTGAGTTTGGCAGCTCTTGGAAGGACAAAGGAAAAGCTGACTTCATCTCTGAAGTATATTGCCAGTGCACCTCTGGGCTGGAGTGTGGCAGACTGGAAGAGACTCAGAAAGCAGATCCGCTCTAAGCTGTGCAGTGCGTTCCCTTTGCAGTACAGAAGATACCAAATTTGAATTATCAAATTACTTTTACTTTGTGTACTCCTGTGTTCTTGAATGCTGGCCACAGGCAGAAGTAATGATTATTCAGGCCTGTGATTGCTGCCTATCTCAGTTGCTCCTAGCTGGGGAAAGGGAATTGAGGCAATGCGTCACAACAGACATGCATCTACAAAGCATGCAGTATAGAAGGCAGATTTTGAGTGGCTAGCAACCTTGGGCTAAAATGTATGTGTATGTAAGTGTTTGACATTTGATAGAGGGATGTTTTCTTCCTGGATTAATCCATGTTGGTTGATTTTATTTTGATGCCATCTCTGAGGATGATTTTACACAGTAGCACAGCTGTTCCATCTTCCTTTTCAAACTGTACTTTGTGTATCAAGATTTAATTTACAAAACTTCAGTTCAGTTGTGGATCTGATTTTATGAAGTTACCAGATATGAAACACAGAATAGTGGACAAAGGATTTAGGACTGCAAGTGTCTCTGTCTTAAGCTGCCTTTAATAGCCAGTCAACATCTAGAGAGTTCAGAAATTTTTCATCATGTCAGGGAATTTGTCTTGAGATATAGATGTCAACAATTCAAATCTACTGCTTAGGTAAGATAGCCATCTACCAGAATTGAGACATTTTGTCCTTTTTTTTTTTTTTTTTTTTAATTATTATTATTATTATTATTATGTACAAAAAACGTGGAGCATGGTTCCTGGAGTGCAATCAGCCATACTGCTAAATTGCTAGAACTTAACCTATGTTTGACATAGGTTTTGAAGACTTGGAGTCTTACAGAAAACGTATAAGCATACTTTAGGAGATAGAACAGCGTACTAAAATGTTTTTAAACATTTAAAAAATGTGCTTTAAAATTCCTTAAGACAGTCAAGGATTTTGAGAATGACTATAAAATGTTGTAATTACAGGACTTTAAAAACAACCATGTCTTCCATACCAGTTCTGAGTTGAAGTTCTCTTTCTTTGTAAATAGTAATAGCTTCTGAAAATGAAATATTCTGATTTCAATGTACAAAACAAAATTAGTCTAAGAAGATGTTTTAAAATTTCTTTTGGGAAAAAAATGAAATAAAAAGTACTTTGAACACTACAATCACTGTTCTCATGCAGTTCAATTTGACTACTTATGTGTTTACTCATGTGTTTATGCCTGATACCCAGAACAAGGTAAAACTGCTATACAGAGAATGGTTATTCCTCCATTCTCTCTTGGCATTGTGTTTAGGAGTCTGTTTTTAAATGAGGATCTCTCAAACTGACAGGCTCACCCTAAATATGTTAACTAATGCTATGGCTCATATTGTTATATCTAGCTGCCTCAGTCACGGTAGCCCTACACGCTATAGGTTTGATTTTGGCTTTTTGTGGGTTTTAAGTATGCCATGGCATTTCCTATGCTGTCATCTAATTATGGAGTCTGCTCTCATTGCACTTATCTTAGCAGTACAGTCTTACCTTTGCTTGCATCCTACCTATTTATGCACAACATATTACTAAGTCATAACCCTCCAACACTGGTGCTATCCATTTTAAAACACAGCCCAAAGTATGGAATTGCTGTCAGGCACTTTCAGAATTCGTGGGAGGGTCTGGCAATGTTCCTATACTTAAAGGACAATGGGTGCAGGGACTGTATGTGGATAACACTGTTCAATGTTAAGTTAATCATGATATGATAATGGAGTTTCTTCGAGTACAATTATAATGTTTTGAAGTACATTATGAAATTATGTGGGAAATGGTAAACAGATGAAAAAGCAAAGCATAAGGATTTTAATATTCTCTGAGGCTATTTCAACAATAGCAGAGGCACTTAGGCACTAGAAAGATGTGCATGTCAGGAATGAATAGATTAGATAGTACCTGAAGGCTTATAGACTTCTGAGAGAAAACAGAGTGAACAAAAACTAAATCAATACAGCAAGATGTGTATTAATTTTCCAGTCTCTCTTATTACTTATTAAGCACAGTTTAAGGAAACAAAATAATTTCATAAAATGGGGAGGGCTAGGATAACTAACTAACTTTAACTCTTTGAAGATAGCATTTACGATGGTAATAAAAAATCCACTATAGGCAAAACATTCTAACTTTGAACTTTATCAATTCAATCACTATTTTACCACTAAAAAGAAGGCAGAAGATATGTTTATTTATGTGGCATTTGTCGAGGTAGGGAATTAAATCATAAGCACTAATGGTAAATAAAACCATTTGTGATTATTGGGAAAAAAGCAAAGGGAAGAATACAGATTTGTCTGAAGCAGTGAATTATGTGCACTGTTCATGTCTGGTGAGTACCAGACAATCTGAATAAGGCTTATGATGTCTTCAATATGTACAAAAAAAAAAAAAAAAAAAAAAAAGAACGTTAAAACAAAGACCTTCTTTCATTGTTGTTATCAGCAGCTGATCCCCACCAAGCTTTGCCGGATTAGTGGACAGTGACAGACTCTAGTAGAAATGTACAGACCTATGGATGCCACAGAGTTCAATCCTTTTACATCAGCTGTTTTTTCTTGTGTTTGAGCAAAGCTGCATTAACTCTCTTAAGGTATCTGCCAGTCTTTCCCCTGGTGTCACTGTCTAATGACTAAAAGGGAGTGAAAAGCATTAAGTATGCAGCTCTCAGTGGCTAAAAGAATGTATCGTCAATACCCAGAGGAAAAAGAAAACAATCTGTTCTCAAAGTCTAGATAGGAAGAAAAGGGATACAATCACGATGTGCCTTAAAATGACAAAAGAAGAGGTGCTACCTAAAAATACCTAAATAGTCCAGGAAGAACCCACACTTAAGATCAAAACACATTTAATACCCCATCTTGTAAGCAATGAACTTTTCATGTCTTGGCACAAAAAACCTGCAGGCTTATTATCAGTTAAGAGAAACAAATCACATGCCAACATGTTGCTTGGTGTGTAGTGGTTAGTAAGTTTATCTGATTAGAAATAATTATGAAAAACAAAAACAAAAGCATCATTTATGTTGACATTAACATTTACAGTATCCTATGAAGGAAATAAAAAATAAGTATTAAGAACTGCATTCCTGTTAAGAATTCCAGTGCAGTAGTGCTTGCATGCAGTGCAGTTGCTTTCTCTGATGTATGTAAGTGGCCTAAGGCAGCCCCTTAATTGCTTTGCATCCCAAGTACATGAAGAAAATCTCTCTCCACAGAATGAGTCTGTCCACATGAGTCAGAGTAAGCTGCGCATGAGGACTTTCCCCATTCTTCCCCTGTGCATTCTTCCCCATTCTTTGCCCCATTCTTCCCCTGTGGTATGTCATGGAAAGCATCTTCACCGTACTGAAAGCTGATGCAATCCACTCTCTCATGGGAACAACAGGGAGGCGGCCCAGGAGATTCAGGCTCTCTGAGCTGAGGTTATTAATTGACTGTTAGCTTTTTCTATCCTAAATTTAAAAATACCTGGACAGTGTTTTTATTAAACTTACAAATCCAAAACTAAATCTTTCTTGCTTTGGTATTCACGTGACCAGTCACACTCATCTGAATTAGGTTATCGTCATGAATTCAGAAAGCTGAATTTGATTGTTATTTCTGGGTGAATCATTAAAGTTTAGGTTAACAGCATCTATAAATAATGCAACAGTCTGAAATATATTTCAGAAGAACAGAGCCAGCACAGTTTCCACAGTTTTAAAGGAGGTGTGTGGTTTCTGAACACCTCTGAAGTGAGGCTAATCTGGTGCAAACTGCAAGCAACATAATTTAACATTTATGGCTTTACAATCTAATTTGCTCCTGTAAGGGAATAACAGGTTCTGCAAAAACTTATAATGAATGCCAGTATGCACTTCAAAGCACATATGCCATTTTGAAACCAATTCATACTTTTTCTAAAGCATTCTTTAAATTTTGGAAAAGTTGTTGTGTAAATACTACATTGTTTCATCTTTAACAAAGGAAAATAATTAGTGCAGTAATTTGAAAGCAATTTATGAGGGTCAACCAAGAGATTTAACATGACATCCTAAGGAAACACATGATTTCCACTCATATATTTTAATTATTTTTACATTCACAGAAAATAAGACACTTTATTTCCAAAGCTATCTTCTTATGATAACTCTCAAATGAAAGATATTAGAGTGCACAGTTGTTTTTGACCAAAGATAATCATAGAACCACAGAATGGTTTGGGGTGGAAGGGACCTTAAAGACCACCTCATTCCAACCCCCTGCCATGGGCAGGGACACCTCCCACCAGACAGGTTGCCCAAAGCCCCATCCAGCCTGGCCTTGAACACCTCCAGGGATGGGGCATCCACAGCTTCTCTGGGCAATATGTGCCAGTGCCTCGCTGCTCCTGTAGTGAAGAATTTCTTCCTAATATCTAATCTAAATCTACCCTTTTTTAGTTTAAAGTCACTATTCTGTGTCCTATCACTGCACTCCCTGACAGAGTCCCTCCCCAGCTTTCCTGTAGCCCCCTTAAGGTACTGGAAGGCCGCTATAAGGTCTCCCTGGAGCCTTCTCTTCTCCAGGCTGAACAACCCCAACTCCTTCAGCCTGTCTGTGTAAGAGAGGTGCCCCAGCCCTACGATCCTCCTCATGGCCCTCCTCTGGACTCATTCTAATAAGTCCATGTCCCCCTTGTGCTGGGGTCCCCAAAGCTTAACACAGCACTCCAGGTGTGGTCTTATGAGAGCAGAGGGTGAGAATCCCCTCCCTCACCCTGCTGGCCATGTTGCTTTTGAGGCAGCCCAGGATATGGATGACTTTCTGGGCTGCAAGCACACATTGCTGGCTCACGTTGAGCTTCTCATCAACCCCAGGTCCTTCTCCTCAGGGCTGCTCTCAGTTCATTCTCTGCCCAGCCTGTATTTTTTCTTAGGATTGCTCCGGCCCTGATGCAGGACCTTGCACTTTGACTTGCTGAACCTTGCAGTTCGCACAGGCCCACCTCTCAGGCCTGTCCAGGTCCCTCTGGATGCCATCCCTTCCCTCATGCGTGTTGACTGCACCACACAGCCTGGTGTCATAGGATAGAAATAATTCACTTTATGATACCAATCTTTTCAGAAAAAAATAAAGATTGGAGGAAGTTCTTTAATACAGGATGTCAGATTATTTTATCACAATGGTCCTTCAGGCTTGAGTAGCTCTGTGTTTACTTTTCCACATGTACAATTATGAAATCAGAACAGGGTAGGTGCACTCTACCAAAGAAAATTCTTCATTTCCTGCACTTAATCAAAAACAGGTTAGATAGTGTCAGCTCCTTTTTAAAAAATGAAGAGTTACCACTTCCCCGAGTAGGAAAAGAGCAAACATAACTGCAAATGCTTTTTGAGTTTCTATAAATGTACTCCGAAAATGGAAAATGAAAATAAAAATACTTGGCCTATACTTATAATCCAGTTATACACAACAATTGATGGAAACCCAAAAAGCACAGTTAATGTTTGCATACATATATAATGAAATTTAAAGTGCACATATGTATTGTACTGATGGGTTCTTTATAAATGCATAAGAGAGAGATTTATTATTTATATTGCTCCAGGACTGCACTAGATTCTCTTTGGTAAAAAGCAAGATGATGTGTTTCCTTCCTCAAAGAATATAAAAGTCCACTTAAACAAATGGGTGGGATTCTGTACCTTTAAATTTGAAACGAGCTATTTTATGGGGATGGGATGATGTGCAAAATGAAACGTAGCCATAATTTGTAAAGTTTGTGACATACTCTATATGGCTCAAGCTGTTATTAGCTATTCCTATATGCATTCAATTAAAGAACTCATCTTCAATGATGTATTCTAGCACACTCCTGGGAACTAATCCAATGTCTTTAGCTATCTGTTTTACATGAAACCAATTATTGTAATATCTCTAATGCCTAAGTGGTATTGTCATGAGTGCCATTTTAGCGTGGTCCAAAGTATTTATTTCTATGAGATTATCTATCTACTCTTCAAATCTATTACGCTTTCAAGAATATCCAAAGAGTCACATTAGCATTTTTGTATCCCACGGCCAAATGTTCAAGCAAAATGTAATATGAGTTAAATAATCAGCTGACTAAACCCACTGCTCTCCTCTTCTATTTTCATTAAAGGACCTCTTGCCAGTGCTTAACCTTTCTCTATTCTCATCCCTGTGACAGCCTATGTGAATTATTTGTTATAATCTTGTTTTTCCCCTGTTCTGTGTGATGCTAGCTAAGCTCTGCTATAGACTGCAATCGTTGTCTTGAAAACTCTGGGCATGAGAATTAAAGCAACATTATAGGACTCTACAGAAGAAAGGTTCTGTTTCATGCTACTGTGAATTATCGTTACCTTACAGCAATAATAAAATCACAAGCACTTAGGTCCTGGCTGTGCCACTTTTTGGCCAGGTGTCTTAGCTGGTGCAGATCTCCTCTGTACAATTCTGTTTTTCCAGAAGTACAGTGGGGCTAATTATCTATTCCAGAAGAGTGTTTAGACCTTGTGTTGATGTGATGCTTGATATTACAAAAGAGTAAGTCAACTTCATAATTATTATTAGCACAACCTGACTTCCTTTTTGCCTGGAAAGTGCTATTTTTGTGTAAAACTCCAAACATCTGTCAGGTAGCTAGGTATCATTATCAGTATTGTTGTTCTTGTCATGGATTGATATTGGCCACTCACTTCTGCTGGTTGACATTATATGTAACAGGCTCTGTGAGACCTCATATCGCAGTCCTCTAATGACCTCCTTTTATAACAAAACTTTTATTTCTGCCAAGATGTTATAAAACCTGTCATCAAAAGAAATGGAGAACTTTGATTTGGTGATGCTTTGGGCTCATTTTGTAGAAGGAAAATAACTAAAATGGAATGGAAGAGCAAAACACTGTACTTGCATGTGAAGCAGAGGTATGGGCGGTATGCAGCGATTCAGTGGCAGAGTTCAGTGAAATGACCTGTTTTGCTCATTTGGGTGACGTTACTGTATGTCTTGCCAATAAAAGATTAAAGATTATGCATTGGGGTCTGTCTTGTTATGGAAGTCCCAGGATGATGTAAGGCTTCTCAGGTGAGAAGTGTGCATATAGCAAAGTGTTGTTGCAAAGGAAGAACAGTACCTACTGCTGTGACTGTGGGGAAGCAGTTGTGAGTCTGTATCGATGGATGAATGAGCATATTAAAGCATATAGCAAGACTGAATAAAATCCCTCAATGCCCTTTTATTTTCAACCTGACAAAAAAAGAAAGAACAACTCTCCCAATGAATACTAACATATTTTTTTTCTTATCTTTTGGGTGGGCAGGACACATTAGTGTTTTAAAGATCTCAACAGTCCTGAGATCTTGTCAGTTCTTTCTGAGTCTTCTGTTGGAGAAGCATGCAGTTAGCCTTTCTTCCTCTAGGAACAGAAGCCTATGGAAGTCTGCAGACTGGAAATCAGTCTAGAGCTGAATCAGACCTACTGACTCAGTATCAATGGGAAATACACTTCTGTTGGCTCCTTCTGTTAAACGCCTGTCAAAAATGCTATAACATTAAACATATTTTGATTTGCATGCAATGCATATTATAAAAAATAGATGTTTTAACTCTGATTTCATGCAGAATTGTACAGCTGAACTGCAGCCATGTTTGCTTTTATTTTCCTAATATCTGTGAAAAAAATCTGTGTAAATTCTTAATCATAAGTCTGCAGTAAGAACTTCTTGAATTATGCTTCCTCAGGCTGGTTGTGATGGTGATTTTCAGCTAAAACAATAGTAAACACACATTGGAGTAAACATTATACAATGGTAGATTTTAACAGAAAGGAAATGATTATTTAGTGTTGCTGGAGGTGCTGAAACTGTATAAATAAACAGGAGGGAAGACAAAGACAAAGGGAAGTAAAGTCTACAAAGCTACTTTAAAGGTATTTGAAATCTGCAAAATTCATATGAAAAGTGAAAGGATTGCTTTATAATATTCTTCTCCACTTGGCCCAAAGTCCTGCGTACAGTAAAAAATGGGTATTCATCAACACATTCAGCAAGGGTGAGTATGTTGTTGAGGATAGAACATTATAGAATTTCTTGTTTAAGACTAACTCTAAGAAGTTACTAAAGACTGTAATGGAACAGAAAGCAGATGAAACAACAGCAGGCTCCACCCAAAAGAAAGCAAGAAGAATTCATCAGAAGAATTTGTTGGGTTTTTCTTTGTTCTTAATTATTTGTCTATATAGAAGATAGAAATATCACGTGGATAAATAAATATGGTGCAGGGTACTGGGACCTGAGAAAAAGCTGAGAAAAAGATTTTGAAACAAGCTTTGGATGGAGATTTTGGGTTGGTAGCTGTAGAATTACGTACTATTATTTTTTGTGTTTTCTTCCTTCCTTCCTTCCTTCCTTCCTTCCTTCCTTCCTTCCTTCATTCCTTCCTTCTTTGTATTTAGAGAAAAAGAACTTGTTTGTAAATAAAGGAAAGAAATACTGTAATTGCCTCAACATCAGCTCCTCCTCTTTGCTAGAACAACACACCTGGAAACAAGAAACCTGGCTAACCTTTTGAATTAACAGGCAATGACAGTGTGGGCTTGAAAGCAAGAGATAGGAAACTTTAATAGGACCCAGAAGAAACATGCAATGTGCTGGGATGTCTGTTCTCTCAAGGTTCATTTTAGCACCACCAAATTTGGAGTCAGGCAGCTTTAACTCGTATTCTGCGTTTTCATTCAGCACTGGAGTATAAGCAATGGCAAAGCACTAAACAACATTTTGTCCTGTCCTTTTGGAGGCAACCCTGTCTGCATCCAGGCTTCCTCCTCCTTGTAGTGTTATCTGCACACACCCAGAGAGCTCAAATAAAACATGCAATGAGATTCAGGCACACAATCACACCAGTAAAAGCACCAGATGACTTCTAAAGGACTAGCAAAAAGAGGAGAAGCTTAGCAAAATGAAAATTTCTATATGGGAGTTAAAGTGAGGAGTCAGAGGCTGTTGAAGCAGTTTCTGTGCTCATCTTCTATGTCGTTGTTACCTTTACCTTGTATAGGGAAATCAGATCTTGCATGTAATTCAGTAAAATGGGTTTGATTGACAGAATAATTGCTGGCACCATCTGATGCTATCTGAAAAGACAGAGGGTGCCTCCAGAAGTTCTCCTGAGATTATTTGTTCATGCAGCATACTGAAGGGCAGAAGAACAGCATTAGAACTGGATGACAAACTTAATGTGGCGTAGAAATGTTATTAAACCCACAGAATACGGCCCACTTAAGTGCCAATGTATTCTATTTGTACAAGCACAAGTTACAAAATGCGTCTGTTCTAGGTAAATAAGAGTAATTCTTTTTTGAGTGAAATTAATTAAATTATAATCAAAGCAATTAAAGAGTAATTAAGTAAGAACATGAATGCAAAAGGGGAATGGCCTTCGTAGTATGGCTTGTAGGGTTGTCTGGGCCTCTGATTTCTGAGAAAGCATCCTTTGAATGTAATAAGAGGGGACTCTGATTACATCTTAACTAAATCCCCATAATCCTCTTCCATACCTAGTGAATCTCCTTACTGCTTTGTCTGCTCTAGGATGCAAATGCAGTGACACATGCAATAGAGAACCATAAAAAATAGGCAGGAGTGGCACAGCCCACCAGGTCTTCCCGAGGTTGTACCACCATGGGTGGGATGGATGCAGCAGGACACAAGGTGCCACGTCATTAAATGTGGGATTTTAAGCACTGCTGTTGTCACTATACTCTGCCTTTCAGAGCTGCAGTTGTTTTTATATAGCTCAGTGCTTTGTTGTATTTTAACTAATCTTGTTACACTTTAAGAGATTTCGGTTGTATCTGCACTCTGTTTTTGCCAAACAGAATAGTAGCAATAATAATCTGGGGGTCTATTAACACAGTGTTGAGAGTGATTGATGAAATAATAACTTTTTGGATATAGGCTATGCCAGTCCTGTCCTTTGGGCTGGCAGAGGCTGGGGGTCCAGTGTGCAAAGCAGCGCAAGTGTCATTAAAAAAAGACCATGAGCAAGACTTGCAGAAAGCAGTTTTTTATTGCTTTCACTCTGGCATATGCAAAATTTCACAGCACAGCAAGCAGCAGTCAGGGATGTTGCATAAAGACTTGATTGGGGCATTCTGCACAGTTTGCCCCTGCCTTTTATCCCAGATGAGTGAACAAGCTGTGGCAGGTACAGGTGGTGACTGTGGCTCCATTTGGTTTTCTCACTCTCTGCCTTGTGCCATCTGCTCCTCTTTGCTCCTGCAAGTACTGTGTAGAGGACAGCAGAGAAGCAGAATCCCAGTCAGACTAGTCTGATATCTCTCTTCTTTTAGAGCCATTTCTCTGGCCTTCAGATGGTCAAACACATTTTCTACATTCAATTCTCCCATAAGTGGAGCTCAGCTCACAGTTACAAGACATCTCTTTTCTCATGGGACAAGATGGTGGTGGAGGAAAATTCCCTTTTTTCTTCTCTGCTGGAATGAATCTTTTGCAGAAAAGTCTTAGCAGTGCAGCCAGTTGAGTCCTCTCTCTTTTCATAGTGCTCTGGTACCTGAAGGTGATCTGCATCTGTGCTGCTGTGGTCCTGCTCTCCCTTCAACCCCAGGTGCATGCTCCTATCCCTTTCATTGTGTGAAATACATTTAGGTGGTGAGCTGGCCCTGGGAGCTCCTCTGCCTGAGAAATAGTGACTTTCTTGATGAAGCTAGCCCTTGGCCTCCTGAACTGTCTCAGCATTAGAACCATTCCTAGCAAAAGGAAAGTGAGAGATGGCAGGAGTATAGCGGGACTATGGTAGGGCACTGATTAAAGCACAGGCCTCATGCTTAGGATTGTGGAAATAGGACTAAACTGTACACCTTTGCATCATTTCCTCTGAATTCTCTCTCATATCTTCTTTTTTGAATATTTTTCCAATTGTCAAAATCATTTTGAATTCTAATCCTGTCAGCCAATATCCTTTCAGTGCCTCACAGTTGTATGTTGTCAGCAAATTTAATAGAAATGTTCTCTACTCCATCACCCGGGTTGCAAAGGAAACTTTGAATGAAGCTGGACCTGGGCCAGATTCCTGCAGCCCCAAGCCTAGCAGAAAAATGTTGCATGATCAATCCTTCAATTTTAACACTGATCCATTAATAATTACTCTTAGCCTATTGTTATTCAATTAGGTTCTGTACCTACCTTCCATTAGTTTCAACTAAATGCCTTCTAAAATGCTTGCCTCCCAACTGCTCCCCACCTTCCCTGTGTTAATGGGTTCTTGATCTCATATACCAAGATGATGGGCACTCTCAGTGACAGGTTAATTGACCTCAGAAAGCAGCTTATTTCTATGCTTAAGGCCAATTGAATACATAGTATCTAATCCTTGCACATCCCAATGATGGGAATATAATATGGTGATTTCACAAAGGAATGACAATAAACAAATTGCCTACCATTGGACTATGTTTTCTGTTAGCATTCGCAGTGCCTGGAGTTCAGCATCTTCCCCTACCTTTTTCTTTTGAGCCTGTTAATGAATAAGATTTGCTGTCTTTGTTACAGAAAAGCAGAAAAGCAAAGCTTCATTAGTGGTGACTGCTATCCATAGTTTTGCAGTCAGCAAGGCTGTTTGTGCCTTACTTCATGGAATTGGAACGTGAATGTGGGAAATAAATAAATAAATAAATAAATAAATAAATAAAAGCTCTGTTTCACACATCAGTGAGCAGTTAGGCTGCAAACCCAACTACTCCCCAAATAAGCCTTTATATCTACATGGAACAGTTTACATGATATAACATCACCAGTGCTGTTCTTTAAAATATTACGTTTGTTCTTTTATCTGTCTGTTTTACAGCTCCTTGCTCCACAGTTCCCTGTATGTAATTGGCACAGAAATGAAGGAGATGGAAGGCGATCATGACCTCGTGGGTACTGTCTGTTTAGCCATTTCTCTCAGTGGTAAACTGAAAGCCAAGAAAAGGGGTGCAAGGCGGTGTACCTGGAAATAACGTCAATTAATAATAGACTAAGAAAAACCAACACTCATTTTTTTCTTTCATGGTTTTCAGAGGAAAGCCTAACTGAAGGCTTAGGACTAATACGATCCAATTATGTACATAACACAGTTGCCGCCTCCCTTTTTGCCCAGAGGCCAACGCTTGCAATCTGCCTGCAATTACTTGTGTCTAGAGGCAGCTTAGGGTTTGCCAGGTGAGAAGGTATTATACGGAGTGTGCACATGTATGCTGCCAACCTTGACTACACAAAATCTCCTCTACACATATGCAGACAATCATCTAGCAGAGTATAAAATCCTTAATTAGCTTATCGCAATCACTTTAAGGTGAGTGAGGAAATGCTTTCTACCACCGGGTAGCATTTGTACGGTTATACAAGTTCACTGTGCTGATGGTAGCCAGCTCTGAGATGTTATTCCCTCTTTTGTTACACAAGGGGAAAATTGTAGAAATCACCAGACTTTTCCATTTTAATGGAATATTTTTGCTGGTTGTGATAAAGAAGTCTCTGTAGTTAGTTGGATAGAATTGGGTCACGGCAACATACAGTCGTTCTCTGAGTCTGCCAGATATTTCAGTGTTGACCTTTACTGTCCACAGTGCTGGCATTAATTGTGACTAAAAAGTACTTACGACTTTCAGTCTTCACAAAAATCTTTTAGCCAAACTGCTTACTAATGATAATGCAGCGTCTGTTGGTAGCTTGGTGCAGCTTCTTTAAGACCATGTAGCATCTATCACCACCGTAGCAGACCATGATAATGACCTTCCAAGTATTGTTACCTTCAGATGTTGCCTCTGGGAATCCCTTAGCAAAATGACCCCATGTCTATATGGTGAATTCTGGTTGCCCTGCACCTTGCTATGTAAACATCTTGCTACTAATTCAAGGTAAATATGGTACCCCTCTGTTATTTATTATTTTGTATTCACTTTTCTGGGATATGAATTAGTACCAGGGCAAAGATGAAAACAATTTCAGACAGGAAGACATTAAGTCTACATCTTCCCCTATGGCTGGCCGAAAATCTGGGATGCAAGGTACTTCATATCCAATTTAGGTCTTTTGGAAACTGCAAGAGAACTTCTAGAAAGATGTTGAGCCTGTCCCACTACTTGAAAGCAGTATGAAAAAAAATGACAGGGAAGGCAAGAAAGTTCCAGCTGGCTACAGAACACTGCTGTATTGAAACAGAGAAACGTAATCTGACAGCACTGAGTAGGAGCAGACCTTTCACAAAAAGGTGCAAGGTCTTTTTCAAGGGGATGTGTACTTGGGAAGCAGCAGGTTATTATCCTCTGCAAGAAGGAAAAAATCACAGTAACAATATGAACTGTGTGGGAGGTCCTTCACAATATGCATTGATTAAAGATAGATGTGTGTGTATTTAATTCTAATCTTATTGTTTGAAAGAAGAAATAAAACACTTATGGAAAATGTATTCCTAAACTTGATGAAATCAACCACAGTCTAATAGCCTTAATGCTAAGATATCTGCCCACAGTCTAATCAGAGAGATGGTTTATGAAGCGAACACCTTCTGACACTACTATGGCAGTGTCAGCCAACTCCTGCTTAAAAAAGCAGCCAATAAGGCTGCATAATCTAATAAAGATTTTTTCTAAGATGCAGATTTCACAGCTATGGAGATGTTCTCCTTAAAGCAAAAGAAACAGGATTATTAATAACTGCTGTTGTAGGTTACCACACTCCAGACTTTTTATTAATAAGATTTAACATTTCCATCTTTAAGTACTCTTTAAAAAAACAAAAAAACAAACAAACAAACAAAAAAAAAAAAAACACAGCTTCCATCTTTTAAATACCCTTTAAATCTTCTCAACAAGTTTTTTTTTGTGTGTGTGTGTGAAATCCAGTAAATTATGGTACAATTAATTAACATTTTTTTTTTTTTTTTTTTTTCCTTAAAGATTTGCCCTTCTTATCAGTTCAGATAAAAATCTCATTAACCCAAAGCAGCACCATAAAGCAATGATACATCCTGCCTGAAGAGGTGAGGTATAGAAAAGGACTTCCACAAGGGTGGATAAGGGGGCTAATTTCCACAGTCACAGTTGATTTTTTTCCTAACCAACTCTTATTCTATCTGTTTAAACATTGAGTACATTCTTGTTTTTTTTGAAAGGACTTTTTCCCCTTAATATTCAGGCCTTGAGATAGTAAATCTACAACTGATGCCAAGGTAGGAAGCATACTTTGCTTGCAAGTTTCCAAAAATATATTCTAAACAAGTTGTCTGCAGAAGTGTTGTTTTAACATCTCTTCCTTCATAGACATCCTGGATACTAATGTCACGTATTTACTGTTAACAAATGTTTGCAACAACTTGCAAAAAGATCTGTGCATTTGCCCACAGCCTAAATTTAATGTAGCTTGGGATATAAATACCACTGGTTTAAGCCTTTGCAATATATTAGAGACAACTAGTTTTTCATCATTTGTTTTTATACGGTTCCCTGCAGAGACTGAAGAGACTAATTTCTTTCCCCAAGCAGAGGAATAACAGATGGTGTGAGTCAGGTAGGCCTGCCAGGGTGCATATGAACAGACAATCAAGAGATGGGAGGCTTTCCTTTGGAAACACAATAGAGCAGCACAGCCAAAACATCCTTTTTAGTGATTGCCTGGGGGAGGAACTTCTTCCTTCTCCTGAGCCCCAGACAGCAGAAAGGGGATCTGCTTGGATGAATTTGGGTGCGGCTTGAGATGAGAAAAGGAGGATGGAGCAGCCTTGGAGGCCTGAAGAACAGACTGAGGGTCCTGCAGGAGGAGCATAGATCCTGAACTGTTGAGTAAAAGGGTCTCCAACAAAATATCACAAATATACATTTTGTCTTTCCATTGGAAGTCTTGTGATAGGTGTGTAGTCAGAAAAGCAGAGATAAGGCCTTTCTGTCTCTAAAATGTAAGGATATGTTCAAGAGCTGGCTTACAATAACACTTTCCTGTGATACAGCAAGCTTCTCCTGCTCAGGGTAGTTTTGTATGCAGGTGGGATTTGCAGTCCACCAAAGACACCTCTGTGGGAGCTCTGGGTCCATGAGAAGCTGCTCATGAAACCAGTCAACAGTTTCCAGGACAGGGACAGGGCTGTGGTACAAAGTAGCGGCTCAGCACTAGGGCTGAGAAAGAGCAATTCCAGGAAATACATAAAAAGGGAGGAAAAGCTGATTGGAAGTGAGAGAGTATCCTACAGCATGTGAGGGTTTCTCACATTTATACTTCACTCTTCAGAGAATTCCTGACAGAAGAAGTTCAGTGAAAGCCAAATATTTTCCAAGGTTCATATGAAACCATTCAAAGCTGCAATATGCAGATCATATGCATAGCTTTCCACATGATGAAAAGTTTGGTGTACCTCCATTCCCCAGCATTATGAGGTTGCTTAACCTGGTCTGGCAAAGCCCTTTCAACTTTTGATCCTAGATCTGCCCATTTGATATATGTATCACTCATTTTTGATCAACAAAATGGTGTGTTTCTGATCATGATAGCACAAGCTGGGGCATATCTGGAGGCCAGAGTGGTATAGGGTGCCTGATAAGAGTCGAGTGTGGTGTCTAGATGGTGACAGTGTTCAAAACAGATTGTTCTGTTTCAGTACCTCTCTCAGAGTAACATCACTTTAAAGAAAAAAAAATATCTCATACATCTGTTGAGAAAAAGTTAGTTTAAGAAATGTCCTGATGGCATATATCACTGTGTAATTGTTTTTACAATTATTCTCCTTTCATCTTCTTCAGGATAATTTAAAATATAACCTGCTGAGGCAATTAAAAATTCTGTTACAGAATGATTTCCCCTGTAAAAGTGTGACTTTGTAAAATCAAAAGCTTTTCCATGTGTTAATATTTTCAATGGAAAATTAGAAAACAAAAAATTTCAAGAGAATATTGTTTTGTTCTGCCTCTTTGAAAGTTTAATGTGTTAAGGAAGGAAATACTTCATTTCTATGTTACAATGCTTTCTTACAACTTTTATATTTCTGATTATTTTTCTGAATATTTTTTAAAATTTCATCTTACATATAAAACTACTCATTTCATCCTGATTTAGGGCAGAATATTAAAAAACTCTGTGTTTGTGTTTTTGACCAGCTCTAATTATTTGTGTCATTATCAGCATCTACACACAGGCACAGCTGCTTTATTTTCAAGCAATTTTGTCAGCTCTTCAAGGAAACTGCCAAGTGCATGAGGAGGCCATAAGAGATATGTTTCTATAGAGCTCAATCCCTAATCATCCTGAGCCCGTGACAGCAGCACACAAGACAGCCTGGCCCTCAGATGAGTATGTGGGACAGCTGGTTTGTTGTCCATCTGGAGCACTGCCCTCTGACACTTGGAATAATGGAATATTGAAAAGGCAGCTTGCTGGATGTGCTTCTGCATGACTTAAGTCGCAATGGTCCTTGTCACACAGCCGCAGTCCTTGAAATTACTGCCTCCTCTCTCCGCCAAGCTCCCTCTCCCCCAAAGGAGAGCAAAGGCCCCTGATCCCATTTATTAGCCTGGGTACCCATTGGGATGTTGGGAAAAGAGAGAGCTTGAGGCTGAAATTTGGGCAGTAAGCAGCCTTTGGGTTGACCCATCCTAGGAGCTTGTTGAAGCTTCAGGGGGACTCCAAGTGACATTAACCAGGACCATTAATTGCAGTTCAGCCTCACACTGGCTGCTGCTCTCGTTGGCTGATACAGGAAGGATGTAGCTCTTTCTAAAGCCCCCTGCAGCTCTTTCCAGAGACAAAAGTATCCTGTTTGTTATTACCGTATATTATGTTTTCACATATGTGGGCACATGTAGAGAAGTATAACTACTTTTCAAGTAAAGGTGAGAAAGATCAGCCCAAGTGGGGAACGTCCCTTGCATTCACAAGTGTTCCTTTTGTTCTCTAGTTTGTTCCAGCATACCCCCAAATTTATTTAAACTCCTGAGTTAGCAAAAAAAAACAACCAAACAAACAAACAAAAAAAACAGTATCTAAAACAAACAAAGGAAACCCCCTAAAGCTCCCAAGGGAAGTGAGCTAGGTTAGTTATCTCACTTCTGAAAACCACCTAGTGCTTTGGTGCTGAGCAGTGCCATACAGGAAGCAGGAGCTGGGGGCTTTTCAGGAAGTCACATACATACCTGGTTACTGCTCCTTTTGCCTCCTCAGGACTCTGGATCTTGTGGAGACACAAAGAGATTTGTACAGACCTAGTGAAAAACCTGAATCTTCAGGGCAACATGATGTATGGTGCGCAGAGTCAATCAAGTTGAAGCTCAGTGCTTGCCAGAGTGCCTAAAATACACAAAAATATTACAATTTGAGTTTCCTAGGAATACATATTTTTTTTTCTGACTTTACCCATTATTGGCATGATGATTTATAGCTCTGTCTGTAGCATTATTCACAGTGTGTTGGAATTTATTTCACCAACTAAGAGCTCTGCTTTCAGATATAAAGTGCAGCTGAAAACCACACTAATGCAAAGAATGGTTTTAGCAATGGGTAGGAAGAGCGGGGATTACCCAGGATACTAGAAGAACTTCTTCCATCCTGCTGTCAAATTCCTCATGCAATCAAAGGGGAAGGCAGAAGCTTTTAGTAAGTATAAATTAGCCTGGCAACAATAGCTTTAATTATGGTACAGCTATAAGAAAATACTAAGTCCACTTCATCCTTCCTTTCCAAAAGTCAGTTCAGCTTTCTTCTGAAGACACATATTAAGGATTTTCAAAACAACTCTGTGTCCCATTTCCTGCATAGGACCTTAATCTCATCAAAAGTATTCACTGCACTCAAAGGTTATTTCTGTCTTGTTTTGATGGTACAGATTTAAAGAATGAGATCATTGCTGTTGGACGTCCAGCTGTTAAAGAATCTGCATCTCTTTTTAAGAAGTGCAAGAGGAAAACACTGTGTCCTTGCCAGAAAAGCAATCAGATAACAAGATTTCATTTTATTTAATTGGGAAAAAAAGAATCAGACATGATGTGATCTGTGGATGAATCAGCAGAGACAAGAATGTCTGTGACCCAAAAAATGTTTAATCTTGAAGTGATTGCCATATTGTGTGTGGAACGACTTTTACCTCTTGTAGTCTAGTTTTCCATCTTCGTCACATAATATTCCTAACGTGCTGCATTTCCACGCAGTGCTGATACTGATTATTTTATCACAAGTCTCTTGACAGTTGTTTACCTTCTTAAGACTTAGTTCTAGAATTGAAAGGAGAGGAATCTTGGATAACATTTTATGTAAAGGTTAGTTTCTGATCACACTGCCTGTAGGAAAAACAAAACAAAACAACAAAAAAAAAAACGGTGAACATAATGAAGATCCAGCTAGAGTTTCTACAGTGTTTATCTGCTGCCCATCACTTGATTTTTTGTTTAAAGCAGAAGTCTGGCAGAAGTGCCTATGTGCTTTAAGTCTTTACACAATTATAGGCACCAGTAGAATTTTAGGAGGAGTTGAGGAACTTCATCCTTGCAACATGCAACAAGCTCATGATTCTGAATTTTATAGCAGAAGATGAAGGAGAAAGACTATGTGGTTTGTTCATTTGTTAACATACAGACACTGCCTTGCTGTTGCTAGAAGTTTGGGGTGGAATATAATATGGTCATTATTGTTTTCAGATAAGTTTTCTTTTTTCCTCCTTTTACTATTCCTTTGGAAAAAAATCTTATTTAACCATCGTTCATGTGCTCTGTATTTAAAGGACCATTATCAGAATTTAGGCTACGAGAATTATAGTCATTTGAACAAATTTCAGAAGGCTGATTGTCTTGTTATGATATTTGCAGCACACAGAGGGAGTTTAATTATAGCAGAATGCATTTTTCGTTTACATGGAATTGTTTAATTATGAATTCTGTGGTGGCTCTAGAAATGGAAAGAATGACTGAACTTGAACAATAAAGCAAAAGACAGACACAGCTAATGCCACGCTAGGATGCGGTTAAAGACATAGCTCATGGGAAAACAAAGTACTTGCACAAATACAATCATCATATCATCAATTAATTATTATTCAGAATGTTTTCCACCAAACTCTTAATGCTGATAAACATTAAATTAAATTCTGGAGCCATCCCTGCTGGTATGCCCTTACCGGTCTGGAGGGACATGCAGCTTTATTGCAACTGCTGAGGACAGATACAGAAAATCTTACATTTGGTCTGCTTTGATGATGTCTTGATAAGTTGCTACAGTGGCAAACCTTTATACCAGGGTGTATTGGAAATTAGCCAGAATTTCCAACAGACATCTTCACTACTATTGCAAATAAAATGCTGTTGAAATGCAAAAAGGTAAACTTCCAGTGAATATTTTTGTTGTGCCCCTACTCTTTATGTTGCAAATCATAAATCCTTCTCTACCTGAGGAAGCCGAGCCATTTTCCTGGTCAACTGTCCTCTAAATGTGTTGAATTTTGCCACTCTCTCCTACTTCCAAATTGTCACAACTGAGCTATCACTCTTATACTGATAAAAGACATTTTTTGCACAACATTAAATAACTGTGATTACCATGTTAAAGTCATGTCTCATGTCTTCTCAAGCCCTGGTGATGGCATTTGCCTCTTTCACAACTTCTTCTTCCTGCTGGGTCAGGCCCCTCTCCATGCAGGACCCTCCCCAGCAGTGGCTCTATGAGATGGGGCTGGCATCTTGGTGGCACTTCTTAGCAATGTGCCTTACAGGTCTGAAGAGCAGGTGGACAGAGTAACGTGGAAGTAAGCAATCCTCAACCATTTGTGGGATGTTGAAAGGAAATGCATATAAAAATTCTCAAAGTTCTTTAATGGCAGCTAATCTTCTTCTTCTTCTTCTTCTTCTTCTTCTTCTTCTTCTTCTTCTTCTTCTTCTTCTTCTTCTTC
>CM021767.1:102667005-102831682 GCA_011076525.1 Nettapus auritus | reverse complement strand
TCTTCTTCTTCTTCTTCTTCTTCTTCTTCTTCTTCTTCTTCTTCTTCAGTTTGGTGATCCAGGGAAGCTTCGTCAGTGACTGCTGCTGGATGGGGACCCCCCAGCTTGTTCCTGTCCCCATACTGCAGACACATGTCCCCAAGCCCTCCCTCACTCTGGCACTTTTTTTGTTAGCTTTGATTTTTGAACCAGCTCATGGTAGGATCAGGCAAGCATCAACCCAAGGCCATTGCACATGACCATGGGTGGGGAAGGGAAGGTCCCATTTCCCTTCCCTGCATTTTAGGAGCAGCTTGCCATGGGAACACCTTTGCTGTGTTTAAAACCATGCCCTTAAACTCACTTATTTGGGTGGTGTTTTGCTTTATAGTTCCAACATCACTGACCGCACAAGAACACCCTTCCTCTGATTTAATTGTTAAATAATCTGCAAAATAATGGGAAGTAGTAATAATCATGGTTGTAACTACTGCTTTCTCCTGTGTAAATTTGATTTATTTCTTCCTGAAGGAGATGGTGCAAAGGACCTGCAGCTGCAAGAGCAATTACAAATGTATGTTATCCCCCCTTTACCTTACAGTTTTTGCCTTTTTTTTTTTTTTTTTTTTTTTGAATAATGGAACAAAAAAGTTTTGAAAGACACAACTGTTAAGCCAGCTTTTGACAGGAGAATGGCATACAGAGAACCTGGGACAAACTGTGTATGAAATTAATTCAGGTTGCCATATTTTTACACATCAGACACTTCTTGGAAGAGGTGAACACTTTCTCGCTTAGATCCATAAACTTCTTGCTTACAGACATATTTTTTTCTCCCCAGTTCTTAAGGGGGTGAAGTTTTATTTGTCCTTGTGTTCATTTCCTCTTCTCAAAACCCTCTTGGAAGAACCTGAAGGACCACTTACAAGTTTATCACCTAATAAATTCATCTTTGGGTTTTCCAGAGTGTCCTTAACAAGGATGGAAAGACCAAAACTACAACAAATATACTAAGCCCAATTTGTGTAGGCACATCCCCCTGTATATATGCTACCAAGTATATATGCATACCCAAGAGTGTCAAGGCTTTGACCAAGAGTAAAGCCATTACAAATGCAGAAATCCCAGAGAAGAACATGGGCACAAAGTTTGTTTAGGAGTGTTATTTATCTTCTAGTGATGTTAATCCTAGATGGAAAAAGGAGTAAAATACAGTAGGGTCAGTAGCTTTGCCCAGTGCTGGTGGTTTGAAACTACTGACTTAAGCCAAGCATCCTCCATACAGGGCTGCAGAATATGCACTATGTGAAGTCAGTGATGGACAGGATTCTTTCTTTTCTCCTAAAGTGCCAAACTGCTAAATGTCCCTCTTCTTTTTCTACCTGTTCCTGATTTAATTGTTTCCTCTCAAAAGCAATGTCTCGTCTGAAAAAAAACAGATTGAAGGGTGAGGTCTTGAAATTTAGTGAAAAGGCAATAAACTTGTAGTCATTCTAGTCTTGTAGTGAAAATTATTTTTTTCAGGTTCATTCACCCTCCTCACTTAAAAACCCTCCTCAGGATTCCTTCTCTGCTCCAAAACTTTTTAATGTTTTTGTTTAGTTTTGTTTTGTTTTTAGTCTACATCCAGCTTGCTGTGAGGTTTGTTGCCAAATTAGAGGGAATTGTACATGTTGGGAACAGTTTCCTGGGTGTATAAATGATTCTAATGCTTGTGAGCTTTTCTGGCTTAGCTATGCCCCCTTCTGAAACTTCATCTTTACAATTGCAGGAGTGAAATATGGCTCAACACGCTCTGTGTATCAGAGACGGCACTGGGATCCTGTCCTTGTATCTTTTTGTGGAAATGAAGCTGATTTTATAGGTGTGAAATTGCTTTAATGTAAGTTACCAGCTTTAGCACAGTCTCAGACACAAGGAAGTGGCTGGCTAAACATCATTACTTTCAGAGTGATTTGCTGAGATCACAAGTCCAGCGCAAAAACTGAAGGAAAACCTGGGACTTTTCCAAAGGAAGGTACAGCAGCCTCACAGTAAAGTACATTTCTTAAGCAGAAAGATTTTGTTGCTGCTGCTGAAAGAACAGACATGTCTGTACAGTTAGCACGTACATCTGCCAACATAATCCCCCCTCATCTGTGCGCTGCAGGTGCTGCTTCTTGGCTGCCCCTCGCAGTGAGCCAATGCAGCAGTGCCTCGCCGTGCCTGCCTTCACCGAGGCGAGCAACAGAACCAGCTCAATACCTTATATCTGAAATACCTGAGACTTATTCTTACTACACAAGCAATAGTTCTTGCTTTATTTACGGCTATGCATGGACTTTCACTCCAAACTCCCCATCAGATCATGGGTTGGTATTTATTTTATTTTATTTTATTTTGCTTTGTTTTGTTTTATTATATTATATTATATTTTTTAAGCTTACACATATTTTCAATATCCAAGAAAAATCTATTATCTGTTATAAAAAAAATAAATAAATCTCATCTTAAAGGTACTAAAGATGCTTTTTGATTACTTTGCATTCAACGTGCTGAGCATTACAGTTTCAAAGGACAATTCTTCTTTAGTCCAGAACTTTATACCACCAAAACTGGCTGAAATTCCATGGAAGCTTTTGATTTATTCCCAGGTACTGATGTTACAGGGTGGTATTTGCAAACGACTTTTACAACTTACTACATTTCAGTCTGACCAGATCTCATAAAAGTGTGACAGAATGCAAGGAGACGCAGCTCATTGGTGTTGCAGGAAATTGCAATATGCAGTCAACACAAGTTCGAAAGATTCAGTGAAAAAATAATTATTTTGATGTGAAAGTAAAATAAAAATAAAAAAAGTACCAGAAGAGCAGAAAGTACTAAGTGGAACACATTTAATCTAACATGATAGTTTGCTATTGTAAAGGTTGATGCTAAATTCTCAATACAGATTATTTCAGTTATCAGGAAAAAAAGAAGCATACTGATTTATTTTAAACTTACAAATGTAACTTTTTTTTTCTCTCTTTTTTTTTTTTTTTTTTTTTTCTTTTTTTAAGGACTGGTTATCTAGATATATTTGGTTGTACACATATAATTTCTTCACTGTAAGCCAAATACACTTGACAAAAATGTCAAGCAGCAGGTCAGATGGGGTGTTACATTTGCACAGCCCCAAAGAGGGGTCCCCAGTGCTTTTCAGAGCACAGGGCTGGGGGAACCCTCCTCAGAAAGGGTCTCACCCCTTCTCCTTGCTCTTCCAAAGGCTCTATGTGAATGTACACTCGCTGCACCAGGGGGCAAGTGGTGTTCGGGAACATTTGGAGCTGCTGTCAGGCTGCAGCCACATCAGGCAGAAGCCTTGGGGTTGTGGGGGGAAGCAGAAAGCAGGGCAAGGTGTGGGGTATCTGCCTTACGGCACCTTTGGGCTCTGCCAAAGCTCCTCTCCCCCAGGCCTTGGTGGGAGCTGAGCCAGGCAGTTGCTGCTGAAGGCCTCCAGAGGGAGATCCTGCCCCTCGAAACCCTCGAAACTTCAGTTCCTTCAGCTCTTCAACTCCACCCTACAGCCAGGAAAGTTTCCTGAGACAGGAAAGAGAGGCCGAGACAGGATCACCTGGCAGCATGGGTCAGCTCTGTCTGCGACAGCAATGGGGAAAGCTATGCAGATGTGGCAAAGCCCCTGGCTGAGCAGAATGAAACCTCAGAGCCTGTGGAGAGCAGAAAACAACAAAGATGGACCTCGGGCACCCACAAGAGCCAGGATAACGTGACGTACACCTACTTTCTGTCAGAGCAGTACCAGAAGCAAAGAGCTAACACTGAAAGTCAAACTCCCTTTGAGACCTGCAAGAGCTGGTCAAATCTCTCTGAAGAGTAGCTACGGGTTTGGGGAACTTGTTTGTTTGTTTGTTTGTTTTTGTGGTAGTTGGGGTTAATATCTGGTGGTTGCTCACAGTTGTCACCAGGAAGGCGTCTGTCACCTTGTCACTTGGAGGTGGTGAGCTGGAGCAGCTACTGGTCCCAGTCGAGGGGATTCCCGTTCCCACCCTTGCCACCAGGCTCAGCTGGTGAGGGAACCAAAAAATAGCACTTGAATCATTTGTCCTGACTGCTGTGTGGCAGGTGCTCTGAGCTCATACCCCATCACTAAGAGTTCTCATTAAATTTTGGCAGCTGAAGCCATGAACGATGCACCCCAGAGGGCTCTGCTCCTGCATGGGGCCAGACTGTCCTTCAATTATTTGATTTTTGGTTAAGTATTCTAAGGACACTTTACTCCTAAATGAAAATATCTAGTTACTTAGCAAGCTTACATCCATGGCTTCATGTGCTGGGTAACTCTGCCTTGTCTCTCTCTAGTATTGCTGAGGATCTATCTGAAATACAGCTTTCAGAGTGTTTGTTTGTTTTGCCTTTTTTTGTTTGTTTTTGGTTTTGTCCAGTTAGAATGGATGCCAAGAAAATGGAGGAGAGGTGCTGGGACTGTTAGGGGCCCAGAATGTGTCACCTACAGGCAAAGGAGCTGCACTTCTTTAGGCTGCTGAGAGGAAATTAGGGAGCGCCCTGCTGAAGAATGGAAAAAAGGCTAAGTGTAGTGGCAAAGGGAGAGAATTAATAATAAAACTTTCATCCACTGACGCTAAAAATCCTAACCTCTCTGAGGTTGCTTTCTTTCTTTCACCAGACACCATGGCTGTAGAGGGCTATAGGAGTAGGGATACTGTAGAACGGGGTGCTCCATGTAAGTTTATTTGTCCAGGATCTCTAGTTTTCAGATGCTTCTCCTGGAGTACTGGTGTACATGTATTTAGACTCCAAATTTTACCTTCTGCCAGGCTGTCATATGCCCAGAAATCCCAAACAAAGCAACAGAGTAAGGCACCTGGCTATAGAGTGCATGTGAAATAAATCCACTGTGGCTGACAGGCACACAGCACATCTGATGTCCAGCAGCAGTATGCCTGAACAGGAAGACCAGCACACTCCACAGGCTGCAGCATACCAACAGACCAGATTTTAGTGAGTTTCAGACCAAGTTCACTTGATATTTCTGTAGAAAAATGTCTAATGTATATGTAACTTTGCAAGTACATCAATAAAGTATTCCTTAGGCATGAGGAAATTAATATTGCTACACTGAATCAATTAAAAATATTTAAATTAAAACCAGATTAAAAATAAAAGAATTTATCTAGCAGATAAATGATTGCGAGGCTCTTATGTGTTGTTGTAATGCAGCATATGCAATATGTTGCATATGCATATGTTGTAAGGCAGCATATAACACTTCACACAGAAATAGAATTTTCAATTATCAAGTCAAAACAACATAGAAAACGTGCTAAATTCACAGGAAAAAAAAGTAGAATGCAAAGTTTGATTAAGTATTTCTAAAATTGTGGTTGAAAATAGGAAATGTTTTAAGAAGTTCCCACTTTGTGAAAAAAAATGTTTATTTTTCAATATTTTTACCATGAAAAAATATTTGATGTGAATATTCTCCAGCAAATTACAGCTATGGTCTTGTAGTAGGAACACCAAACTTCAAAACAAGACTTAAGGCTTTTCCAGTCTCAGCAAAGGTTGAACATGTCAGGTATGTTCTGCATGAGTTATTTTGTTTTACTAGTCTTATCTCTCATCATCTGGTTTCAGGTAAAGTCAGGTTCATGTGAATTCCTTGGATAGTAATCCATCTCATGTTCTTCATTATCTGTATTTTTCCTTTTTAATTGGCATTCACCATCTTCGTGTCAGCCAGGTGGCAGCTGGGTTTGTCTTTAGATGCTACAGAATAGCTACAAAGCTGTGGCTCCTTGCTTTGATACTTCCTTTAATTTTTATTTTTATATATATATTTTTTTTCCCTGAGCATTTGATCCCTTACTCATGCTGACAGTCAAGACTGGTCTGAGTCACACTCTTGTGGGAATCCTTCCTGAAGATTTTGGTATTGCTACAAGATCTGTCACAGTGTGAAACGTAGCGTATCGTGTTCCTGTCTAGAAATGACTAGCCAGAAAGCCGTGCCCTGATCCTGCATATGCAAACACACATGAGGACATCAGATTTACAATCACTGTAACTATCTCATGCATAAAGCTATTTGTATGAACATATGTTTATAAGTTGCTAAATACTGCAGATACATGTGCTAAGACAATTATGATACAACCAAATACATAATTTGACACAATCTGGCTTTGGTTTAATAAGGTGAAAACAAATAAATGAAGAAGGTTCTTTCATTCCTGAGCTCTTGAAAACTATTCTCAGCAGGTGTGAATCAGTTCAGGGTGGAGTGTCTGCCCCAAATATTTTATAGGATGGAAAGAGAAAGTAAGTACAGTAAAAGAGGAGTGAAGTGCATCATGGAACATCTGCCGCTTTTGTCCTTGGGAGCATTTGGTGATACATTTCAATGCTTGGTGGAAGATGAACTCCAATCCTTCTCTTTATTTGCTGAAGAATAGAGGCTCAGTGAACACTGCAATATCCAGAAAGTTAAATCCAGGAAAAAGAGTCGCCCTCAAATTGCAAGAAAGAATCTGATCTTCATTTGTCAAATGATGGAGAAAGCACTGGAATTTTTAATTAAAATATATATATATTTCTGCCTTTAAAATAGTCTTATTGCACAAAGTATTTATTTTGCAGCTTTTATTTATAACTGAGCCGGTTACAGTGATGCTCTTTAAGAAATGGAAATTTCTTCACTTCAAGGTAGATTGAGGTTCGACTTCACCCATCAGGGAAAGGTAGAGGTTTTAATCTGCAAGAAAGATTTTAGATTCTGTTTGGAAACCCCACAGCATCCTCAAAAGGCCCAGGTCTGCTCCCTGTGATTATACCCATTGCCTTACATTTTCTCTCTGGTTCACAAATCTTGATGTTCAGGAAGAGAACAAACGCAAATGCAAGGGGCACTTTACTGAAGCTGTTAGGTACAGGGAGGCAATATTTTTCTTGACTTTCCAGAGTACAAAAAATAGCCTGAACTGCATGGATAAACACAGATGCTTGTCACTATCTTAGCCCTAGTAAGATGATCGCAGAATACATTAAATGTTCATGAAAATAGTACATAATTGATCTTTGAATCCTACATTTGTTACATTGGTAGACAAATAGGCAAAAGCTATCTAAAGGAATAAAAACTACAAAACTACAAGAAGTTTAAAACTATTGGGGCTGTAATTTCTGTATCTGCTGATGGAGAAATGTAGTCAGAGGCTACACCTGCCTGGTAAGGTCTGCAATTTGCAATGCTTTGCTCATGCCAGAGGTGGCAATGAATCAAGCTGAAGGTTGACTGCTTTGGACGATTTATCTCCCAGTAGACAGTGGTATATATCAGGTGTTTGGGCTTAATATTTCTAAACAATAAATCACTGCATTTAATCTTACAAGAACAATCAAACACTGTGATTTTTTATTTTTTTTTTAAACTTCATTAGTCTGATTTTTTTAATTACTCTACTGAGGTAAATTAAAGATGTTAAATCCAATATTGAATTCCACCTCCTTGGACTAAATAAATGTAGTTTTCTATGTTGTAAGAAAACAGAGATGTGAAACCCATTCTGGTTTGTTTCTATGAACCTCCACCAACTGTTTCACCTCTTGCTGACCCAAATACAGTCACTAAGCTCGGGGCACTTACCCACCATTACTTCCTCTTATGAATGATGCAAGCCAAGCATCACACTCGAGTGAAACAGAAAAAGAGGAAAGTGAGGAAAGGAGAATCTGTGGATAGGAAAATGAGATGTAGTGGCCTGAATGTGTAAGCTTGAGTTAGTGAGACCTCAGGCAGTGACCTGGAGCTCATCCTGACAAACTTCATGCAGGGAGAATGGGGCTCCAGTGTGGCTGTAAGTAGTGTTGCACTGCAGGGTGCTGATGTTTTGCTCATAAGGAGCACTACCCAGGGCTTCAGTATGCAAGGCATCCTGCTAGCACGGAGACTGGTGGAGCTGAATTATGCATGGTGCTTCCAGTGCCACAGCAGTGCTGCAGGCAGGGCTGAGCTTGGCCCCACAATGCTGGGCTGCTTGGTTGCCTCCTGGATGCAACTACACACTCACACCTAGGCACACCTTGAGGAGCTCTTTCTGAAACTCCTCTGAGAAAGTCTCAAGCCTGTGCCTTTATCAGGCCAGGTACCACACTGCAGCACTGACCTCCGTCCCAGAAACACGATGATGAATATAGCTATTTGCCTTCTTGGTGCAGTTTCCAATTGATACGGTAGATAAATTGAAGCAAACAGGCAAGTAATCCGAATGGATAATAAAAAAAGTAAGAACTGATGCACTGAATCAGGCCAGAGGTTCATCTAGTTCATTAACCTCTCCCTGGCAGCAGCCAGGAAGCTCGCAGTGATTCTTCCCCACTTCACCTCCCATCCTTCACTGATCTGCAGTGGAACTGCTGAGAGGTGATAACTTGCTGTTTCATAGCATTTGAGGTGTTTTTCTTCCATTAATCTAGTTATTTTCTGGATACATAGAGATTTTTACTGCCTAAAATGTCCCATGGAAGAGTTGCAACTTTTTACCTTGGTAGCTTGCTTAGTTTCCATTTTTTCCTCAAACTTATTACCCTTATTTTCTTCATTGTAGACCTGAGGTTTGTATTACATTCAGACCAGTGAGTTAATACGCCAAAAATTCATGCTGTGAAATTTAAAGAATGTGGGGGGTACTGAGAGGTTTAACAAAAAAATAAGTATTGGGAAAGGTATAAACAGCAATGAAACTGAAGAATTTTGTGCAGTACTAAGAAAGGACATAAAGGGAGAAATCTGAGGTGAAACCGGATGTAGATAGGCAAGGAAAATATTTTCAAGCACTGGAAGTGTATTCCTGTCTGAAACACCTTGTAAGAGATGGCATGTATCTAAAAGGGGACTGGGCCAGAACCCCTATGAGAGTGGGTGAGGATAACCCTGCACAGGCCTTTGATAGCCACCAGAAGCTTTCTATCTTTGCAGTGAGGTCATTTACTTTCTTTCACCCATGGGAACCAAACAGCTTATTTCATGTTCATGTCACTGCTCTTTGTGCTCTGGCATCTGACCTAGTTTGGATGTTGCTACTTGCATCGTACCATGCCTCTGTCTAATCATCGCTGTACGTTAGTGGAGGAAGTTATAAACCCGGGTATCTGCCTGTCCATTTTATCTCCCAGCGTCTAATAAAGATACCACTAGTTTAGGAAATAGGAGGAGTAAATTTTTCCAGTTGATAGCTGCAGAGCGTTAGCTGAATCCCACCAGGGCAGGCAGTTCCCCTTCCTTGTGTCGCCTGGTCCTTCCAGGCCCTGGCCACAGATGGCATTGGTAAGGAAATAACCCTAACAGATCTCTTGCTCCTCTGCTGCTGGGCTTTGCATCTCCTTCATGCGCTCTGCAGCACACAAACTAACATGAGAGAGAGCATCCAGAGTCTGCATCTATGTGGATTTGCTGCTCATTAAACCTGGGAAGCAGAAAAACCACCCAGCATTTCTGGGGCTCGGCCGCCCAGACTGGAAATCTGACTAAGTTGATAAAAATAACCAGGGCAGGGAGAACTCAGTGCATTAGGTCTAATCCCAACGACAGCGTGGCATGGCCTCGTTTAATGCTGGGAACTGGCAGAGGCAGCAGATAAGGAGAGAGTGGTGACAGATGCCAGTTGGCATCACATAAGGAAGCTTGGTTTTATAGCCCACACTATGAGTTAATAATGGATACAAAAGAGGACACACAGACCAAATTGTACGCTCTGGTGAAAAAGCTTCTTAAAAGTCAGCCCAGCCTAATGGAAGTGGGGGTTTTGTATGCGGCAGTGTGGCGACCATGCCAAGAAGAATACATGTGCTGCTGCCAAGGTGATTGCCAAAAACTTTTTTTGAGGTTCCTCTAAACTTTCACTTCTTAAAAAACAATTCAATAAAACAGATGTGAAAAAAAAAAAAAAGAATAATAAAATAAAAAAATGGAGCTTTTCAAATAACTGTGCCTTGTGAGTGCAAATTTGTGGTCCTTAATTATAATGAGGAATGGTACTTGGACAGAAAAATTTATTGGGAGTCATTAATTTTTTAAGTGATTTTGAAAAGCAAGACTGTCTTTTTAAAATTACTTAAGCTCTATATGCACCACTTTATCAGCCCATAAAGAAGATGAGGTGAACTACACATCTGCTCCAGAAGTGTTATGCTTACAAATAACTGGGAGAAATTAAATGTCAGCATACACCTGGGTTTTTATTTCTGGATTATCAGAGTAAGCAGGGAAAAACTCAAAGTTTGCAATGCTTAGCTTGCATGGAATGAGGCTGAAATCTTCATTTCTGTCGCTGTGTGTATCCCACCCTCTGCAGTGGCCTGGCACAAGGTAGGCACAAGTCTCACGTGGAGTTTACTGGGAAATAAACACCTCAAGGTGAGATGTGGGGCAGAGTTAACATGCGAGGCTAATTGCTACACAATACTGTTAAAGAGAATCCATTATTAGGATTGTCAGAGATATAAAAGCATACATACAAATGATTTGGGGTGAGGTGTTGAGGAAATTATTTCAACTTATGATGGTTCAAAATGAGGATGATTATACCTATTGAGTAAACTAATTAGAGATCTAAACATAGAAAGCACAGTATGTTCCTTAAGTGATTGAGACAGAAAGCAGGGAAGGGAAACAAAAGGGAATGTCAGCCCTTGCTCTGATGCCGGGGTGGCTGAAATGTCTCCACAGCACCCAGGTAAGGGGTGAGATGAGGAGTGCTGCAGGCACCTTAGCAGCTCTCTTTCTCCTTCATCAGCACAGATCCCTACATCAGTGGTTGCTCAGGTGTAACTATCTAAATAGAAATGGCATCTTCTTCATTCTGCCCACTTGCTAACACCAGAGTAAGTCAAACATTTCGATCTTTTGATCTGCTGTTCCTCATATGCTGCTGTGAAGACACAATTTATCACTCATTTCAAATACAAGGCGTGAGAGGAATATTTGATATATTTGATATCAGTAGTAAGTGTGAGGAGTATGTGGGGAGAAAGCTTAAGATGAAGTTCATGGTTTGTTTTTTAAATAGCCTTCAAACATTACACAATATCAATACAGTAAAGAGTGCATGTTAAATGAATGTGTTGGTACCTAGCTCCTACCTGCACTTGACACTGATCACGTATCCAGCAGGGACACATCAGTGAACCTCAGGTACTGAAGGCTGAATATACCCCAATGAGATCTTGTAGCAGAGCTCAAACAGAAAAGCAGAGATCAAAAGAAGGCCAAAACCTGCAATTGCAGGCTTAAACATAATACCCTCCATGTTATTCTTTATTCCATTGCTGCAGATTGAAAAAGATTTAATCAAAGTCCATTATTTCTCTGTGCATTGTGCAGCATACTGATCTCTAAAACTCTGAAAGGAATAGTAGCCTCTTGATTTGGTTTTGAGTTTTCAATTTAGGTAAGAAAATCTAAATGTAAGTGTTTGTAATTAATGCATGTTGTTTTTGTTTGTTTGTTTGTTGTAATTCATGTAATTAATTTGGAAGTAACATAATGTAACCTAATGATAACCTACAGGGAAGATCTTAATTGGGAAGGCATTACTAGTACAACTATACTGGTAGTTCCTGTCCATAAAGTACTTGTGATATGTATCTGGATTATGTAGATAAAATTTCTTTCTAGTAACATGGCAGAATTTCAGTTTTTCTCATGATTCCAGTGAAATAAATAATTTGGGCAATTGCCTCTGCAGTTGCCTGCAAAAAAAGGAGACAAACGTCTGGGAAGAGAGATGTCTCCATTTCTGCACCACCCTCAAAAGGACACCATCAGGTCTTTGTCAGAATACACAGAAAAGGGTCCTAGCACTCATCCACTGCTTGCATTGTTTTGTGGTTCCAGGGTTAAAATCACAGTGCAACGTGTTATGAGAAAGAAATACACCATTCTGGTCAGATTTTTCCAGGTGGTGATAAACACCCTCAGACTGCTAAATCTAACATCAGTATATTTTATTTTCTGCTTTCTTTAGTTTCAACAAGGTGGACAGGAGATTTGTTTTCAGAGGTTTCTTGGTAGCTGAACTCCCTTGCTTTTTATTTTATGTTTTACCAAAGGCATGCAGTAATCCCCCTAGAATGCATTGCCTGTCATGTTCAATTGCTTAATTAAGTTACTGTGGTGAACTCATTAGGACTATAACAGTTTAAATCTATTATCCATAGCCAGCCAAACATTAGCAATAAAAAGTTAGTGTCTTATTCTGGAGTCTGGATTCTACCTTTCTACCAGAGGGCAGAAATAATAAACTGACCGTGTAATTGAAAATATTGGCTCCTTTCTACAGCCCAGGGTCAGCCTCCTCATTGTCTGTCCTTGCTTAACTGTTTAACAGCAACTGATTAAAAATAAACTAAGAAATAGTAAATAGTTCAGTAACAGACTGCATATCATGGAGCACAACAACAGAATGTCAGTGGTGAAGGACAGAGTGCACCCGTGGCTATGGATAGCTACACAGATCACCACATTTGCCAAGTATTGCCTGGTTGTGGCTGTGTGGCTATGTTCTGGGCTGTAGCTCAGTTCAGAATGAACAAAAAGAGAACATAAATGTTCAGATAAAAATCTCAGTAGAGAAATCATCAATCAGATCATTAGCACTGGAGTAAGAATGATGCAGCTCAAGTGCTTTTGAGAGCTGAAGGGAACAAGAACTGAGCAGTGGTACTCGTAATTTGGCTCACCTATGGGAGAGGTGTTCAAACCCAGAAAAAAAATAATGAGATTTGCTGTCTTCTGTGGTCACCACATCAAACTCTACTGGCAATGGTCACAGCACAGAGGATTCACTTAAAGGGCTGGGGCTGTGCTTTGGTGGTGAGAGGGGCTTTGGGGCCAGAAAGAGAGTACTCAGCACCTGGGTGGGCTTGATATGTTTTTAAGATCCTCATTAAAATTGACACAAATAACTGTATAGGTAGACATTCTCAATAACATATCAGCTCTATCAAGTTAGTTTGGTGAAATAATTATCTGGACAGCTTTTTTGTTTCTTGCCTTATCACAAAACTTCTTCTGCATGATATAAGGACCCTCACTGCTACAATTTAT
The DNA here is from genome assembly GCA_011076525.1 of Nettapus auritus. Lineage (NCBI taxonomy): Eukaryota > Metazoa > Chordata > Aves > Anseriformes > Anatidae > Nettapus > Nettapus auritus. The sequence goes on along the minus strand of CM021767.1, from coordinate 102,818,598 downwards.
TGTTTATTGAATAAGGTCAGAGTCTCTCTGAATTAAGAGGGCTTGTGTACCAAATAGAAGGAATAATTTCCTGAATGCTCTGGGCAGGCATAAAACAGATCTACAGCTTTCTGTGTTGTGTACTCTCTGTGCTGGTCAGTCTGCATTCTGCTTTTCTTGCTTCAGCAAAATCTGAAGGAAAAAAAAAAAAAAAAAAGCAATTTGTAAAATGGCAAGCCCTTGTAGTCCTTCAGGTGTGAAACTAGTGACCTTGTTCTACAGAACAGGCCCCATCCTGGTCAAGAGTTGCCCACCTTGTAAAGCACTTTAGAGAAAAGGAAGCTACATAATTGGTAAGAATTTTTTTTCAAAAACTAAAGAAAAAAATACATTAAATTTGTCATCAAAATATGATTGTGGATGCATTTTGTAGGGTGGATTACATTAAGCTGAGTCTCTGAGGCAAATTCCATTTGTTTCAGTGGAGCAGCATAAGGGATGACAGTGACTGGTAGATCCCTGGTCAGGACTGGCACTGCCTCAGTGAATGGCAGAAGCAGAATGGGAGAAACATCCCTCTAAAATATGTGCAAATTATACTGATGCTAGATAAATTCTAAGCAGAAATAAGGAACCCTTTTTAAGGGGTTCTTAAAGGGTTTTAAGGGGGTTAAGGAATCCTTTTTAAAGGGTTCAAAGAATCAGGCATGGCCAATCATTGACTGTGTTGCTTGGAGAACACACCTTAAATGAAGCACCTACAGAAAACTTTTCTGTCCAGACTTCAGCATAAAGCTTTTACAGGCATAAAATACTGAGTTGGCTGAATTTGTAAAGAGGCGAGGTAGAGATACCCACCCCTGTTATTCAGATTGATAATTTAACTCAACTACAGAATTTAAGTAGCTATACATTAACTTAATTTTTTAATCAGTCACCTTGCAGTCTATATAAAATAGTTATAGTATATATCCCAAGCTGGACCACAAGGATCATCGAGTCTGTTAGTTGCTCCTAGGCTTTACAGAGAGGGGAAAGGCTACGGTCACATAGTGCAACCAAGTGTTGTTAGGAGTTTCCCCACACCTCTCTGACTCAGCTTCCTCAGCCAGCCCTGCCAGCTGCACTTGCATGCCCCTTTGGGGTTATGACCAACAGGTCATAAATTAAATAAATGCAAATAAAAAAACCAAATTCCACTTCCCTGTCTAGATCTGCTCCTTGCTGTTGATTGAACTGGCTGAGAAATTGTATGCACTTCAGAGCTGGTCCATGGCAGGAAGGAACCAGTCAGGCATGGGGACAGCAGGGAACATGGGTTTGTTCATGAGCCTGTACCAAGCTCATTTGGAGCCACCTGCAATATCTGTGTGTAGCACAGAGACTGACAGCATGGAAATTATGAATGCAAACCCGACATTTGTGGGAAAAGATCTGTAGCACTTGATAGACAGAGAAACATCCTGGATTTTAATATTGGCAAATAATTTAAGAGAACAAAAGGTCATGCTCGAACAGTAGGGAGAAGTAGTCTTAAAAATGCTAACCTTGAAAGTGCCTGCAAAGCAGAAGTCATAGAGAATAACAGTTGAACATCCTTTCATGGTGTTCAGACACCGAAGGTATCAATAGCTGCTTGAACTGGCATGGTGTTTATCAGTTCCATTAGTCACAATCTAAAACAAGCAAACAAAGGGGGTGTTGCCCATCATTTATTGTGAGTATTACCTTTACCTTTTGGTATCAACACCGATTGATTTTCCCTATTAATAAGCCGATTTACCTATTAATAAGCTGTGATTCTGTGAAGTGATTTCAACAGCTTGTGTTCACTTGATTGCCTTTCCAGGAACCTGTGATCTTTTTTAAGTCTGCCTGTAATGGCCTTAAGCTGGCAGGTTTCAGCAATTCCGCTCAAGGTAATTAGAAGATTCCTGTTTGAAATCACTTAAAATGCCAATAGATTTTGAAATATCTATGTAAGTACTGCAAAATTTGTAACTTTGTTCTCATGGAATTTACAAGTTAAAAATTACTCCGAAGTATGAACGTAACCTATACTACTCATCAGTGTTAGTGGACTTCTCTGTTTCATTGGAACATAAAATTAAATTTTAACAATTAACTCGAAAAAGCTAACCTGAATGGTTGAATGATCAGTATTAAATAGTTTTCCCTTCTGTATCTATTATCATATTGCTATCCCCTGGACATCTGTGATGATTCAAGCATATGACATCTAAACAACTCTGTTTTATAATTGTACTAGAAATAAAGAGCTTGTGTTAATATATACTTTAAGAGAGTTTTCACACAAACAGAAACACACCCACAAGAGTTTTCATTATTCTAAGAGACTGAGGCAGAAGTTTCTTTTATGTAGATGAATGGTTGCATTGCATTTGGAAAGATCGTTTACCTGCATTTCACTAAACCCTAATCCTGCAAGTACACAGTGCTTCAGCCTGAATTAAGATGCCTGCTGACAAAGTTGCAATATAGCATTGCAGGCACCATAGCAAAGTTATAATATTAATTGCATTTATGTAACATCTGTTGCCTAAGTATCTCCGAGCACTTTACGAATGTTAACTAACAAGAAGCCTGCCCATGCTCTTTTTGAAGTCAATGGCAGCCTTCCAGTTGTCCTCAAAGGAAGCAGGCACAGGCCCCGAGCCTCATAATAACGTAAAAGTAGGTTAAAGATCTCTATATTCACTGGAGAAGGGAGAGGAACAGAACCCAAAACGCCTGTCTCTAACTGTAGAGCTGCATTTCCCTGGAAGAAAAAGTAATATAATTCACTAGTAAGACTGCAAAACGAGCCATGAAGAAGCAGCTGCTCACAAAGACTGTTGTTGCCTTAGTATGTGACCTTTTTCTTATTCCAAAAGCAACAAAGGGAGGCAAAGCTGGGATTCTCCACTGGCTGCAACTGCCCTGCAAATAGCTGCTCCTTGGAAAGAGATTTTGTTTTGCTTTCTTTTCTACAGAGGTGTACAGCACTTCCAGATGTGTAGTTACTTCGCCTTGAAGTTTTCTGTGTCTGTGACCGACGTGTTTTTAAATCAATGCTCTCGGCTTCTTGAGCCACGGTAAGTCGCTTTATGATGAACAAAGTCAATATGGGTTTTCACCTTCACTCTGAAGTACTTTCCTGGTAGCAGCCCTCAGTGCCAACTCCCATTTCAAGCAAACTCCCCTGGCATCTCATATTCACTCCAGTTCTCACGGGCAGCCAGTGGAGTCTCTCCTGCATTGCGTGGCTGTCTGCAGAGGTCCATGTGGAGGCAGGAAGGTCACAACGCTGTCAGAGGCTGGAGACTTCAGTGTCTCTTGTGGAAAGATAAATAGAGTGCAGTTAAATAGCACCTTTTCAACAGGAACTGGAACACAACTGTATAGAGGATGGTATCACAGCCAATAAATGAAAGCAGGGGCTTTTCAGAGCCAGTTCCAATGTTGTCCCAAAGCAAGAAAAGCCCCAACAGTGTCTCTGAAATTAAGGAACCTGGAAATAGCCTATAGTAAATTTCCACTAGTCTGCCCATACTTTAGAAAATTTATTTAATTTTTTTTTTGCAAACGATGCCACCGTGGAACTTAAGACCTATGCACAGGTAGCTACCATGGAGATGCACATGAAGACACTGAAGTTCCTGTGGTAACCCATGTGGCTTATGGTCCACGTGCCTCAGTGAGGAGAATTCCTGCAGCAGGTAGGAGCAGTATGGGTTAGGTTACCTGGTCTTTACAGAAGACTGCTACATGAGCATCCTCAGAGAAACTTGGTCCTGCTCAGCAGTGCTGCGGAGGGAAGGAATATTAGTCAGTATTACGCACTGCATTATGATTCATCCGCACAAGGGGATTTAAATTGGTGTGTTTTGTGGGTACAGGCAGGTCCATCTTTCTGGCTTACGAGTCATATTATTCCTTTTCTTTTAATATACTTTAAATGGCATCAGCTTTAGAGATGTAAAAGCGTTACTTATCTCTGCAATATGAGCTTCCTCCATTTCTGGCCACATTTTCTGCCAGCCTCTCACTTTGCATGCTGCTCACCATCCGTCTTCATTGACTTTCCCCCCACACCAACGCAAGATTAGAACACCACGGGAAATTAAACACACTGCATATAAATCATGTTTATTGTTGCCTCGGACACAGAAAGATAACAAGAATCAATAAGAAAGGCACGATGACTCACAGTTTTATTGGTATACTCAGTTTTTCATGAAGCTGAGTCTTCATAAAGAAAATGGTTTAATTGGACCACTGAGATACTGAAGAATTCATACATTCCATGCAATCCGGGCTATTTATCTTCTGAAACCTCAGTTTCTGATTTTTCCATAGCACTCACAATCAGGAGGGAAAGAACTTCATCTTTCAGAAATGGATTTCTAACAGATGGGGAGGTTCTGTGAAGGCCCAATCCACCTCAGCTGCCATGCCTGAAGCACAGTGGTGGTGCTGACGTCTCTGAGCAGCCTCACCTGGAGAGGAAGCAGGTGGCCAAACCCACAGACACAACCGGTTGCATACAGAACCCATCACAACGGAATTGCCATTTCTCTTTCCTTAATTACAGGATCGATGGATCAGGAGAACCTTACCAGGCCTCTGACCGATCAAGGGAGAAACCAGATTGCTAGTATGAGGTTTTTGTAGCGGAGACTTTCTCCTGTCTGGCGGTTCTCCCCAAAACAGGGTTCAGCTGGTGGAGAGAGCTGGACAGGTGGTGAAATGTCTCCTGTGAGGAGGAGCACTGGTGCTGCCCTGTGCATCATGACTGGCTTTTCTCACAGTTACATGGCAATGGATGAAGAGGTGAGCAAGGAAGAAGTGGGAAGTGCCTGGAGAATGGGAGACCAGAGGGACACCAGCCAAGGCAGCACTGCAAAACAAGGACAAGTAATGTTTTATAAAACATTGAACAGATGCTTGGAAGTGAGAGAGCTCACTACTTTTTCTGCACAATGCATGTGTCATTGGAAATGCAGAAGGCTCTGAACCAGATGTGAAAGGATCACACTGGCAGCTTCTGGAAAGGCTGCTGTCTCTGCTAAAAATGTTCCAGGTTATTAGTGAGTATATGTCAGCTGAAGCTACAACAGTGCCATTCAATGTCTATCTCAGTAGGGCTTCTCAGTAGACATTTGATCACAAAAGATGGAGACATGAGGTAAAACTTCTTTACTGTCAGGGTGACAGAACAGTGGAACAGGCTGCCTGGAGAGGTGGTGGAGCCTCCTTCTCTGGAGATATTCACAACCCACCAGGAGGTGGTCCTGGGCACCCTGATCTGGGTGACCCTGCTTGAGCAGGGGGGTTGGACCAGGTGATCTCCAGAGATCCCTGCCAAGCTCAGCCAGTCTGTGATTCTGTGATATCCCAGCGGTATGTAAGTTTTAAATAAATTTATCTACAGAATTACTTTTGGCTCAACATGAATGTTCCAAGCTTATAACTTTTTACATTCATTAAAGCTATTATGTTGGACCTAGTCCACAAACATAACCTTGTTTTCTACTTAGCTCAAGGAAAAGGGTTGTACAGCTTCATCCTCAATGTGTTCAAAGATGAGATTCAGCAGCTGGTCAGTTAGGAGAACACATGCTGGAAAACAGAAGTCACCAAAGGAATAAAAATACAAGTTGGAGGCATTAGCTTTTATTCTCTAGCAAAGAGGTTTGGAGATTTTGGCCTACGCTTCACACAACAGATTATTACAGTGCCCTGCAATGGTGGACTGGATATAAAGCATACAAATTAGTGAGATACTATCTTCCTGTTCTGGAGGAGAAATGTTGCATATGACAAAGAATTTTATACTGCTGTAACAAACCTATAAACAACTTTTTTTTTTTTTTTTTTTTTTTTTTTTTTTCCTGAAACATTTCAACTTTAATTGCATCTGACACTAAAACTTTGATAAAATCACAATTGACTTGCGGTTCTTTATTTTCAGTATTTTTCAAGTATTCTTTTTTTTTTTTTGAGTATTTTGGCCAATTATTTCTAGCAAATTTTCTTATTTTTACACAACAAAGCTTATTGACTACATCTAAAAGCAATTTCTTATTAGATTAATTTCTTGCAGTGCTTTTTATTCAGAACAATTTGTCATAACTATGGCAACATAAGAAGGAGCCACCTAGTTGCATGGCAAAAACTTTCCACCACATATTTCTACCATATATTCTTGCTTAGTAAATACTAGAAAAAAAAAAATAAAAAAATCTACTACTGCAGTTATATTGAAAGACTCTGATAGTGGAAGATGTTAAAAAATACCTGAACTGCATGATGCATGTCTTGGAGTCTGCTAAAGGTGGGACTTACCTACCCAGTAGGATGGAGTTGGTCACTGGCTGGTGACAAGTTGTGATTTATTTTTTTTAGGTTGCACTGGAAACTCTTGGTTTGATTTTAATCATATTTTTACATTTGATTTTTAGTTGTACTTGTAAACCAAAATTGATAAGCCAGTCCAAATGCAAGTACATCGTTTTCTTCTTACGAATAGCAGAGCTCAGCAGGGGTTTTGCCAGGCTGTCTGACGGTGTGTTGAAAATGGCTTAAAATGGATTGAATGGCTCGAACTGCTTGAGATGTACAATGTTTATTTAATGCTGGCAAGGGAAGCATACAGCTTTGTTAATCTGATCTCCATTCTTTCTTCTAAGAATCCATGAACATTGCCAAAGGAAAAGAAAAAGAAAAAAAAATAATCCCATAATGGAAGGACAAGTGAACATGGGATTCTGGGCTGTCAATCCAGCATGCTAAGCAGCTAATTCAAAATAAGGCAGGAATGTGTAAACAGAACAATTAAAGAAAACACCTATAGCAAATACATCAAAAGGATGGCAAATGCGCTTCACTGTAGTAAAATTGTTGCTCTTAGAGCAAATTGCTTACACTGATATAACAACATTCTGCAGACAAAGTCATGTTCTACTTTATTGTCATTGTCACTTTTTTTTTTGTTTAAACTTTTACAAAAGTTTTTTTTTTAATTATTTTATTATTATTTTTTTAATTTCATGTTAAGAATGAGTTCATATCTGTAGGTCCAAACTACCAACATCAGTGGATTTTTTAATAAAAGACATAATAGAACCAGGCCACTGAGTAAGCTGGGTAATTTTGCAGTTTCTTCTTGCCATGTTTCCCATGGTTGCCTTTAAACTATACAATTAACAACTGGTAATGTTGGGAAGGGAGAGCAGGTGGCTAAAGCTTGTTTCTTCTCCCCATTCATGCCAGGCTGGCACAGCCTTTTTTTTTTTTTTTTTTTTTTTTTTCCTTATTTTTTCTGTCTTTCTGTCTGGAATCACTTCAGGGCACCAGCACTGAGGGAAGAAATCAACACAGGGATGATTTAACACACCAAAAACAGCAACAACACCAGGTGCTCACTAAGCACAGCTCTGAGTACAGAGCTGTCAGTGGGAATGTGACTTTAAATTCAATTTTGACATAAAGAAACACATGTAAGGAAGTATGCTTTTCAAACGCAAGTGCAAGGCGGGTATGGAAGTACCCAAAGTGATTTGTACTGACATTAGAACAAAATAGTGAGACTCTGGAAAAAAAAAAAAGTCCAATGGGAACGATAAGGGCAAACTGTAACAGTGCTTATAAATCAACTTGATTAATTTGCAGCAAGAAATATGTAAGGACTGAGAGTGGCTGTGCTTATGTGATACTCCCTGCTCCAGTGTTGCTCTTCTTCCAATTTCCTATCTCAAAGCAGACGCAACTCCGATGCTAACAGATGTCGAGCCCAACCTGCTCGATGTCATATTCGATGTAATTCATCCCTTTCTGGAACCTGACAACCGTAAGAAAGAAATAAAGCAAGGAAATAAATCTCAGTTCAAACTTTCTGCCTTGCATTTACAGTGTCCCGCCCTAGCAACCTTCCAGGCTGTATGGTCTTTGCCCCTTGTCCCACACAGCCACTCCCCAGCTCTTTTAACCAGGTTTTGGTTACATAGTGAGTCAACGGCCTTAGGAAATCAGCATAAACCATTACACACTTACATCGTACATGTATCACCAGACTTGTTTCACATTGAGTGCCAAAATCTGTGCTTAAATTTCCTTGGCACTGCAAGACCGACTCCATCAATATTTGTAAAGTGCTATGCACTTACTGGGTAAGAAAAACTGTACACATGCAATTAGTAGTAATTGCTATTGTTTATCTTTAAACACTAATTAGCATTTAAATCTGAACTCCTGAATAATCTTGCATTCAATCTAGAGGGTTACTTCAGAACACTGACAAGAAGAGGATATAGAATACTACGGACAATAGTTTTATGGTAGAGTCACAAGTACTTAATTAGATCATATGTTAAATTAAGAAATCTCAGGCTTAAAGCCTATGGGAAACAAGAGTGTAGTCACATAGTGAAAATACATGCTGGATGAATCAGGATGATGTAGGTACTTCTGCCATTCATTTGCTGAGTTGCACACGTTGAGAAGGCACCCGGTCTGCTCTACAAAGCCTCCACTTGGTATAATGCCCCTCTTCCTGAGATTTCCATAAACTGTACAAATAAAGAAAACCTGTGTTGAATTTTGTTATGTTCAAAACCTTGCTTGTGAACAGAGAAGTGTACCCTATATAACATAACATAAATCATAACATAACATATCATAACATAAAAAAATTAAGTATAACATAAATCTTCACAGTTTAATTCAGGAATCATTAGTCTAGATCTAATTATTACAGAAAAACAAATAATGATAATGCAGGTAGGATACTTAAATATATGAAATGTTGCAGTAATAGCAATAATACAATTGAAATTGTAACACACTCTTAATTTCTACCCCTTTTCCTGGCATCATGCTCTCCTTCCCACTGTTCTTTTGGGTCCTAATGGCAGTGAGTTCATGCAGGCGGTGGTGTAGGGGGATGTTACAGCAAGCTGGAGTACTTTGCCGGGAGGAGTATGACGCTTATGCTGATTATTTCCTCCTCCTTTCTTCTTTTCTCCTCCCTCTTCTTACTTCTACTTAGGAGCATACATATTTGCTAACACACATTTACACTTTTTTCTTTATTATCAGTCTGCAGTTCCAGGTAACATATGAATTTATTATATATGGTGCCATTTACTATTTCCTTGTTTTCTTTATTACTCCTAAAACCAGTCTTGTCCAGCTGAAGGCCTGCAGTCTCTCTTAGCTGGCCATTATGGAGCTGTTTATAGCTGCAGGATCTCCAGTGCCTGCCTGCGCCTCACCTCTTCCTGCACCTGCGCTCCTCTACCTCGCATCCCACATCTCTGCTGCTCAGTGCCATCACAGCAGCTCCTGCATTGCTGTGTGTGAATTCTGGCTGTTGCAAATCTCTCTCCCTGTTTAGAACAACCTCTTGTTACAGCTGTCTACATAAAGCGATCATGGCACCACACAAAGACAAACGAGATACAGACACCTGGTCAATGAAAGACATTGCTGTCCCAGTTAAACCAAGCAAAGCAACACTGCAACCAGGACAAGAAGAGCTCAGGCAGAGCAGGCCTGGCAATGGTGAAGCTGCCTTTCAGGGCTGTGTGGTTACAAATGTGCCTCCCAGTTTTCCAGATCCATCTCATGTGGTTTGCCTTCACAACCACACAGGGATAAATGCCTGCTCGTCTGGGCCTGGGCGTGTGCTAGTACCCATGCTTCTGCCCAGCTTGCTGAGCACCAGCTCTCCGCATCCCTATATTTGTTCTGTGGTGTAAGGGCAGCCTGACTCTGTAAGCCTGGATCAGGTTGCACTTGTACACCTGCTTCAGCTGCTGTCTGCACTTGATCCTGCTAATTTGCACCGTGGCTGCAGCAAAACCGCAAGATGCTGGGATTTAAGCGCGTCCGTCCTTCACTCACCATCCCCAGATCTCCTATTCTTGTGCCTTTAGGACGAGTTGTCCCATCCCGCTACACTACACAGGCAGCATTTTACAACTCTGTCTGGCCTTCAAGCTGTCATCACTGAATTGGGCTGCCGGCCCAAATCGCACAAGCAGGAAGAGCCTGGATGAGTCCTGGCCGCAGCCTGACAGGGACACATGAGGCCCCGTGCCTTCAGCTGGTAAATCCAGCACACGGCAGCAATTCCGTGTGGAGGCAGGCTGCTCGCGGCATCCAGGGAGCGCAGCAGAGGCAGACCAACTTCCTGAAAGGCACGAACCATGCCTGGACGTGCCCAAGTTTCAAGCAGTGTCTGAAGCTACAACAAACTCCACAACAAACCATTCCCCTAGAAGTTAGGAGAATAATCCAAGGCCACTATGGACCAGGAGAGATCCCTCCGTGTCTTGAACGAGAGCCCCAAAGCGGCAAGTGCTGATTTACACCCTTGGGGAAAATTTCTGTGCGAAGGGGAAGAGATTTCTGGATAGATGACTGCAGGGAGCCACACCGTCAGGAAGGATCCTGTTCTGACAGACGGGCAGGCTTTAATCTGTGGAAGCAAGCGAGGTATGGGTGCACGCCTGCTGCTTGCCTGGAGGACTGCCAGCCAGGGGTGTTTTCATATACAGAAACTGAGCAATTGTACCACACAGAATTGCCATGAGGATTTTTATTTATTTTTTAAATTACATAATAAAACAAGTCTCAGCAATTGTCACACAAAAGTTAAAATATTTTTATATATGCAGTTATGTGCATAAATCTCGAACTAGGGAAACAAGGCTGGTTTTGTGTGTTTGTAGGCAAGTGCGGTGAACTCATGTGAAAAGTAACTGTCGGAAGCAGCTGATGGCTTGTGCTGCATTGCTTGGTTTGACTGCTGCCTCCAGCCATGTTTGGTGTGGTGAATTGCAAAAGAAACTATAACTAGCCTGATCTTTTTTTCCCTTAAATAAACTGTCTTGTATACTTCAGCAATTTTTTTTGCAGTGAGAGTTCTTGTATGGATGTGCTCTTTCGGAATCCATGAGAACGACAGGGCAGCTTCTCCAGCTCTGTCTCAAGGACCTTAACCAAAATCATGTAACAGCACCAGTGCTGCAGAGCTTTTAAGTCAACCATCTGCTTAAACTTCATCCTCTTGGTGGGTTCACTTATGTTAATGATACCTTTTTTTTCACAGAGTGTTTGTCCCCTAGGTGAAGAGGGTTTATAGTGTGGGGAAATACCGCAGCTTGTGCTTTGCTGATAAAAACATTAATCTGCATAAGCACAGTGTTGGCGAGCTAGTCTGAGGAAAAGTTTTACCAAAGTGAAGTTGTGATTTAGCTTTTCAGCTGTGGGGCTGCTTTAGTGGATGGTATTTGCTGAAGTTAAAAGTCACCAGAAATCTGTACTGGTCTGTCTTACATGGAAGCTGTCCCAGGCAGCGCAGCAGCCAATGCTTTTTGGCAACGGCTCCTTTGAGCATTCAGTTTTCAGAGCTAAATCATGGAAGCTCCTGGTGATAAATAGCAACCCATTCACTTCTTCTCCCTCTGTGCCAGAGAAGCTGTGCTTGTGGGCGTGCTGCTCGGCAGGTATCACACAACAGGCAGGTACGTCAGCAGCCGATCAATGCTCCTCCAGATCCGTCCTGATGGCTGTGAAGTAACAGCTGCCAATGTGTAAGGGAGAAGGCATGTTAGGAATGGATTTGGCCAATTAATAACGTGCTTTGTGTTCAAGCTTCTGTGTAATTGAGAATGTATGTCCTTTCACTTACTCATTGTGTGTTCAGAAGGCTCCTAAAAAGCTTTGTGCAGGCTGGGAGACCGGCCATGTGGGCCTTGAGGGTTTCCTCTTTTTCCCCATTCAGGGATCTCTAGGACATTGTCTAACCCAGTGGCTTGCCCAGGTTGTGAGAAAGCCACACAATGCCATGCACAGGGTTCTCATCACCTGCTTAACCACATTAATGCTGAGAGGCAAATCACTTTCCACTGGAAGTCAGTAAGCCTATAGAAGTGACTTAAAGCGATAAATTAAAAAACCCTTCTCTTAATATGGTCTGTTGCTGCCTTGATACATTTTGCCAGAAACTGCTACAGACCACTGAGACCAAAGATGAAATGACACAAAATAAAATCTGAAACTGTGATTCTGTATGTAGAAGAAAGTAATTCTCGTACTGAGAATCCATGCCTTGCTATCTGAAAAAGAATACAGAATGGACTGTTTTTTCCTATTGTAGACATTACAAAAACAGAGGGACTAACCACCTAGCCATCTAACTGAGGAGCATGAGCATGTGGTCACCGTAGCGTCAGGCCAGAAGAAAATGCTCTTCTATATCCAAAGTGAGAGGCAAAAAATTAATTGCAAAAATTGTTGCAAGCATGCGGTTCATTGATGAAGGTCCATAAACACCCATGAAAGAACGAGGGTATGTGCAAGTCCCAGCACTTTTGCTAGAGCTCTGGGAACCAGCCACTATGGACACAAAGACACATGATCCCTGTCTCATGACTTTCCCTCCAAGTTCAGGGGCAGGCATCCAAAACTCCTCTGAATCTTTGGTCTTTTTTTTTTTTTTTTTTTTTTTTTTTTCCCAGCGAATGAAAAAGGCAAAGGCAAACATTTGAGGAGATGCTTGTGTGGTCTCACTTAATGGTCAGACAACCTCTTTAGTCCTTGCGAAATGAAGAAGTGTCAGGGAAGACGACCCTCAAATGCAGAAGAAATCACACCTCATACCCCATTGCTGGCTTTTCAGATGTTTGAATTTTGACCTGTTTGCACACACTCCCACAGTTAGAAAGTACATTTACTTTTCCTTTAGCAATCTTACAGGGCTCCTTGAATATTTTCTTGTACACTTTGTGAATTCAGTATGCCTCTCTGTTTAAACGTCATACTGCTCCCCATAGTAATTAAGTGCTTGCCTAATGAAGTCCAAAAATTAATCTGTGACAAAACACCGTAGGCAGAAGAACAACCCTAGATACTAGAAGCTTAAGCAAATATAGACCACAAGGTCTGGAAGAAATGAGGGCAACGTGTTGCAAGGTATTTTGCAACTTAACACTGTACATGGTTGTAGGCAATTACTTATTAAAGTGGCTGTAAAAAGCAGGGAAGTAAACATGTTTGACATTAATTTCACTGGCCTCTCTTGGCCTAGGTCAACATTTCTTACATGATTTCTTTATGACTGTGGAACTCTGTTACCTTTGAGCAACTAAGAACAAAATGTTTGGCATGTCCCATATTATCTGAGGATGCTTTCAGGCCACGTCAGGAGATGACAGGCTCACATCCCCATGAACTGTAGGGATCAATACGCCTGGCAGGAGGTTTCAGCTGTCCGAGGAAGGCAGTGATCATTTGTTTCAGAACGGGGAAGCAGAGCCTCATGAGGTGATTATGAACACTCCCCAACAGTCTCTTAACCCTGCAGGACAAAGTTGTAATACATTTTGAGGTTTATGTGGCTCTTTCAAATGATACAATTGAGTGGATATTTGTATTCCATTCCATTCTAGACCATTCTAAAAAAAAACTAGCTAATGTTTCAGATGTGTTCCTGGTAGCATGGTTTACCCATTGTGTCTGATAGTGGACTTGCCAACACCAGACACCAGGCTGGGGTAGCCAATCTCTACCATTTTCTGATTCAGACATCAGAGATTTGAGGCGGGTTCCTCAGGCAGAGGTTCTGGGATCATTGGTATTGTTCTCTCTGCAGGGAAAATATGAACAATGCAGGCAATGGCAGTTATCCTGCTCTGAAAAGCCCAGTAGGTCGTCACATATTAGATCTTCCACATCTGTAGTGCATCCACCCTTCCTGCTTTATCTCCTGCTTAGCACTGTAGTGTCTTTGTGCAATGTGTCTGTGCGTCTGTGCATTGCTCCCCGATAAGGATACATGACTTGCAGACAAAGATCTATGCTTGCTTTTTTTTTTTTTTTTTTTTTTTTTTTTTACTCCTTCTTTTCTTTTTTATTTTTTTTCCAAACATCAGTAAGCATGAAAGACTGAGTATTTTGCTAGATCAGCAAAGTGCAGACTTTGGAGGACTAAAATAGTCTCTAGCTTTGGGCTAGTAAAGAAAGGCAAACTTCTCTTTCCCAAAGGGAAATAGGCTGTTTTACTGGATCCTGCAGGAAACCTACAATGTTCCTCCCAGGATAACATAGCCTACAAGTTCCAAGGAGCACAGCATGCACGTGGGTATTATGACCTGGGATAAATTCCAAAAAGCAGTGTGGGATATTTAAAAAAAAATAAAAATAAATAAAATAAAAAAAAAAGCTTTGCACTTCCAACTTGCAGGACAAACCAAAGTGTGTACGTAAGCAAGTAGGAGAATTGTGCAATGAAGGAGCATACACCATATAATCCCTTCAACATAAGCACGTCTGTCAACGGGGTTTTTCATGTCACGTATAAAACACATACCTATGCTTCTACTCTATAGTGCTGCAAAATTTAATATATGAGATTTTGACAGTTTTTTTAGAATCTATGGGAGGAACTGTACACAAGATAAATAGTTACGCATTGTAAAGACTGATGAATATTCTCTATCTTATGTGACCCAGCTTTACCTCTATTAAACTTGCTTAGCTGGGCTAAGATTCAGTAATTTAAATGATTTTCATGACATTTCTCTCATTTTAGTGTAAAATTTTAGAGCAAGAATCAAATCTTTTCATGTTTTTATATAGAACCATCATGCTGGAGACTCTGCTAGTCCTCTTCCATAACACAGTTTGAAGAAAGAGATCGTCAAGGAAGCAGATGGCTGAAAAATATAGGTCCAGCCTTTATCTTCTTTCCCAACCATGCAAGCACCCATCTGTTAGTAAAGAGAAAATGGAAAGCTTTTGCAGTTGTTCTGGACAGGCTAGTTCACATTGACCTAAAAGAGACTATTGGAGCCTATCAAGATAAAAAAGGCAAGTTGTTGAATCTCTGTTAAAGCCTGTACAGATCACACTGAGGATCCAAGAGAAATGTCTGAATTGCTGAAGAACATGCAGAGGAAGAAAGGCTGTAGGATCTCTTACCCAAGGGAGAACCTGAAGTTTATGTGTGGTGTGCCTCTAGGTACATGCTGTGCCATGGCCTACAAGGAGATGGAAGGGGAAATGAAGGGGAAAAAAAAAAGAAAAGGAGAGAGAGAGAAAATATAATTTAATCTTAAGTAGCTATAACCACAGCTAGGAATAAACTGCTCTTTTTTTCATGGCAAGGAAAGCAGTGGTTTATCTGAGCAATACCCATAGCACTATCTAAGACATGGCACCAACCCAGACAATTCCAAAGGCCTGAAAGTATAAGTTAGCTACTAAACAAGGATTCATTAAAAAGGTGGAGAAAAGCATCTTTGTGCTATTTCCCCTTTATTTACTGATATTGCTGCACATATACATAAAAGCCACAGTTAGCGATTTAAGTTAGGAGTTTAATCAGGTTCTTCAAATACATTAAAAATACAAGTCTATGCATGGTTGATTCATTATTTCCCAGCAGGTTCCTTGAATTAACAGTTTTAAACAGAAATTAAGAAGGATTTTATATGACCTTTTCAGTCAAAAGCCTTCTTACCACTGGAAATTCCAATTTGGAGGTCATCTACTAGTGATTTAGCAAAGAGTGCCACAGGGAACTGTTGAAGTCTTCCCTTCCAGCATTTGTCTGTTTATATGTATTTCACTTCTGGCATGCACAAATCCTGGATTCTTGACTAGAAACTCTTGGCCAACAATGAAACTTGAGGCTGTGCCTGGCTCCTTGTGCTGTTATGCTCTGCTTGCAACGAGTGAAATTTACCTCAAAACTTTGTGTCTACCATATTTAGGTAGAATCACAAAATAGTAATAGTTGAGGCTGGAAGGGACCCCATCAGACTGTCCAGTTCAAGTCCCACTGTGCTCAAAGCTGGATCAACTACAGAAGGTTGCTCAAGGCCTTATCCAGTTGGGTTTTGAGGATCTCCAAGGCTGAAGATTCCTCAACCCCTCTGGGAAACCTGCACCAGTGTTTGACTACTCTCGTTGTAAAAAGGACATTTCATATATGTACATGGAATTTTCTGTCTTTCAACTTGTGCCCCTTGCCTCTTGTCCTTTGACTAGGCAGCACTCAAAAGATGCTGATCCTGCAGTCCTTTACTTTTGGTATTTCCACACATGGGAAAGATCTGCCTGAGCCTTCCCTCCTTCAAGCTAAACATTTCCAGCTCTCTCAGCCTCTCCCCGTATGACACATTCTCTTAAACACCTTTGTGATCCTTCACTGAACTTGTTCTACTACATTCATGCCTCTCTTGTGCTGGGGAGCCCAAAACTGGACACAGCACTCACTAGAAAAGACAAATCCCAACCTGCTGGCAATGTCCAGGATGCTGTTGGCCTTCTTTGCTGTTAGTTCATATTGCTGGTTGATGGTAAATTTTTGTCCACCAGGAACCTTTTCTGAAAAGCCGCTTTGCAGCCAGTCAGCCTTCAACGTGTACTATTGTGATGGTTTTACTCGGGTGGGCAGCCGAGTTCCACCACAACTGCTCTCTCACTCCCCCTCCTCAAAGAGGAGTGAGGAGAAGATACGATGAAAGGGGCTCAAGGGTTGAGATAAGGACTAGGAGATCGCGCAATAATTATCGTGACGGGCAAAACAGACTCAGCATAGAGAGAAAGTAAGATTTATTGCTTATACTAACAAGCTAGAGAAGTGAGAAACAAAGAAAAGAAACGAAAAGCACCTTTCCCCCATCCACCTTCTTCCACCTCCTCCCCCCGAGCGGCGCAGGGGAACGGGGGAATGGGGGTTATGGTCAATCTATAGAACTTCTCTGCCGCTCCTTCTCGGTCACTCTTGTCCCCTGTGCTGTGGGGTCCCACCCACGGGATGCAGTCCTTGCCGAACTGATCCGGCGTGGGCTGTCCACAGGCAGCAGCTCTTCCAGAACTGCTCCAGATATGGGTCCGTACCACGGGGTCCATCCCTTGGGAGCAAACTGCTCCAACCTGGGTCCCCCATGGACAGCAGCTCCTGCCGGGTCACCTGCTCCTGCGTGGTCTCCTCTCCACGGCCTACAGGTCCGGCCCGGAATCTGCTCCGGCAGGGGCCTTCCACAGGCTGCAGTCTCCATCAGTGCAGGTCCACCTGCTCCACCGTGGTCTCCTCCACGGGCTGCAGCGTGGAACCCTGCTCCACCATGGTACTCCATGGGCTGCAGGGGGACATCCTGCTTCACCATGGGCCTCACCACAGGCCGCAGGGGACTTCTGCTCCGGCGCCTGGAGCACCTCTCCCCCTCCTTCTTCGCTGACCTTGGCGCCTGCAAGGCTGTTTCTCACTCCTCTCACCCTCCCAGCTGCTGAGTGGCGCAGCATTTTTTCCCTGTCTTAAATATGCTCTCACAGAGGCACAAAACAACATCGCTTATTGGCTCAGCTCTGGTCAGCAGTGGGGCCCTTACCAAACATGGGGCAGCTTCTAGATCCTTCTCACAGAAGCCACCCCTATGCCCCCCTCCTACCAAAACCTTGCCACGTAAACCCACTACAACTATGCGCAGGGTTGTTCCTCCCCGGGTGCAGGACTCGGCATTTCCCTTCGTTGAACTTTGTGAGGTTCCTGTCTGTCCATTTCCCCAGCCTGTCTATGTCCCTCTGAGAGGCAGCATGCCCACCTGGTTTATCAGCCACTCCTCCCAGCTTTGTATCACCTGTCAATGTGCTGAGGGCGCACTCTGTCCCATCACCTGGTCCCTAATGAAAAGGTTAAACAAGTACTGGCCCCTGTGTCAACCCCTGTGGTACTGCACGAGGGCCTGATCTACAGCTGGGCTTTGTGCCACTGATCACAACCCTTTGAGTCCAACAGTTCAGCCAGGTTTCAGTCCATCTCACTGTCCATTTATCCAGTCTGTAGTTCACTTGTTTGTCTATGCAGATGTTATGGGAGACGGTGTCAAAAGCCCTGCTAAAATAGGAATAAACGACATCCATCACTCTCCCCTTGCCTGCAAAGCTACTTTGGTCAGGCACAATTTTGTCTGCTTAAGACCATGTTGATAACTCAACCATCTTGTCTGTATGCTTGAAAATATTTTCCAGGAGGATTTGCTCCATCACCTTCCCAGAGACTGAGGTGAGGCTGACAGGCTTATAGTTCCTTGGATTCTTCTTGCCTGTCTTGAAAACAGGCATGGCATTTGCTTTCTTACAGTCCCCAGGAACCTCCTCCAATTGCTATGACCTTACATATATCACTGAAAACAGCCCTGCACTCATGGATGAATCCCACCAGATCCTATGGACCTGTGTATGTTTTATTTGTTTCTACATTTCCTGACTCGATTTGCCTCTGCTGAGGTTAAATTTTCAGAGCTCCAGTCTTTTCCACTGACCTCCATGTCCCGAAAGCAAATCTTACCAGCAAAAAAACAAGGCAAATAATTTAGTTCTGCAATATAAATAATTCTGTTTTATTTAGCTGTAATATTTCTTCTATCTGTATAGAAGCAGCAAATGAACACAAGCAGTGGAAGAGGCTTACCTCTTGAGCAACCTGCACCTGAACAATGTGTGCCCAAAACTACTGTTCTCAGTGGTGAACCACACAGGGACATTAAAAGAAGAAAAGTACTTAGAAGTAGCTGATTGCATTTTCCTGCCGAATCACACTGTGATATTGACAATGTAAATCTAGTTGAGGGGAAAAAAGAAGAATGAGAAATCTCTAGCAAAAAGGGAATGATATTTTAGCAATCATAAAAAAGCCAGATTTCTCCTTTTGAAAAGAATATGAGGAAAGCCTATTTTTTTAAAACAAGAAGCACAACTTTTATGCCTAATAACTGCAGATAATGCAAGAATGAAAGCAATCACCTTCATGCCTTCGCGAACTGAATTTTGAAGTTTCTGATCGAATTCCTGTTATTGTATTGTTAAGGAAGTGGCCTTGTTTGCTGAACTGAAATGATACGAGAAGAGCTTCCTGTTTAAAGCAGCAGGGAGTGCAGCCCCTAGGACATCAATCATACGATTCATAGCATTAGCCTGACTGCAGCATTACAGGAACAGTGCTCTATTCAGTTTCAACATTCCCTGTAATGTCATAGACTGCAGGATCCCAAAGTTAGTATTTCTCCACCATGACACAATAACTCTCTAATAGAAATGGGTACAGTTAGGAAGAGGTGGAACACCTTCAAAGTGCTAGGGAATCAGATCAGTGGTCTAGCATCCTCTCTGGTGGTAGCTAAATATTTCAAAAGAAGTGCAAAAAATCTGGAAAGTGAACTGTGCAATAACATGCATGCACATTTCTTCCACAGAACAGCTTGATAACTAAAAGCACAGAGCTTAAAGATTTATATCCCTTGTAATTGTAAATGATATCTACTGTTGATGATACTTAAAATGCCCTTAAAATGGCTGTTATTTTCTGGCAGTGACTTTCACAGAATGACTATGTATTTTTTAATTTATGGCCTGTTCTACATTTTCTCTCAGGATTTCATTATAGCATGGTACTTTGAAATGGAAACTAAGAACAGTCAAGCTCTTCATTGTTCCCTCAATTTTGTAGTAATTGTACTTCATATTTAAACAAGAAAAGAAGATACAGCCAATGTTCCTATGAAATCTTTAGTACTCACAACCCCTTATTAAAAGTAAATGCTGTCATAAAGTTCAATGAAAATATCAAAATTAAGAGCAGGAGGAAGTAAAACAAGCAGCAAGATATCAGACAGATTTGCTCACTAAACGAATGCTGTGTAGACAAAATGTTATGACATGAAGTTGGACTATTTTCATCTCCATAAGAGAGCAGAGCAAGCTGGTGTTATGAACTGTTTTTGTTACACACGTATATCTTACTTTTCACAGAAATGATGAAGTGGCTACCAAATTAAGAGATGAAATACAGCTTCTTAATTCAGGCTGTTTAAACTTTCACAGCCCTATTTCAAATATTCACCACAAGTACAGTATATTTTAGGAACAGGTTAAATTTACTGGCACCACAAATACTAATTTCAGAAATCACGGAGGACACAGTAACCAAGCTCTGCTCTTACATGCAGTCTAGGGCATCAAAAGAACGAAGCATTATGCATGAAATGCAGCAGGATAAATATATTCAACGCGATAATAATTTAACTGACTAGGAAGAAAATTTGAATTTTTATATATGTATTATTATGATTAGTATGCTCAGTTCACTAAAATGCTTCTTCAGTCTATTGGATAGGTTTTCTGTGAGATAAATATATAAATAAATAAATATTATATCCTAGAGCATTTCAGGTTTGTGCACTGCAATTTTGGTGAGGTTGCTGTTTGACTGACAGGGTGGTCCAACAAACTCATGAATTTATTTATGCAAATAGCACTGCATGTATAAATATAACATCCATCTGAGCTTGTACATGACTTGAAGTAGCACTCAGAAACCTGAATACTAGCGTGCATCTTGGGCTGCAGTGCCCAGAATGTTATTCATTAAAGCTTTGTGTGTTTTGTGGGGAGGACTACATTATTATAACTACATCTCACAAATTTGTGTTTGGACAAGGCCCATATGCTTGCAGAGGGCCACTTAACAGATGGGACATCAAGACACAACTAACAAAATTAAATTGCAGTGAAGTATTTTTATGCTCAGTGGCTGGCTGGTGCAAGGCTCCAGGACCATTTCTTTTCAGGTCTCCAAGCTGAGCAAGATTCCCTTACCCTGCTGCTCTGCAAAGGGAAGGCTTCCCCACTAGGACATATGGCAACAGCTTCTTGCTTGTCATACAAAGCTGGAGAAAAGAACTGGGGAAGCAGGTGGGTCCTGGAACAAATGCAGAAACATTCAGGCTCTGACTCAGTGACAAATTTAATTGCATTGGGCTGTTCCAGGCTGCAGCATCCCATCCCTAGTACCTCCTTTCCATTCACCAGCTGACACCCTATTTCTGCTCACACCATCAGTTTTGTCCACCGTGCAGCCTGACATGACTCACTGGCTGGCAGAGAGGAGGTACCTCGAGCTGTGCTGACTGCCAGAGCCAGAAGTAGCAAGGGAGGAATTTCGAGAGCAGGAGCTTCAAAACTGATGACAGGAGTGGAAATGAAGTGTCATAGAACTGAACCCATCCTTTCTAATGTTGGTAGGTACAGTTTTAGACAGATTTTAAAACAAATGGCAGACAATAAAACTAGTAAGATGCATGGACTCTTAAGATGTCTTACAACAAAAAGTTACAAAATCTTCCAAAAATAACAGTGCAACTTAAGCTCAAAAGAAAACACAAGGACTAACTTCAGAAAGCCCTCTAGGAGAAGTTCCTACTGGTTACTGAACAGCAATAGGATCAGGATTACACATGAATAATCTTAAGAACAGGGAGAACAATTCTGAGCTAAGTAGCAATGGCCATAAGGACTCAGAAAGCTATCCAGGGCAAGCCAGTCCTGAGGGACAGGAAAAAAAAGTCCCACAGCTCTCCCTTTCTCTCTCTTAACTGTCAGCATGAAGCAACTGAAAGGAAAAGATATTTGGTAAGCATAATTTCAAATTGCATTTTTATTATATATTTTGCACCCTCTCCTACACTTCAACCTTTGCTCTTAGAAAAAACTTTACTCTCTAAGCTTATCTTGGCATTAAAAGCAACTCTTAAGCAACCCTGGCAAGAAGAAAGTGCATTATTCTTTCAGAAACAATTAATCCATATAAAGAAGAGGTTTAGTCCTATCTTGTTGCACTCACCTAGGGCTAGTGGGAGTAACCCTGGGAACTGAACTCTCGAAATGGCAAGGATCAGTTTGAGAAGCTGTAACATCAGATATGAAGAAAAGTCAGGTCTCGCCTTTCAGCAAAGGAGACATAATACAAAGACAGCCCAGAAACCTGAGGAACCTGTTAAAAGCAGATATTTCCATGGCCTGCTGTTCTGCTGTTGCGATATAACAGGAAAGTAAACTAAGTGATTTATCAATGGCACATTTATTTGTATGCATGTTATACTAATTTTTTTTCTTTTTTTTTTTTTTTTTTTTTTTTTAGTTAAGGCCATTAAATATGTAGACTTGTCAGTTCTTTACTATTTTTTTATAGACCGACAAGCAGATTCCTTTCCAGGTTACCACCAGCCTCTCCCATCTAGCTTATGTCTCATAGTCTGGAACATACCTAACAAAGCCCAGAATGACTGCTCTTGAACTTGTAATTCGGCTTTGAAGCTCATTGCTTTTATTTCTGTTCTGAAAAAAGGGCCTTTACTCCCGAAGCTTTTCAATCACCAAAGTGGCAACTATACCAGAACTGCACATGGCACTTCAGTTATTACACTGTGAAATACAGTGTCTATATTGCTTTCCCATAAACTATTTTACGAGTAGAGTTTGCTTTGAAAAGGCGACTCATTCCTAACAGCAACTTCTTGTTGCTGAAGTCAGTTGTTTTGTCCTTGTCATGCAAGCATGAAATTCCTTTAGTGAGAAAATTATCATTTCTAAGATCTGCACCTGAGAGCTGATATTTGCAGCAGTTGAAAAGGAAACTGAGCTTTTCCTTGTCTGCCTTTACAAGCTCTGCTTGATTTTGTTAACAGACATTGTATAATTGAAACGTAAAATGGTCTGGGTGGAACAGGAGTTTTATATATTTTATGTCACAAACGACACCAATGCATTTTCCCACCACAGAATTTAAGTACTTAGATGAAAGAATGTTGACCCAAATCTGTTTTATCATAGAAACTGATTGCTACCTTAAAAGCTGAGAAGCTTATTTGCTTGTTTGCTTTCAGAACAGCTGTAGGAGTAAAACACAAGCACAAGTCAAAAATTTAAAGCCAAAGTGTTCTGCTAAAAAAGTGAAAGGTAGATTTGAGCTACTGACTGTAGAAAAGTACTTACAGGGTCACCTCCCAATACATCAGGTTGCCCAAAACCCCATCCAACCTGGCCTTGAACACCTCCAGGGATGGGGCATCCACAGCTTCTCTGGGCAGCCTGTGCCAGTGCCTCACTGCTCTCATAGTGAAGAATTTCTTCCTTATATCTAATCTAAACCTACCCTCTTTTAGTTTAAAGCCATTACCCCGCATCCTATCCCTACACTCCCTCACAATTAGTCCCTCCCCAGCTTTGTTGTAGGCCCCCTTTAGGTACTGGAAGGCCGCTGTAAGGTCTCCCTGGTCCCTTCTCTTCTCCAGACTGAACAACCTCAACTCCCTCAGGACGTCTTTGAAGGAGAAACTAACTTCATAGCAGAACTAATTAAAGGTTATATTAGATTAGCAAACAGCCAATGCATGTGAAGCTTATTGTACTGGAATATTTGGAATATTTGAGGAGATGGCAAAAGACTGATTTGGAGGGAAGGTGAGACAAGGATACTATTGGCAAAAATTCAATAGCAATTGTTTTATGAAGAGTAATTCAGTTTGCTTGTCATCAGCTTTTGCAGAAATATTTTTCTCTTTAGAATTAAGTCTCAAATATTTTAGGCTAAGCAAAGCCAGGTAGGTAAAGCTAAAATAAGATTTTACTGTGGGAAAGTGATCAACTTGATATAGCTAATGCTAAAAACTGTAAAAACAAAACAAAACAAAACTGTATACTACAATGAGCATCTAATAATATTGTCCCACTGCCATTTCCTATCCTCTGCCGCAGACCTCCTCTGTTTGTTCTTCATGGGTTAGTGTCACCTGGTGGGACTAGTACTGTAAACAACTGACTCTCCTCAATGGTCATTCAGCTAAACAAAGTTTATAGGAAGTGTTTGCTACCTCAGCGTTACACTATTCTGACAGATCAAGTAACCTCTCTAGGGCTGAGAAATGCCTTTGTGCTCATTGTTAAACAAGAACTGCGAGCACTTATGGAACCATAAAAACTTAATCACAGAACATCAAAAGTAGTTCATGCTATGCCAAGCCACTCTCCAGGGATTATTTAAATCAACACATCCCCTCCTGCACTTTGACTGACAGCTTTTGCTGGAATTTCCTCATGGAAGTTCTTGCTCATTACATGCAAATATTTCTAACAGTATGGAATTAAGTAAACCTGTTCCACTTATGCGATGACCAAGTTTTATAGGTTCACTACTCTGGGTAAATTAGCTTCTTCGTCTCACTCTCTAACCTTCTTTTTCACGGAATCATACAAAAGATTTTCGTATTTAACTTTCGGGACTAATCACGCTGTCATCATGTCAGTACGATGTGGGATGCCACCTTTCCCCAGCCAGTGCTTCATCTTCCCACAGGCAACACAATGTTTTCACAGAGGCAGGAAATTCTCAGAAAACATATGAAAACATATGTAATGAAATCCTTAAAAAAAAAAAAAAAAAAAAAAAAAGAGAGAGCAGCAAGAGACCTAGTTCTACTGCACTGCCTGTAAGAGTCCTCATCATACAATTTACAGCCAATATCAAAGACAGGCTGCATTTTCTACTGAAAAAGTTGCTTATTTTCCTGTTGCTTTCTTTTCAAGTGACACTTGCATGCTTCATTTTTGATTGCAACCTTAGATTTTAAGCTCTGTAGGGCAGGATCCTTTTTGTTCTCGCACCTAATGTATCTGCCATGTCAGTACGAAGGGACTGTTATTTACTGACAGTTTTCAAGATGAATTTTTCCGACATTGTCTTCCCCAACGCACACCTTCCTAAATAGCAGCACAAGAGCATCTTCCCAAAACACTGCATTCTCCAATGGAAACTTCTGACAGATGAAATTATGTAACTTAAAGCCTTAGCTGCAAACTGTTTATAATGATAATGTGGCTTACAGTATAGATATCATATCTTTCAAGTATGAACTCCTAACATCCTGGGCGTCATGTGAGGGAGCGTATTTTTGTATTTTCTCAGCACTGCAAGAACATGTACCTTGAAAAAAAGAATGGAACTTAACAGAAAAATAAGGGTTATGTTTTAAAACCAACTGATGTTTTATGCTGTGATATCACGAGCTTGTTTTCAGACAATTTGTTAATTGAAACCAAGATTTTCATTCAGTAGGTCAATTACTTGCTGGGAATATTTCATGAAACTCTCAGTAACACCACCTCCATGGATTTATATAGATGCACCAGAGTCGTTCCTTGTGACTAGACTATGATTCAGAATTAGCTATCAGCCTTCTCTAAAGCAGCCCTTCTGCAGTTTCATGTGAGAATGTTTAGGTTAAGATTTCCAAAGATTTGTGCGTAGGTATATGTCTACTTATTAAAGCAGGTACAATGCGCTTAGTCTTTATATGCATATATACATATGTATAGGCTAATGCAGACTGAGCCTCGTGGTACTGCACTCCCCTAAAGTTACTCAAATGTATATACATTTGCAGGTTCAGATTTAAGAAACTGATTCAAAATTATTTGGGAAAAGGTGGGGAAAATTTTTTTTCCCTTTCTGAAAGCAGCTCTCTTTCCTTTACTACAAAAACATGCAATTTCTTCTGAAGCTGCAGATGCTACCACAATTGTAATTGCCTGTCACGCAGTAAAGAAATCTAATTAAAACCACTTATTTGTACCTATTAACCAGTCTTTTTAAACGCAGACAAAAGACCTTACCAGAAGCTAAAACATAAGAGTGTGGTCTTCAATTCAGTAAGAGAAACACCGGATGTTTTCAGATAATTACACTTACCTCCATTTTCCAGCTACTACCAATTAGCATTAACTGTGAACTTAAATGGGTATGCAAATCACTCCACCTCAACGCTATTCCAGACTGGTTCAGGCTGTTGGCATGGTATGGGACAAGGCATTTCATCTTTCACATACTTAAAATGAAATTCTTGCTACTAGTTAGAGTGTAGCTTACAGATAAAATACACAATAATTGTAAAAAAGAATGTTTAATAAAGTGGAAGGAATAACCAGTTTTCTCTCAAGAGACTCGGGATTCTTGAGCGGTTATAGATAGGGGCAATATGTTCCTTTGGGAGCTCCTTCTGCACATCATTGAGAACAACAAAGGTAAAAGTCGATTTTATAAGAATAAATGTGAACACTACTGCAACAGAAGACTCTAATATAAAAGCAGGGCAGGGTACTAAACCAGAAACATTTAATAAATACCCTGCTGCATGAGATCATCTGTCAGCGTTTGCTGCGTGTCCTCACGTCAAGTCACTGAAGACTTCTCTTTGTTTTATGACACAGAGCATTCACTGGGAAGGAGGAAGAGCTGTGCTACACACGGGTTTGTTACTGCTGGTGTGATTCTTCAGGGAAACTACTGCTAGCCTGAATTCTATGGGAAGGGCACTTGGGATTGTAGTGTTTCAGGTTTCAGTATGTAAGAAACAGGCCCTTAATAAACTAAAAACTGTGGCTTATAGCTATGGTAGACAGCCCTCCTTAAGTCAATAGGTGATTGTAGGAACATTTTTGGATTTTTTTTTTTTTTTTTTTTTTTTTTTTTTTGAGAATTGTTTAAGATACTGTGAACTGCAGCAGGTCTTCTGTGAGGAGAGGCTAAGAGAGCTGGGACTGCTCCCCACCCGGAGAAGAGAAAGCTCAGGGGGATCTCATCAGGGTCTGTCAATACTTGAAGGGAAGCTGCAAAGATGGACTCAGGCTTTTCCCAGTGGTGCCCGCTGCCAGGACAAGAGGCAGTAGGCACAAACTGGAGCACAGGAGGTTTAATTTGGACACCAGGAGCCTTCTGTGCTGTGCGGGTGCCGGCTGCCCAGAGAGGCGGTGGGGTCTCCTCCCGGAGGGCTCCAGAAGCTGCCTGGACGTGGTGCTGGGCACCCTGCTCTGGCTGGCCCTACTAGAGCAGGGGCTGGGAGGAGGGCCTCCTCAGGTCCCTACCCACCTGAAGCCCTGGCTGGACATGGGAAGCCGGACGGGGGCTGTCACCGGGGGCTGTCACCCCAAACCTGACGCCCCGAAGCAGCCGCCCCGGCCCTGCGCGCTACCTGCGCGCAGCCCCACCTCAGCGTCCCGCAGCCAAGGCGGGGCCGCCCGGCGCTACACCTCACCCACCCCATCCCCAAACCGTCCCCATCCCAAACCCATCCCCGCGATCCCCAAACCCATCCCCACCGCCCCCTCCCCGGGGCCGCCTTCCGCGCAGCCCCCTCCCCTCACCCCCACCGCCGCCCCTCCCGCCTCCATCTCCCCCCTCCCCACAACCCCCTCCCGCCCAGCCGCTTCGCCCCTCCCACGCCCCTCAGGGTCGCCTCGCGATTGGGCGAACCCTCCCGTCGCTCCGCCGCGGCTCCGCTCTACGATTGGCCGGCGGCGCCGTCAGTCTGCGGCGGGGCCGCGCTCGGCCCCTTGTTGTCAGGGCTCCGTGCGGGGCCGCGGCCGCCGTTGTTGCCGTTAGCGGCGGGGAGGGCAGCGCTGCCTCCGGCCTCCTCTCACGGGGAGCCGGGCGCCGCCGCCGCACCATGGCCACCAGCACCACGGGCTCCACGCTGCTGCAGCCCCTCAGCAACGCCGTGCGCCTGCCCGTCGACCAGGTGAGGCTGAGGGAAGCGCCCAGCCCCGCCGCTGATGCACTGGGGGGGGGGCGGGCACGCACCGAGCCCGGAGCCCCCTCATCGCCTTCCCCCCCCTGCAGTCAGCCTCACACCCCTCCGGGGCACCGCTGCTGTGGGGTGAAAGGGGGTGACCGGGATCGTGGAGTCGTTTTTTGGGGTCGGGGGGGGTGTGGGGTGACCCCCCCGGGGTGCCACGGTCCCTGGTGGTTGGGTATTGTGTGGTGGTGGGGGTGCCTGGTTGGGCTGGGGAATGAGGGGTTTGGGTTTTGGGGGGATTTTTTGTTTTTTTTGGGGGGGGCTGGGGTGGTGTGGGGTGGTTGTGGGGCGAGCGGTGTCGCCCCCCGGGATGTATACGGGCTTATGAATGTGTGAGAGACTTGGAAGCGGCTCCTCTCTTACAGCACCGATAAACTTCATATGGGGAATTCTTAGGGGAAAAATAATCCGTGGTACCGTGTGAATGAATGGAGCAGGTCAGGAGGCGCCCTCACGTAGAGGGAGGTGGTGGCCCCTCTCTATAAAATGTACCTCCTCAGTGGGAAAAGGCAATCGGATGCCAGACACAGAGCAAGGAGCGTGTTTAGTGACTTTCGGAAGTGCCCAAACTCTGTGCTCTTTCTCTCTTTTCTTCCTTTTGTTCGAGCGGAGGTGAGCCAACCTGAGGTTAAGTACACCTACAGAAATGTCTCTTCTAGAAACCTGCCCAAAGCTGGCAAATTTGAGCTGGTTGTGATGGAGTGGATGTGGAGCACAAGTCACAGTGCTGCCCACATCCTGGGTCGGTGGCGCCACATGGCTCTGTGCCTCCGACGTGTGGACTGTGAGTCTTCCCAGGCAGGTGCCACACGTTTATTTCCATTAAATGCGCAGCTTCCTCAGGGTACTGTAAAAGAAATAATAAGAGGTGACCGTCTCTTCGTGGCGTGATGCTGGTGTCGTGTAATTATCTGTTCATAACAGCAGCCATACATTTAATGGCTTCGTGACGTGGTGCTGCTTCTACCCAATTTATTTTAAGTCCTGCTGATATGGCATTTTAATGGTAATGAAGTTACTTTTTATCAAAGCCTGGAAAACTTCCCTGTATTGAATGTGTTGCAACAGATGCCCCTGGAAAGGCAAGATGGTTTTGTGAAGCGCTGTGCTTCAAGCTCTGAAGCTTTGGGGATAATTGCAATGGAGGGTGGCTAACCACATGTTTTAAAAGACTTTCTGATAAGCAGCTAAAAATATACGTGTCTTGTTTTTTCCACATCAGTGGACCATAGAAAATACAGGCCCAGGTGTGTATGAAGAGCCTTGTGACTGAAGCATGAATTGAAGAGTTAGAGGATTATGCGGCACTAAGGAGAATGCACCTTGAAGTGATCACAAACAAGTGAAAAACCCAACGCTCAAAGTCAGATTTCTGTAACCTCTCAGCTTACAGAGTCTGTCTTGATCGTAAGCTTGTAATACAGAAAGAATGTGAAATGTGTTCAGTGTAATCAAATCAAACGTGGGGGAGAATGAGGGCAGAGAAGAGAAAGTGCTGATACTCTGTGTGTGCGCTCAGGGCTCGTGTGTGGCATATAGAGATACTATACACATACCAGGATGTGTTTGTGTGTGTGAGGAAAAAGAAATAAAAAAGAAAAAGGGGTTTCTCATTAGTAAGTATGCTGTTTCTACTACCTAATCCAGACACTTACTGCGGAGCAGGTACTTGAAATGGGTGCCCTAGAATGATGTGCCGTGGTAGCACTTGGAACCGATGGATATAGATGGGTGAGATTTGTTTCTCCGCTTGTATGTTTTGGTTTTGACCACAAGTATATGCTAATTATATCTGAAATGCCATGACGGTGATCCACAATTGAGCTGTTACTTTCTGTAATTATCCTGCTCTGAAGTTTTACTGAAGGCGGAGGTGTGTAACTGGGAGCCAAACCAGGTAGCGTGTGTCAGTGCTTCTCTGCTGCCTGGGTATTCAAACAAACGGACCGAGAAGCTCACCCTTTTGGCAGCGAATGTAAGTGGAAACTTCAGTGAAAGGCGAAGCTCCTATCTCTGATTTCAATCTAATCAATCAGATCGGAATTCGTGTGGTTGAGCGAGAGGAATCGGTTACTTTTGGACTTAATGTTTGGTGGAGCTGGAGGCACGGACCTAAGCTCAGTTACATGCCAGTTAGGGACCAGTGTGGAAGATGCAGGGTGACAGCCCCACCAGAGCCCTTTGATGTAGGAAGAATCTCCTCTGTGCCCAGTTGTGTTGCCAAATAAATGCTTTGTTTCTTTAAGATTACTCTTCCTAGACTTTTCCTCTTGGTACCATAGTACCAGTTAGCTGCTGGAATGGAGAAGAACTCGTTTTCCTCTTCTGTGTGTATCCCCCAACAAGGTGTTACTGATCAGCTGCCCCTACGTTAACCCTTTCTGTAGCTGTTCTCTTGCACCAAGGTCACTGAAATGTCTGCTTGGAGAAGCTAATGCGTTCTTCATGGGCTGCTTCATTCATTAAAGAGGTTTTTTGTGCTTATTACTTCCAGTCTTCTGATGCTACGGAAGATGGTTGGCATGAGCAGCGACCTAGAACAGTCTGTAGGTTTGGGAAGGCAAACTTGCCTACTTTACATTGCTATGACAAAACACACAAAGTTTTTTGCAGTCTGTAGGTGAAAAGCCTAATATAAAACTGTATCTTCGCTTCTTGGAGCATCGAAGTTTGCTGCTCAGCAAAGGAAGCGTCCTGTTGATGACAACTGTCTTCTTGGGTCCTTAAAGTTAATGAAGAGTGAACGCACGTAATTGTACCGCTGTTCTCCTTCTGTCTTGTTGGAGGAGAGAGGGAATACAAGTCATGTCCTTCCTCGCCTTACAGATAAAGAGAAGTGTGGCGAGAATTACCATGAAAGCGTGGCTGCTTGGGGATTCTGTGTTGCATAATGCATCAGGGTTGCAACTTTGAGTGTTTTATTACTGTCTTGTCTCTCACCTGTGCTTCTATTTTTCTTGGCTATGCTCTTGTCATCGTCTTTCTCTGAGGTGAAGCCTTCACGGGATAGCGTGCTGGGCTGTGGTCCACTTCTACTTCTGGCACTGTTTTGCTGAGTATATGTTGGCAAATCGCTTCTATTGCTGATGTATGAGCTCTTCCTCCACTAAATTGGAGGCATTAAAAGATGAGAATGGTCCTAGGAGAGCAGAGCTTTCTTCTTGGCTTTGGGCCTCTTTGGGGTAAGTCAAGTTCAGAGCACAATCTCCGCTCTCACTGCTTCCACCAGAGGGAGCAAATTTTTTTTTGTCTGAAAATTGGCAAAAATTAGTAGAAATATTCCTGTGGTTCATTTGCCATAGAAACAGCCAGCCATTATAAAGGAGTAGCTGGCAGGGGAGTTGGGAGGTCGGTTACCACAATACGGGAGCCTCAGCTGTCGGTGTGGCTGTCTGAGAGATTGATCTTGAGATTTGGAGTTACGGGCTGGGG
Organism: Nettapus auritus; assembly: GCA_011076525.1. Taxonomy (NCBI): domain Eukaryota; kingdom Metazoa; phylum Chordata; class Aves; order Anseriformes; family Anatidae; genus Nettapus; species Nettapus auritus. The sequence goes on along the minus strand of CM021767.1, from coordinate 102,787,708 downwards.
AACTGCATCAGCTAACTGTAGTGATCATCTTCCAGATAAGAACAGAAAGAGTGTAGCCACGGTGTAAATACATGAAGATACGTGGACTGAATGAAAATCATGTAAATCATGTGTGGTTATACGCTTCACGTAGGAAGTAAAGATAAGCAGCGTTTTGCAACAGAAGTCACCGAATTTCCTTTCTATTTCTATGCTTGTTTTTCCCCCCACACTAATTTTAGCTTTTATTTGAATAATTTGCTTATTTGTGTAGAATAGATAGAATTTTCTACATGAGTGCCACCAAGATTCACAGAATCTAGACTGACCTTTTTTTTAAGAATAGGCATAAAAAGCGATGTGAACCATATAAACTTCCTTAATTTGGAGATTGCAGGCAAGCCTGCTGCATCTTTGCATCACTCTCAGCGTGCATTTCCCCGTGCAGAGGATTTGCCCGAGCTCCTTTCAACGTGCCCTGGCCGCCGTCAGCTCAGCGTGCAGGCGGAGAGCATCGCCGTGCATTGAGCCTTCACCTTTCTCCTTGGTGTCTTCAGGGAGAGTAGGCAAGATTTTTATTTTTTTCCCCCCATATATGCATGTGTTTGGCAAGATGTATCTGTATTTTTTTGACTTTATCTGTATTTTTTTGACTTTATTTGGATGCCTCGGAGATGAGCCACAGCTGGAGCTTGTGTAGAAGACCAGGCTTGGAGCTGGTATGGGGAATTATTCTGCTTAGCAGCAGCAAGTGCCCAGTTTGCCTGCAGGAAGCATCTGGAAACACGTCTCCTGTTATTTTCCAAAGTTTTATGCATCTATGATGCTGTAGTCTCCATTGTTTTCTACCCAGGCAACCTAGAGTTGTCTCCCAGGACTAAAATGCTGGAGTCTAATGAAAGCCTTTTTGTTCAAATATAGAAGAGAAATTAAGAAGTTTGTCTAGCCATCCAGAATTTGTGTTAGACCTCATATTTGTATTAAAAATTACAACACTAATAATAAATAAAAAGGCAAAGTGAAGAGTACCCCAGGCTTTATTCTTTCTTAGCACTGATTCTTACATCCTGTGTGTGGCTGTGAAATATGGAGCAACATATTGATTCCCCCCCCGATGTAACCCAGGAAACTTATGAGTAATAGAAGTGAGTAAGAGTATTGATGGGTGTGTAAAATCCAAACACCGCAGATAAGGGAGCAGTAGGACCAGAAACCTGTGCCCCTACTTTGTGCTGGTCTTTCCTTATCTGCTGCCAGCAGCAGTCGGAAGAATGAAGGGTGTGAAGCGACGCGAGATCTCCCGTGACAATCCACACAGGCTGCAGGGCGTGAAAAGAAGCTGAAGGAAGTGCCCATGTCCTGTGCGTGCCGTGCCCCAGGAAAGGATGCTTCTGGTATTTTAGACTCGCAAGTGAAGCGCGGGGATATTTTTACCTGTTTCTTAACTTCCCTTGAACTAGTGGAAGGGAGGGAATATATCGTCGTGCAGGTCTGGTCCCTGTGATGCCTTTCCTGGAATTTCGTGTTCAGGTGTTGACTCAACTCTCTGGGTGTTGCTGGCTGAAATTGCTCTGTCGTGCAAGAGGTGTGGAGAAGGATGGAGCTGGAATAAAAGAGAAGAAAATCAATGGGAGAAAAGACTGCCTTGAAAAAAGGAGTGGGAACTGCAACAAAATTGGAAAAGATGGCAGGCACTGGATGCGCTGCTGGAGAAGATGGATCAGCCGTTGGGTGGAGGAAAGGCTTGGTGCAAGAAAGGAGTAGCTCTGGTTTCACGTTTATGAACTCTCTTGCAAAGACATAAACCATACTTTAATTCTTTGATTTTTACAGAGGCAGCAGTGAATTTCCATTTTGGTACTGCCTTGCTCATGTTGAGAGTGGGGATTTCTCCCAGTTCTTGTGAAGTAGTGGAAAAACTCAAGTGTAGTTCCAGCCCAGGGTTTCTGCAGCAAGCATCTAAAATAAACAGGCTTTACCTGACCAGCCTGGTGTCACCTGCTTTGTTCTGTCAAACTGTTTTTCCCATCCTTAGGCAATTCATTTAGCTGGCATTTAAAAAAAAGCTTCCTGAGCTGTGTACAAGTCATTTCTGTCTTCAGAGTGCTGCTCTGAAATTACCACAGGAACGCTGCAGTCCTGGGATGCTGAAAAGAAATACTGGGCTGGCCAGAGAACAGGCTAACAGAGAAGCAGCATTAAGGCACGCTGAAGATGACAAGAGGAAGTTAGTTTACTGCAAGTGCAGTTGCTGCTGTGTGGCTCTGTTTATTTTCAAAGAGTTGCTGTTGCAAATCCCTTTGCAGCTGGTTCAGCTCTGCGGGCTGGGGTGGGCACAGCGCCGATTTAAAGGGCGCTCTGCACACAGGTAAAGCTGAACCAGGTCGTCTGGGTCACTCATTAGCCTCAACACCTGTTGATTTTTAACTCCTGCCTGCCTGCTCCTGTTCTGACCTGATGAAGCTCTGCTTTACAGCCTTAATTATGGCACTTCTTCATTATGTTTCTTCTTTTGGGTAGTGTGTTTTTCATGAGAAACAGTTGCCCAGGTTTTCTCGTTTCCCAACCTTTTGAACAAGGGAGGTTAGGCTGTGGGGCTTTGTTTTGTGTCAGAAGGTGGGGAAATTGCAGGTAGCCAGGTGAAAACCTGTTGTTTAATGTGTGCATCGCTATGGTATTTCTTTTAAAAAGCACGTTGATGCAGTTCTTCAGCTACAGATATTTCACTTTCTTTACCTTGGAACGTAGCTTAAGCTGGTATGTGTGTATATATATGTGTGTGTGTGTTTTAGCATTCATTGAAGAGCAGAGCTGTCTGGCTCTTTCAATTTGTCTGCTCATTGTAAATGGTTTCCAGCAGCTCAGCCCTCCTTGCAAGGGATCCGTACCTCTGTCTTCTGTTCCGCAATAATACATCCGAAGGGGAAGGAGCTATTTCGGGTTGGCTGTAATAGTGCCATTTTACTGCCCTAGCTGGGATTTGAGAGTTTCTATTTACTCCTAAAGCGGCTTAAGCCGAAGACGAAGGTGCTGGTGTTGTGCTTGTGGGCAGCCTGGTTGAATAGCTGCGGGGCTGTGTTGTGCACTGCAAACGCTTCCTCCCTGCAGAATTCCCAATCCTTCTGTCGTGGGGCTAAACGCAAGAAGCTAGAGAAAATATTTCAATGTGGAGACATAACTCTCGTTGCTTCAGAGTTATTAGGTGTTACTAAATTCCATTTCCTTTTAAAATGCTTAGGTTGAAAGCAATTACAGCTCTGGGAAGTGCCCATTGCTTCTGCAGGTTGCAGGGTGTATTGCAGGAGTGTGCTTGGCAGGCGCTTGGAGGCATTGGGGGTGGCTGACTTCCCACAAATGAACATTTAGATTACGTATAAGAGAGGAAATTACGTACTCTGAGGGTGGTGAGGCACTGGCACAGGCTGCCCAGAGAAGCTGTGGATGCCCCATCCCTGGAGGTGTTCAAGGCCAGGCTGGATGGGGCTTTGGGCTGGTGGGAGGTGTCCCTGCCCATGGCAGGGGGGTGGAATGAGGTGGTCCTTAAGGCCCCTTCCAACCCAAAGCATTCTGTGGTTCTAAATGATCCCGAATCAGGAGGAGCAAAAGGGAAATGGAAGTGGTGGAGTAAAGGCTCCGAGATGAAAAGTGGCTGTTTAAGGGAGAGGGCACTGAAGTCTTTTTAAGGAGAACACCGAAGCTGAATTACGTTTTGGGGATGGGGAACGTTTGTTTCCCTCTCTAAGTAAAGGGACTTGTGCTGTTGCTGCATTTCTGCAGGCTTTATAAACAAGGGTCTTACTTTGTAAGCTTGCGTTGCTTGTTTTGAGCTGCATTTCGCTTTCAGTTTCTCACAGAGCAGAACACAACAGTACTGTCTGGTGAGCGTGTCTGCTTCTGCTTAGATCGGAGAAGGATGCTCCCATAGATGGGAGTTGCTTGCTGTCTTTTTAAATAGCTAGAAAAGCGAAATAAACTGATATATATATATATTTTTTTTAAATCAGGCTCTAAGTATTTAAGAGTGTGCTTCCCAGCAGTCCCAGACTGTTGTGTTTCGATGGTGTAAGCCTTTTGTCCTTGGTTATCTGCAATCTTTACCTGCCCAAACCAGTTTCTGCTCACCAGAAGTGTTAGGCTGCTACTGTTTTGAGAGGGAGGAAGGGAAAACAACAACAAAGCAGCATTCTTATTCCAATTTTCACCTTTGAAGCAAACTTGCTTCCCAGATTTGGCTATTGCTGTGGATATGTAGCTGTTCAGAGCTTGGTACCTGTCATGCTACGTCCTTATGAGCTGCTCAGAAAGCGTGCTCTTCAACGGTCCTCTTGCCATCCTTGATGAATGAGTGAGTGTTGGTTGTTTTTACTGTAAAACACATGCATGCTTTTACTGTAAGCCCTTAGTCCTACAGTTTTTCATACCTTGAGTGATGATTTAGTAAGTGCTGTTTCGTAAAGCTGACTGGATTTAATGCTCGTTTATTGTGTGAGCCAGATTCCTGGGGTCTCCATCATGTTCCTCAGGATGTTCTCCAGCGTGCTGAAGAATTGCATGCTAGAAATTGAAAGTTGATACTGGAAATAGAAATACTATTATTAACGTATGTCATGTCTGCCTTTTGTTTTGGACTAGAATCAGCTTGGGAAGACAAGCATCCAGAATCTGAGTAAGTCCTCCCAGCTGCCAGTAAATTCGTATGAAGTGTATTAGTGAGATGTTGAAAGCGCTCGCCAGTAGTGCTGAAGGTGGCTGACAGCGGCTAGAGAGCACAGACTTAAAGCATGGGCTGCCAGAAGAGGAGCTGTGCTTGAAGGCCAGCCTCAAAAACAGCTGTCCCTTCACCTCAGGTGCTGTATGATCATGGAGTATCACAACCTTTGCTACAAAGAACAGGATACCTCAACGTTTCCCATGCTGATACTACCCAAAATAACCACTAGTCTTATACTCTTCTCTTGTATTTCACATATAAGGTGAGGTTGAGACTTCAAGGCAGAGTGCTAATTAGTTAAATCTTCATCACGGAAGATGCTTGGTATTGTTTGAACCAAAAATGTACTAAAGCATTGCCCCAGGATTTACGACCTTTGCATTGTAAGAGGAATGCCTGCTTCTTCCTGCCAGTTAGAGAAATGTGTTCTGAATTGAACTATCAAATATCCTTCAACTTAATCTGTTCCCCTGGAATTCCTTCCAACTTTTCCCAAGAAATTTGAAGGAAATTACTAAATGCTTTGATTTAGGTTCTTGTCATGGGATTGCTTTTTTTTTTCAATTTTGGGGGAATAGTTGGAAAATTGATTGTTGCTGTACAATAATTGTTCTCACTCTGTTTCTTAGTGGTTTGGCAATAGGCAGTTACTGGATGATGGTACAAGCTGTTTGTTCCTTTTCTTTCACGCTGGATGGAGGTTAGCAGTTGGACAGCAGATGATCCATCTGTACCGCTCTGCGGTCGCTGTGGAGAAGCATCAGCTTTCCCGTGTGAAAAGTAGATTTTGGGGAACATCTGTAGATGTTTTCAAGTCTTCAGCTGACTGCTTTGGTGGGAAGGGAAATGGCTTTGACTTAACTGGCAGCAAGAACGAGCTAATAGTGACATCTGAGAAACCAGGCATAGCTGACGCTTCGCCAGTTACAGTAAGGTTTGGCAATTTCTGACAAGCGTGTGTCACCCAGTGCCATGCTTGGAAGGCTTTGTGTTTACAGTGCTGCTACTAATAAAAGTTATAAAAAAATCAAAGCCTCAGCTTAAAGATCAGCGCTTCTTTTTAAAGAAAATGTACAGAATTTTGTCTTTGCTAGCTCTTGCAAGAGCTCTCTTCAAAGCGTTTGCATAATTGATATCCTAAAATGTTTTGTTTGGCTTTTCTATCCAGTAACCAGAGTTGTTGAAAGGACAGGAGAAAAAAGAATAATGCTCAATGTGTTATGCTCACTAGGCCCTATAGGGCGATGTGGGAAGCAAGGAGGAGACCTGTGTTTCTGCGACAGAAAGGGGAACCAGAAAATGGCTATAGATGGGGAGATGAGGAGTGATGCTGGCATCCTGCTGCTCAGAACAATTCAGTTCCATGGAAGAAATGTACCGCTGTTTGGCATAAAGGGGGAAAATAAGAACTAAACTGCTTTCTGTTGTTTGGTTTGGTTTGGTTTTCCTTTTTTTTTCTTTTTTTCCAAATGAAGAATTAAAAAGAAGGAATGGACTTTAGTACATCAGAAGTGTGCTCTTGAGGCCATAGGCACTCACGGCAGCTTACAGGTTTGAACACTTAAATCTGATCAGAGAAGATTTCTTAAAAATAAGAACATGAAGAAGCACAAAGAGATGTCTTTCTGGAGAGTTTGAGTGGATCATTGGCAGAGGAGAAAGTACAATATGAATCCCCTCAATCTTCATTCGGTGCTCCCTGTACCTTTTGTAAGGTGCCTTAACGTGTGTGTTGTATGTCCGACCACCTGCAGGAGCTGGTGAGCAGAACTTGGTACAACAACGCTGCTGCTTCTCCGAGGAATGTAGGCTGTACGAGCCGCTGTGATTAATTTGTGCCATCCAGTTAGGAGTCATCTATATCGGCACCATCCCTTGCTGCTGCTTTGGCTGCTCTTCGGAATGAGGCGAATGCCTTCTGTGCTGTGAAGGAGGATCTGGAGGGGCTGGCTGCGACACTTGGCTTTTGGTATCGAAATATAGCTGATGTGAAGAGGAAGCTGGGCCTCGAGTCTTAATCAGTGCATAAAAATTGCACAGCAGTATGTTAAAAACGAGTTTTGTAAGAAAAACATTCTTCTGTATTTAATTTTAATGTGGACTTTCAAAAAATATATATTAATGGTTTATTAAAGATGCTGGCTGTGTCAGAAGGTTGGCGACTTCTGCTGTTCAAACAAAATGTTTTGCCAAAACTCCCTCTCGATGATGAAAATCTTCTGAGCAGTCCCTGACCCCTCTTCCTCTTTACATAAAGAATTGTTCTCTCAAACACATTTTTCCCCAAGAAACTATTTTCATTATGAATGCATGTCATAATTGCATTTAAACTTTTAAAAGGCTAAAATTAATGTTTTTTTAAGTTTTAGTATAAACTTTCTATTGACTTTTTTTGCGTAGTGTGTGCAATTTATGAAATTTATGCTGTAGATAGTTTAACACAGAGTTAATAGGGTAATGGGTTTGCTAGAGCAGCTAAAGAAGAATAGTCCAAACACTGCAACTGTGAATTTCTACTGATGGCTTACGTTTGGCACAACGCGTGCTTATCAGCTGAGCTTGCACCAGAGGACTGCATTTAATTCTAAATTGCTCGAATACATTCAGCAGGTTTTGTAATAGCTTCGTGTGTCAAAGTGGTATTTAACATGTACCTGCATGAATCATTGCCAAATGATAATTTGCGTCATGGTTGGAAGATATTTTTTATTCTCTATGCCCATACAGCAATATGTCATTGAAAGCTGTCTGGGACCTCTAGGTGTTGCTGTCACTATCAGCTGAGCTGTTGGTATGACCTGTAACGTCAGGAGGCCAAAAATACTATTTTTTTCTTATAAATTTGTTAAATTGCAACTATTTGGGGTGAAACTTGTCATTCAGTGCTCTGAATCAGACTTTTTTCACCCCTACGAAGTCTGAGCTTCAAGTGGATCAGGGCTTTTATTTCCTCAGGAAAACTGGAGCTGCTTATAGGGACGGTTTTTGTGACTCGGGAGACAAATTAGAGCTTGGTTTGAGGCATCAATCGTCCTGCTTCCGTGAATGTCGTCTTTGTTCTTGGTGGGTGTTCTGCCCAAGCCTGACCAAATCACGAGGTGTTTAAGTTTTATTCTGCCCATACTGAAAATGTTACACGAGTTTGACATAAGTTAGCCGAAGGTACACAAGTATATCGTTCCCAGATGTTGAGGTTACTGTACGGAACATCTGCAAACTAAATAGCTGCTTGGCTCCACGTGTTTTCTGTGGAAACTTTCAGGATGATGATGTCCAGCTCTGTCCTCGTACCTCCCTCCTCATTTGCTGTCTGAGTGGCTGTTCTCTTTGTCGTCAAGCCAGCCGGCTAACCTTTGTGCTCTGTTTCAAGGCAAGTTGTGTATCTGCACATCTTCATGGAGCTCGGCGTGGAGCTCTTGCTGGAGGTTGATGCTGGCTAAAGATGAGAGTTGTAATTAAGAAAAGGCTGAATGCTAAATTCTGGCTGTCTTCGCTTTGGTAAGAACTGCAGGGCAGTAGGAGTGTACCTGTCGAATGATGATGTTGGCGTTGAGGGCCAAACACTGGTGCTGTAATGATTTTGGGAAATCTAAACCTGCCTAGTTCTAGCCCATAGACTAAATATACATTTTTCTTTGGAATACGTCTTCTCGTTCAGTTTGGCTTTAAAAATACAGATGTTTATATGAATTGTATGTGTACACTGGTGTACAACGCATGCCACAGCATGAGGGTGATTGGGTGCGTTGCTGCAGATGCCATCCTGATCTTCCCTAAAACACTCTAGGCGCTGAAATGAGGAGTGAATAGGATGGGATGTGGGAGTCTGTTTCTCCTTTGACCTATATTATCAGCGAGGGATTATTCTCCTTTCCATGCGGACATGAGTGGCTACTTTGGATAGGGAGAGTGGTAGAAATCTGCACTTTGGATTGAAGCAACAACCGGCAATTGCAAATAGATAAGCACTGACTTTGTGGTAGAGGTGCTGGGTTTTGTTTCTGTTGAAAATGTAAGGAATCAGATATTAAAAATGCATAATACGTGAATATTTAGCCTGTAATATCATATGCTTAAAAGTCATGACAAGCAGCAGATGAAGAGTATCAATACCACTGTCATGCAGCTCTGCAAAGGTCACCAACTCTTCCACGTGAGCTCCTTTCCCTGCTCAGAATGCCGGTCCCTGGCTGGCTGTTTTCCACCTCTGTGCCTACCACGGAGTTTTGGTGATCTGGAGAAATCATGATATGAAAATGTCGTAAGGATGATTTTCAGTTTTCCTCGCATTTTGTGGTATTTTGGGCCTTATTTATAGGAACGTTGAATATTCATAAGAGCAGCTGAAGTTATATTTTCGAAGCACAGCTTCAGTTAAAGTTATGTTAGAAGTACTGACTAAAACTAGACAGTGTGTCTGAAATCGGGCAACCAAAAGTAGTGGGCATTTATTTCATACTTGGGTCTTTTGTTATCTTATGTAGCCTTCCCATGCAGTGGTCAGATCTGCATAAACACGTCTGGGGAAATGTAAGGTTTTGTGTTCAGCGTAGGATGCAGATGTAAGTATTTATTGGGTTGTAGGGTGAGGGCGAAGACTTGGCAGTTGTCCATTTGCTGAATGAAGCAGAAATCCTGCTGGTGGAGAACAGAATAGAGCAGCAGAGTATTGCCAGAAGCAGGTATGTGGAAAGGCTGGCCTGGAGGTGAGTAGCTTTCAACTTCTCCCCCTTGCTATGGTAATCGTAGGAGCCAGGTGATGAGTCCTCTTCCCCAGGTCTTGCTGCCTTGCTTGCAGGGGGAATCTCAGAAAGAGGAGCATCGTGAGGCACCCAGCTGGCAAATGATCTGTGACACAGCCAACTTGTTTGCTGTACCATTGGCTCTGGGCAGCTATACGTGCCCTTTTCTTCCCTCTGCCTCTTCTCCTCACTCGTGTTCGGTATTTGTCCCAGTTTTCTTCTGTCTTCTTCCCCGTCCAAGTCTGTCAGGAGTGCCAGTTCTTGAGGTCAGAAACCTGATTGCTCTGCAGCACACGTAGCATATTTCTGTATAAATATTCAAAACAAATGTCAGTACTGAGTTCATAGTCAATTACTTTGGCTCAATTTTATCTTTCCTGCTCTCTCTTTAAAACATCCGTTTGTTTCTTTTTCAGGGGTTCATTAAACCTGACTGTTTTGTATGAGCCTTTCCAGCTAAATCCACAGACTCATCCCAAGTCATAAACCTGTTTCATTTGCATCATTACGTATAGTGGAGAGAAAACAGGTCAAGTTATGCCCTGACAGGATATCTCCTCTTTCATTTAGGATTCTTCAGATGCTATTAAAAGCATAATGTGAATGTGGGAGTACGCGAATGGATGGCAAAATGTGTGTAATGGTTTGGGTTAGGGAACCTGCCCCTGCTTCTAACAGCCTTGTGTTCACAGCTTCTTTCCCTGCTAGCTCTTAATGGTTTTAGAGTAGCATGGAAAAAGGGGAGTTCTCCTTGAATTTACAGTCGGGGTACCTATGAAAGTGTTAATGAGTTCTGTAGGTAGTTGGTGTTAAATTTCTACTTGGAATACATCCATGGTTGTGCACTCACACCTGTACCTGTTCCTGCTTGAAGCTTGGCAGAGACCTGAAGGGATGGGCCAGCTGCGTTGGGGTGCCAGCGGTGTTCCCTGTGTGGCTGCGGCACCAATATCAGGCCTGCTGTCACAGACAGAAAAACAGCGTCCTCGTTGGGCCCTGTGGAATTAAACTGAAGTGTATATTTCAGCTAAGTGACATCAAACAGGCTAAAACTGTTGTGCGAAGGGCTAGCCAAGCATGCTGCATGTGGAAATGAGCTTATGGGCCAGAGCAGTGCTCCCCAAGGTCTTGCTTGGGATGCTGCTCTTGGACACCAAGTTGTTAAGCGGTTTTCTAGCAAGGAGAAAATCAGTGGTGTGGGAAATACTCCTTTCTAAATAAAGGAGGTCATCCAGCTTTTTGTAGCTTGGGCCAGTTTTGGTAGCAGTTGCTATATTTCAGGAAATTATTTCTTTGTCGTGTGTTCTCACTGTTAAATGTTTTTCAAGGCCACGCATTCTTTTTACTCATTGGTTTGGTATTTTTAATTCTGCTTTTGCTTTCAGTACCCTAGTGCCTTTAAATATGTAATATACAGGAGACTTGCGATATTCTGGGATAAATGCCCTGAAGGGAGGAGGAATTTCTGCATCCACTGTACTTGACTGCGGAGGAAGACAACGCAGCATGCACCACATCTGCTCGCAGCGTCCTACTGGTGTACGCTGCCTTGGGCCTTGCTTCTGCCTAGGCCACGGAAGTGGTCTGCCAGCGATGTGTGTATGTGATGTGCATTTCCAAGTTCTGTTAATTAAAAAAACACACACAAAAAGAAAAAAAAGAAACGAACAACAACAAAAAAAACATGAACCCAGATCTTTACATTACTGGGAGAGTATAAAGGATTCCATGGTTGAGAGAAGGGTGGTTTGGTATGCAGAAAACCTGCAGGAAAACATTTAGAAATCATAACTTTTTTTTTGATACATGCACAGGTTGCCTGTAAAGGTTTGAACATTTTCTTTGTAGTAGCTCATGGGAGGATTGGCTTGTGTTTTATGGAGGGCTGGCTCTTGGGAGAAGCTTTGAAGGTGATGTGCTATGATAAGAGCCATGGGAGAGCTGAAAGTTCTGCAGATTGCTAATACTTCATAGATATTTTTGTGAATTTTTAATGCACAAGTGTGTGAGCATTTGTTTTTTCTTTTATACAGGTCAACTTTGTAGTGTGCCAACTGTTTGCCTTGCTCGCAGCTATTTGGTTTCGAACGTACCTTCATTCAAGCAAAACTAGCCCGTTTATAAGACACGTTGTTGCAACCCTTTTGGGCCTTTATCTTGCACTTTTTTGTTTTGGATGGTAAGTTGTGCTTCATTTCACTTTTCAGGGACTTGTAATTTTTTCATTTCTTGTTCGCAGCTTTCATATGAAGAAGTGTATTACCTGTGTTTTGTAGCTGCTGCAAATGTCCAGAAAGGGGCTTAAATCTTGTGATGCAGTGCATGAGTTTTGGAAGACCTCCCATTTGTGAGCTGATAACTAACACTCTTCCTGTGGGTTTGGGAGGATGGGACAGGTGCAGTTTGTTCAACTTGTACCAATTTTTCTGTAAACTTGCTTGACAAGTATTCTTTTGAGGCACTGCACAATGTGATGGCTAAGAAATGCTCTTAAATATTCTCTGCATGAGCTAACTCACCGTGTCCTTTTCTGAATATTGAAATATAACCTGACTTTTTGTAGGAAAAGTAACCAGAAATGCAGAAAATCTTCTGTGATGGCTGCTTTCATATTTTGATCTTCGCACAGCATAGCAAGACAGAATGATGGTAGGGTTTATAAAGAGGATACTTCTAGTTTAGTAATATTTTTTTCTTCAAAATTACAAAATGGCTTGTATCTTCCCAGATTGGTTTAAGGTGAATTAAGAACCAGTTTAGTTTTATTGCATGGTAAAACAAATTGCTCTCTCTATTTTAAGTGTATAGAGGGCTTAGATTTATGCCAACTTCTGTAAAATGTTGCTGAACTATGGGGAATTAATTAATTCCCTCAAGCTGGAGTGCAGGTGGGAAGATGCATACGGCATGTGCGCGTGTGGCTGTGCACGCACCATGTGCACATAAATCTGGAATTCCAAACCATAGATTTGGCCTCTGCATTGGCATGTTGCAGAGGCTTCCCCACATTAGATGCTAGGTACTACTTTTAAATGTGGGGAAAGAAAAATCAGTAACTTTTATTCTTTGGATTTACATATGCAATTTACTTGTTTATATAATTGCATAACTCCCATGCATGTATTAAACTTTTGGTTCTCGTATTCTGCTTTGAGACAGTGAGCTGATGTCAAAGACTTACAGCCCTTAGCACGAAATGAGGAGAACGATACAGGAGACGTGCTAATTCGTGTGGTTTTCATGAGAGCCATATAAGCTTTAGAAGCTCATTCTGTATGCATTGCTTTGGAACAGAAATCATTACCTGCAGCTTGGAATTAAGCATTACCAAATATTCGTAACTCAAGTTGTGGATGGGAGCCTTGAGAAAGAAGGAAATAACCTTCAATTCCAACAGACATAATAAAGATTATGGAAGACTCTCTTTGGCAGTACGCCCTAAAAAAGAAACCAGAAAAGTCTTTATACCATGGTAGAGATCCAGGTTATTCTAGTTTGCTCTATATCGTACTTAGAGCAATTATTTTGGCTATGAACTTGGGTTTTACTAAATATTTTTTTCTTGTAATCTTGGAATGAAAGGCTTTTTAAAAAGGCAGAAAAGAACATAGTTTAAGTGAGATATTAAAAGTACCTATTCTGTAAAAGGCTGATATTTGTGTTTCACTTGTGCAAATACTTTTTCCTATTGCTGACATGTATATTGTGCAATGTTCTTTTGATTTTTTTTGTAATGCTTGTGATGGTGCTGTCAGGAAGAATTTTAGGTAGTTATCACTTAGATGAGACTAGCTATTAATGAAGCATGACAGCAAGTGCAGATTGGATCATATTTTCCATAAGAAGTCATAATTTTCAAGCTCAGTTAATACTGAAGTGAGTAGTTTTCCCTCAGTTCATCATGTTTAGACTTCATAGGGTTTTAGTTGGATAGAACTGGTTGAATTGCTTAAAGATGTTGCCATGTGAATGAACGAGGAGTGAAGTTAGGAAATAGCTGATAAGCTGAAAAAACAAAACAAACAAAACAAAAACAACAACAAAAAAACCACAGTATCAGTATAACAGAATATTAGCTGCTTTTTAGGCTGCTTCTCATGGAGAAAAATCCCCAAACTAGATCAGTGTGTTAATTGAGCACATATAAATGTTTCAGAGGCACTTAGAATACTGAAGTGAGAGAGAATCGACTTACTGAAGACTGTGTTTCTTCCTCACTGGCGATGGTTTGCCACAAGAACTATACTAGCTCCTTTAAAATAAACATAGATTTCTGAAAATATTTAATCATATTTAAATATGAAAATATATAACCATAAATAGAAAAATGTAGTGAAGAGGTGCAACATGAGTAATACTGTTGGCCTTATTTGGGATCTGTTGTGGCAAATAGGCAAAAAGATACCACAAAACATTCATGTTATTTAAACGTGAAACAATGCCAGATGAAAGTACTTAGAGACCTAGTCTTTGTATTTTTAAGGATTATTAGTGTTGCCTATGTTCTTGTTTATCAGCTGGAAAACTCTAGCTAAGTCTGTAGTCTTTGTTCATCCATGCTGTGCTAAAGGAGGAAGCTGTCAACTGAAAGGAGGCTTGCGGAAAACCTAAATGGAAGTTTTTTTGGGGAAGAGGTGATTGAGTTAGATTTTGACAAGTCTTCTTAATTTTACATTAAATAAATAAATGTATGTGTTTTACTGTCATTAATAGGAATGCCTTGAGTGGTTATAATTTTTTTTTCTTCCTAGGTATGCCTTACATTTTGTTATACAAAGTGGAATTTCCTACTATATCATGATCATAATAGGAGTGGAAAATATGCACAAGTAAGTATCCATTCTTTACAAAAAATAAAACTTTTAACGAATGTTACTGTTAAGCTTTCTTCTAACTGTGCATCTATGCAGTGCTTCTGGTTGTATTGGAACATTCAGATCTTACAGGATTTGAATTCTAACTGTGGTTTTATTTCTAGGAGAGAAAATGTTTCATCTGGGTATTTTTGCCTCCTTTTATAATGTCTAAAGCTTTGTACAATTGGCAGTATCCCCACTGAGACTTCCCTTGTGTTCTTAGCACCTGCTTTTTTTGCCATTACTTAACTCATATTTGTGAGACACTTAGAATTATTAACTGTACAAATGAGACTTGATAACATCCGGTGCTAGTAGAAGGAAGATGTCTGAAGGGAAGAAAACCTGCGTGAGATTTTGTTAAGGTACTTAGTATTTGCCCTCTCTCCTCTGTTTTGTAAGAAAAGCGCAGTATGAATGCTGTCTTAAAAATGTTGTCATAGAGTTCCATTTGTAGGGCATTCTTTTAGGTTTGCATGAATACATTGGTTAGATTAGCGGCATCTGAATCTATCCAGAACAGGACTCTCTAAGTCATTCTTAAAACTAGCAAATGCATGTCTCTTATTGCTGTATGCATATATTTTAATATTCCGCTAGTCTAGAGATCGGAACCAAATTAGGTTCCCACTGAGTTAATTCCTGCATAAATGTTTAGCAAAACAGCAAATCTGTGCTTGAACAGGTTCCTGACATATAGGGAGCTGTCAGGAAAGATGCTGGTAAAATAACCAAAAAGGAAAATTGCTTTACACAGACAGTGCAAAGCCAGGGTGACTGTTGTTCACGATCTTGTCTGTCTGTTGGAACACACTGCTGCTTTGTACCATTACTGAATGTAAGTTTACCCTGGTTTTTGAAATATACAATGTTAGGCTCATATTTTCAGGATCGTCTTCAAAAGTTGACCTCCAAACAACTACAGATGTTGAAGAACATTAGTTGATTGGATGGCCAGTTTATTTCCTACTAGTTGCTTTGGTAAGAAGTTGCTCAGAAGCAAGGATTGGTGTTGATTTCTCTTCAGAAATATAAGAATGTCAATTAGAAGTTATATGGCTTAATATTCTAAAAGAAACTATGAATACAGTGCAGTGCTGCAAAGGGAGGTTCCAGGCAGGTCTATTTGGGTCTTTGTTCTAACAAATTATGTATGCTTCTTGTAAAAAAGCAATCTTGTGGTCATGTACTTGCTAGCAATTAGATAGGCATGAGTGTGTTTAATGTTCCTGCGTTGGAGCATGGGACCAGCTAGCTCCTGATTCTCCTGATTCAACCCAAATGGTTCAACTCCATGGCCTGATCTGCTGAAACGATTGTGCTATGCACAGCTCTGTAGGTATGTTCTCTGTTATTCCTAGCTGCTGCTCATGTGAGAGGAAAAGCTAGGTGTGGGTACCAGGCTTCTGTTGCTGTATCACAGTGTGAGTTAATTGGATAGAACTGGAAGTCTTCTCAGTGGAGGGAAAAATATAACAAATGGAGCAATTTTAGTTACAAAGCAGTTACTTCAAATTGTATGCATCACATGTTACAAGTAGGTTAAAACAAGCTCTACTCTTCAGAATGGTAAGGAAAACAAATAACTTTTTTTAAGCCAATAAAATCTCATACTTTATGCTGACTAGAAAAATAGGCTTATTTCAGACTGCAATATTTTTGTTTCAAGTAATTTTCCAATGAACTTCTTTCACCAACTTTATTGTAATGATGTTATCTAATGAATTTACTTCAAGTAAAAAGGATAGCACTTATGCTGCATAGTTATGCAAAATAAAATATGAAGACCATGAACAGTAAGTCTAGAAGTAGCACTTGGAGTAGAAGATTGGTGAGAATATTAAAGTCATTAAAAACAGGTGTTGAAACTAAACCTGAAATATAATTAGCTTGCTGTCTAGTGTTTTCTATAAAACTGTTCTTAGTTAGGCCTTTCAGCTGATTTCTGCTGATACAGCAGAGTGAATAGAAATCTTAAACATCTGGGAGTGTGGAAACACAATAGTTCTGCTGCTGGCTATTTTCTGGCAGCAGTAGACAAATTTGACTTCAGCTTCCTGGATTCAAAAAACACATTGATGTTCATGCTGCTAAATAAATAAGACATAAAAGTAGGGCCAGGAAGCGAGCTTGAGTGCTGGGCTGTGGGCAGTACCTGTTTGGTACAGTTGTGGCCTCCATCAGCTGGCACCAGGGCAATGCTCGGATGCTGTCTAGGAAACTCCCAAGAGCCGCTTCTAGGAGGTAACAAAAGCCTGTACAAGGTTTTCTCCCTCAATTGCCACAGTATCCCAGGAAGAGAAATGTTTGGTGGTATCCCTATGTGCCTGTACCTTTCTGCTATGGAAATGTTACTGTGATAGCTTTCCAGGGCGCACTCTGGTTCTCCAGTCTTGAGGCCGGGTGGTACGGCCCATGGCCTACTGGTACGCGTGTATATGCAGCTATTCAGCTTACCTGTTTATATATGCCTGCGTAGTTCAGGTCTTGGGATTTACTTCGCAGGTGGTAGAAGGGCCCAGCCACTGCTGGTGGTCCTAGTCAGAGGTTACCTTTGTAACCTTCTTAAACTTAGACCATAAAACTTCAAATACCTGTACATAACATAAATGTGGATTCAGATGATTTTATATTGAAAAAGCGCTTTCATATTGTGCTAAATATTTTTGTCTCTGATTATCCAAATTAAACCACTGAAATAAGTTTCCTTCTTCCTCTTCCTGCTGTTCTGCAGGTGAGTATATGGATTGGGAAAACAATTAGCCCTGTCCGCGGGGGAAAGGGGTGGTGGTTTAAAAACAATAATAATGATTTAAAAAAAAATCTGAACACAAGGAGGGAAACCTGACCTTTGTATTTTAGCAGCTTTGGGGATAAAGTTAATTAGAGGAAGATGGTCTGGGAGATCTGAGACTTGAATTTCACCAAAATGTTTAACTAAAATCATTTTTAAACATCAGTCTTAGTTAAACAAAGGTACTCCTGCGAAGGGTAGAATTAGCTTTACATTAGCTTAACATTAGCTTTCCCGAGCAGTTCAAAAGCTCTTATTTTTTGAATTTGCAACAGAGCCGTGTTAATATTTACTTGTGGTGCTTTCATGGCTCAGTTGTGAAAGTGAAAGACATGTTTAACAAGTTCTCAATTGCAATAAGCATGCATTTGGTAACTGATATGGTGCTGTTTTTTTTCCCTTATAATTTTTTTTGTTTCATTCTGTGGCTGTGAAACTGGCGCTTCTCATGGAAGACAAAACCCCAAATGTCAGAGGGCTTTTCCTTAATGCATTTGGCTACTGTTGGCCAGGAGTTATGTAAGCAGATCTTGCACAGGTGACTTGATGACAAGCTTTTTAAGGCTTCTAGGCAACTGTTTCTCTTTTGACCTAATTGTTCATTTTATGGTTGGTAAATAATGTCCCTTGGCCTGTGCGGAAAGGAAAGTCAATTATAGGGCTCACAGTTGCTTCACTGAAGTCAGTAGTTTTCTCAGTGACTTCACTGATAAGACTGAAGTCCCAGCTGTGTCTGGGTAGAAAGTAAATCTGTTCATTTCACATCAGTCCTGTCAAACCTTGTAAATCTGCTGATGTAAAACCAAGCGCTGGGTGTGCTGTTGGTGTCTGAGATGTTCTGCGGTATGCTCGCAGGATGATGGTTTTCTTGATCCGGAAGCCTAGCGTTGAACTACTAAAACTTAAGGGGGTAAATTGTGGCTTTAGAAAACAAAATTCACTTAGCTATTGTCTGTCATATGTAAAGTGTAAAAAGAAAATGAATGAAGGACCTGGAAACTACTAGTGGTAATTATTTAATGAGTTGGGTATGTGTGTGCATAGAGCTGCTATTTTATAGATCGTTCTGGTTTTCCAGAGTTTTGTAAAGGTCTCGGACACTTGACTGATTATTCCATAGAGCACTTGTGTACATCTTTATGAAATACTCTCCTTTCAGAATTATTTATAATACTTTTCATATGTCATTTGTGTAGAATAGTAGTGATTAAGTCCCCTTTTAAAAATAGCTTTCCAAATAAGTAATCTATTTTAGTTGTTTTTTAGTTCTCTTTTTAGCAGTTAAAGAAGAGAAGCCACCACAGTCACATTGTTTTTGGCTAACTTCACTAGGTTAAAGTCATTCCAGTTCCTTGTGGAAGTGGTACTGGCTGCTGGTTGAAGACTAGCATTGTGAGCTCCTAATGTTTTGCCACAGATTTAATCCATAAACGTTGTGGTGAAGGGATTACAAATATGGTCAGTGTCCACCAAAGAAATACAAATAAGTAAACCTAACGATAACATGGGTGTCTTGCAGAAGTCTGTCTTAATATGGAGACTATGATGGAGAAAAGCAAGTGTGGTGCTTTGAAGGCCTATGAAGACAATATGTGATATAGATAAAGAATTATTTTTTGTCTTCAAAAGAGGATCTGATGAAGCATCTAAAATTAGTCATCACCAAATCAACAGACTGAAATAACAACCTAATAATTGTTAAGGATTTGAATAAGAAATGCTATCAATTTCTAGTAATAATTTTTAGCAAAACTAGGATTGGAAGTCTGTCAATGTTATTACATTTCTTTGAAGGCGTGAGGGCATCCAGAGAACCGTAAGCTATCTGCAATAACTTTTCAGGTAAAGTTTGTAATTTATTTATGTAACGTGAGTAAAATGTCTGCTATGTAGGTAGCTGCCAAAGGACAGTGGCCATACCACGAAGAATACCTGGATTCAGAAGTCAAAGTATTAGCAGCTGCAAGCTGTTCTTCATATGCAAATGAAATTTTTCTGCATTTCTATTTCTACAGTTAGTTTTTGTATTCTTCAATCAAAGATAAATTCAAGATGGGGGTGGTGGTGGGGGGGGGGGGAAATATTGGATCTACAGGTTAAAGGTTTCTGTAGCCTTAAATAACAGAAAAAGTAAGTACTGCTTTGTCACTGTGAGCAAATTGCGTTATCAGATGGATGCTGTATGCAAAACAAACAAAAAGAACCCCCCAAAAATCCATTCTTAGGTAACGTGTGTTTGATTAAAAAGCCATTTAAAAGTAATTTCTGCATAGATGAGAATCAAAGACATCTTACACCTAAGAAGTGTTTTCATAGCAGTCTCATCCCTATTATAAATAACTTCTGGGGCTACTCAATGACTGTATTTAGAAGACTATTTCAATAGTTACCAACTAACAAGAATAAGCTTTCCATTTAGAAGGGGTGTGTGGTTTTTCACAATGAAAAGGGATTGTAGTTGTTGATCTCTCTGTAAGAAAGGATTAATGGCTGTTACATGTCACTGCTTCCACGTAAGCAGTGTTGTAGCTAAAAATACCTAATGCAAATCTCAAATATACAAAAAGATCATCCTTTGTTTTCTTTTCCATAAGTAGCAGTGAGGTTACTTGGAGAATTTGTCCCATTCTAGAAACCATGATTAAGAAATGATTTGGGAAAACTGAATGTCATGGAAAGAGCCATAGCAGTGATTTGGGGAGTTGAACCCAAGTATTGCTAAGAACCCTACCAGGTCCTGTTTGTTCAGTTCATTGAAGGACTGCAAGAGGGTAAAGTATTCATACGGCAAATCAAATGGAGAGAAATTTTGTTTTAACAAAGCATTACGGAAAGTGAGTTAAAGGTACTGAAACAATACTCCCATCGTCGGAATGTATCTGGAGACTGCTCTTTGCTATCAGAAATGCTAATAGGCTTCTGTGCAGGAGGATGCTTCACCTCACTTGTTGAATTGGTTAGCATACTTTTTAATTGGAAAGTTTATGGTCTGGTTCCTAGATGGTCTTTCTAGTTATATAAAGTCTTTGCCATTATAAAAACCTTGAAGGCTTGTTTGTTTGCAGAAGTGGATACTAGTTTTTCTGCAGGAACGTAGCTTAACTCTGCATGTATACTGAAAAGGTTAAAAACAGAGTTAAAAATAGAACTAACAGAGATAACTGAAGCTTATGACTTGAAATAGGTCTATGTTTTCGTTAACTTTATCCTAAAGAAGTTTTGTTCTTAACTGCCAAGTTACTTCTTTCTGTGGTTAAATCAGATGACCTACTTGAGACTGCCTTACCCACGCACAGGAGAGAGCTGCACAGAGCTCCAGTATCCTGCTGGTGCTGCCTTGGTGATTTATGGAGTTAGAACTTGGATGGGGCATGCCCTGTAGTTCTTTAAAGTTTAATAGCTGCTTCCCACATCTCTCTGCATCTCTTCTACATCAAATTACTCCTCAAAACAACTAACAGTTTAAAACTCACCAAGTTTTAAAAAACAACAGCAACAACAGAAGCACTAACAAAGCAAGCCTTATATCCCTCCTTACTTTTGTGGAGGTTGAAAATCGTGATTGTTGGTACCGGGGGGTAGGTTTTTGTCCTCAAGTGTCCCTTATTGTTTTATTTATCCCCAAAATTTGTTACATTTTTCTTTTTGTGAGCCTTACCTAGAGATCAAATCTAAATATTCTGAAGAGTGCGCATGAAACCAGTGGCTAGCAACAGGCAGAGATTCTCTGTATGCAGAAGATTTGGCTGTTACAAAAATAGCCATGTAGATAGATGGCTGTCTTCAATGACTTGAAGTGAGCACTTGTCGAAGTAAATAGCTGTGAAGGAATTTCCTAGTAATCCTTGTGAATTTTTTGAAAGCATTTGTTTTAAATAGCTGCTACAAGCTCATCCACTTCAATAACTTCCTGTAACTCTCCTGGCAGTGTTTTGATACAACTTAATGAGTTACTTCAAACAATAAAGGTATAAGTTGAAAGCATCTTGATATAATAAACTTCTTAAAACTGAAATGCTTGAATGGAAAGGCCTTTACTGGTCATATTTTTGGGATTGCAGAAATTAAGTGAAAATTAGAACTGGAATTGTTACCTTTAATGTGTGTAAATTTTTCATTTAATTTTAGATGACTAAATAGATTTAATTTTCTTTTTCCCCTGGTGTTTATATCTGAGGAAGAAGGAAGAACAGAAATCATATAATGTCTGAAACTTTGAGAAACTTCGCACTTAAAACAGGCTGGTAAAGATGACCAACTACAAAGCAATATAAATACATTTTCAAGTCTTGTGTTACATTCAGGTCTTCAGTTGCATCGGTACAAAAGAGACATAGGCTGTCTCAGGGCAACTGCAATAAATTCTTATGGTATATTTTTTATTTCCAGGGAGAAGAGTCTAAGTTAGTGTGTTTTAGGTTTCCTACCTCTTTACTTCTGACTTGATTGCTAATGTCCTTCAAGAAAAGGAGTTGTCAGAAGAACAAACATGTTAACAATGTTGCTGGAATGTAAAACCTCCATCACGCTTGAGGAAACTTGGGCGAAAAATTTCTGGACTTCTGTTTTTTGAAGTAGCCGTAGATCAAGTACTGATGTTTAATTGAAAGAGTTCTTTTGCTTCCCTAAACTGAATTGACAGGTAGTTTTTTCACTCTGTGTACGTCATTTCTATAGGCAGAGAGAGGAGAGTCTTTCCGTGGAAGCAGTAACGTAAAATGGCTGGTGCATGAGGTGTCTGTTGGTACTGAGTAGCTGTTGCTTTTTGGCATGCATAGATCACAATTTTTGGGGGTAATTTTTGTGCCTGAAGTGAAGCTGGGCACAATTAATCAAGCAAAAGAGAATTGGTAGTGAGTGTAAAGTCATGTTTTCTGGGCAGCACATTTGTTTGATAATCCTTGAAAGCTGTAGCATTTATATAGATACTTCTTCAAGGCACATTACTCGGCCTGTCATGCTGCCAAGCAACTTGACTGCTAGCAAATGAGCTCTGAGTCATGGTATCATTGCTGCATGGTTTATTACCTCAACAAACTATCGTTGTCAAATAAATCAGGCTCCCTACAAAATGAAATGGCAGAATAAATTGTACCTAGAAGAGTTCAGTGAAAGCTGTGTTCGTCTTCAGCTTCTGGCAAAGACAGCTGCTAATAAGAGTTGATTAAAAATTCTGGTTGTATGGCATTGACTGAACGGAACCAGTTGCGCCTGTGATAGAGGGCTTATATGCAAGGAGTCTGTATATTGTAGTCAACTTTTTTTCTAAGAGCATGCTTTTGCATACTTTATTCTTTGAAATGTCTTGTATTTGAGACAGACTTGACTTGAGTAATAATGGCAAGCTCAGCAAACAATCATTTCATTGTCTGTAATGGAACTACTGGCTGTAAATCATGCAGGTCCATTTTGCCTGCAAAACTGCAAGTGGTGGTGTATGAAGTGTCTGGGTTGGAGCTAAAAGACAGTGAAGAGATGAAAGGGGATGGCCCCTTTTATACAGGTGCACCTTATTTTAAAGCAAACCAACAAACAAATTGAAAAACCTGCTTGTATAATATTTCCTTTTTAAGGAAAGCTGGATGTAAATAAAAAGGACTGATATTAAAAAATATGAACTTCATTTTAAAATCCATGAACTTAAGACGATTCATATGGTATATTTATAAGTTTGTTAGCATTTTTAATAAAGCTGATCAGTTTCCCAGGTAAAATGCCTTTACTGGGAACGTATGAGACCATAAAATCATCACATAGCTAAGTTTGGAAGTGTTTCCTAGTCCAGCCCTTCCTGTTTAGAGCTGGATCAACAACAGCAGGTTGTTCTATGAAACTGAAACCTTCCTTCGTACGAACATGATCCTGGATCGTTGCAGTTGTCATAAGCATGCTAGCCATTTCCTTTTGGTGTCTTGCTTCAATGGCTATTACAGCTTAGCATTTCTTTGAGGTGACTTCATGCAGTGTAGTTTTCTGATCTGGGCTAACTGCAAAAGCTTTATTTTTATTCTTTAGTTTTCCTCTGTTCCATGATAGCTCAGTATTGTTGAGTTTCCTGGAAATTGCACAGATTTAGTATTGTTAACTCAAGTGAGCTAGGATCCTTTCAATTCACATGAAATGAAACAACTGAGACAATTACTTTGGTATGAGGAGATCGTGTTAGGCAACAAATATTAAACTCTTTTCCTGTCTTTCTTTCTGAGGAAGAAGTAATAGCAATAATAAAAAGATATAAATCCTGCATCTTTAGGTTCGTAGGAACAGGTGGAATCCAGGCTGGGTAATAAAGAGAGATTAGAGGGAGTATTTGATATTTCAAGTTTTTACTTTCAATTTGCTTCTCAATTGCATTTGAAGACAAATGTGTTTTCAATGTACAATCAAGAAATTCCTTCTTTTCTTCTATGCCATGAAATGATGTGTAAGGGATTTACTTCTCGGTACGGTTGGATTGCCTGGAGATTTTAGCAGGGTAATTGTGCAAAAAAAAAGCCGTATTTCCTTGTAGATAGGTGGCATAGTTTTTAGCTGGCAAATCTACAGTTTTGATGGTAAATTTCCAACTCTGCTGTTTGAAAGTCACAGCAGATTATGTTTTAAGAGAAGTGGATAAGTAATAAGAAAATTAATTGTGAATGGCTGACTGTGACACCCATCTGTAATCTGACCTGAGTGTGATGGAGCTTTCCATGTCCTACTTCCTAACGGATTTTGACTATATGGTACTGAAGCAGTTTTTCCTCTGTCTGTCTTTTAAGAACATGCAAGTACCGTGAACAACGTAGCATGGTGTTCATCTTCCAAGCTAGAAATGAAATGTGAAATACTTAATATAGACAAGTGCTGAGAAGTTTGCAGTCATTACTAATCACAGGCACAACAGGAACTGTGAAGTCAGTAGGCTTGCGAAAGGAGGTTCTGGATATTTCGGTGCATGATTAGAGTGAGTAATGTATTTTATTAAGAGATCATCTCACATGGAAATACACAATGCATATAAGTAATGCATAACTTTGAACAGCAGCCATGTAAATGGTTGTCTTTTTCTTGATATTTCGACCTTTTCGGGAGTGTTTGTGATGTCTTCTGTCCCCCCCATCCTGGAAGGTCCTTGGTAAGTCTCAGGCTTTTCAGTTCATCAAGAGTATTCCCTCTCCTTCCCTCCACCATGGTATCCATTTTTGATGCCCCTTTTCATGTATACTATGGCATCAACCCTGTTTAGTCAGTCTTCTGCCTATCATAGCGAGGGCTAATTTTTTTGTTATTTTTATTACTGCTTCTGTAGAGAAGCTTTTTGTCTACCAAGCTTTTCACAATCTCAAAATGTTTCAAGGACTTCTTGAGGTATGTGGAAGAATGGAAGGGCCTTGCTGCTGAACTGCTGTTGGACCTTGATCAGAAACCAGGGGGTTCTTCATTGTTCCTGGCTGCTGGGGAGCAGAAAGACGGGTTTTACTGTTTTATGTGAATGTCTGATATAACAACATCTGCACCCAGACAGGATATCTGCAAACTGAAAGATCGAAGGCTTTCTAATCCTTTCAAAAGGGTGTGAAAGTAAAACCTGGTTTCATAGGTGGCTTCTGTAAAGCTTTTTGTCAACCTACTTTTTTCTGATGTTGCTTTGATATAAAGTGTGTGTCTTTTAGGAGCCAGTTTGTTTCTCTGGCTCTTTTCCATGCTTCATGTTTGGGCAATTAGTGTCTGTGAGACAATTCATCTAAACAGTAGAAAGATCTGAAAGGCGTCTAAGGCACCTAGAAACAGATGGAGTTCAGTTTGAATAGCAACACGCTGCTGACACAAAATGTAATTACTCAATGCATTTTTCAAAGATTCTGCGAGGGCCTTCCCTTTGCAGTGCAGAGGAGCAAGCACCTCAAGACTATGAAATGATTTCTGCTCCTAAATGCTATCATCTTAAAAAGGAGAATTAAGGTATAAAGGACAAAATAAATAATTTAGAATGAACGCATAAATTGGATGCTGTCACTGTCCAGTTCTTATGGTAGGTGATGAAACCTGTTGCTGTTAGTAGGGGAAAAAAGATACTTTAACAGTTAATAACGCATGTGATTTTTTTTAAACTTGGTAAAAGGGGCAATATAAAAGTAATGCTGTTATGTCTAATGCATCCATTCCTGATTAGCATCACCTGCTTGTGTTGATAAGCAAAATCAATGAAGTAAAATAATTCTTTTTGCATCTTCGGCAAGATGCAAACTTTTGCACCTTCCACTACAGGTATTAACTAGGTATAGGGTCATCTGCTGAGAGATTCTTGGAAATTTGTTCTTTGGGTCAGCTCCAGGTACTAGTTGTTTAACGTATCTTTTATCAGAATGGTCACTGGGTGCTTGTGTACATTGTGAAATGAAGCCATTATCTGATGATCCATGCTGTATTTCTCCATTATTTTACAATCACAACTTGATTTTTCTTGATTTTTTTTTTTTTTTTCTCATTCTAAGAGTGAAAATGTCAGCAATCAACAAATTGTTCTTATGTCTTAATTTCTCTCTTTCTCTTTGGCCATCTACAAACACCCAAGGACATTGTGGCAGAACGTCTGGTTTATTCTTGCTGGCCCTGCTTCAGTTGCCATGCCTCAGGACGTTAATGGTGATATGTTTGAAATGACATTCGATCAAATGACTGAGCAGGTGCCTGACCAACCTGTATAAGTCACTTCCCTTTGCTCTCCTTGGGAGAGAAAATTCTTACAATGCTTCTGTCCTTGTGTGCAAACGTGATTAAGAATGGTAGTAAGTAGTGATTAATAGGTAACTCTTGCAACTCATGGTTGATTTGGCAGCTGAGCGACGATGGAGTGCAACAAGAGGAGACCAAACTACCCAAACAGAATAATTAGTATTTGAATTCTGGACTTTGTGTGTTTATTGTTTTCCTGACCCGTTCGTCTCTTATCTTTGAGTACTTAGCCTTTGTCGTTGGGTAACTTCAGCAGACAATCCTTGAACTGTCAATGTGGTCAGTTAAGGCTTCACTGTCAAGGGAAATCTTTTGCAGGGGAAAACACTGATTAGATTTGCTAGAGAAATTCAGAGCCCTTCATCTCTTGGAGCCTGAAGGATTCCAGCACAGGACTCCTGCCAGATGGACAGTGGTTGCTGGATGCTTTCAATGCCAAGAGCATTGAGAAGGCAGAGCCAAGAAATGGATGATAGCCTCAATACAAGGCAGAAAGCTCTCATTAAAGGCTCAACAGTGATCCTTCTCCTGCAGCAAGTGGTGGCTTTGTCTTCTCTGCCAGCATCTTATTTTCTGATGGCAAAACTTTGGGCTTGGAGTTCAAGGAATGTCTCACAGAAGCAAGTCGTAGTTTTCTGATGCTCACCTGAAGGAATCTGTTTTGTTAATTGTAACAGGCTGAAAAGTCTTCACAGAATCACAGAACGGTTTAGACTGGAAGAAACCTCTGGAGGCATCTGATCCAGCCCCTGCTCAAGCAGAGACCCCAGAGCAGGGTGCCCATGACCACGTCCATGTGGCTTTTGAAGATCTCCAAGGGAGATGCTACTGCCTCTGTGGGCAGCCTGTGCCAGTGCTCCATCACCTGCACAATAAAAGGTGGCTTCCCAGTGTTCAGTTGGCATCTGCTGATTCCTAGTTTGTGCCTGTTGCGTCTTGTGCTGTCACTGAACATCACTAAAAAGAGCCTGTCATCTTTCTACCCTTCCTTCAGGTATTTACAGGCAAAGGGGGATCATTGAGCTTTTTCTTGTTCAGGTGGAACAGTTCCAGCTTTTCCTCTCACAAGAGAGGTGTCCCAGTCCCTTCATCTCCATGGCTCTTTGCTGGGCTCTCTCCAGTATGCCCAGGTCTCCCTTGTACTGGGGAGACCAGAACTGGACACTGCACTCGGTGTGGCCTCGGCAGTGCTCAGCAGGTCATCTCAACCTGCTGGCAGTTCTGTGCCTACTGCAGCCAGGATACCTCTAGCTTCTGTAGCAGCAAGAGCACGCTGCTGGCTTGTGTCTGATGTGAGGGATTATCCGAGTGAAGGAACTTCGTTTTGGATAACAAACACTTGGATGCTTTTCCTTAAGAAAACATCGTAAGATACCAAAGACCATCAGCCTTGAAATAATCCCAATTTACTTTTGTATCAATCTTTCTAGCTGCAGTACCTAATAGCCTGTTTGCTGTGTCTGAGGCCACAGACATTACTGTATTTTTGGTTTTGCTTTTAAAGTTTTTAATACTTGAATGATACTTTAAGCCACTTGCACATTTCCAAAGATGGGGTCTTCATTTTAATATTAATGGGGCTAATTGTTCCTCTACCATTCAAGCTATTTCTGATCCTCTTTCCCTCTCAAAAATGGAAGCGTGCAGTGGACTTTTTTTCCTTTTGTTTCTTAGCGAGAGCAAACTCATGCTATACTTGTGCATTTGAAACTGGTCAGCTGCTTCAGTCAGCCTGGGCATAAATACAAGTTTCTTAAAGATAGTTTCCTCATACATGTAGTGAAAATTGGATACTGAGTGGAGAAGAGAGCTCCTACAGCCCAAGTCTGTAACGCTTTCACAACCTTCACCCGTCTCTTGTGGACTTGCTTTGTCCTGCAAACTGCACTCAGCTATCCTCCTGTACTCACACAGGCTGGGTCTTTGGTTTTCACTCTGACAACCTGGTCATGGTTGTGTACCTCTCAATTTGTGCAGCTCCTGGCTGTTTTCCTTCAGTCTGCTTCCTGACTCTTCTGTCTTGCTGTAGAACGCTGATGCCTTGACCTCTCATCAGTGAAGTGCCGTGCATTTCCATGCTCTCCAGTTTGTGGGTGGCTTGTTCGTTTTTCTTGAATTTGAACTGGTGATATTTATCTGTCACGTACTTAGTGTTCCAGTGCTTTCTGGTATTCATGTCTGCTATAAATATTTCCAGCAGGTCAACCTCTAACCTAAGCTTGGCCCAGGAAGACACTTCAGGCAGGGAAGAAGTTGTTGCATCTCTTTTCCTTCTTTTTGTGGTGATAAATGTGGAACTGTATTAATAAGAGAGCCTATTCCCAAAAGTTTTTAATACTCCTGTTCTTTTCCAAAGGCTTAATTAACTCTCCCAAATACATGATGGTATCAGAGCATGTGCCAGAATTTCTCTCATTTCCTTTAGGATCCTTTTAAAAGAGCATTTTGAGATGATCTTCCTTGCGTGGGGTATCTTAGTTCTTAAATAAATAAGGATCCCTGCATGTTTGCAGTCCCCTTATAACAGTCTGACAGATTAGCATAGTGAAACCAAGAAGAGGGTTAAGTAAAATGTGAAAGGGAAGAGAGTAGGGAGAAAGTCTTCTGACTTGATTAGCTTGTATCAGTCGCTTGGTAGTTGGTACTTTTTCTAGAAATGCAGTTTGCGGGTTGTTTTTTTCCTGATCTTTGCATCATGCTCTCCAGCTAAACCATGGGGAGGGGGTGACTTAATTTCTAAAAGGAGACTAGCAGCTTTACCCTTTAAATGTCATAGGCTATTTGGAGATTTTGGCTGCAGCAATGAAAGATATATCATTCGTGAAACTTCAGATCTCCCTGCTACTTGAACTAAGGAAATACAATGAAATGCAGTTTCCATAGAGTACGTGGAAAGAGGAGGAAACACTTCTAGATAGCAGGAGCATTTCTGGGCTTCCTTGATGTCCTGGAAGTCCTGATCCTGGATATTTCACTGGTACACAAAGCTGCCGAAAATAGAAGGTGGAGAAAGTCTACCAACCAGCTACTAGTGTGCAGGTCATCATTTAAGGTTTTTAAAAGAGAGGTTTATATTTTCTTTATTTAAACTTCTACAAAGAGTTTGATTCTTAATGATTTGCCACTAGGAAAACTTGAATTGGAAATTGAAGGTTTTTTGTGGAGTAGAAAAATATTATGATGCTTCCAGCTTAGTTTCCTTCAATCACAGAGGCTTTAAGTGCATGACTTTGGTTTTGATTTTTATTCCCCGTGGCAGATGATGTAGAAGACCACCAGGAATAAGGAGGAGTGGACTAGAAACAATACTCCATTCTTCCTACACTGTCCTCTAGTTACTAAAAAGGAGAAAACAAGTCTTCTG
Organism: Nettapus auritus; assembly: GCA_011076525.1. Taxonomy (NCBI): domain Eukaryota; kingdom Metazoa; phylum Chordata; class Aves; order Anseriformes; family Anatidae; genus Nettapus; species Nettapus auritus. The sequence goes on along the minus strand of CM021767.1, from coordinate 102,758,544 downwards.
TGTCATCAGATTAACACTGCTGGAAGTGCTTTGAGTGCTTCCAGCCTTCATCTTCCTTTATGCTTCTCTGCTGGCTGCTTTTTTTTATTACGCTGATGAGGGTATGTCTTCTGAGAACCCATGGGTGGGTGCAGTTCTGCTATGGAGCCCAAGATCTTTGTTCAAGGAGGAGGAGCAAGGCTTTTGATGTAATGTAACTTTTTTTTTTTTTAAGTCTGCAAGTTCTTTACATCTGTTCCTGGGGTAAATGTTTGTATTTATTTTTTTTCCAAATGTATGTTTTAGGAATAGAGCCTTATGTAGGACTGCCATCAGTGTTGCTTTGGCCACAAACTTTTAATTCTTGTCCATAGTTCTCTTACTATATTTGTATCTGGCTCAATATTTTCTCCCCTTTCTATGGAAGTTAAGAAATCCAATATTCTGAGCATGTTACTTGGAATTTTGAGTTTCATCAGAGATCCTGTCATCTCTGCAGTCCCTGCTTTTCCCAAGGTAATGGTAGGAAGCTTTCATGTGGCTTTTCCAGGAGAAAAGCACGTGGGGTGCATGTGAGATGCACATAGAGGGGAAAAAATAGTGTGTTTGACTCAGTTCAGTTTCCTCTGTTATTTTCATTTGATTCTTGCATTTCATGATGTGCGGTTTATTGCAAAGAAATGCCATACAACAAATATTGGAACAGTCTTTAAAACAAAATAAAAGGTTTTGGGTTACCTCCCTCTTACCAAACAAATGTTTCTGCTGTTACTGGTGCTGAAGCCTTGTTCTCCCTCAAGAATATTCATTTGCATTGACCAGGAGATAAGAGAGGTGTAGACTGCCTGCCCTCAAAGCAGAGCTGAGCTCCTTAAGCAAACGACGCTTAGTGTACAGAATGTGTTCAAAAACAAATAAATGATCGTGCAAGACGTGATCTGCAGCACACCTAACCTTGGTTTAGGAATATATGAAGGAGGTCTGGGTAGTAATAAAATGCTACGTTACAAAAACAACTCCCGTGGGTGTGTCTCTTTCATTCTGTTCCTGTTTGTCTTGCCAGATCGTCAGCATCTTCACTGGCTCACAGCTGTTTGTTCTCTTTATTGCATCTCAACCATTAACAGTAAATTATGAATACTTCAAATGCAGGCATCTTTTCATCTACATATCGGATCTGTTTTAGCCAGATCCCTTTTCTCTCATATCGACAAATGGTTATTTTCTTCAGGAAACAAAATCAGATAATAGAATAATGGAAGAGAAGGCTAGAAGGGATTTGAGAGTTTGTCTGGTCCTCTACTCGAAGGCAGTTGGAGATTAAGGACAAACCCAGAAAGAATTTCCATGGTCTTGTCAGTCAGTCTGTGTAGGTGCTCAGGCTAGATTCTTCTAGAAATTAGCTTAAATCTACATTTTCTGTAGTTTAAACTCCTGCATTTCTGTAGGAAGGCTTATTCTCTTGCTTTTTTTCACACCAGTCCGCTGTTTGTTGTCTCCTTTCACTCCCATAAGGACTGGCCAAGCCTATTTCAATCTTTCATTAGGCTGTGTTTTCGAGACCTCTCTCCATTTTTGTGTAGCTGCTTTGGGACTTCTTTCAGTTGTTCGATGTCATTTGGAGATGTGCTTTTCAAAACAGGTCGAGGCATTTGTAATGCTAAGCAGAATAAAAGCTTCGTCTGCCAGTTTTGCAGTGCTGTGCCTTTCCACGGATCCTTTTCTGCTGTAATGCTCCTTAATAGTTGGTTTCCATTACAGGTTTCTATGGCTGATTATTTACAGCCAGAATGGTGCTTTGCACACAACTTAATTCCACTCCACCTGATGCTTTTAAGCCTGCCTTCATTTTCTTTCAAGGTAACTTTGTTTGCTGATCCAACTAAGAAACTATTTGCAGTTTGTATAACTTAATGTCTACCTGCTGATTTAATCCGTGTACTTAATGTTAACAAAATGCTTCGTATTTCTTCTTCTGGTGCACATTTGAGTCAGAACTGTGTCTGATACGTCCTTCTGACTTGATGCTATGTCACCAATACCTTTGTGTACAATCTGGCTATTGGCAGGTGGCCTGCAGTAACTACAACAGTAGGATTCAGTTGGAGGTACTGGCTTTGCTATTTGGGTAGGTTTCTTCATGGCAGTCATTAGGTTTTGGGTGTTCACAGTGGGGACAGCACCTCTGTTGCAGTCATCTAAAGCCTTAAACAGACTATTTTGATCATACTAATTCTGGACTATCCTATAGTTTGGTTGTGTTGTGCTGTTGACCTTCCAGGTGTTTAGAATTTAGAAATACTGACTGGGTTTAATAAATAAATAAATCCCTTTATAATACTTGACATCAAATTTGCAGGTCTGTGATTTTCTGAGGTCCCCTTTCTACTTTCAAAGAAACTCAAGATCCTTTCCCCTGTTTTCTAGTTTCATAGAATCATAGAATATCTTGAGTTGGACGGGACCCACAAGGATCGAGTCCAACTCCTGACTTCACACAGGACCACTCCAACATCAGACCCTATGTCTGAGAGCATTGTCCAAACACTTCTTCAATTCCAGCAGGCTCAGGGCCATGACCACTGCCCTGGGGAGCCTGTTCCAGTGCCTGAACACCTTTTTGGTGAAGAACCTTTCCCTAACACCCAGCCTGACCCTCCCCTGTCATAGCTCTATGACATTTCCTTGGGTCCTGCCACCGCCACCACAGAGCTTTGAGAGATCAGCTTTGTCTTTGACCCTTATCTCTGAAGTTTTCTGAAACTGGCAGTAGTGCCTTTGTGGCTTACTGGCCCTTTGATTTATATATGCTTTTGAATGTTTTGTAATTTTGGTTAGAAAGAAAGATCGATCAAAAGCCATTCCTTGTGAAGAGCAGCGTCTGCTTGTTAGAGGCAAAATGTTGCTGTGGATTGAATATTCCTACTAAAAGGAAGCTAGTAGAATTGAACGTGGATAAAAGTTTAGCAAGCCCACAACTCAGAATTAAGCATACTAATCATCTGAAGGAGATTAGACACTGAAGTTCAGAATCCCAATGGCTGAAGTTGGCAGGGACCTCTGGAGGTCATCTGGTCCAACCCCCTTCTCCAAGCAGAGCCACCCGGAGCAGGTTATCCAAGACCATGTCCATGTGGCTTTTGAAGATCTCTAAGAAAAGAAACTTTACAACCTCTCTGTCCAACCTGTGCCAGATCTCCATCACCCTCATATTAAATGCTTCCTGATGTTCAGGCTCAACTGCTCATGTTCCAGTCTGTGGCAGTTGCTTCTTGTCCTGGCTCTGGGCACCACTGGACAGAGCCTGGCTCCATCATCTTGGCACATCCCTTTGGATATTGATGGTGTTTGATGAGATCCCCCAAGCCACCTCTTCTCTAGGCTGAAGAGTTCCAGCTCCTGCAGTCCTTACTCACGGGAGAGATGCTCCAGTGCCTTCATCTCTTTGGCCTTTTGCTGGACTTGATTCTCCATCCAGCTGTGGCTCCTCAGCGCTGAGCAGAGGGGAAGGATCACTTCCCTTGACCTGCTGGCAATGCTCAGCCTAATGCAGCGAATAGTTGCAAATATTAGTGTTTTGTTGAGACAAAGGAAGAGTTTAAGGAACTTTGAAACTAACAGAAGTCAATAAATGGAGAAAAATGCCGGGCTTAGTTCAACACCGGAAGAGCAGTCATTGGAGTTGACTTTTCATCTGGTCTTAAAACGGTTGGCTTGCAATTAGGAATGAGACCTGCATGTCATGGAAGACAACTAAGGGAAGTTTCATAAACCAAACTACATGAAGCCTGAGATTTGAAGTGGAGAATAACAAGGGAGACATGATGCTGTCCCTATGTGGGTTGGGGACCTGCTGTCATAGAGAGCTCCACGTCAAGGTCAGAATGCTCTGTCTCATGTGGAGTACCACAGAATTACTGAGGATTCAGAGGTCACTAAAAAACAAGAGGTTTGAATGAGAAACTTGGATGAGAATTTGAGTACGTTTGAGTTTATATTGCAAGGAAAGTTAATTAGAAGGTGCATAAGGTCACAACCTACCTAAAGTTTGTCTGCACAGGCAAAGGTGCAATTCTATTATAGGGCAGTTGGGAGGAGACTGGTAAGGGATCTGGGCTGGAAAGCTGGATTTGATGTTCCTGTGGCTTCTGGGGAAAATAGAAGCAGTAGTAGTTATGACTGCCCTGTCCAATAGGGGTACCCATTTCTAAAAGTAAGTATTTTTGTTCCTGGTAATCTGTTGCTTGTAGAAAGCACCTACTGTTAATGCTATATCTTGTTTGAGCTATGAATAGTGATGTAAATGAACGTATAAGACAGAATGAGATTTTTTTTCCTCACAAGTAATGTAAAAAGAAATTGTTAAAATTCCACTTGAAAAGATGCAAGGGATTACTTCTATCTTAGTACGTAATGGAAATCTAGCTTTTAACTTTGTAGGATGTTCCTGGGGCGAAGACCACAGGGAAAAGCCAAGAAGAGCCTAAATATCCTTGATGAATTGAACTGAACGGATGCTGGAAGATTTATTAATGCTAGGCCTCAAAATCTGAAATGACTTCCAGCTACAAGAAGGTCTTCATGAGGATAGGCTCAATTTTTAAATGGGAGTGAATGTTCTTCTTACCTGGTTTCTGATAGATAGCATAGACACGGTACTTTTGACACTTACGAAAACTAAACACTACTAATTAAATATATTTCAAGATCGGATGGCTTTGTGGAATATTCTGAGAGTCAGAAAATGTCTTCATTTAAACGCTGATTCCTGTAACGACTCTTACTGATTCTAAACTGAATCTTTTGTTGTTGTATTCCTGGCATTGATTCTTGTTATGCCCACTTCTTGCATTTTGAAAGGTTTCCTAATGGACCTCATATTCTTCCACTCTGACAGTAACACTTGTGTTGTAATCAGATATTTTCTCCTCTGAATTGCTGTGTCGTGGGGTTCTCATAGCTGCTTCTGCTTCAGGTGGTGCTGGTAAGGATACTGGTTTAAGTGAACCGGTGCTTTGATCCTTTATCTAAAATATATATTTTTTTAAACAAAATATATAGTGGTAAACAAATGTTGTGATGTGGTGGATCTTCACCGAGGACGGGGAAATGGCTCCATCCTTTTGAGAGCTTGCTTAGGCTTGGAGGCAATGAGGGATTGCTGCAGTGGGGCAAAGGGGCAGCAGATGAAGACAATGCATGGGACTCGTCCGGAGGCTGTGGGGCTTCAGAGAGGAGCCAGGAATGGGCAGCCAGGCCTTGGAGGGGACACGAAGAGCTTCCCAGGAACTCAGGCTAATGGAGCAGAGTCTGCCACCATTCAGAAAGCAGCAGAGTTGGCTGGAAGCGCGGGCTGGTCTGCCAAGGACACAATGAACATAGGGAGAGATGTGCTTTTTGTTCTGCCTGCCCTAGTTGCTCAGGGATTTTTTCTATTTGAAACTTAGGGTTCTGGTTCTTGTTCTAGCAATGCTTGGGCAGAGGGGAAGGATTGTTTTTTGTTTAGCTTAAGTTCTGGAAAGCTTCCCGTAAGGAAGGGATCCAGACACATCATTTTAAAACTGTGGCTAACTTTGGGTCCTTTGTTTAAGTCCTGTCCTTCTTAGACTAAGTGGTTTGGGGCGTGCACATATGGAGATTTTTTTTCTTAAATGATGTTTTCCCACAGCAAATCATGATGGCTGGTGGAACATTTGGTTAAGTGAGGTAAATGATTTTTTTGAGTCCTTATCTCTCAAATACTCCCCTATCATTTCTTCAATAATTTATTTTGAAGCATCATTACAAATCTTCGGCATTTTTGCAGAAAATTCCACATTTTTTATTAATCTCTGCTACCAGTACTGAAAATTGTGATGATACGTTTGCTCTCATTATTATGGGCATCCATAACCTAAAGATGTGTCTTCCGGACTAAATAGTTCTGCCTTTAGAGCAGTAAGTGAAACCTGAGATTTAACTATGGTGCTTAGAGCACAACAGAATTTCTTATTTTAATCCTAGTTTGGGTAATTTACAGATTTATATAGGAGGTATGTGTTTATACTTGTGTGTATATATATAATGAAATATTACACTCAGTGCTTTTTGCACAATTCTGTAAGTACGGTGATGTTTCATAACTCACTAGTTGGTGATGTGTAGATAATAAGCAAATGCATGTGCAGAAGTATCATTAGTACACTTATCCCATGAGACAACATCTCAGTTGTGCTCCAGGTTTGGAGCACTGATGACTACCGGTCTGCCTCACCCTGCACCCTGCAGGAATCTCACAAAGTTCTTCTCTTGCAAGTGTTAGGGATGACTTGAATTGAGGAAAATTAACTTCTTTGGAACAAAAAAGCTACTAGACCCAACTATTTTATGCTCAGAATGCAGCTACTTCATCATTAGATGGCAAATTTTCTTTTTCTTTACCACTTTTTGTCTTAGAAAATTAGCAGCTAACCTGAGCCTTTGAACATTTACTTCATAAAGGTGGAAGCAACCTGGAGAGGTCTGTGAGCCAACCTCCTGCTCAAGACAGGGTCAGCGATGGGGTCAGGCCTGGCTGATCAGATTGCTGCTGAGTCTGGATAACCATCAGCAACTTAGGCTGTTACCATTAAAGCTGATAATCAGAAGATTAGTAAATGTATTAAAAAATCCAAGTGGCCCTTGAGAACCAAGCTTTATTGCTTCATTGTTGAAATAAATTGAGACAGAATTTATTATGGAGGTGTATTACCTCTGTACCTAGTGGCAGTAGAGAGATTACCCTAAAGGTGTGCCAGTGTGTTTATGATACCCTCATAGGGTGTTCTCTGGCAAAGATACAAACAACTTAAGGAAACACTGGATTTTTTTTGCTGTCATTGATTTTAACTTACTAACAGCTGAAGGCTACCTTACGTGCGTTCAGCTGTGGTAGAAATGTCTGATCTGACTAGCATGGCAGAATCTTCGTACAGGCTGGGAATACCTCACTAAACCAATTTAGAAGTTGGCAACTGCTGGGGCTTTGGCCATTAATCAATTTATTATGAATTGTGAGAAGACTAAAGCTCCCTCTTGTAAGTGTAGCTTACAGTTGATGCTGTATCTTAAGCAGCTCGAAGTAGGATGCTTTTTCTCATGATGCTGTTACTTGTTTTTTTTTGTTTGTTTGTTTGTTTTTTTCTTGTTTTTCTACTCCTGTTTCATTCCACACTTGGCTTTGCATCTCCAGAGACAGTATGACTTGAAGTTCTGGTGCTCGGCTGAACTCACCAAAGCAAAATATGAATGCTACAAGCTGTCTGCTTGTTGTTAATTCTGGGCTCTTCTCGCAACACAGCCACCAACACTTCCCTTCCTCTTGCCGCTTTCTGGCTTGTGCGTGCTTGGGTAAGGTTCACTATGTGAAGGAGTGTCACAGCAAGCTGAATTTGTCCCTTAACAGCTAGGACAAGTTGGAAAAGCATTCAATCTTGACATTTTTCCAAGCTAAAACCATTTAAATTTTCTAAGGAACAAAAAGGCCTGAAGATGATATATATTCAGACTAGTGCTGTCTGTACAGAGTGCTTTCTCAACTCTCTAACAAGATGGGAGGAGATTAACTAGTACAGCAGGAGCATTATAAACCATTACAGGAGGACTCAGTATTGAATAATAAAAATTGAGCCCTGAGTGGAGGGAAATGAACATGGGTACCTGGTGATCGAGCAATGAGTGGGTAGAAAATGCTGTCTAGAAGTTATTTGCCTTTTGAAAATAGCATTAACTGATAAATAACTGAGGCAAAAATGGGAGTATGAACCCTGGTTTTCATTTCACCTGAACAGAATATAGCTGATTCAAACATGTCACGGGGGAGTGCTCATTAGTCCAGCCTGTGACCATTTGCATTGGGCTCATGGATCTCAGGGGCCAAACCAGTATGACATTCTGTTCTCTTAAAAGATACAGTCCATTTCCCACTCAATTTAAGTCACTAATGAGTGTCATAAAACCCAAACATGTTAAAATGTTTTTAAGGCGGGTAGAACATGGCACGCACGTTTAGCTGAAATTTTGCTCAAATTGGGTTTATAATGGCCACGCAGAAGGCAGCTTAGCAGCAGCGACACTGCTAGGCATCACAACAATGAATAATCAGAGATTGCACATTGTGTGCTTGTGTTACAGCTCAGTTTGTCTTCACTGTTACAATATACGTGATTTTTCGAAGTCTTGACATTCCTGGCAAGTGCGGCGTAGGAGATTCTGGATGCATGCAGAATTTCTGGCTGACTGACAATCAGTCTATTTTTAGGCTTAAGGGTTACATTGTGAAGCCTAACATGCTTGGAAGAGATCTGAATTTCATTCCATCTGAAAATTAGTCATTTTAATTAACTTGAACAGAATTAATACATTGCTACGTGTTTCATGTTTTCTAACTAAGCTTGTTTTGGTGAGCGGACAAGTTTGGTGTGTAGGTATTCATGTGAGAGTGACCACTACTAAAGCAGTTCAGCAAATTGTGGTCTTTAACACTCTTGCTCCTAGAATGCTCTTGCGAGCTAGGTAAGTGCTTCTATTCATGCTCCATAGAGGAGGCAGTTGGGGGGACTGAAATAGTTCTGTAAATTTAGCTCCTAAATCCCAAGCTTCTGTGGATTTATACACTGGGAAATTGAATGCCTAAACAAGCAGTACATAAATAGGAACACTCGTGTTTGTGGATCTTGGTTTAAGTCACCTGCTCATAGCCTTACAATAAGTATGGGATGGGTTTTCTAGGCTGCGCAAGTTGTGTTCTGTCCCTTGGTAGTTCTGCTTTTCTGCTTTGGCTGTTGAGTGGTGTTATGGTGAACTATCTAAATTGTTTACATACATATGCAGCTCTATTTCCTGCTATGAACAAATAGGCATAAACTACTTCATGTAAATTACTTCTTGGCTGTTGATTTAACTAACTTGCTTTGAAGTGATAATATTTGTATATTAATAGCCTAAACACATTTCACTCCATACTGTCTAGAATTGTGATGAAAAGATATTTCAGCATATTTTCTTTCTTAATTCAGTCTTGATTTTTATTTTTTCAAGACTGATGCTAGACAAACTTTATTCTCAGTCTCTTTGTGGTTCGTATTTAAAATCTGTAGGTTTGCTTTTTTGATTTTGGTTGTGACTGTTGTTACCTACAGTTAAAGGAATATATATATATATATATATATGTTTTTAACAAAATTTTCACAAAGGAAGTTTTAAGCTGGCGAAATAATTGCCAGATACCTCTCTTGTACATAATTTGTAGCCTGCAGTCCTGCCAGCAGCAAAAGATTTTGTCACTGGTAAGACAGTGTCACAAAAGGTTCAGGAGTGAGAAGTTCATTTCCTTGGACACCCTGTTTGTGACGAGGAAAAGGACTGGTCTTAGCTCAGCTGAAGAATGGCTCATTGTGTCTGGACATCCCACTGCCTGTACAAAACAGAATAAACACATAGCAGGAAGAACTTTCCCAGCTACTCCGTGAGTATGAAAAGTGAATGCTGGGAGAAATAAATTGTTAAAGTAAGATTCAGATATTGATTTTATTTTTCAAATAATTGATTTTATTTCAAATAATTTATTAAATTCAAATAATTGATTTTATTTTTTTACGCCAAGATTTTTAAGTGACTTTTCTACTAAATTATAACAATGCAATGAATTGTAAACTGAGGTCTGTAGTGAGTGTTTAGGAAATATGAGAGGGTAACTTGGGAATGTAATTGAACATCTTCATTAGGAGCTATAGGCAAATGGCACTAATGTGGGTGCACAGATAGGTGAAGGATTTGTGATTTTTGGTTTCACATCTCAAAGGATAATTGAACAACCTGACATTCCTTATCTTTCTCGCATTGACACTAAAACTACATTTATACAGCCTCTTCAACTAGCATATATTGTCATTAAATTTTCTGTTACTAAAGGTGCTGCTTGTTGACTTTATATTTCTAGGGACAGGTCGCATGATTCTTTTGGCTGGAGTAAACTGAGCGATTCTAATTTTTATTCATGTTTCTAGTTAACTGTGAGATAATTTGGTTGCCCAAAGTGTGCAAGAAGATCATCTTTACTGAAGAATGGCAAGATTACAAAGCTGGGTGCAAGCAGTTTAGCAGCAACTGTAAGCTGAACATATGACTAAGTTCAAACGCATATGGAGACAGAATTAAGACAGTATCCAAGTAAAACTAAATATATCATTATAAATAGATATGTATAGAATATATAGATATGTTATGAAAATACCTTCCAAGTTAGAGATCAGAAATGTAGCTTCGAGTAATTATTGTTTCGGGTTAAAGTGTGACACTTCCATGAGTGATTGTGCCATGATTTTGACTGTCACTAAGTAATTAATATTCATTTTTCAGTGTCCCATTGTTATCTGGAATAAGGGAAAATGTTCCAAAAATAAATGCAGGGTTTTCTTCATGAAGGGTTTCTTCTACGCTTGCATGCAACAATCTGCAAGTACCAATTCTTCTCAGTAATCAGCATTTTGAAGTATCTCCATATTAATACTCAGTAGGATTACCATATATCACAAATAATCATTGTGTGTACAGCTCACATGTGCTGACAATTGGTTTCCTGCCATGCTATTTCTATTGCATATCCTTTTTGTGGAGCAGCTCAGATTCGCTCTTGGAAATGATTCAGCGTGTTCCTTTCATGTGGGACAAAAGAAATCTGCATGAAAATATAAGTTACCGCTCCTGTTTTCAGGAGTAACTTGTCTCAGGCTTCACCATTTAGCAAAGAAAATGGAGTTACCGACAGGTTTTCTCCAGGCTGGGAGTAGGAGAGAGCTGACTTTGATCTCTAAATATGATTCTGCAGGAGCATATGACAAGGACTGTGACAGTGGCAAAGCTGATGCATCATGTGAATGTGTTCTATCTGTTGCCATGCATTAATTAAAGGATGTCGAAGATAGGAAACTGCTGTGTGATTGTGGTGATTTAGTTTAGCTTGGGGGGGGGCTGAGATGGGGTAAAACCAGCTGAAAATAAAACAAGTCATCTGAAGGAATAGGTGTTTCCAGGTTAAAGGCGCATTAAGCATCAGAACAAAGCAGGAATTTCAAGCTATATTTTAAATCGTTTTTTTTTTTTTTTTTTTGATAAGCTTTTATTCCAAATGCTGCACTGTCTGAGATATGTGCCTGATCGCTAGATCACTCCCTCAGCGGGAGGAGAGCTGCAGATCTGGTGTAGGTCAGACCAGCTTGCAGGCAAGAGGGCAGAGAGTTACTCACAGCCAGTTGAAAGCAAAGGACTGTGTCTTTCCTTTCTGGAGAAGTGAGAAATGGGAAATAGTGACACTGTCCTCTCTGGTGAGTACCTCTATAAAAAGGCATTTTGCTTTGATAAACAGTTTAAAAGAAAATTCAGTGCTGTTCCGGATATGTTAGGCTGTTAACACAAACTCCAGGCTTCCCCGTGATACTCAAATCATTCAAATCCTCCATTCCTGTAACTAAATTTGATTCCTGTGGCCTTTCCTTTTGCATATTCCACCTTTCAGGAATTGGGTTGTTTATTAATCCGCAATCTGCTGCGTGCCCTGACTGGCTGCACAACCACCTTCTCTGCAAATCACATCCCCACAGCTGTTGCCATCCTTAAAGCCTGCAGAGAACGTCTCCCAGCTGGCCGAACACAAATTCCAGCTGGCATCACCTCAGGACTGAGCAAGACTTCCCCCTCTGTCCTGGTGGGGTTGCAGTTGCCCTGTTTCTCCGTCTCAGGTGTTTGCATCTGAGGACGTGGGGGTAGCAGCAGAGCTGGGGAGGCTGAGACAGCTGGGACTGTGCCCTGGGCTGGGGCCAGGACGGACAACAGCTGCGACACGTGGGGGTGTGAGAGGGGCTGGGGAGGGGTGTGGAGCTGGAGCGGGGCGATGAGTGGGTGAATGAAAATAACAGTGTGCTCTTATCTTTATCCAAGATGATACTTGCCAAGTACTGAGATTACAATGGTAATGGGTTTAATGATTGACCTCATTGTGGGTCTGCCAGTTGAGAACTTGTTCCGGTGCTCTTGCCCTAAGTTCTTGTATGAAACTTTATGGTCTGCCATAAAGTTTCTGACTAAAATGTTTTAGTCTTACAAAATATTTTGTATTTAGCAGTTCTAATTTACAGTTGTTAAACCATTATGGCTAGTAGGGCTGTATTTTAAAATAGTGTTTTCTCATCAATGGGCCTGCTACTGTGTTCTGTACTAACATCTTTATTTCCTTTAAAATATTCTACAGAAATTGCCTTGTTGCCTACCTCCTTAAAGAACACTGTTTTCCACCCATGCATTTCTGCTGGTTTGTAGAAGTAATCACACTGGGCATGTTTCCGGTGTTTATCATGTGGAAGAAAGAGGAAGGATAAAATCAACAGCATGCTGTGATGCTGGAAAATCATATAGGCAGGCAAATATTGTATAATAGCAATATAGGTGAACAGCTGAAAATTCACAGCGCTAGAATAGCAGCATTTGTGGAATTTAGCAGCTATTTTATTTCTGAGCTATGACTATTCATCTCGATCAGAAGATGTGTAAGAGATCTCATTCCTTCGCCTGGGATTTGTAAAGCAGATTCCAAGGTCAGAGAACTTTGCCTTTGTGTTTCGTGTGGTGAAGCTGTTAGGTTTTCTTCTTTGTACACGTTTTTTAACTGTTACATACTGTTAGCGGCTTTTTAAAATGTAAAGGTCAGATCTGGTGCTCTTATCTACACTGTTTACTGTTACACTTCCAAGTGATTGCAGAAATAAGGGTTGGTATGACACACTGTGGTACACACTGGTGAGAGGGAACTTGGGTGACCTCTGAGGTATCATCTCAGTTTAATATTAGACTTTGGACAGGATCAACTTCAGCTCTCAGCTTCAAGCCCAATAAGGGATAAAGCAATTTTTTCTATTCCCATCCTTCCTGGTTCCACGTTCCTTTGGAGACACACAGGAAGAATGAAGTGAACAACACATTTCTTCCATCCCAGGGAAGCAATGAAAGCGCTCCCCCCAAGCTTCAGTTGTGGTTGATGTTCCTCCTTTGTATGAGAGCCCAGAGCTGATCTCCTCGTCCTTGAGACATTCCAGATTTGGAGGGGGCAGGGGGGAGAGGTCAGAAAGTGAGAGAAAGCACCATGTGAGAGCATGTGGATAATAGCAAAATCTGAGTATTCATTTTTGACAAGAATGGCCGTGGCTGTATTTGTCATATGTTAATGGTGCATTTGGAACATGGCCTGCAGATATAAATGGACTGATTGTTTAATTTAGCTTGGTTTGAGATTTACTTTACCAGGCCACTACATTACCATTCTGTAGCAAAACATCAAAATACATTAGGCGAGTGGTAACATCTCTGGCTGATCTGTAGTAAACAAAGCTCTCTCTTCCAGAGATCCCCAGTGCTTCTGGGTGTAGGAGAGCTAATGAAGCCTTCTTTCCCCTGGCTTCAAGTGCCTGGCTGTATGCAGGAAAACCAATGGGCCTGGATATCTTTCTCTGCTGGCTGAGTGAATCTCTTACAATCACTAATTAGCCCGGAGACGAGGCCCTGAGGCTAGGCCAGCTGCTAGGCCTGTCAGCGCCATGTTACTGCACCCTGCCTGGCTGGCTGAGCAAGCCAACTCATGGCAGGTAGGCCTAGCAAAGGGCTTTGGAGGCTACGTGCAGCTGTTGTGCCAAAAGCTGTGTAGGACTGCTGTTACTTCTGTGTGTCCACTTGGTAAATGTACTTTAGGATGGCCATCAGACACAAAAGCCTTCATGTGGAGGTTGAGGAGGGTGGGATGACCAGGTTGCACATTGCCAAAGCATGATGGTATAAGCACTTCCTGGCCACAGACTAATAAACAGTCTGGTTTTGTCTCTTTTGGCTTTTTTTCAATGCATTTTGGATCTCTGCTTGAAGTAATGAGAGGACAGACTAGCATATGGGTCAGAAGACTTCCAGATGAATTACAGGTATTAATGTTGCTCACGTTTTAGAGGGTTGTCTCGTGAAACAGAATTGTGACTTGCTGAATGCCACATAATCTGACTGTGACTGGTTATCTGCACCCTAAAAACTGCTCCATGTGCTAAGCAATCCAGAGGATGTACGTCAGTGGTGTATCTATACTTTGAACAGGAATTGTGTAAATAAGGAATCTCTTCTGCCTCTAACAACAACAGGTTGGGGCAGGCTAGCTTACCCTGTGAAATGTTACACAGTCAAAAGTAATTCTAATCAGTATTTTTATTGGCTTGGACTTGATGCTTACAGAATTAGAAGTTGAGCTTTGGCACTTTGGACCTTTTTGCTCGATGTTTTTCCCTCAGAAGTTTCGCAAACATATTATATGTTGTAACTGCGAGTGGAATTTTGCTGTGTGAGCAATGAAAGCTAATTATGCTCATTAGAAGTGAAGCAGCTAATATAGCTGCGTTTAATAACAAGTCAGTCCTGACCCTAGGGACAAAAATTTATTTCTTAGCGATTTTTACCTTGGCACAAGCAATGGGAAAAAATCAAACCACCCAACCCAGGCAGCAGCTTTCAGCGCAGGGCTGGAACATGGCCACAGGGAAACTCTGAGGCTATTCTGTCACCTTTTCTGAAAATCAATTTCAGAAAAAAACTTGTGATGCTACAAGGTGGTCAGGTCTGCCTTTTGAAACTGTGTAACTACATGTTAAAAATTAATAAATAAATAAAGCCTGTATTGTTTCCTAGTGTAATGGAAGGAATGGGGTTTGACTGGACATTAGCTTTGTTTCAAGGCTAAATCTGTAGGATGTGCCGACTAGCTGGTGAAAAAGTGCCCTGGGCTGGTTGGTTTATTTAACTTTCTTCCAGCAAGATAGCGTACTATGCTGTTGTCCTTCCACTGCAAGGGAAGAGCCTAAAATAACAAAAGCTGTTACGACAGCTCCCAAAGGGTGGCTTTGTCAAGGTCATGGTTCCTATTTTCATTGGCTTTTCTGCAAATAGAGATAGGTATGTTAGGTACTTGGCCAAATATTTTATTTATAAGATGACGAGTCCCCCCAGAAGTGTAAAATCAAACAAAAATGCAACTCCTGCCCCCGGTTATACAAATACAACCAGCTAATGTATGTTAGGGTTAGCCTGGGACTGTGACTGGTCAGCGTATGCAAAGCTCTGGAATTAGCCTATGGATGTGGTTGCTCTTCCTTAGCTGGCACACCAAAGGCTCTGAGGGACACGGGGACTGAAGCTTTGTATCTGCAGGTGCTTCTGCTTGCTCATTCTGCTCCACCTAATTTTTATGTAGTTATGCTGGAAACTTAGGAATGCTGAGCAGCTATTTCTACCCTGTATTTGGAGCAACAGATGGTGGTAAAGATAAGGGTGTGCATTTTTTTTGAGGAGTAGGGGGAGTGTATAGAAGGTTATTAAATGTGTGGATGCCATGCTTGACTCCAGGCCTTTAAGATGGTGATGGTTTGGGTCTTGGAGAGCATTGGGAAGTAGTTTCTCTCCTTGGTCTGCTTGTGTGTTTGCCTGGGAATCTGCATTTAGCCCCTTCTGGGGAGGAACACAAACCTGGATGCTGCGCTAGATGGAGACTTAGCCTGACCTGCTTGTACGGGGCATTTATGTCCTTCTTTGTTATAGAGGAGGTGGTGGACAGCATAGCAGGATTATCAAGTGAAATGTATTAATAAGGCCAGGCTAAATTAAAAAGGGGTTGCCTGTAAAAGCAAAAGTAGCTGTTCAACCAAAACCTGTTTATTTCAGTGCAAGGTGGTCTATGCTGGTATGAACTGTGCTAGTGGGTTCTGCTGTGTTTGTGGGGACAATCAAGAGGGATTATACAGGGACAAGCTTCCGGAAGTATTATCCACTGGCAGAAATGACGCCCAGGAATCTATTAAATGTAGTCACTCTGGTTAGCAATACAGAGCATAATATAAAATATATATTAAATTCCACAGAGAAGTTTAGAAACCAAAAAAAAATGCATGTGATGTAAAAGAACTAAAGCCTGTGCATATCTGTATGTGTTTGTAAGTTTGTGTGGATACACATATATATAGGACACCATTTGGCATACATATGTAGACTTGTGTATATATATACAGGTTAAAAAAAAACAAACTTTTTTTTGATGTTAATCAAAAGATTGGACAAGAAATAATGCTATAGGGCAATGCATTTTCTTTGCTAATAAGAGAGACCCTTGCATTTTGTTTTTTTCAGCAAGGTTAAACAGAAATTCTCTTGATCTGCACGTTCTGCAGAGTACCACTGATAGAGGCAGCTTAGTATTTTTATATATTATAAGATACATGCATGTGTGCATGTATATGGAATGTTATCTTTAATGTATAATATGTTACAATATACTTAAACATACTTAAACTTTCATTACTTAACATTTTCATTTTTAAAAGGAATGAATTTAATGGGGAAAATAAATATTACTATTTTTAGTTGTCTGTGAAGCTCAAAATAGTAATTAAAACATATGGCAAAGTTGTACAACAAAAATCCTTTCTAATGGGTTATCTAGCCTTGTTTGCTTATAATCTATTTTCTGGTGTGTGAGGGCGTTGGTGGTGGCTTTCTTTTCTTTTGGTTGTTTTTGTTTTTAAACTTCAAAGCTGAAGTTAGACATATCAAACAATCTGTTCTGCTTTCTGCTATTTCATTATTGCAGTGTCTCAGACGTGCCTGATTTCATTGCATCTGTTGATAGATAAGCAAGGTCATTTTGACAGAGATCCTGTGAATTAGTCCTAGACAAATTCTAAAGTAATGTCTTGGTGTCTATTATATATAGCACAACGTGCATTACAGGTCACTGTATCTTACAGTTATTAGTATAAGCATATTGCAATTTGTTTTTAGTAATTCTTGTCCAATGTGAATTACTTCAGTAATTCTGCTCATGAGAACATTATTTACCTAGTAGCAGGTATAGGTGGAAGAATAACATGCATTTGTTTTTTTTTTTAAGACCAGCAGCTTTTGTACCGGAGGAGAAAATTTAGCATTGAGTAATGTTGCATTCATGTACAGCCTATGATTAATGTTGTGGTAGTTGGGTAAAAGAACTTCATGTATTTGAGCTCTGCAAAACTTCACTCATTTTTCTGATCTTTTCTGTGGGGTGTTTTTGGTGAAAGGGTCCGTTAGCTTGTTTTCTGGTTCCTTAACATCAGGGCAACGTACAGGAAGAGTACTCCTGGATGTTTTTGAAGCATTTTCATATCTGGTTTGAATCCTTTCAAGTCAACCTGAACTTGCACAGGAGTTGAGATACTCAGCAAGTTGCACCACAAACCTGCAGGAGAAACAGGACTGACGCAAGCTGTTCTAAACCTTTTAGCTCTCCTCTGGGGAGAACACATTGCTCTACTTTCCCCAGTTAAATTACAATTCTCATTAACAAGGGATATGGTGTTGCATGGCAGAAGTGCAGTGCTTCACTCAGAAAATGAAAACCATTGTATGGACTACTGCAAGTTCTTCCTTCTCATCAGTTAAAAATCTGAACTCTTCAGAGCTCTCTGTAATTTGGGGCTGGTGGTTGACATAGTAGGAAGTTAGTTGTAATTCAGTTGTAACTCGTTAACATAACACAGCAGTAAGTATTACTACTCTGTGGGAAGACAGCTTTGTTTTAGAGAAATTGTAAAAGGGAATCTGAAATCCCATCAAGAAGTCTGAGGGTTTTTCTTTCCATTTCTGCATGATAACTTTGGTGTGGACATCAACTGAATGTGGCAAAAAAAACCCTACCACGTAGGTCACAATGGCCAACATCTATTTCAAAGGTTATCTGGAAGTACCCAGGTGGCTGATGCTTTGGTCAGCTGATAAATAAAGTTAGGTTTTGGTTTGGAAGAGGATATTGGTAGGCATAGCAGATGCTGGATCTGTTGGTTTCTGGTTCTCCTTGAGGCAAGGTGCCAGTTGGGCTCCTGCTCAAGTGTCACGGCGAGTGGCTCTTGTAAAGATGTTGGGAAAGATGTCTGACCCATCCCCCCAAGGTATCAGCTAATACTCTGTAAAAAGAATTGAATACTTGTAAGCCCTTTTTTCCCTGCTAAGTGTGTCATAAAAGCTGCGTTTATTTATTTTTTGTTACAGGATGATCACATGTACATTTCCTCAGCACATGGCTCTGATGCTTTTTTTTCCTGTCATTGAACTGCCTGTCAACTCCTGGTTGTTATGGCTGGGTTTGGTATTTTCATTCAGTGGGGCTAAAATATCACTGGTTTCTCAGTTTTCTTTTGAGTTGTCACCTTGTTTCCACTGTCTGTCTTATTTAGAAAAACTTGAAAGTAAATCTGATGAAGAAACAGAAAAAAGGGGAGGGCAAACAAGGAGCTTGTAACCACTAACCTTCGGAGCTGTATTCGTGGATTACTGAAGGATTCATACACACATTTCATAGTCAGGTTCGTTATAGACAGGTGTTGCCTGTATTTGTAACTGTTCATGAACACTCAGAGAACTTGGTTTTCATCTTGGCTTCTGATCTCTGTTTTTCCTATATGGACAGTGGGATTCAGTGTAGATGATTATAGCAACTTTGTGCACCCTAAAGACTTCCTTTGAATTTTGAGCACAAACCTGAATTTGCATTTGAAGTAGTATGTAATTTCTATTTCCTCCTTTCTGGGAGGTAGCAGAGAGGGGATGTCACTCCAAAAGAAATCCAAGCTATGGATTGGAAATCCAAGCTATGGATTTCTTTTCCTTAATTTTTTCTTTTATAAGAAAAAATATACCGAATTCTGTCCAGTTACTGTGATTTACAGTGATGAACAAGCTTTTTGTTATGTTTAGAAAACAACAGTCTTCTAGTTTTACTACCTGGGAAGTTCAAGTTCTTCATGGATAAGGTAAACATAAATTATTTTAGAAATAACCAGAAGTTAATTGTCAGGCAAAATCCCACTGAAAAACAGTAGTAAACTATATATTACAGAATTGGAGGCATTACTGCTGTGGTTCCCTGATCTTATTTATCTATGTAAGAAATCCTTCGAGGATTACTTGTATTTACTTTGGCCACTTGTCTATGTGTTGCCATGTGGTTCTTGTGATTTATTTTATTGTCATTGCTAACAGTAAAGTCTATATTTCCATCCAGAAACAATCTCGGGTTTCTTTCAGGTTAATTTAGGTAGTACTTAGTTGTTGCTATGTCGTTGCAAAGTGGGTAGTATTTTCTTATTTTATGTGGACCTGTTGGTTTGCCACATGACAAATTATAATAATCCTACTTAGACCTAAACGCCAAGTGTTGACGATGTCAGGTTATGTCGTGTCAGAAAGGTGTATGTCTCACTTGCATGTAAAGCAACTGTGATTTTGAAACAGTAGGTTTCACTTGATGAAGCACCAGCTTTTGTATCTTTTACTTGTGTATGTATTGACCTTCCAGTTATTACTGAAGGCCTTTGCATAGAATTACGTACCATGTTTGAACTTGCAATGCTAAAGCAATAAAAATAAATCTCAGAAGTCTGTTTCTTCAAACCTGGCTGTGATGCATGGTTGTGTCCTAACACAAGCAGTTGCGGGTTAGCCCTGGCAGGCAGCTCAGCACCACCCAGCTACTGGCTTGCTCTCCCTAGGCACAAGGGGGGCGAGAATTGGAGAAGTAAAAATGTGAGAACTCATGGGTAGAGACACAGTTTACTGGGGCAAGCAGAAACTGCCTGTGCAAGCAAACAAACCAGGGAACCCATTCCCAGTTTCCTTCGGCAGGCAGGTGTCAGCCGTCAACAGCCATCAAATGCCATCAACCCAAGCATCCTCCCCTTTCTTCCTTTACCCCAGTTCTGTTGCTGAGCATGACACCAAGTGGTGTGGGACAGCCTGTGCCACCTGTCCTGGCCATGTCCCCCCCAGCTCCTGGTGCCCCCCCAGGCACCTCTCTGGCAGGGCAGCGTGAGGAGCAGAGCAGCCCTGGGCAGTGTGAGCACTGCTCTGCGACAGCTCAGCCACCCCAGTGCTATCAGTGTTGTGCTCATCCTAAACCCTGAGCGCCGCACCATACCAGCTACTAGCGAGACAGATAATTCTATCCCAGCTAAAAGCAGGACAATATCCACACCTTATTCCATATTATCCATCATCCTCAGCTCCCCTATCTTCCACTACATCCCAGTTAATCACCCCCACCTTTCCTGTCCTTTGATACATACACACACAGATAACTTTCCCTTAATCTATGAGCCATCCCTCTAAAATGTCTGTTGAGTTCATTTAATCCATGACTTTGGGCTCCATCTGTTGTAGCAATCAGATTGTTGCTGAAGCCAGTTCTGGTTCCCTCACTGCTGTGCTTGTCTGGTTCTGTCAAAATTCATTTTTCATTGATCTGGGTGATTCTTACTGTAATACCATTGATTTGGCAAATAGCAACCGTAGCAGTGATGACACACGATATTATGCAGCACCAATTAGCACCACACAGTTCAAATCACGGGCTGTTCTCACCCAACATCAGGCCCCCTTGAGGTACACATCACACTTCCCCATCCTTCTGCCCTGGCCCTTGAACAAAAGCAGTCCCCCAGATGGGTTTGTCTTGCTTGAGGCAGGAATAGCCCAGGCTGTCTTCCCCAGCAGGTTCCTTATGTGCACCACAGGGACACTTTCCCCTTCCACAGCACTTAAGAGGTTTGACTGGGCAGGGCCCGCTCAGTTGGCAGACCCCTCGCGCTGACAAACCAGGGGCCTTTGCCAGATGTGAATCCCAATGTTTGGATGCCCCAGCACCCATTACTCTCAGTGCAGTCTCTTTAACAGTTCATTATAGTGTTCAATTCTTTTTCCCCAGAGGCTGGTGCATGTTAGGGGATGTGATATACCCCCTCAGCATTGTGCTCTTAGGCCCAGGTGTCTGTGGGGTTGCTTTGGAAATGAGTCCCATTGTCTGACTCGATTCTTTCCGGGGTGCCAAGAGGAGCTGTGCTTCAGTACCAATCACTTGTGAAGCAGTTTGAAACCCTTCATACGCTGCCAATACCTCATTTCAGGTGGAGTATAGTGGGCCTTGGGTCCTCTGTATGCCTGACTCCAAAACCCTAGGGGTGACCTTGAGTCTCTGGGCTCTTTCTGCCAGAGGCTCCATGTGGGGTCATTCTCCCCAGGTGAGGTGTGCAGAACATTTTTTTAAATCTTGCCCTGCCCAGACTGGCCTGAGGGCTACTGCATGAACTATCTCCTGTTTAATGTATTCAGCAATATCTAAAGCCAGCTGGATGGCCTTCACTTCTCCAGATTGGCTCAACTCACCTTCTTCCTCAGCAGTTTCTGCAGCTTGTCACAGCAGGGCAGAAGGATCTGTGTTATCGTCTGCTGGGAGCTATTATATGGACCACAGACACCTGTAGCAGAGGGGCTGTCATACAGGGTGTGTGACAACGTGTGTGCCCTGCTGTCTTTATCATCCTTGCTGTCACTGAATCTGTGGTTTGGATGGGGATATTAATTAATAAATTCTTAGGCAAAATTCAGACGCATAGAGTTTTGATGTCAGAGTCTGACTTCTGACTAATCAAAGCTTTAAATTTAGCTTGCATCTGAATTCAGGTTTTGAGCCTTTTTTGGAGCTGAACCATGTTTCAAAGTTCATTGCTTAAGTTTTTAGGATTTTGGCCACTTTGGCAAAAATGCATGAAGTTTAATGGTGAGCATGAACCTCTACAATTTTATAAGAAAAAGGAAATCCTTAGTGACATGTAAGGCTTTTCTACTCTTCATTTTTAACAGCTTCCACTCTCAAAGAGCTGTTAATGTGTGCAGACAGGTGCTCAAGCATCAGGGAATGTCAGAAGTAGGACTATTTGCCCTGGAGTCTAGGCTATGAACATTAATGCAAATTTATGGCTGGATTATATAAGGATGTCAAAGCATAGTAATGTGGAGGTTGGTCAGTGGTTAAGAACATGGAATGTAAAAAAGTGTTCTTGTCATCAGACGTTTGTGTAACAGAATCACAGAAGGGCTGAGGCTGGAAGCGGTGCTTGGAGGCCTAACAGGCCCAGGACCCTCAGGTCCTTTTTTGCAAAGCCGCTGGCCAGTTGGGTGGCCCCCAGCACGTCCTGGTGCCTGGGGTTGTTCCTCCCCAGGTGCAGGACCTTGCACTTTCCCTTGTTGCCATGAGGTTCCTGCCAGCCCATTTCTCCAGCATGTTGAGGTCCCTCAGAATGGCAGCATGAC
Source organism: Nettapus auritus (assembly GCA_011076525.1). Taxonomy (NCBI): domain Eukaryota; kingdom Metazoa; phylum Chordata; class Aves; order Anseriformes; family Anatidae; genus Nettapus; species Nettapus auritus. Next base: position 102,736,353 of record CM021767.1, on the reverse strand, counting down.
CCTGTGGCACATCAGGCGCTTTTCCCAGTTTTGTGTGATCGGCAGCCATGCTGAAGGTGCTGTCCCATCATCCAGATCGTTAATGAAGGTGTTGAGCAGGACTGGACCCCGTATTGCCCCCTGAGGTACACCACGAGTTACTGGCCTCCCACAGGCTGCTGATGACCACGCTCTGGGCCTGGCTGTTCAGGCAGTTTTCGATCCATCTCACTGCCTATACAGTCCATATGTCAACAGCTTCTCTATGAAGATCTGATGGAGACAGCGTCCAAAACCCTACTGAAATCCAAGTATATAATATCCACTGCTCTCCACTTGTTCGCCAAGACAGTCATTTCACTGTAGAAAGTTCACTTGATGTAAAAGTTGTAAGGCATTTCAGCAATTCCATAGCCACCTGCCAGTACCTTTAAAACTCTTGCACGTTCTACTGGTCCATAACCAGGTAGGATCATTGCCTCAGTCTGTATTCCTAAGTGGAAATGTATAATGCAGCTTGGTTTAAACTACTTGCTTTATTAGATATAAATAATGACTAGCCATTTCAGATGAATGTTCACAGTTGAATTTTCAGCTGGACGTTCACATAGTGCTGCAGGACTGTATCATAATGACTGCATAGAAACGAACCTAAGGTTTCCTCAATTTTCAACGTTTTTCTTCTTTTAGAATACTTGTTTTTCTTCATCTGTAGGATCAAGGTAGCTTTTCTGTTTTGTAGAAAGAAGTCTTCATAATGTTTTGTTAAAAACTTAGTTTAAATGTATTTACAAGATAAACTATGGGGTCATAACTGGTGCCTGCTTTTATTCATCTGATGGGATGTGACTGACCCACTGATGTCTTCCTTGTCCTAACAGAGTAAGCCTTACTGCTATGGGTAGCACTGTAAGTTAGGAAGGCTGCAGTCAGTGTCGTGTATAATTTTGTTTCTTTTAGATCTATTGCAATATACAGTGAGTAGACTGCCATTAATAGGTAGATCATCTTGCTAGTGAGGATAACTTGAGTCTTTCTTAAAGAAAACTACAGTATTTAATTTTTATTTTCTTCTTGGTATCTGTGGGTGGGTATGTAGGTATCCCTACAAGTAACAAGTTAATTTTTGTCTGCAATTATTTAGTGTGTAAATCAAGAGGCAGGTAAAGCTGAAAATCGTACTGAAATTTTAGCAAACAGGCGAAGTGGGACTGATTTCAGAGTGGGCAAATCAAACTTGCAGAGTCATCATTCATGTGAGACCTGTGTGATTTTTTGGGAGAGTAGTTTTTCTTAAAATACTTTGTGAAAATTTTAATTCTGAGCTCATTTTACAGTGTATCATGCTCCTGATATTGGCCAGCCACTACATAGTACTTATTTGTGTGAAATTGTTTTCCTTGCTGAGATATTTCAGTAATGTTATGAGCCAATTATTGTTTAATTTTGTTGAATTTCTGTTATATGCATTTTTGTGCCAATTAGTCACCCAGTTCAATAGTTGTTTCTGGTTTGTTTACATTGGTGAAAACAGGAAATAATGTTCATTGCTAAAGCAGGCAACCTAAAGCTCTAAAACCACAAAGAAGCATGGGTTAATGTAGCTACTGATATGCGTTATATATGGTAGGAAATAGTTCTCTAATTTGAAGGTTGGACGTTTAAAAATGTTACGTAGTTCATACCTAGCACAATTCTTAACTGAAGGTTAAATTGCAAGTGTTCTGTGTGCCAAAGGTGGGTATCACTTTCAGGTTGATTTCTAAGACTTTAGAATTTATTATGTAAACACTTTTTTTTGCTAAAAATAAATAAATAAATAAATAAAATAATTTGGAAAAGAAAGGAAAAGCTTGTTCCAAACTCCTCCTGTAGTGTCCCTCACTACTTCATCTAAATACAGTCCTAGTCATGATTTGCCATTTAGTGTATGAATATTTTCATTTGAACTGGATTTTGATTATTCAACATGGTCTGCTGTAGGGGCTGAACATTTGTCTTGTGAACGTTAAGGAAGAGCTTGATTTCATTACCATGAATGCTTCACTGGTTGCATGGGAATATTCAGGACTGTAAGGTTCATATATAAAGTTTTAAAGAATTGGTGAAGCTTCTGCTGGCATTCTCCATTCTTTTTGACTGTAAAGATCCTGACGATTTTGGGAGGTATATTGGCAAACCAAGTCTCATCAGTTTACAATTTTACATCTTAAAAGGGGGAGAAAAAACTGAATTGAAAAATGATATGAGAAATTAAATTTATAATACTTTAAAAAGGTTATTTTTATCTATTTTATGTATATATATATATATATATTTGCGAGGATCAGCTTTAGCAGGAGGCATAAAGGTATATTGTTCCCTTTTCACTCAAATATGTTTTAATGTGCGTATTTGAAAATCAGTCATCTTTTCTAAGCTCTGAAAACAGAAGCAGTGATTTGTGGTGCTGAATTTTAAATGTATAGAAGTACATTCAGTGGAGATGATGTTCAATGTATAATTTGCCTAATTTGTGTACTCATATGGACAAAGATTAACTTTGATCTAAAAGTAATAGGTTCATTTTCTCTTTAGAGCTTCTGATTTTTACAGCAGGATTTGAATTATAAATCCTGTGCTTGATGTGAATACAAATATGATAATGACAATAGCATTTGTAATTTAATACTGTGCACTTAAAAAAAAATCACATGGTTCTGTAGGATAAATATTAGCCAGAGTAGTCGGGATGAAGGTGTATTTGCACATGCAAATTATGTAATACTTGCTGGAGATAATTGGAAATTAAAAGCTAATTAAAGATTGCTGACTTAATGGAGAAATGTTAATGTTTTTTAATTGAAAAGCATTTTTTTTCCTCTTTTCCTCCCAGGTATTGCTTCGTTTTTGCTTTGGGATACCTCACTGTGTGCCAAATTACTAGAGTCTATATCTTTGATTATGGACAGTATTCTGCTGATTTTTCTGGGTAAGGAGAAAAAAAAATCTTTCCATCTTGCCTTGCTATGTGATGCTCTATCTGTTTGTTTGTTTGTTTGTTTGTTTTTTCCCCTTTACTACCACGTGATGAAACCTGAATTGTGTCTGATGTGCATTTATGTCTTATGCAGCCTGATCCCACAACGTGAGGAAACTCTGAGTGTTTTAAGGAAATTAGCTTTTAGCTTTGCTCTGGTTTGGGTTTTATGTTAAGTGCTTCAGAAAACTGAAAGCCAAGCAGAGGTGTGGTTGGGTAATCATACAGCCCTTGGAAATAGAAAGCTATGCCTGAATGTGCCCTCATTTTATATAATGAGCTTAACCTATATTTGGTTGGAGCTCTATCTGAGCAAAATACAATAAAAATGCAAAGTAAGAATAAGAAAAAATTGGGGATTCTTCTTTGTACTGCAGACAGAAACAAAGCACAACATTTTCTATAAATGTTTTCTCCTGATGGTGCTTTGATTTAAGGGAGCATATTGGAAAAAAAAGGCAAGAGAAGTGTTTGCAAGTCTGTTTGGAAAAAAAAAATAAAATGCATTAAATATATTTCAGGAATACTGTGAGTGGCATTGGTCTTTGTAGTTAAATGGTACCTTTATTGTGTAGCAGTTGCGTGTGTTAGCCTTGTCACTTCTCAGTCCTCATTGGTAAGAGCCCACAAACTAACTTGTAGGCTGGAGCCTATAGCTTTTGTGGTTAAGTTAATATTTTTTGTTGTTATAAGCTGGCTCTTAACCTTCTGAAACATCTTTCTGTATTTATGTCTACACGCAAGTGTCTGCCTTCAAGCCAGATATCCAAGTTGTTGTTACAGGCAGAGGAGATCTAATCAATGTAGACAGCAGAGCCTGGAGGGCACTTCAGCTGACCCACCACTACGTATCCACCTTGATGTCAACGGGATGACTTGACATATGCCCCTGACTGTATTGTCTACATCTCCGCCGACTTTAATGAGAGATTGTAACGCAGCCATAAGCATAAAGACACAACGCTAGATTTACCAGTGTTGAGTTTGAATGTCACCGTTCGGAGTGGAACAAAAATCCAAATGCTGTCCCTCCCAGTTCACTGTAGGGCCAAAGTGGGTACAGCCTTGCAGTGACCACAGCTCTGAGCTGTACCGGGAAGCAGTGTAATTGCATTTGCTTGTTGCTGCTCTCAAACTATTAATAGTAGCTTGAGCACACTTGCTCAAATGGGACTGTATTGCTTTCAGATACCAGCTGTCTTTGCGGCTCTGTTGGTTTGGTTCAGAGATTTCTGCTAGGTCTGAACATGTCCAGAGATTCATGAAGTCTCTGCTGTGGATGGAGCTGTTCTAAGGCCTAGATCTGTCTCTCTGATTGTGTGCTTGAGCTGCTTGATTTAAAATACCCTTTCATGCCTTGGTTTGGGAGCTTGGTGCATGCATATTGTATTAAATCTCTGGCATAAACTGCATCTGCTCCCTTGAGGCCTGAGACAGATGTTACTTCCAAAACAGAAGGAGAACGACATGCTGCAACTTGAACTGAAGAAGGCTATGTGCCACCAATTTTCTCTAGTTCCAGGGGAAGAGAGTAGGCTCAAAAATAACAAAAATGCCCTAAACAGCCATTGAATCCCAGCACCATCAAGTTCTTTCTTGGTACTGAAGAAACTGGCGTGGCTTTGTATAGTGGTTAGCCCTGACAGAGCTTTGAATGAATACCTAGATATTTCTCCTAGCCCATCGTGCAAATCTGAGGTGTCCAAGCTCAGAGAATCTGCCAAGGAAATTTGACCCCGTGCTGGAGGTGCCATCGCTTGTGCAGAGCATCGCAATCCTGGCGTTGGTAGTGAGAGATCCCAGCTGCCAGCAAGGCTTCCACAGCTTCCTTTGCCCTTCTGCCAGCACCTAAAAGGGAAATTAAAATTAAAATTCTGCTACACAGCCTCACTGTTCCAGAAAGGGCTCTTCCTCTTTTAGTCTCTAGGTTGTTGCTCCTCAGCCAAGTCTCTGGAGATGCTGGAATAGCCACCTCAGAAGGAAAAAATGCCAGGGTCTGCCATGATAACAATAACAGACGTATGAGCTAGAATTAATGTAAGGTCTGGCCGAGCTCCTCCTGGGCTCCATCAGCCAAGCAGGATCCATACTTGTCCATTAAATGTCCATTTACAGAAGGAAAAGCCATTCTGTTCAGAATCAGTTAGGGATCTGTGACACTGCCAGGCAAGTCTTCAGCTTAAATGCTGGAAAGAGGTACGAGGGATTTCCCAGACTGCCTATTCTCATTTGGGTTCTTTCCTTGCTGACACTTGCCTGTCGCTCTAGCCTCAGTAACAGGATTTCTAGGACACTGATGGTACAATGCAAAACTTTTTTCCCTGATCGCATTTTGAGGACTGAAAATATATTGTGCTTTGAAATAACCTAAAACCTAAAAAATATCAGTTGACAGACTGAAGCATCTGGCAAAATACTGTCAGTAAAGGAGGACTTGATGGCTTTTGGATTTACTTTTCTATTGTAATTTAAATATGTGAAAAAACGCTGAGTGCAGTCAAGACTTGAACAAAGTTACACACTCATCCTACAGTATAATTTATTTATTTATTCGTATTTTATACAAATTATATAACTATATCATTTTATATTTTATATATATATATTTATTTATATCTTCAGCCCAGATACTACTAGGCAAATAAAGTCTCCAGTGTATTTTTAAGATCTGATTTCAAAGTTCAGTTTCTATATTGTGGTAGCTTTCTTTATGCTCTTTTCTGCACTACCCCGTTAGGGGTTAGCAATGCTGGGATTTGTATCGGTTGGTAATTCTTAGATATTATGGCAATGGTTGCCATTTCACAGTAAAGTTTTTGGGTTTCCAAATACAGCTAAAGCTGAGTTACTTAGCCAGTGAATAATCTCTCCTGGGAAGCTCAAGATCCAATCAAGTGTACCACATTCAGCACAAACTGAATTCCATTAGAGTCAGCATAATTATGCTAGGTTTTAGTTTTGCCAGATATATTTACTTGAAGCACATAATAATTATAGTTGAAAAATTAAGCACAGGACCAGCTCTTAGTGGAAACAGTGAAAATGGTCTGCGTATCTAAATAAATAATAATGCTGCTCAGCTTTGGTGTATATATTCTCCTTTGCTTTCTGCTGTAATTTATAATGCCTCTGATTGTTCTTACAGCCCTTTTTTCTTTACTATTCCTGCTGCTTAAAACAACAAGAACAACAACAAAAGACTATGCTATTAGAAAGTAAATGTACACCACTTTGGCTGTGTTTGTGGAACCCAATGCACCAACAAAAGGCATGATTTGTCAAATACTGTATCTAAGGAGTAAATTATTTTGATAGTTTGAAAGCTCTGTAATGTTGTGACCTCTAAAAACTAACCACTTTGTTCTTGTATTAGAAATCTTCCAGGAGAGAGCAATTAACCTGGTCTGGTATTGTAAACTTTTCCCTGATATGTTTACATGTGAAAGAAAATTCAGAACTCTTTTTCTCTAAATTATTCCTTCTTTTCTCGTAACAGTCCCATGATGATAATTACGCAGAAGATCACTAGTTTGGCTTTTGAGATTCATGATGGTAAGTTTTCTTTAAACCGTCTTGAATTTTCTATTTAATGTTCTAAACAAAACAGATTTAAGGAATGTTAGTCACAGCCCACTACGGTGAGTTACTCTAGGCTAATTTGTGTTTGAGGACAAAATGTATTTTGTCAATTGATTCTTTTGGTGCTTAGTATAGGAAATATCAAGAAACGTAGCTCAAACACTATACAAGCTCTGAAAGAGATGAGTGATGTTTTGGGGGGCCAAATACCACTGACATTTTTTTGTGCCCGTGTATAGATCCTGCGAAATAATTTGGAAATAATTTCCAAATTCAGATATTACTGTTGTCGATAGGTTTGTGGTACCTGTGATCTCCGTTGTTGAGCACCTCTTGTCTTAAAATGCTAACTGTTGATCTCTTCCTAATTTGTGATATGTATACCACTGTGTCTAAAACCTTTCTATACATTTCTTGTAGTTTGTTGGCGTAACGGCACTCACTGCTAATGTGTCAAAGTGCAAACAGGGAGAGTATATAATCATGTTTTTGTCTCTTCTCCTACCAATTTTTTCCAGCAGATAAATGAGCCCTAGTTGTGACAAAAATGGATCCTAATGTTTGTTTTAAGGGTAGGGTGTCTAAGTATTTAGTTACTTTTAAATTTAAAAGAGTAACTGTCTTTCTCTTAGTTTGAAAGTATCCAGGAAACCTATCTAATCAGCTTGAATTTCTTGAAACTATAGCTGTCACCTGAAGATTTGGGTATGTGGCCCCAGACACCTGGATCAAGCCACCTGTTTTTCTGAGAAGTCTTTACTAACATTATACATGGAGTTCAGTATATTTTTTGTCTCGCGTATACAAGCTTTAGTGGTGTTGTTGCATTTTTTCCTCTCTTGTAAGACACTGCCTAGAGAAGCCTGTAGGCAATGACATTCATAAAGATGAAAAGCCTGGAAAACACTTCCTGTACGAATTCTTGAATGAACGAAAATGAATGAAGAATGCTAGACATGTCTAATTGGTTAAAAAGCTGATGCCTAACTTCCAGAGGAAACATACACGGTGTTAGTTTTGCAAGCTATAATCAATTTGAGTACAGAGTATGCAGATTAGAGGAAACAACTTATTCCAAGGAAGTAATAATTCTAGTATCAAAGATAAATGCTTCCTCCTACTATTATTTTTCTAGGGGAAGGAGCTATTCTAGACTTGCTGACATCATGCACAAGTAGCGGGGTTGGGGTATGGGACAAGCATGTGGGTGTTTCATTTAGTCAGCTCTATTCTTAACTTTTGTTACCGGCTATGCCAGGTTTTTTTCCTACTTAATACAGACAATTTGTAGTTTCCTAGTAAGTCCGGGTTATTTTCTGTCTGAATTTCTCGGGGATGTCATTGAATTCTGAGCATCAGTCTTGAAATTTTTTTCCTTGCTGCCCCCACATCAGGGATCCTCTAGATTTTTTGTCAGCCTCTGGGGAGCAGCTGCTAAAATATTGGAAAGCTTTCTCTCTGGTTGCATTTGCAGTTTAGCAGAGCTCTTGAGCTGAGCTGGAGGACAGCTGCTACAGGCACAGTGTGAGCATGACTTTTAAAAGTCAGTGAGACCAGTATAAATTCAGGAGCAACTATGAGTCTGATGTCAGGAGATGCCAAGAAAAGATATACAAGGGAAAATGAGATTGTATTAAAACAATGATTTTTAACCCAGACAACTTACACAACTTATAAGGGATCCATCAAGAGAAATCAATTAAAACAGTTGGTTTTGTGGTAAAGGCAAGTCTTCTGGACCTGATCTTTACCTGGCAGCCTACTCATTGTGTTCAGCTGGTTTTGGTATTGCATATGGAGGTTCTAGAAAGAACTGGATGTCATCATGAAGGCCACTCACTCACGTTGCATGCTAACGAGTCTTTCTAGTCTTGGTGCATGTCCTTGATTCCAAGTCGAACTCTAGTACTTCTGTACATAAACAGTGACAACTCCTTTAACTGTTACAACCCTGTGTACTTACTGTGGGCTTTTTTATTACAATGGGACAATTCTGTGCAAATTACATAAGAATAAATTAAGTTTGCTTTGTAGTGGAGTCACCATCCCTGGAGGTGTTCAAGGAAAGGCTGGACGTGGTGCTTAGGGACATGGTTTAGTGGGTGACATTGGTGGTAGGGGGATGGTTGGACCAGGTGATCTTGAAGGTCTTTTCCAACCTTAATGATTCTATGATTCTTTTCAGGAGGTTATTTGGATCACAAATTTACACCTGCATAAACTTAGACTATGCCTTTGGTGTACTTTGATTTATGTTTTGAACTTAAGCCCTTGACAGTTCTTGCCTTCATACAGGTTCTTGCTACTTAAATGAGCACTGCCAAAAATGAATTGTCAGTATGTTAAGTTCTTGCAAATTACTTTTGGCATCACACATGTACATTTTAAAGGCAGAAGCATTTACATTATTTGGAGACTGCTTGTGTCCATTCTTAACGGCAAGATCTGGATTTGTGTATTAATATAGATATAAGATACAGATTTGTTAGGCTAATGACAGAGTTAAGGGGGGAAAGGAACTTTCTTTTTGTATTTCAGATCCTGTCTGAAGTACCTTTTTTCACCAAATTTAAAACTGGCATATTCTTGAGAAGGAAAGGTGCACTGCAGATGTTCCAGAAGCATGACAATAATCTGCAGCTGGTTTAGAAAGGCTGAAAATGTGCATGCAAAATTCCTAGCTAGAAGATGGTGTCAAGTAGAGGCTTTTGCAATTACAAGGTACCAAAAGCTGAGCAGAAGAGAAGAAAGATACTGTGACTGCTTAACGCCTGTAACTTGTGATGAGTTACACACTGAGTTCTCCCTCTTTTGCTTATAACTCACTCACCAGCACGTGAGCCTCACTCATTTTCTGCAGTTCTGTATGATCTGGGGGATCTTCACAGGAAGTACCCGTATCAGAATCTAATCTCACTAATGTGTATGGATACACAAATCTGTATGGACTTTGACAGCTTGTTTTTAACCCTAGTGCTTAATGAATCTTAAACAAAGAGTCTCTTCATCAGTTATATTCATAACCCAAGGAAGTTCTGGAGCTCACGACATGCTTATTTTTAAATCACCAAGAAATTCAGTCAGCAAAAACAGGGAACGTTAGACTTGCTATTTGCTATTTAAAAGGGGAAAAATGGTCACAGCTTCTTCTAACCTCATCCTTATTTCTCTTAAACTAAATAATACATAAAACTGAAATATAAACAGGAAAAAGTCACTTCTTAAATGTAATACTCATCTACTCATCTAAGAAAGAAATGTAATTCTTCCAAAGTATTTCTCCATATTACCATGTTGCATTTGTCAGAAAAATGTGTTCAGACACAGGTAGGAAACCAGAACCAGAACACTCTTCTGTCAGCTTCTTTGTTCCCGGGGGCTTATCTCTCATGCTTTCTGACCACAAAAAATAAACTTTCCTGTCCTGTATGCACCCTTCTGCCATCCCTTATGTCTTGATTTTCAGCTCTGTAGTTGCCACTGCTTAAATGTGCTGTTCCTGGAAGACTGCTTGCTTTTTTCTAATGATGATGATGTTGATGTATCTGGCGCCCTCCATTTTTAAAAGCTATAGAACAGACATTGATGCTGATCTGCTAAGGCACTGCATTCACTGTGAGAGCTAGAAGGAGATGAGTTGCATATTCAGTGTACTCTAAAGGGCTGTTTTCTGTTTGTTTGTTTTGTTTTTAGCTTCTGCCTTTTCCTTTGAATCATGATTTGGCAAAACAGTTATATGCTAGTCGTACACCAATATCTTTTTTGATCTCTCTACATTTACTTCACTTCAACAGCAGCATATGAGGACAATGGCTGGATTGTTTTGTGCTCGTATTACTATTGTACTATTATAGTGTTGTAAGATTTCCAAATTAGCCATTAGAGATACTTTCCCCAGAAAATTATGAAAGCGTAGTCTCTGTCCCATATGGCCCCTGGGAGGAAGATATTTTAATGGATAGAGAAAACACATGGAAAAATTAGAAAAAAAAAAAAACAGATAAGGAAAAAGAAACAAGCTAAAGTTGGAGAAACTTAAATGGAAACAGCATTTTAGTTGTAGTGGTCTTGATTATCTATTACTACCAGCTTCATACAGTCGTAGCAGCACACCATACACTTAGAATGTTGTTTAAGCAATACAATTTAAAAGAAAAAAAAAAGGTAAATTCCTTCTTGGTTGGCAGGTAATGAGTAGTCCTATCCAAATTGCAGTACCTGCTATTTTGTTAGCAGTAGTGGTGTCTCAGATAAGGTAATGCTGTCAAAAGTATTGAGGAATGCTTCTTGGTTTAGTCGATACAAACATTCCACCTTTATTTTCAGTTAACTTGACGTTTTACCTTTTACTTCTCTCAAAGGCAAATACTTCCCATATTCAGTAGGAGTGGTGGGGTGTGTTTTTGTTTGTTTGTCTGGTTTGCTTTTGGTTTTTGCTTTTTTTTTAGTTACGATACTTTCTTCACAAGTCTAGGAATTGCTTTTGTTGTCAACAGTTGATCTGTACTTTTGTATGTCTTTTTTTTTTTTTTTTTTTTAAGTGTTTCCTCTTGTGTTAGTGACAACATGACCATTGCTGGAGTTACCAAATCACATTCACTACCGTACACATTATTAGTGTTTAAAGGATTATAATGTATTTCTCCACCCCTAAGTCTTTAAGTGTTGTTTTCAGCCTATGTTTGCTGGTGTGGCTTTCTGGATATCAAAATTTCTGATTTTTATTTATTTATTTATTTATTTATTTGTAGTTTCTGTGCAGTTTTACTCAGCTAGCATCTTTGTTTGCTTCCAGTGTTATAGTAACTGCTAAAACTGATACTGAATGTGTTCTTCAGGGTCTTCTTCAGGTCTTAAAGCGTTTCAGTAGCAGCATGCATCTGAGCTCAGCTGGTGATCCATTTCAGAACCTCAAATTAAAATTTGTGGTAGTTACAACGAGGCTTGTGATAGGATCTCCATGTTTAAGTGTTATTACTGTAATATAATCTCAGGTTTAGGCATTATTAATGAGTTACTGAATAGCCAGATTTTCATGCAAATGTAAAGGTAGATATTCAAGCAGCTTAACTACAAAGCGGGGGTAATACCAGGATATGATGATAACGTTGTACTGTTATTGTGAGAATGCATGGTAGTAGTCAGAACAAGCTTTAATAAAGCCTATAGGGAGGGAAGGATGTTGGCATGTACCTAAAGATGTTGGTTTTTCTACCTTTAGGATGGGATCTCCTCGGAGGAATGAACAGGTGCAGCTTCCTCATGATTTAGACCAATGGGGATACATTTTTCTAGGGGTGATTTACAAAATTCTTTCACTAAGGAAGGAATGTGGGCTTGTCTCTTACTTTACAGATGAGAAAACTGAGTTATAGTTGCTGAGTGGCCAAATCATTTCACCTTTCTAACAGATGTTCAATAAAACCTATAGTCTCTAATCCCCGCTGTGTGATTTGGTGGCAACTGAAAGATGCAGCTATTGCAGTAGTTCGGTGCTTTAGGACAGGAGAAAATATTTCTCACAAACCCCAGAGAAAAGTTAGAAAACTTCATGAATTCCCTGGCAGTGGCATGCTGATGAAATGGGGTTTCTTTAGCTCCAGTGTGCGGGAACAGCTACGATTTGAGGCCTCTGACCCTGTGGGCAGATACACTGCCTTGGAAATACTGAATGAACTTGTATGCATTTATCTTGTGTTAGATAAAGTTGGGTCTTTCAAGGTCCCTTCCAACCTGGGCTGTTGTATGATTTTAAAAGCACCTCATGCCCTTTTCTGTCAATTAAAAAGTGTTAACGGTAGATTCCTGAAAGCTTTTGAGAGTGTGACACAGGCACTGAAAAGACATTAAAAAAAGCTTATGGGGAAAGCCACCGACCTCCACGAGGCTGATGGATGGAGTGAAGTGTTAGTGAGACAGGGAGGTGAAAACTACAAGGAGGCTTACTTGTACACTGTACAGGTTTGAGACAGCAGGCGTATTGCCCACCAGCTCATGTATGTGGAAAGTAAATCCTCATATACATTCATAAGTATACTCAAACCCATTTAAAATATGCCAGCTCTTCACCCCTCCAAAAGTATATATTGTATATAAATATGTATATAAACATGCCCCAAAGGGCATATTTCAGTGGTTAGATTACTCTATTTCATCTTTTTTCCTCTCCTTTTTCATAACACTTCAATGGTGTGAAATCTTTTGTTTGGCTAATTACCTTTCTTCAGTGGTTAGTCTGGCTTTGGGCAAGTTAATTTGGACACACATGGTCACTGCTTCCTCCTTCTGACTCAGAGAAGAAGATATCCACGTGGGATACAGCCGCTAGGGAGGATCCTGCTCTGGGCTGTTTTGTAAGGGGTTGCAAGGCTCTGTACAGGCTTCTTCCCTATACAACTTGTGTCTTGTGATCCACATCTTACGTGACTATCTGTGTTTAATTTCTCATTTAGATTGTGCTAAATTCCAGGATTCAGTACCTGGGACCTGTAATGTTAAAACTTTAAAGGTTAAAGGACCTTTCAAGAAGCTTCTCCCACATGTTTTTGTTCAGTGCAGTTTATCAGCATTGCAATCTTTGCTGTAGTATGAAGGAGAAGATGTGCCACTGTAATTGTGGAAAAGCACCTGTGTGGAGTTAGGGGTTGTGCTTTGCCCTTTAGTTTTTTTTCCCATGAGTATAAATGAAGGGGGAGGATCAGGAATGAAGAAGTCACTTTTTCAGGTTGTAGGAGATGCCAGTTTGCGAAGCCTCCTCTATTGTCTCAGCTTTGAAGACTAAGAGTGCAGTTTTTAAGTCCTAAATGTCTAGAGGTCACAGTTCCTAGAGCCACATGAAGACAACAGGTATCTTCTCTTTAGATAACAAGTATTGCCATGAGTCACAGAATTAAACAAGTTTTGATTCCCCCTTTTTCTTGTCTCAAACATTACTGATTTTGATATCCTACATATATTATATATATATAGTTTTTTAATATATATATAGAGAGAGACTGCAGTTGAGACTTTCCTTATATAAGCTTACATCAAATATAAAAGCTCCTGTCTGTGGATTTACTGGCATCAAGGGGCAGGCCTTGAACGTAATCTTTCTGTGAGCGGAGGAGGATCTTTTCCTTATATATTATCTATATGATCACCTATTTTTATAAAACACATTAGAATTTCATATCTATATTACCTCTACTCTTTCATTAAACTTGATTGGAAATTCGCTTTTGGGTTTAGGAACTGCTAGAAAGGAAGATAATTGAAGTGGGATTCCATAAGCTTAATTTCCCTCAGGAAGCGATGCTTTAGAAAATAAATTTTTGAGTGTCTGCAGCCACAAAGGAAGCTTGCAGATGTGAACAGCACAGAACGGATGCCCACACAAGGGTCTGGGCTGGAGGCAAGCCTGCAGGAGGAGCTGAAGCAGCCAGGCCTGTTGAAAGGAGCTGAGCTTGTTCTGCGCCCTGCCCGCGGATTAACGTATTTTATAATTATTTGAAGTGTTGAAAGTTATATTGTTGACCTTTCTCTTTTACAGCAACACGAATTCAGAAACTTGTTTTTGAGGAGTAGGCCACCAGCATTTCAGAAAGGGCCGGGTATGACAGGAATGTAACAGGCCTGGCTGCTGAACCTGGGCTCGGCCTGCCCCCTTCTGCTGGCAGGGGTTAGGGCTCATGGAAAGGAGTTGGGCACCCTTTACTGTCGTCTCTGCTTCACTGGACCTTGTTTATAAACTTTACTTGCAGCATGATGGTGGTTTTTAGGACTGCATCGTGCTTTGGGTAACATAAATCTGTCTTGGACTGTGTTTATATTCACATCAAGGGCGTGTGACTAGTGTGGTGTCCCTGGGTTACTGCTGGATTAATGGGGTTTGGAGTTTGACTTCCCTGGCTGGCAGTAAAAGGCTTTAAAACCTGCACATTTTGAAATCTTAACAAATGTAGGGGAACTGTATTTTTCAAAACTTAATACAAGCCTTTTTAACACTTCCTGAAATCCGTGTGGTTTCAGGTTTAGGCACTGTTGGATGTAACTGAGAATATGAATTTTTGTGATTTTGTCAACGATAAGAAATGTTCAATCCAATTTCAGCAGTTATTACATCTTATAATGTCTCTGAAATGAATTGAGGACACTAAAAAATTACGTTTTAGCATAAGGGTTGCTCTACTGATTAAAGACACTGCTAATTAATATGTGGTGTTAGAGCTTTTCTTTATTTTTCCTTTTCCCTTTGCTCTTCCATAGGAATGTTTCGAAAAAATGAAGATTTGACACCGTCACAGAGATGCTTGGCTGTAAGGTAGGCTTTCAGTGATCTGAGAGTTTAGTTTTAGGGGCAGGGAGAAGCCAGTGTTTTGTTTGCTTTATTGATGTTTTATGGAATTGCTGCAGTTCATGTTCAAGATGCAGGATTTACAAACCCATGTAAAACAGGTCCATACTTTGTATGTTTGTAACTTAATTACATGCCACTTGAAATGGAATGTTGTTTTTAAGTATGAAAACAAAGTTCGATGCATTATATGCAAATTAATGCCATATCAGACAGGAGACTAAGTAACATTTAGTACACATATGAAGTAGTTAGTGAAGGAACATATTTGTCTAATTTCTGTTTTTCAGCATTTAACTTACCTTTTTTCCTTTCCTCATTCAGGAGGCTTGAAAATAATATGTTGTCCTGGGCAAAACAGTCTTGACTTGAGGAATTTTGCTTAACTTATTTCATCGCCATTTAATGCCCAGTACAGATTGGAAAGCAATACTGTGTTTAGAATGTTTTTAAGTTATGATTGCAAAATACACATGAAGTGCTTTTCTGCATTTGGTTCTTGTTGCAATTAGAGTAAGCAATGACATGCAGTATGACTTCTCCTACTGTGGAAATTCTGTGGAAACACACATGCCATCTCACGAGCTGCTTGTCTTTGAATTACAGACGCATGCCAAGTCTACTGGAGTATTTAAGTTACAACTGTAATTTCATGGGTATCCTGGCAGGCCCGTTATGCTCTTACAAAGACTATATTAATTTCATTGAAGGCAGATCATACCAACTGCAACAGTCTGAAGCAAATGGGAAGGAAGATACAAAATATGAACAAACGGATCCTTCTCCAAATGTAAGATGTATGACTCTTGCAGTGCCGATGCTGTTGTAATCATTGCATGAAAAGCTTGATTTGCACTGTTCGTTTACAGGCATAACTTCTGAGCTGTATCTAGAGTTCATTCATCAACAGTACAGTTCTCTGTTCGAAAAGTTAAATACTTATTCTTTAAGGCAGGTTTTCTCCATGGTTTCCAGTCTGAATCTTGTGGACAAAAGCAAATGAATTTGGTGCTTCCTACCAAGTTTATATGGTAAAAAGCCATCTTCTGATGAAGCGGTTAATGCATCTTTTTCTCAAAGTATATACCGTGTTCAAAAATGTCCTGGTAAGGACGAACTGCACATCTTAACAGTTCCAGCAAAGCTCCATGAAAATTCTTGAATTCTACTGTTTTTTCATGTCTGCATGCAACAAGTAGAAAACATTCATATGCATTAAGTTGAAAAATACTCATCAAAATAGTTCTTCTTCTCTTTTATTTATCTAGAGAGATACTAAGGATGGATGTATTTTTTTTAATCTGAATGTGTAGTAAAAGAGGAACTAGCAATAATGCTATGGAAAGTTTACAAACTCATCTGAAACAGATGCATACTGTAATGGATAGTCCATCTTTTACTACACCTTCAGATTAAAAAAAAAAGGTAACAGTATGGCTAGTCATCCATACAGTCTACTTCTTTTCTCTTTGTTCTTTTGTTGGAAAAGAGAACACATCTCTACAGAAGAAAGTCCAGTTGATCATACCTTACCAGAGAGATTGTATGGTCGGAGTTAAAATCAAAACCTCCCAAAGCTTGTTACTTTTCTATTTTAATCCAAAGAATTAAGTGGATCTCTATCCATTTCCATCCTTTGAATGTGGGTGATGATTTTTTGCACATTCAGCTCTACAAGCCTTGTGTGGTTGTAGTAGCTTGCACCACAGGAATGTAAACTAGTGGTTGGAGGATGATAATATCTGAAGCTGTTCCACATGTTGACAGAGTACCTAAGGTCATAAAAATGTGCTGTTGAGCAAGTAGTCAAGAAAGGAGAAGGACAAATGAGACTTCCCTGCATAGATGGGCACCTCACAGTCTGTCCGTAGATTGCACTGGTATGTTGTATTGGCAAAGTTGCGCACTTGTTTTTAAACATCCTCATGGCTCAATAGATGCATCACATCTGATGTACAAAAATCCTATTTCTAGAGAAAAATACTGTGTAGTGAATTTATTGCAAATAAATGGAACTAACCACATCTGTCAATATCACTACTTCTGGACATTCATCTGCTGAGTGCTTGGTAGGTCTTCATAGCTTTTTACCACATAATCTTGCTAGTGATTTGAACAAAGTCAATAAAAATAAAAGCATAAACCTATAACATATTCTTCTTTCAGGTAAGCAGTTTTCTTTAAATGTATTGCTCTTAAAGTGCTTGACATTTTTTGCGATTTATGCTGCATTA
The DNA here is from genome assembly GCA_011076525.1 of Nettapus auritus. NCBI lineage: Eukaryota > Metazoa > Chordata > Aves > Anseriformes > Anatidae > Nettapus > Nettapus auritus. Next base: position 102,719,207 of record CM021767.1, on the reverse strand, counting down.
GCTTTTGACATAAAAATAAAGAGAAGCTGTCTATGCTGTTGATACTTCATCTCCCGACTGGTGGTAGAGAAATCTGGCTGCATTTTGTAACACCAGAGAGTATTGTGTGCTTTTGGAGAAATATGGATGATATAATTTGTTTACTGCATTTGCTGCATCAATTAAAGTACTCATTGTTTTGTTCCAGAAGAATGCTTACAGCCCATTAACTACATGTTAATATTTTAAATGTGTTCCTTGTTACTTAATTATTTCAAGAAGGATAAATTGTTAGGTAACTCGAAAAATGAAATACAAAGGGGATCAGCAAATGTTAATATAGTAAATGAAAAAAAAAAATCCTTCAGCTGAGTTGAGTATAATAATATAAGCTTCATTTATTGTTAATTATCATTTATATAACAAAAGTAGTTCATGCCAGCCTCCTCCTCTATACTGTGTGTTGACTGCATGATATTAACTTGGTTTAGTATATTTGCTGTGCTCATTGCATGTTAAATGAATCAAGTCAACATATTAAAACGTATTTCTTATATCCCTCCTATTGTGCCTTTTTGCAAGCTATCAATTGTTGGTGCTCAAAGTGGTGTCAACTGTCAGAAATTAATATCTGTCTTTGTAAGTTTCTTTTTATTACGGCTACCCTTAAAATTCAAGATGCCTGTCAGCAGATATCTGCTTTCTTGCATATTATGCAGACTCTTCCTACAAGTTATAAAGTTCTTGCTTAATTACCTGTAATTTTTAATTGAGGTGCTATCCTCCACAAAACGATACGCTTTGACATAGTTCAATATTATATTGAGCTCCTTATTGTTTATCAACCAAGAACAACAACAACAAAAAATCAAATAAACTTAGAAGATCCTTTTCTACTTTTTATATGTATTTCCTATACATTATATTGTTCATACAGCTATGTATTTATATAATCTGGAGCTCAGTGAGTGTTTATTGCCTCAATTAGAAAGCTGTTCCGGAACTCCTTTCACTGATTAGGAATCCAGCTTTCAACCTGCTTGCATTGCCATCTGATTTATGCACATTTGTTTTTCTCCTGGCACTGTCTTCTACCTTAAATATCTTTTTCCCTTCCCAGTGTTAACCATATTTGATATTTTTATACAGGTATGCTCAATTTTTATTCATCAAAACGAAATGAGCCAGGCCCTCCTACCTTTTTGTTGTAAAATGAATTGTATGTTTTACTTCAGATGAGGTGAAAGATATCCTGCAGCTGATGTTCTCTTAATTCATTAATGGAACAATTATTTTGGAGTGCACTTTTTGAGTTATTCCACAATAAGCAGGTTTTACTTTTCAACTTGATGCACTGAAAACTTCGAAGAGTGAATGAAATGAACTTCAAACTTCTAAAAATTAGTTATTTCATCCTTGTAAAGACCGACCAATCCTTCCATGAACATGAAAGCCAGTTATTACCCATTTATGCCTTGGCAAAGAAGTTAATGTCAGTAGCCTAGCTGATTAAAATGACGTGAATCAATGCTTTACCAAATGCATTTATATGGGTAACTGAGCAATAGATTACTGTGGTGGCAGGTGAGGGCTTCCGTTTCTGTGTAAGTTTAGTCACAACTTGAGTATGCTAAACAAGTCTCAGGCTGTAATTTTATGATCTATCGAGGCCAGCCAAGTATCAATTTGGGGCTGCCGAGCCATTTGCTTTTCATATAAATGCTCATGTGCATTCCATGGCATGGTGCTCTGATTCACATCATTTGATCCCATCTAAAGCTAGCTTGTCAAAAAACAAACAAACAAAAGTCAAAACCTGCAAAGGCTACCATTTTACCTCATTTGCTTCCCTAATCTGACTCACCAGAAGGAAAAACGTGCAGCCAAGGTGAGGAGAAAAGACAGGATTGCTTCTTTGCATTGCAGCCTGTGCTTGGATTGTTCTTCAGAAATGCTGCTTAAAGCAGTCCTGAAACTGCAGCTCCCAGTCTTTGTAGGGTCAGGAAATTATCTCCATCCTGGTTTGCTAAGGACCTTCGTCCACCTATACTGATCCCTGTGAGTGGTGTCAGCATGCTTGACTGGGGTTCTGGGGCTTAAAATTAGAGAGTGAAGTAGTATTTAAAACCCCAAAACAACAACAACAAAATTAATATGTTGTGTCTGGATATTATTATGTTTGTCCCTGTAGTTAAATGTTGCTGCTAAAAAAATGTAGAAATACATCATTTAAATAAAAACTCCTTCCTCCTACAGTATGTAGGGGTTCTACAACTACAGACTGAAAACTGCAGAACTGCAGTTTATTTTCTAAAAGTCCAGCTGTGTGAGCTCATTGTTTTTTCTTAAGATGAATTTCATTGAAAATTTCAATGAAGTTAGGTCTTTGCAGTTAAGTCTTCCTTGTTTAGGATTGATTTTTTTGGTATTTACCAATAACCAGCTTTTTATGGATTAGATATTGCCTACCAAAATCCAAGATGGATTAGTGTTAGTGATAACTGAGTAACATTCATTTCTGTATAAACTCCTAAAGACGAGAAGTTTTGCCAACTGAACTTTCTCTTTGCTCTTGCAAAGAAGGAGATGGATTAATGGTTGCTAGAAAAGCAAAGGAACACGTTTAGAAAGCTAATGCTTTCTACTTTGAACTCTTGTAATAAAGTATTGAAAAGAAGATTATTAGAAACCAAGTAGAAAAAAATAACTAAACCCCAGCTTTAGCTGTTGATAGGTAGTTGCCTCCTGAATTATCCAGCTGGTTTGTGTAACTGGCTGGGTTTTATAATCCTCTCTGACAATCCACGTGAAATCCATGCAGTCCCTAAAGTTAGCAGTTACCATTTTGCAGCATTTCCAGATTTTTTGATCAGGCTGTACCACCTCATGCACCTGTGTGGCTGAGGGAATCTTTGATACTGCGCGTCCTGCAGAAACGTGTTTTCAGTTGGGCGCTTAATGCTGTATTCTGCATTATGGAACTGAGCTATTCTTTATTTTGGAGCTAGGTGCGTGTAGCTGCACTCGAATTGAACTAGGACTTCAGAGATTTGGGTCGGTGTACTGGAAGCAGAATGGGCAGAAAAAGGATTTTGGTTATCTTTTTGTTCCAGTGCTGCAAAGAAAAATAGCTGTGGTGATTGTTTACCTCCCAAGTTTAGTGTTGATAGAGTAATAGCGTAAATTAAAAATGTAATATTTAAATTTAAATACTGAGTTTGCTTACAACGAAAATTTGCTAATTACTTTTAAATGCTCAAGCTCTCAAACTTCTCACCTGGAAGTGCTTGGTTAGTGTGTTCCTTCAGGAGTTTGCACAGACCGTGCTATCCACCCTTGGAATATGGGTGATGCTGACCACTCCAAGCAGTGAATGTCATGCATTAGTGCTCTGTGCATTTTATAACAGAAACTTAGAAATACCTGTTTCCTAAAAATAGCATACTGTTTACTGTGGTGGTTATAGCCAAACTGAATTTTGGGGCAATTTGAGTCCAGATTGCAGCTGAAGAACTTATTTTTAACATATCTGTGAGCGTATTATTTGACTCCTTATAGCTTGATCGTTCTAGTTGGGAAAACAGATCTTTATAGTTGTAAATTCATAAATTATTTCTTCATTTTATTGGTTTAGAATGTAGATATCGTAATCCAACAGAGATGTTCGATACATTGAGTTGGGCAGCAATTGAACACCTGTATTACGCCAAAGATTTTGGTAAAATGCACTAAAATTTTGCCATTATTTCTGGAATACATGCAGTAATTGTACTCATCTCATTCTGTGCTAGGTTATGTTCTTTGTGTTGCGATGTCTTAGCATCTTACTTGGATAGGTAGTTTGACAATGGAATAGAAACTGGTGTTGCAGATCTTCCCATTATTGAAAGGGCCTTCTGGGGGCTCGGAGGAGTTGGATTGGATTTTCTGTGTTTGCCAGAAGATGTGGTGCTCACAGTGTCGTCAAGCTAAGGGTATTTCATGAACCTCTATAAAATGTTACCACCTATTTTAAATTTGCTAGTAAATATTACTGAAAAATTGATGTATATATATGTCTGTTTAGGGAAGGAGGATTATAAGTTGCCTTTGTTTCTGTAAGACTAACAAAAAACGAAGCTTACGAAGTCTCGTATCTTAAACTTTTTAGATAGCTGTGGCACAGAAACTCTTAATCTGTGGACTCTCCTTACTCTTTCACATGACTATTACAAAAACTTTGCCTGTGGAATACAACATTGATGAGAACTTCAGAGCTACAGCCTCATGGCCTGTAAGGTTCTTCTACCTATACGTGTCTCTTATGGCTGCCAGACCCAAATATTATTTTGCATGGACTTTAGGTAAGTACAGGAAAAAAAACAAATACCATAGCTATAGGTATTGAGTTTGAGATGCTGCGTGCTATGTATTAAGAAGTGACAGTGCCCTCTTGAGGCCTTAGGCAAACATTATTCTATTTAAGTATTACAAGGGATTGTCAAATGTATTGAACGATGTCTTTTCTTTGTGAAACAAAACCTATCATAAAACTAAGCACAACGTTGTGACAGTATTGCAAATGACACCATGGTCTGCTGAACAAATCTGAGTGAAACGTGGGGGTTTTTGGAGAGTGACAGTGTTTTAATGAGCAATGTCTTTTTTGCTTTTTAAAATTATGGAACTAGTTTAATGTACAGTCCTTAGGGGTGCTTCTGTGTTGTTGTTTTGTGTGTGTTTCTTTTTGTTGTTTTGTTTAGTTTTTTTTTGATTCTTTGCCTTCAGCATGTCTGAAAAGTTATTCTAAGCCTCTTTCTCCGGTTCGTTAGCAGTGATTTGCTTAATGTTTTTTTCAAGCATGAAGGGAAAACGAGTATATTGAAATTCAGATGTGTAATAGTGCTGTTAATAGTAGATAGTGTTTGCAGTGGTGTTTCCAGAATTTGATGGATGACACTCCGTTTTTAGTCTTTGCTTGCTAAAAATTGTAGTTGACAAATGACAGGACATAGTCACTGGTCTAAGACACTGAATGGATGATACGGATTAAACTATGTTTTGCTTTTCATATCATGTTATTTAAAATAAAAGAAACAACAACAACAGAATACTGTATTTATACAAGTTGGCATATTGGATGTGTCTCACAAAACAGATTTCGTTGGTTTCCTCCTCCTCTTCAGTTTTACATATTTGTTTCATAAGTCTTTGGAGAGGAAATCTGGGAAACAATGCAATAAAGAAAGCCTCAGTGTAGCAGAGCAGCATGACTCATTTACAGCTGCTGGTTTCATTCCCGGTCAATGAATGAAGTGCTTTCAGCACGTCTGGATATAGTAATTCTGGGGCTTGTTGGGGAATGAAATATTTTTGAATATTATGCTCTTATGCACCAGTACCATTGTCTGTCAAAAGTGGGAGTCAGCTGAAAAATGATTCATTTTCTTCTTTCCCCCCCGTCATTCTTCAGATAGATTTCTACTTCTGTTTGCTAGCAGAGTCGTGTTAGCATTCTTTTGGTAAAACACTGACAAAAATACACTATTAATTCTGTACTTTTAGTTTGCTGAATAACTTTTTTCAACTTCCTCCTTCATCTAAACTTCTAGTGGTGTGAGTTGAATGTGCAGAGACCTTAACATTTTTACTGGATGTTACACTTCTGAGTTGCACGATGCTATTCTTTGCACTTAAGAAAAAAGATCTGTTAATAAAATGAATACTTACTAAATGCTAGTTAATAAAATGGCTACTTACTCTAGCTGTAGTCTTTGTGCTCTAGCCAGCAAGGGATTGTGGAGTTCATATATTGAGCTGTTTCTAACAGCGTAAAATTGTTGTCTAATATTTGCAGGTGACATCAGTTATACCAGATAGGGATCTTTTAAAATTGTTGTTGGTGAGGGAAAAAAATATTATAAATTGCCCTGTATTAAATCAACCATCACAAAGCCCTCTTCAAGACCTGTGAATAGTTGGAGAAACTCAGCTTCAGGAAAGGAACTGAGTGTTTGGATCAATCACATCTTTTATTTTCTGAGTCTGATGGATTAGCATCTTGAAAAAGATGTTGAGAAGGAAAATGAATTGATGAATTTCACTTATGTATCACTATTCTGTAAAGTAAATTCTTTTTAATATAGTAATAAAAGTTGAGGATTTTTTGCCTAGCTAGTTGTAATTTAAAAAGGGACAGTCTGATTAGAGTGCTTTGGAAGAGTTCTGAGCTCACACAGGGTGCTAATGTCCTGTAATGTCCTGGAGGACTGGATCTGAATAGCTGCTGCAGAGCCTTTTGGCTACCTCACTTCCAATTCCTTAGGATTACTTTGAATTGTGAGAGGAATGGGCATTCTCCTCCCCATGGTGGTTGTTGTAGCCAGGTGCCCCATGGTTATGGTGTTTCGGTGCATGCCCTCGATGCCTGGCTCAGCAGAGGCAGTATTTGGGAAGGACTCCGGTTTATGTGTAAGTGGCCATCCTAGTTTGAGAAGTTCAGCTGAGGAAGCTTTAGTGGCTGAGCTGACAAAGCTGAGCCAGAGGTGAGTACTGAAAGTGAGAGGTGATGTTCGGGGTGAGACCCCTCGCTTTTTCCTGCACAGTCCACATGATGGTAGCTGCTTTCCTGCAGAAAAATATGGTTTGTTTGGAAGTATTTACAAAATGCATTGTAAACACTCACCAGTGGGATGTTAACAGCAGCCTCGCGTCATCAGTGGAAGTGTGACAAACTGTGCACTGCTTAGTAAACTGCTATTAGGTCTTCACTGGTTACGTGTGGTGCTGTGAACGTGCACCTAACTGAATCGTGCAGGTTTATCGTCGGGCTTTAACCATCGCTATTGCTGCATTACAGACACCGAAGGCATGTACCTGAGAGTTGAGCTGCTGTCTCAAGTCATCACAACCAGCCACCGTTTTGTAGTCTTGGTGCATCTCGTTGAGTTTGTTTTTCTGTCACATTGCTCAAGCAGATCAAAGCAGGCTGTGTGAGAGAGGGAGGCTTCTGTACTGTGAGGCAGATAGTAATGGCACCCATTCTTTTGCTTCAGTGCAGGTCTTTTTAATTGAAAGCAGGGATGTTGCTTGGATTGTTTTATGTTTGTTCCAGCATCTAACGCAGTGATCCTCAGTATTTAAAAATCTGTGCATAGCCTTTGAAATGTCACAAATATTTTGAACAAACTACATGCTGTGTACTGCACAATGTTTGTAATACAGGCACTTTGTAATTCCCTTGTTTCTTTTTGTCCCATTGCAGCAGATGCAATTAATAATGCAGCAGGGTTTGGTTTTAGAGGCTATGACAAAAACGGAGTTACACGTTGGGATCTAATATCAAATCTGAGAATCCAGCAAATAGAGGTTTGTTCATTGCTCTTTTAAATAAAATACGTGTCCAAGTATGTATTTAATTGCAATCTCATTAATTTTTTCTAAGCATTTTGTTTATCAAGATAGTATGTTTTAAATTAGAAATGACAAGTTCACACCCTTAGGGAAGAATGGAAAATTGAATCTGCTTTGAATATGTTTTACTTGTTGGTTGATTTCCAAAATATTTTGTGCTTATAAATAGTTGAGTAAATTCCTTATTCGGTTAATCTCAAAATATTTTTGAGCAGTTTATATGCCAGAATTCTGGAATATTTTGTAACATTTCACAATTACTGAAATAACTGGTTTTGTTTTCTTTTACAGTCTTCCACAAGTTTCAAGATGTTTCTTGATAACTGGAATATCCAAACAGCTCTTTGGCTTAAAAGGTATTTATTTCTTAAAGGCAAGCTTTTCTGCACTGAAGTTTCTAAAATGAATATTTCTTTGAAGATAATTTAGCATTAAAAGCTAAAGCCCACCTAACAGTACAGTTGTTTAGCAACTGCATGGAACATTCTTCTCGTAATACTTGTATTAAAGCCTCTGAATTTTGATCACTTAGTGTAAACTGTCAGCTAGTGATGGAAACTGTTTAACTTCACCAATGGCCATAGGTAACCTAAAAGTATTAATACACAGAGGAATCTCTTTTCTTTTTTTTCCTGTTTCCATTCAAAGCTGTGCATGTAGCTGGGAGCAGTAGGCAAAGCATACATCTTTGGCTGCTAGCCAGTGGAAGCTCTGAGTTTTTTAGCCACACAATGATACAGGAGCTTCCATACATTCTCTGAGAGAGCTTTCTGCACTCCTTCTGTAAGGAAGGTGCATGGGAAATACCAAACCGTACAATGTGCTATTAAAAAAAAGTGCAAACGAATATCCCTCAGATGCATTTCTTCTTGTCTGAGAAACAGGCATAGTGCCCGGTGAAGTAAATCATTCTACTCTTTGTGGTAACTAGAAAGGAAGACAAGAAAGTGTCCTTGTACAAGTATCTTTGTACGCGGGTTTTGTTTCCCTTCTTCCAGTCTCCATATAGATAATCTTTTATAAATAGGTGTAAGTTTAACCTAGACCCCCATCGTGGGATCACTCAGAGGACTTTTTGTCTCATTCTTCGATGGCTGGCAGCAGGAAGTTGCCTCCATCAAATTTCTTTATAGTTTATTCTCTTTTTTCCATAATTTCGTCCCTAAATATTTATCTGATTTAGTCATAAAAATTAAACAAACAAATAAAAAACCCAACAGAAATAGAATTTCATGTGAATATTCTAGTTGGCTCCATAGGCAGTAGAATCTGTTGTTAGGACAGCAAGGATGAATTCTATGCCACAGATACAAAAGTGTATAATTTAATAAAGCAAGTTTTAAATTTATATATAGAATGGAATTTTATTAGTATCATAACTTAGTATGGTTATATTTCAGTAACCTTTCAAACTCTTACATTGAATGATTTTAAGGGAAAAATGGTTTACTGCAGAAAATATTACCATTTCTGTTGAATTGAAAGGAGAAAAAAAAGGCAAATCAATTGCTCTTAGGGTGACCTTAAAAGAAGGTGCCAAAAGAAATTGTTGCATCTTCTTTAATAATTATTTTTAGAACAATTGGAGAAGAATCTTCGAGGATAGTCTAAATACAAACTGATTCTTGCCACAGTGGAAGAGAGAAAACTGGAAAGGTTTCTTAAAGTTAAATTTTGAGTAGAAGATTGCTTTAATGATTACATACAAGTACCTAAAATCTTAGGTATTTATGTCACAGGAAATACAGAAATGCTGAATGTAAATATCGTTTCTGTTTCTTTCTGATGCTCTCGGAAGCCATCAGAATTACAGGTTTAAAACCCTGACTGTGTGTGGGAAAAAAAAAAAAAAAAAGCTTTTGTAAAAACTGTTACACAGTTAACTGGTCTACAGATCATAAAGTTTCATGAGCATATCAGAAAATACGGCAGTTCAAAAATATTTTGGTTAGAAGCGTGCGTTTCAAAATAGATACTTACACATACTTACGCATGTATCAACAATGTATATATCATGATCATGTTTCCTCATTGGGAAATTCCTCAGCCTGTTCATTCTTTTTTTCCAAAGGAAACATCTAATAATGTGTGCAGAACCTCAGTGGTCCTTGTTTCTTCTGGCTTCTTCCCAGAGTTCTTGTCTTCTTACAGTGGATGTAGTACTTCTAAGACCTCCAAGGTCTTTCCCCTGGCTTGGTACAGGCAGAATGAATTATTAAAATGGCTTAATTATCTTTCTTTTCTTTAGATAACACTCCTGCTAGTACATCAGTATTGTATCTGTCTTTTCCAGTACTTTTCCAGTAGTGTTATGTATGCAGTTACTGTTTTGTATCTTCCACTATTTTTAGAAGTTCTAGACTCTGGACTTCATCTTGTTCATCTCAAGCCATTTAAAATCTGTCTAAGATCATTTTGGATTCTAGTTCTTTGTCTGATGAGAGTACAATGCACATCTTCTCTACCTCACTTTTCCTCCGGTAAAGAAAGAAGGGAAGACAGGGTGAAAAACACACTTCTTAGCATACCACCCGAGCTAGTAATGAACATATAGAACCAGGCCAAGGACAGTACCTTGCTGAGCAGTTGATGCATCTTCCCACTGCTAGAGCAAATCTCAAATAGCCTGAACAACCCACATTTGAACAGATTTTCTGAGCCTGTTACGATGACCCTATTTCTTTGGTTTGCTTTTAGGAATGTCAAGTGAAGCATTCAAACAGAATTTCTTATTGAAAAACCCATAGAAGAATTTTTAAGCTTACTTTTAACTCTCTGCAATTGAAGCCTGATGATTGTTTCTAGTATGTATCTTGCCTGACTTGTGTTGATATGACTGGTATTTGGTTAGTTAATGAAGTTAGATTTTTAGCTCCTGAATTCTTTACAGGGGAAAATCTGCTCAGTTAAAGTAGTTTAAACCAAAGAAAAAGGAGTATTAAGCCATTTATCAGTATATTAATGATACGTAATTAACCAGCAGTCAGTGAAATACACATTCAGGATTCATATCAGTACTTTAACAGGTAACGTTTTGTAAGTGTGCGGTGTTGTGACTTAATAAGCAAATTTCTAAACCCTCTTCTCTAACTAATTAAGAGTTTTAAAAATGCACGTACGTGCCCACGGTTATATGTAGCCTGCCTACACTCCAAAGGACATGCAGGTTACAAAAACACACCTCCTTTTTCCACGCGTGGGCCTCCTGCTTGTGCACACTGCCTGTGGGAGATTGAGTTCCCCAGTTTCATGTGAACCTGCTGATTCACATGCCAATTAGAAAAGCAGGCAACGAGTTCACATGAATGCAGCTGACAAGGGTGAGATATTGCTCCCTGTGTATTGCTTACAGTACTGACATTCCCCTTGCTGGATGAAGGCTACTTGGTGTCCACTGGGAAGGCTGCTCTGTCTTGGCATTGGCAGATGATGCTCGTGGGGTGACTTCTGGCAGTGTGAAACCAGATTTTGCCTCCGGGTGTTTTTATTCCAATGCATCTCTGCATTGTTGCAACTTTTCATGCTGCTTTTGTACTTCTTTTCAGGCTGACACCTTCTTTGTTTCAAAAGTCTCTTTGAAATTCCTGGTTATTGTTTAATCTGGCCACTGTTACTTTCTTCATTTAGGTTATCTGTTTTGGGCAAATGACCTTAAGATAGTTTTGTGTATTACTTATGCACATATACACTTGCACCCTACTTAAGGCCCACATTCTTATCTTAACAGCTGTTGTTAGCAAAGCCCTTTGGTGAGGGGAGGGGGCTGTAGTGGTGCCCCACACTGAAGAACTTGTGAGATAAAAATCGCATCTATTTGTCTGAAATAAATTAGCAGAACACACTTTTGATCTTTCCCCGTTCAGATCCTGTCTTTTTACCTTCTGCTCTTTAACACCAACTATATTACTTAGCCTTAACAATCTTTTGTATATCTAGAAATAGTAAAATAGTTAAATAAATAGTGAATGTTTCAGTTTTCTCTATCATTAGCTTGTCTTCCTCTTTCAATAATAGACTTGCACTCTCTTCTGTCTTCCTGTCACACGCTACATATTTATAAAAACCTTTTCACATACTGGTGTCAATGCCCTTTTTTAGTTAAAACTCATTTTTATATGTTAGTCATGGATTTCTGTTCGTGCATGCTTGTGCTGTTTATTTTTGCTTCACTTTAGTGTGCATCTGTTTCCATATTTCCTATTGCTTTTTGGTTTTCAGATCATTAAAGAACTCTTGATGAAGCCATATCAGGACCTTACCATGCTTCCTATCATTCTTCCACATCATGATGGTTTGTCACTGCGTCATTTAATGTTGTCTTTTAGAAGCTACTGCCTCTCTTGGATTCCTTTTTCCCTTTGTCCTTCTAGAACTCCTTATTGTAGGACCTTGCCAAGTAATTCAGTCTCAATTTGTAAACAGCAAAATTCAGCATTCTCCTTATTTAATATTCTTGCATCCCTAGACTCATTAATTATCACTTCATCATCGTGCTCACGTGATTGCCCTACACACAGATATACAACTACAGTCTCTCTGTTACCCAAAACTGAAGGTAGTTGTTACTTTTCCCCTTCACCCATACGCAGATTTCATTTTATGAAAAAATATATATCGGACTTACTGCAAGAGCTTGTGGGATAATCTGTGCCTTTCAGTCTAGCTTTTCAATTTTTTCTATTTTTAGATGGCTTAAGGTCCCTTATTAATACCAACACCTGTCTTTGGATGCTTCTGTATCACTTCACTATGAATAAGTACCATCACTGATGGCACTCAGCTTGGGGTAGCACTGAGGGGCTACATCTGCAGCTGTGAGCAGCTTTAGATATTTTCTCTAAGTCATAATGTAGAGGCAATGTTATTAAATAATTGTAAACTGCAGTTGCATTGCAAATGTCATGTTAGAGGCGAACCTGCTAGAAAAATAAATGTATAAATAGTAACAGGAAAGACTGATGATCTGTCTCTCATGTTATTTGTCTTGGTTTGTCTTTCTTTTGTTAGAGTGTGCTATGAGCGAGCCACCTTCAGCCCAACGATCCAGACGTTCATCCTTTCTGCCATTTGGCATGGGGTTTACCCGGGATATTATTTAACATTTTTAACAGGAGTACTAATGACACTAGCAGCACGAGCTGTAAGTACCAGCCAAGTATCTTCTTAAATAATAAGTTGTGTTGTGAAAGAAAATTGAGACTGTGTTCTGTACTCCAAAGATGTGCTTTACAGATGACACAAACAGTATGTGATAGTGTTTACTTCTTAGTTATGAGAACAGTGGGAAGGATTAATTATAAAGAGGGAGTAATCAGCAGAATCAAGCAAGACTGTGCACATCCTATAACATCTTTGTAGCATATCTTTTGTATAAACTTTTCCTTTCTTGTAACAGATCATGTGTTATTATGCCATGCTGAACAATATGTTATCTGGGATCATTATGAAAAAAACTCTCGTCACTGATGATCATTAGCTTAAAATTTGAGGGTTAGTGTTAGATATTTATGGAGTCCATCCCCCTCCCTAATTTCTGGCCAGTACTGTTGTAATGATGGTAACTGAAGAATTCTCCCCCTCAACAGCAGATAAACGTCTGTATAGTGCACTTACTACTCAAAATTGTCCAACCAGCAGCACAGTAATAGTAACAAACTTTTGCTGTTGCTATTTAGAGCAAAATGGACCCAGCAAATCTGTCAAGAAATCTCTCACAGGCCTGCTGGAGAAGCTGAATAAGAACAGAGGCAGGTTCCTCAGCTGTTCAAGGGGAAAGAGGAGCAAGATGCTCAGCTGTCAGCCCAGAGCAGAATAGCAGACTGCTTTTCCATTGAAAGAGCCAGGAGACTGAGAAATGAAGCAGACTGCTCTTTCTTGCTGTGGTAGCTAGGGGAAGGTGGTACTTCACATTTAGATTGTTGCTAACAGGAATAAAACACTTGCTTCTCTTACATCAAGGAGACGGGGGTATAGTCTTTGTTTGACAGAATTGACTCCTTTCTATAGAATAAGTGTATTTCCCATCTCCATTCCAGTCTCTGTCACAGTGAACTTTGGCATCCATCAACTAGGGGCAAAAGCCAGGGTTCAGGGACAGCTCACAGGTAGAAGTTGTGTTTTCCCAACAGCACAAGTCCAGTAAATCAGACTGCTTCCTGCACTTAGTCCTGGGCTTTGCTGGGAAGCTGCGTTGTATTCCCATTTTGTATCATCAATCAGTAAAACATAAAATAAAAAGATTTTCAGTTTCTGTATGAACAGGTACTTAATATTAACTAGTAAGATATGTTAGAGGCACTTTAGCATGTTTGTTATTTAACTCTGTTAGCCTATATTAAGACTGAACAAATTGGCAACTCCGATTCACATTTTCTTCTCCTGTCATGCCTAAATGTCTGTTCAACTTGTTTTATTCCCTTTAATCGTGACATGCTTCCTATTCAGATGTTTACTATGGGCAGTTATAGATTTATCTTAAATGTCATCCTTCAGGTCCTACAGTACTCCAGTTCTCTACAAGAAATTCTGTAAAACTTGGATGAAGCTTTACAGAAGTCAGGAACAAGTCACTGTACGTGGTGATAGGAGAAAGCAGGGGAGATGACAGGCAGCAAGGTAGAAGGGTACGAGGCTAGAATGACTTCTCTGTCTTAGCTAAACTAACAAAGTCTGAGTGGGAATGTGATACGTACATGGGAATATGGGTTAAAAGGGCAAGAACACTGAAAACAGGGTTTTAATGTAAAGAAGGAAATCAGCATAAGCCAGCCTAGAATTATGTTTTGGCAGGAAGCGTTCAGAGGAGCGGTTAGTGGAACAACCTTTCATGGAGGGCATTCATTAATTTTCCCCCACGTCAGTCCTAAAATCTTTATTTGTCAGGCACAGGAACCTTGTTGGAGTCTGGAAGTCAGCAGATGATTGAGATAATTTAGGAGTTATTTTGGAGGAAAATGTAATTAGGAGGAAAACGTAACCTTAGAGGAATCCATTTGGCATCTATATTACCAAGAGGGGTTGACTGCTACCAAAACCTTGCCACGTAAACCCACTACACATCCCCACTTAAGACACTTGTTTAGTGGACTCATATTAGAGGTTCTGTCTCATCTTAAACAAAAGTGAACTCAAACCTATTCAAGTTTGAGATTTTTTTGAAATACCTTAGGTATTCCATTATTCAAACAGGATTTTACAAGCAAAAGAACACTCAGCGTATGAAATAATAGATCTTTTTATAATAGTCCCACTTGATATTAGTTCTTATTAAGACTCCTGACATTTGTCTTTAGAACTGAAATTTGGAATTTTCTAGTTTATTTTATTTTTATTTTTCGTTTGTTTTGTTTTTATCCCACTAGTCTTAAAATCTATCCTACCCATTTACATGTTAGCTGGTTACTACCTAGGAGCTTTCAGCAGAAGCCTTCTGGTTTTCATTTACTCCAAAACTTTGCATTTACAAAATGTCTTGGTAGAATAGAATGCCTGCCACATGCAGATAAGTAGTCTAAAGATGCACTGGGTTTAGGGTGGATGGGTGCATATGCATTCTTTTAATTTGGCTTAAATTCTTAAATAGTTAAAATTCCTGCACTGGATGGAGCATGCTGTCCTAAAAGGCAAGGAATTTGGATTGACTCCCTTTGAAGTTAATGTTTTTTAACTATTTTAAACACAAGATGCTTGTCCAGACAGTAGCATTTCTATTCATCCTATGAATTTTGTGGAAAAATTCTATACAGAATTTTTAGATGTAGAGCTTAGGGATATGGTTTAGTGGGGACTGTTAGTGTTAGGTCAGAGGTTGGACTCGATGATCTTGAGGTCTCTTCCAACCTAGAAATTCTGTGATTCTGTGATTCAGAAAGATAGCAGTAATTAGTTTATTCATAATCTAACTTACTATTATCTGCTTTTTCAGATAAGAAACAATATCAGACACTATTTTGTTGAATCTCCTACTGTCAAACTATGTTATGATATTGTAACATGGATGACAACTCAAGTAGCAATAAGTTACACAGTTGTGCCATTTGTACTGCTTTCTGTGAAACCCTCTCTCACCTTTTACAGGTAAGCATGTCCTTTCTCTTTTCTTTAACTCAAATGAAATGGATGTATTTTCTGCGGCAGAAGATTTGTGAATTATATTACTGATAGTTATCAGATTTGTTAGCTGAGCAAGCTATTTGTATTCTAACTTGTGAGCTTGGTTTTCATTTAAGAAACCATGAAGTGCTCTTGTTTTCCTCTCATAACGGACTTATATTTTCTTGCAGCAGGAAAATAAAACAAAGCCTTTGAGATGAGTTTGTCCTTGACCTATTTTATGTCAAGACTAGATAATGACTTTCTAGAAGTAACTTTTTTTAAACAGTAAATAGATCAAAGCAGATTTCTCTTCACTTGGCACCTGGTACTTAAGAAATTTGGTACCATCTCTGATACAGCACTAAATACCGTGGGAGAAGACTATTTCTATTTCTTCCCTTACTAATTTTTAATTTAAAAAGAAAATATTAATGTTTTATTTAGATATTTTATATGAAAAGTACTGTATGCACGTAGGTCTCCTTAAGTATCTTATAAGACTAGGCAGAGTTTTGTTGAACTAGTTTTTTACCTGTTGTGTTTTTTGTATTTTTTTTAGCTCCTGCTATTTCTGTCTTCATATTGCCAGCATCCTGGTGCTGTTGGTATTTCCATTGAAAAGAACTCAAAAAGGAAGTAAAAAGCACGAAAGCATCCAGCCTGTGTGGTCCAAAAAACTAGAAGAAGAAAATCTTTTGCAAAAGAACAGTTATTCCACAACAAATAATAGTTTCAGTCAGAAAGAAGAAATAACCTGCAGATATCAAGCACTAAAGCAGTGAATGGAGTACTATGATGAATATATTTTGTATGTTTTCAGAAACCCATTTTTAGCACCTTTTAAAGGGGTTTGTATTTGTTTGCAAAGATGTTTAGTATGAAAAAGAATGCATTACCTAGGAAAATCACATACAATAGCAAGACTGGAAACAAAACAGATTAACCCCTCCCATGCCATGTCCCTGTGGGTCACGCCTTATATGAAGATATTACCATTATTTCAATGGGCACTCAGGACTTGCAACGTATGTCCATAGGGTCATATGTGTGCCCTTTGCTGAATGTACGTTGTGTATCCCAAGGCACTGATGGGGTGAAATAAAATTGTGTCAATCTAGGATTAACAAATGGAAATTAATTTTTCCAAATGAATGACTTGCCTTAAACCCTCTATTTACTGAAATATTGTTTCTAAGTGGTATTTTCAAGACTGATTTTGCGGGAAGCGTATTTCAAATATATGATCCTATATGCTATAAAGAAGATAAAAATACGTAATGCAAAGTCATTAGAAGGTTCTCGAACCTCCTCTTTAAAAGGGAATTGCAATAAGCATCTCAGTATTTGGAGGGTTTGGTTTTCTTAAAGTATCTCAAACAATTACAGTACATTATGGAACTGTAAACTTTACTGATGCCAAATTATAGTTAGGTTTCTGTGATAAAGAGTCTAATTACACATAACCCTTCTGAATGGATTAAAAAAAAAAACCACACACACACCTGGAGGTTCACCTTTTCCAGAGCTTGACAGCTCCATACTGTTACCTTTAATTTAAAGTATAAAACCACTAAAAACATCACCAAGTAGGCTTTGCAGCTAGAGAAGGAAAGGCAGCCGTAGGACACTGAAGACATTGTGCAAGCAGCAGGACTTCAATGAAAATGTGTTTTTACCCTTGAATACCAGAAATACGTGTCCTAGAATAGAACTATTTTACCAAAAAAATGATTTTTAATACTTAGAAACAAAGGCATTTTAAATTTTAAGGCATACAGTAGTTAGTTGATGATGCTTGAGGTGTAAAAATGTCAAAATTAACTTGAAATCTCATTCATATGGTGAAATGTGAAATCACCATGATAACCAAGTTCCATATGATTAATCACTGATGGCCCTTTATGTAAAGAAGTATATGAATTAAAGGAAAAGATTTTTCTTTAAATTAGGATTTTAAATGCAGATTTCACATAGTATTTGTGGGTAGCATAGTGAAAGAAAGACATCCTTGAGAATATCAAACCAACTGAATTATGGAAGAAAGTCAAGGGAATAATGCTTTGGTTATATCTATTCCAGACCATTTGTTGTGATGATTGTCCCTGCAAAAGTACTGTGTTAAAGGGCTACATATTGCTTATATTCTGTATTTTCATATGATTTTAGTTTAGCAAATGAACTGTGTATCCACACATTGTACCAGTTTTAAAGCTTAAAAAAAATAACTACTGGAGAAAAATAATGCAGCTTGTTGGTTAGTAACCTATGAATGAATGAAACGAATGAAATTTTTGTTATACTATTTTAATCCTGACATTTTTGATCAAGTGTCTGGCCTGGTGGGGTCAATATTCCTAATACCAGGGAAACTGTAATGGTCATCATTGCCCCTAGGGACACTGCCATACAGAATTAGTCACAATACTTGTCTGACTTACTCTCTAAAGAACCAAATCCTAAGTCAGTTTCCTTGCTGTGGTAGTTCTGTGTCTGTCCTTTGTCTCCTTGCTTAAAACTCCAGGAAGAAAACACGCTTTTAAAAATTATGATGTGTAGGTTAGCACTACTTAACTGACACAGAAAGGTGGAACTAAAGGTGGAATGAGTCGTAGGTGGGCAGGGATGTTGAGTGTTTCAGTGACCGCTGTATTATCTTTAAAAGAAAATAATCTGATTTCTAAATCCTTCTGCTGATTACCCAAGTAGACCTCCCCATGGTGTTGCCATTGTAATCATTTGTCTCTACAAAATGGTGTATTTTTTTTCTTCCATTGTTTATAAGCAAGGGCACACTAATTTCTTTATGCTTATTTATACTTATTAGAGAATCAGGAAAGACATTTTTCACTTTCTGTTATTGGAAGGACATTCACGTTAACTAACAAGTAGAACTGCACATTTCTGGGTGGGTGAGTAGATTTGGGGTTGATTCTTTCAGTATTTGTTGCTGTTCAACTTGAATTCCTCTTCTTGTTGGTGCAGGCTATGTATCTTCTCAAACAAGCAGTTTTGGATGCCAGTACATCTCATGTGCCATTTTTCCATTAATTTTCTGGTATTCTTCTTTTCTTGTTTTGGCAGGAGTGCCAATACGTGCGAGGGAGGCTTCTGAATTCTTCATTAAGATATACAAAATCAGTTGTAAGCATTCCCAGGAAATAAGCAGATTTAGGGTAGTGAAGTCTGGTATACCGTGTGAGTGAATTCACAGATTCGGTTTTGTTCAGAACTGATGTGCAAGTTAAAACTGATCAGAAAATGTGCTTGCTTTAGCTGGTCGCAAGTAGCAAGATACGGGTTTCAAAAGTGGACATGACTGGTGTCTGTGTGCAATACAGTTAGTTTTTTTCTTCATCATTTGAACCCCTTCAATAATTGCAACATAAGAAAATGATGACAATTTTATTTTGCATAGCATTTCTTTTTAATTGTCGTATCCTAAAATTTAGTTTTTAAATGACATTGTGGAATATAGAAGTACTTGAAGTACTTGTAACAAAAATTGCTCCTTATGCAGATGAGTTCTCTTGAGGACTACATAAGGAGGTGTTTCGGTTTTTTGGTTTTTCTTTTAAATAGCAGCACTCTGATATTAATCAAATTGGGTTTTAGTTGTTGTTTTCCCACACCTTGGCTACTGTTCTGCCTTGCTACCGCAAATGAAAATGTGGCACTGGATCCTTTTTATTCGGTCAGTCAAAAAGACAAGAGCAGCCAGCCCAGATGCTTTAAATAATCTTCAGCTTCTACACATGTAACTTCCTAATAATGAATTTGAAAGGATGATGGTGATTCACTGTTATTCTTGCTGAGAAAAAAAAAGGGGAAAGCGAATTGCCTAGATCCATTTTGGACATGAAGGAAACACGGTTTTCAATGTTCTTTCACTTAAGTAATATATATCCAAAAGGCAGAAGTCTTTTCTGTATTCCAGATGAGCACTCTTTGAAAAGTCAATGTAACATATTATTGATAATTTTATGGTGCTTTGCAGATACTTGCCTATTGTGAACAATTCAAAGAGGCACTTAATGAGTTAATATTAGTTACTAAATGTAGTCACCCTGCTAGTAACTATTCGCTTGCTTAACCTTCTTTTAACCTTTTATGCTTCTGTATTAATGAAAGAAATATGTGTTATATATATATTTAAAGACTAGTTTCAGTGGTGCCTACTACTGTTGTAACAGGGAAGGCTTTGTTAGTTTTACAGTTACATTATGCCCTTCTCCAGGAAACTTACTCTTCTGTGGCCATTCCTTCAGCTGACATGTAGACAAGGTTCCAGTAATAGGTGACACTAAAACACATTAATAATGTAAAAAACATTATCATGTAAAAATATTGGTATGCATTTTAATTTGCTCTTAATAGAAATCATGCTTTAAAGAGAAGACTTTACAAAGAGGTCTTTGTGCATTCCGTGCTCTACACTGACTTGTGATACGAGTTTTACCAGTAGAGTATATCAAACAGTAAAAGGATTTTACACTTACTTAACTTGTTCCCTTTCCCCTGTGGGAATAAGTAATATAAACACAAGCACTATGCTTGTGTGACAGGATGGACACGAGGTAGTTGTGCCCCTTGTACTGGCATTGATCTAGTTGGTTGTAAAACTTCTGATGCAGATGAGATCTGTTTTGCCAACGCCCTTGTGAGAGCCTGGCCTCCTGTCAGATCCATATCAAAAGTAATTTTAACAGAGTCTGCATTTTTCTCTCGGAAGCTTTGTGAACAAATTGTTGACAATTTGTTTAAGTACATGGGCAGATGTGTACTTGTGTTTGCATACAAATGTGTCACTGTTGCTTACATGTAAACTTTCGCATGTTCAACTTTATAAGTTGGCCTTGAGAGACAGAGAAGTTTAAAAGCACGAACTAGAATAATTTTAGGCTTTCACTTCCTTTACCCTTAGCTCTTTCACTTTGTAATTTTCATTGAATTCTGAAAGCAGGTTTGATTTTTTATTTTCACAATGAATTTGGAAATGCTGCCATTTATTTTGAAAAGCAATCAGTGTTAGAAAAACAGATGTAAATGAATTTCAGCTTTTTATTATAACGCCAACCCTACATATAAAAACATGTTCTGTGCTGATCCATCACAGCATTTAAGTACCCCATTATTCTTTATTTTTTTTAGGTCCAGTAGTACTCAGAACAGCACTTGGGTATGTTTTTAAGTGCTGGCAAAACATTGGTTGGCTGTAAGTGCTTCAAGTTAAACAAGTACTTAAATGCTACGCTGAGTAAGTATCTAAGCAGATACTCTACTGAATCGCACCTTCTCTGCTCAGATTACCAGATCTGAGGTCTGAATCTCAGCTAGGTGGCACCGTCAGCCTTTCTCCTCCTCACAGCCTTGTGGAACAGCTCCCTGCACAGAAGTCTGTGCAGTCTGAGCGTCCCATCAGTGGCCAGGAGGATTTGGCACAGAGTTCCTGGGGTGGCTCACGCTGCTAACGCTGCAGGCAGGGCTGGACAGGGGAGCTTCTTGCGGCTCCAGCTGCTGCTGCTCTGTGCTAGATCTGCCTGGAAGTGTGCTGGGTGTTGCTATCCTAACCTGGACACTTCGCAAACACCATGAAATCCAGGCATCTGCAAAGTTTCCCTGAGATGTTTTAACTGCAAATGTTGCAACGGTTACTTATTGTGATTAAAACTAAATGATTTTTTTTTAATTTCTTAAAAGCGAGTTTTGAGATGAGCTTTTTGTATATTTTTAACAAAACCTATCAGCTGTAACAATTTTCACCCCATGGAATAATACCTAACACATAACTTGCCCACTTTGCAGCTATACAGATGTGCAAAAGTAAATTTTCACCCTCTTCTGTGAGTTAGTTCAGCGTCTGGTGACCTAGGCCTGGTTTTGGTTTTAGGCACTTGTAGATGGCCTGGATCCATGTGCATATCCAGATTAACACTTACGAATTGACAAGCTGTAGCTGCCTGTGGCGTGCATAAATACGTTTAAAATAGGTCATATCAATATTTACATGACAGTAGCATTGAGCCCGCCGGTTGTATGCTGCATCTGCTGACGTCTGTTCAGCTCTGGTCTTAGAGCGCTGAGCTTTCTGCTTCTGGAAGTGCAAACAGAACCTGCTGGTGGATCTGCTGGAGTGGAAGCTAAAGGGCTTCTTTCAGTTTGGGTTTTCTGCTGCAGACCACGTAGGCAAAATTGGACTGTAGACACGACTGAAATCTGAGTTGGAAACTGGGCCACTTGCGGAGGAAGCTTCTTCTGTTAATAGTGGCTCAGTCTAGCACCTTATTCCAAAGGAACCTCTGGGCGAAAGAGGCCTCTGCAGAATCTCCTTCCTTTTGTTCTGAGGGAGAAATACCCCAGGCTGGATTTACATTTAGGTTTCCCCTTGATCCGTAGTATGAACAGACAGCTGTGCTCCATGCTTTAGTCAGACTGGGAGGGTACCTTTCTTCCGTCCAAATGGTGAAGATGTAATCTGAGATACAAAAAATAGTGAAATCTGAGATTAAAAATAGGGTGCCTAGAGACTGGCAATCAGAATAGTGTAACACTACATACTAAAGGTGCAACAATCTTTCGTCACAATAAGTTAAAGGAGTATTTGCCTACGCGTATTTTGCCTTTCTACGTGTTTCAGTTCTCTTTACGTCTTTTCTTTGTACCTTTTTTTGTCCAGTGGTATTGACTATGTCTCTGAAGAACCTTCTGATGTGTCTTACTGTGACAAAGGTGTCAAAAATGATAAATAGTAACTAGGTAGTCATTCTTGAATCCCAGACCTCAGATGTATTCTAGATCAGTTAGAAGAGAACACTCAAAATACATTGAATGGAAAATAGTGTAAGATGGGTGAAAATAGCATTATTCAAAGATGTTGTAATAAGTTATTGAATTTAAGAATTTAAAATACTGAACTACATTATTTCCTGCCTTGGTCACACGTTCAAGGGAATAGTTTTACCTCAAATCAGAAGTAGTAATGCCTCCAAATACCCATATGTTCAGATGAGAAAACACCCCTGAAAGTGTGGATAGCTACAGTATTCCTAAATTTGCCTTTCCTGATTCAGAATATAATGCATTGTCAGTGAATTTCATTTTTATTATTCCAAAATATATATTTTTTAAAAAGTGTTATTTTTCAACAGATCCATAAACTAAGTGTTGGTGTATGGTAAAATTAAAATACCACTGTTAGTTACACTGTGATTGTGATATTTTAATAATTACTTATTTCTAATTTGTCTCAGCAGTGCTGCAGAAGCAGCGTGCTGTTATGTTTTAAAGGTGTTTTTAACTTGCCTATAAATGTTTTTTTCTAATTTGTGTCTTTAAATCTGATTAAACTGTAGTTTAAAAAAATGTGAGCTTGTTTTTCTAAATTAATTGGTGTCTGTCTGTTTTTAATGAGTGCTAAAAATGGTATTATTTTAATGCAGTTTCTCCTTTCTAGATTACTCAGCATCACAACACATGCATTTACACTGTTATTTGGAGAATTTTGTTTAAAAATTGTTTGTATCCCATATGTTGTCTGGAGCTGGCATACAAATGTGCACATATAATAATTTTTCAGTAGAGCTGGTAAACAGAATTACAAGGCCAGCTGCTTGTTATTTGGGAATTGTACTTACATGTGCATTTCTTTTGCTGGTTGAAACTTCCCTATCAGGACTCCACTGTGAGAATTGGCTGGTGACAGTATATCAAAGCAGACTGAGGCTCCTTGACCTGTAGGCTCTTCACCATGCACCTATAAATTGTTACAGAAAAGGGATATAGCATGCTGGTACTACTCAAGTGCTGTTTCTGTCACTTCCTATCTAATAACGAATCATTTTCTCCCTTCTCTGGATCGGGTAATAATGCTTCAGAGCATACTTTGCAATGCCAATATAATTTTGTGAAGAGGTCTTTACAAATATGTCTCTGCTTGGAGCAACACTACAGTGTACGTGTTGGTCTCTTGAAAGGCCCAACCGTGCTAATAATATTTTTAAACGTTGTGTTTTGAATTCCCCTTTAGGAAGTCGTATCATGGGAGATTAAAACAAAAAGCAACAAGGACAAAAAAAAAGACTTGCCATTTCAACACAAAGGACTACAGATACAGTTTTAGAAACTCTGCTGATTTGTCATTTCAACCAGAACTTAGATACTGCAATGGCAATTGCCTTCTCAGGTTCACAAGGGTGGGGGTCACCAGTCTGAAAAGTATTCCCATGAACTAAATTAACTAACAAAACTCATTTATCAGTGCATTTAGTGAGAAACATACGATCAAATGAAGATAAAATACAGTCTTCTGGTTCCACTTCAGGTGATGAGACTTGTTGGTGCATCTGATTTATTCCTAATGATGGAAAATTTTAAGTCCACTTTTTTAAGATACTGAAGAAAAAGTCCTGATTAAGAACATCCTGGAGCAAGCAGATATTTTCCTGTGTCTGTAATTGAACTTAATTCCCTCTGAGTAACTTCCTGATAACATGGAGGATGTTTCAGTACAGAATACAGAATTAGTTCTAGGGGAAGGTATCTTCAGCCTACTTAGTGAATTAGAAGTGGAGATGTGTAACCCAGCAGGGTTTGCCAGTACATCTTACAGTTCTTCCTAGGATGGTCGTATCTAATAGCAAAGAAATATTTCTCCGTGTGGGTTATTCACTATCTTTCCAAACTAAGTAAACGATAACAGTAAAGGGAATCTCCACATTTTTATTCTAGTTATTCTGGTGTTATTAAAAAAAAATAAATATATGAATAAAGCATGATATAAACAAAACACTCATATTTCACATAGTTAAAGTGATGTTTTCCCAGTGAGTTCCCCATGGGACACCTAAGTTACTAGCTTGGTAATGAATAACTTATTTCACTGGGGGAGAATTCCTTGCCAGCTTTCCTTTCGTTTGAAACACCCTGGCCTTCAAGTCAAATCTTCCTGGTTTGCTCTCAGTCTCCTTCTTTACCATTTAGCTCGTTACAAAATGAGTAATGTACTCCGTCCCATGATAGCCTCTTCCCATATTAATGCTTTGGTCCAAAGACAAAAATACACATGTTAAGTGGTCACGATTTTGATCAATTTAGGTTGAGGAAATCAGATGAAGGAAAGAAAGCAGTTCAAGTATTGTAGTAATTATAATCGGTAGAATAATAAGCTCATTAATCATTAAAGTACAGTAATCATCTTTAATGTTTTGTATTGGGCTGATGTTGACATCTGAAATAGTCAGGCAATTGTGTGCCTGAGACAAGCTTGTTTACCATGACAGTTAAACTCTTCAGTTGTTTAAAAATTAAAAATCATACACGGATGAGAGAGGCAAATAAAAAGTTTTAAAATGCTCTTGGTGATTTTTTGGTGAGTCCTGCTAAGTTTCACCCATGATTTTGGAGTATTACACATCAAAAGAGATCAGACTGGAGAACTGTGGCTATGACAATGGAAAAACTGTAAAAATAAGTGGATAAGAGCATCTCCAGACTTCGATGAGAAAAACCTGTTCCAGTGGGGAAGGAATTAAATACCTTCTTTTGATTAATTGACCTGCTGCTTTTATAAAGTCTCATTGTTTCATGGTGCTCTTGGAGCTCTGGGTTTTCATACAACAGTTTTGTTCAGCTGTACTAATTATTTCATTGAGTCTCATGTGTTTCTAGGCTGTTAATTAACTGGTGACCCTTACCTCGATCCCCAGGAAAGTGACCCCTGCAAATCCTGGAAGCCATTTTGAAGCATTTCAAGGTCAAGGAGACTGGAAGTAATCAGCGTGGATTCACCAAGGGGAAGTTGTGCTTGGCCAACTCAATAACTGTATGATGAAATTACTGTCTCGGTAGATGAGAGCAGTAGGTATTGTCAACCTGGACTTCAGTAAGGCTTTTTGCACTGTCTCTCGTAAGATCTTCACAGACAAGCTCATGAAGTATGGGCTGCATGGGCAGTGAGGTGGATGGAAAACTGACTGAGTGATGGAAAACAGCCAGGCCCGGAGTGTGGTGATCAGCAGCCTATAGACTAGTTGGAGGCCCGTAACTAGTGGTGTACCTCAGGGGTCAATACTGGGTCCAGTCCTGTTCAACACCTTCATTATTGATCTGGGCAGGGTGCACCTTCAGGAAGTTTGCAGATGACACAAAACCGGGAGGAACGGCTTATGCCATCCAGAGGGACCTCGATAGGCTGGAGGAACGGGCTGGCAGGAACCTCGTGAAGTTAGACAAGAAGTTCAAGGTCCTACACCTGAGGAGGAACAACCCCAGACACCAGCACATGCTGGGTGCTGCCCAGCTGGAAATCAGCCTTGCAGAAAAGGACTCGAGGGTGGACACTGAGTTCCTTCCCCAACATGAGCCAGTTGTGTGCCCGTGCCACAAAGAAGGCTGATGGTATCTTTGGCTGCATTAGGCAAAACATTGCCAGCAGGCTGAAGGATGTGACCCTTCCCCTCTATTCAGTACTGGTGAGGCCACACCTGAAATACTGAGTTCAGTGAAGGGCCACTAAGATAACGACGGACTGGGGCATCTGTCCTGGGAGTAAAGGCTGAGACAGCTGTGGCTGTTTAGCCTGGAGAAAGCTCAGAATGGATCTAGATGATCTTCAGAGGTCCCTCCCAACCTTGGCCATTCTGTGATGGATTTCAGCATGTAAAAATACCTGAAGGGAGTGTGCAAAGAGGATGGAGCCTGGCTCCTTTCAGTGGTGCCCAGTGCCTGGACAAGAGGTAATGGACACAAACTGAAACACGGGAGGTGGCATGTGAACACTGGGAAATAATTTTTTCTTTGTTTATTTTACTGTGTGGGTGATAGAGCACTGGGATAGGCTGCCCGGAGAGGTGGTGGGGTCCCTCCTTGGAGATCTCCAGAAGCCGCCTGGACGTGGTGCTGGGCACCCTGCTCTGGGTGGCCCTGCTGGAGCAGGGGCTGGCCCGGGGCCTCCTCAGGTCCCTGCCAACCTCTACCATTCTATGTTTCTGTGAAACCCTGTTAAAGATGAATTTTAGGAAGGAGAAAAGACACTTTCTTGGCATAAGATTAGTTTAGATTGCGCACTGTACTGCAGCAGTTTAGAAACTTCAGCATTTAATACCCTTTTAAAGAGCATCATCAAATATTTCTATGCTTTACAGACTGTGAAAAAATATTACTCCAAGTTGTTAAGTGTCACTCAAAGTACATTAGTGATGTGACAACGTTTTTGGAATAACCATTTAAAAAATATTCATATGTCTTATTTAAAAAAAAAAAAGGGGGGGGGGGTGGATAAGTATTTTATGAGGAGTGGAGTGCTCTGTGTGAAATCCTAATTGCACTAGATTCCAGCTTCAGCCCTTCCATGGGACCACGTTTCATTGTCAGCATGAATTAATCACTGATGGGAAAATGTTCCTAAGGTAAGGGTAGGGTACGAGAGGAAGAGCACAAGACAGCGTTTTGCAGTTCCTCTGATGAGATCAGATGGCACGAGCGTGTCAGGAGTTGGATCAAACCACAGTCAGCCAGGTTTGGGACTACAGCCGTGAGAAGGGAAGAAGGTGAAGCACAGAAAACCGCCCTCCCTGCCAGCATGTGCAGGCAGGTCCCTGCCTGACCATGTTGACCGTAGACCTGCCGAGTCTGACAGAAAACAGGAGTCCCAGCAGACAAACACTTTGTTTTATTAACGTTTGATGGCAGCACGCCGGGGCGCGGTTCCTCCCGGTGCTCCCCGTCAGCCCGGCGGCCGCACCTCGGCTCGCCGTGAGCCCCAGGCCGCTTCTTTGTCCCGGAGGACCCCGAGGCGAAGCCACCGGCCCGGGCAGGACCTCCCCTGCCCGCCG
Source organism: Nettapus auritus (assembly GCA_011076525.1). Taxonomy (NCBI): domain Eukaryota; kingdom Metazoa; phylum Chordata; class Aves; order Anseriformes; family Anatidae; genus Nettapus; species Nettapus auritus. The sequence continues at coordinate 102,691,914 of CM021767.1, read as the reverse complement.
CCACCTCAGCCGCGGCCGGAGCTCCGTGACTCACGGCCGTGAGGGCTCCCGGGCAGGCTTTTTCGGGTCCCCGTTATTCCCGCTCGCAACCGCTTATTAAAGCGGCGGCGGCCCCGCGGGCTTGTTCAACGCCAGGAGGCTCCGGCCGGGACACGAGGCGGGGCAGGCAGAGCCCTCCCCGGCTGTGTGGAGCCCATTCCGGGGTGGCGGAGCCCTCCCCGGGGCGGCAGCGCCCGCCCCCATGACGCGCCCGCCCGGCAGCAGCGGGGCAGGGAGGGAAAATGGCGGCGGCGGCCGCTGCCTGGGGGAAGTGAGCGGCGCCGAGCGGCCACAGCCTCCCCGTCAGGCTCCGGGGAGCCGCCCGCGAGCGGCCGAGCCCCGCCGGCTTTGGGGTGAGCGGTGACGGCAGGGGGACGGGGGAAGGGTGAGGAGGCGAGGGGAACGCCGCCCAACGAAAGGGCGCTGCGGGGCCCCGCGGCGGCACCGCTGGGGAAGGGGGAGCCGGGGGTGAGGGCAGCGCCCCCCGGCCCGGTGCTGAGCCCCCGGGCGGCTCGAAGCGGCCTCGGTGTGCCTGGGGCCGGGCCTCACCTTCGCTTCTCTCCTTGGGGTGTTGTGGGGGGGACCGGGTTCGGTTGTGGGGGTAAGCGGGGCCGGGGGTTGCCCCTCCGTGGCTTTAGGCCGGGGGCTGCTGAGGGGTGAGGTAGCGGTGGGCAGATCCTCAAATTGTGGCGTTAATCGCCGACACCTTCCCCCCTCCAAGTAATAAAGGGATGGAAAGATGCAAGGAGCGGGGTTTTGTTGTTGTTGGTTTTGTGTTTTTGTTTTAAACCGGGTTAGAATGCATAAGAAACGCCCCACGTATTCGCTTGACGTTTTTTCTTTGTTCTGCAACTCGTTATTTAAAACAACTCCTTTATTAAGAAGCATAAATCAAAATCAAGCGTGGCTATTGCTTCTGGAACACGGCCATGTTCTTTTTGAAGTGTTTGTAGCAGAAAGACCTCCATTTCTTGAAGTGGAAGTTAGGTTTTTGTTGAAGAAGGCTGGGTCTACTGAAGCCTTGATCTGTCTCATAAGGAGAAATATCCCGGCTTTGTAAGGCGGGCTGAGATGATGGTGTGGGCTTTCCTGCTGCACTTGTGTGTTCTGTATGAATTGTGACAGCTTGGTTTATACCAGTTGGTATATTTTTTTATTTGAAAAGCTCAGTATAGATATGTGTTTCTGTTTATTTTATTTGAAGTATTTAAAACCTGAAATAGTGTTTAGTAGGATTGAGCATTTTGTATTTTGTACAGCCATTGGATTATTTTCTAAAATTCACAAGGGCTTAGCAATACCTTCTTGTTCATTGACTCAAATTCTGTCTTAAAGGTAGAGTGATTTCTCTGACGAGGCTGAAATCACCATTGTCAGGTACTGCACCAAATCCCTCTTCTGGCTGGTCGTTTTAATTAGGAAGAACATAGACGTATCTCGTGGTTGCTGTCCAATGACAGTGATCTCTTTTTGTCTTAATACATCCTGTGATTCTCCGATTCTGCTACATCTTGGCATATTTCTGATCTATTGAATGTCATCCCCAGTCTTGTTTCTCTTAAAAATAATAAAACAAATCCTGTCACTGCAGGGTTTGGAATTGACAGTTGCCTTGAGTGCTTAAGATGGAAAAGATTGGCTGTAATGTCTTGCTTATTTCCAGTTTCCCAAATTTTTTATTCTGTACTGTATTAATGACTAGAGCTATGGGGCCTCCTTTTGTGCAAGCTTCATTTGGTTCTGTTTGTTACAGGCTTCGGAATAATCATATCTCTAATTCTCTTTTTGGCTCTCAATGTTTTCTAATTTTACTTTTTGTTCTTTGATATAAAACAACAAAAAGAGTGGTAATCTATTAAAACGTTTCTTGTTTGGCTAACGTGAGTGTGGCTAGGAGGGGTAGAGTAAATGTTCCCGCATAACAAGGAAGAGCTGAAAATCATCATGAGGTCATTAGTCAGACTGGAACCTCAGGCACTGGCAAGGGGGGTAGGTGTACATTACTTATGGAAACTTAGGCTTGTTGTTTCTTTCTTCCTCTGAGTACCAGAAGCTAGTGTTTCCAAAACTCATTTCAGCTGTTGTGAAAATTTGGTATTTCGGCAAAACCGCGCTTGTCTTAGTCCCTGTAGAAGTTGTAATTAAAAATAGTTACAATTTCATGTGATGCCTGACTTGTTTCCTGTTCTAATGTTTGTGAAATACGTGCAGTAGGTACTGGAGGTGTCGTTAAAGATAGGCAGTGCCTATATCAGCAAGGTTCCCTGCGGGGTGAGTACAGACCACGTTCCAGTTCTTGTTTTACGTAGTTCTATGCCACTGCAAAATACAAATTTTCATTAATCTTTCATTACAAGTTTTATATATACAATTCATCTGTATTCCGTTTCCCTTTAAATTCTAATTTGGCAGAATGGCATTTCCAGCTCCTCAGGGCGAGATTCCCCAGAATTCCAAGTCTGATTTGTGCACATCAAGATTTCGGCAGCGCTAATTATTTCTTTTACAGTTACCTGAAAGATCCGTCACAGTACTGCATGTTGGGAAGGTAGCTTTAATATCTGGAATAAAAGGAAACGTCTTAAAAAGAAGGTGACAATCTCTTTTTCATAAAGCGTGCATTTTGTGTCAGTCACTATGATCCTTACCTGTTGGAAACAAAGAGTCTCCCCAGTGATGTTAGTGTTTGAATTTGGTGGTGACAGCTCACAAAATAGCCAAAAATTATGGGGGAGAGCTATGGAAAAGATTTCCAAAGTTTAGTGTGTAGTAATAATCTTTTCTATGTAGGTAGAAGCTGATACAAGATACTGAGAATGCATGAAAATCTGCAGGCTGACATGATCGGGACCTCTGCCATGGGTATTGTTGCAGTTGAGAGACTAAAGTTTAGTAAATCAGCAAATTTTCACAGTCTTTCCAAAACAGTGATAACGTCTGCCTCAGCTCAGGTGGGAGAGCCAGTTACTGAAGCACAAAAACAGGGTAATCCTTGTGCAAATGTTACCTTCACCTGAGCGTTTGTGTCTTTTCCTTGCTGCTGGTGTGTTCTTAGTTGTATAAAGTACCAGGCTTTGCTGCCTAAGCGTGTTTTGAGACTTCCAGGCTTAGAAGTTCGGCGAATGAAGAGGAGGTTCATCAGCTGGGAACTGGCTTGGTTCTGCATGGGTGGGGGAGAAATAAACAGAATTAATCCTGATGGGAAAGGGAATCAACTTCCAGATAGGTTCCTGGTTTTAACTGATGGAAGCAGAGGTATGGGTTGTAGAAAGTATTTGTCCTGTGTCAAAAGAACAAAGTAAATATTTTTAATGGAGCAATTTATCCCTGTGTGTACTGGATGCTCTCGGACAGTATTGTTTTTGCGCTAGAATTACCAAGTTTGGCAGGGATTAAGTTCTCATCTGGTAAAGGAAGCGCTGTTGAGGTGCGGAGTGGCGGTGGGGTGTTTCTTATATTTTGAAATGGGTAGGGATGCGTGCATGCCTCACGAGCTTTTCCATTTGAGGGGCTGGGATAAATTTAACTTTCCTGTCTAGGGACAGTACCTCAGTCTTGGTTCAGAGCATTTCCAATGATTTAAAAGAAACCTTAAGCATGGGAAGAAAACGCCTCATGTCTAACACTCCTTCAGAGTTTGAGCACAGCACATAATTTTCATAACAGTAACAAAGATCTTATTTAATAGTAGGGTGGATGGTGGTTGTGCTCAGCTGATACTGAGCTGGTGTGAAATACCACGAACAAACTTCAGCAGAAGTTCAGGCATGTTTGTTATTGAAGAAAAACAAACAAATACGAATCATCCAAATATCCTAATGCTAACCTTTTATGTATTTGTGTGTGTGTTGGTGGGTTTCTTTTGTGTTTCTTTTGTTTAGTTTGCTTTAAGGATGAGAAGAATACTAACCCATATTTGAAGCTGGTGAATCCAGGCTGTGTTTCTCGAATGGAAGCTGATGTTGCTGACTTGGTAAAGAGTGCTTTCCTCTAATCTTGAGGAAATCTTGAGGTAATCTTGATCTTTTGGATGCTCAGAAAAGTTTGCCTGAAAGAGTCAAGAGAAAGCATGAGGATGTGAAACTCAAGATTTTAATGTTTCATTTTGCTCTTGTTTTTAGAGAGTAGACTGTTATTAGCTCTAAGAAGGGACTATTTTGTCACAGTGAAGCATAAGTGACAGACTATCAGTATCATCCTTGGAGATGGTTCACCCCAAAAAGACTTCTACTACTTAAAAATCGTATTGACAGAGCATTTGCAAATGCAGCTCTGGATGAGCTGAGGTGCTTTGCTATCAGTCAAAGGCTGAAGCTGCACCAAAGGGTTCAGACCTATGTTAAGGCAGAAGCTGTGCGGTTCTGATAGCCGAGAAATGGAGTAATGATTTCTGGAGCCGTGTGCTTATCTGCGGTGCCTTTGCCTCTTTGAAACGTGGCAGTAAGGAACATAAAGGAGAGAGCTTGGCTTTGAGGAGGAAGGGCTGCTGAACACCCTTTCCCTTTGCTAACAAATTTGAAGCTGGTGTGAAAACATCTGATGGCAACTACACGGTAAAATACGCTTGGTAAGACATTGTAATCATGTTTTGCTGATGTTTTTAAGTGTATTTTACTGTTTGGTGGGGAAGGTAGCATGAGAACCAAGGCACAGCGACAGGAAGGAAGCTGGGACGCTGCATGGGGAAATTGGCAAGTGTCTGTGCCAGCCCTGCAGCTAGTGGCAAGTTGCATTTCACGATTTTCCATCAGAATATGTTTTAAAAAATAAAAAGACAAAGACGGAAGACACCCAGGTGCCCCAGTGTGAACATCAAGTGTCGTTTTGGTTGCCCAGGAAACCCTGAGACGTCTGGATAGGGCTGGAGGGGAGCAGCAGGTCACGGGGAGGCACGTTCCTCTGGAATGGCAGCCGGGTGCCAGGCAAGATGCTGACTTTTGTGCTATTTTGGTATCTAAAATGACAGTAAGTGCCCATGTGTGGGCACTGAATCACTCCGATCGCTCCCGTTCTTTTCAGCCAGTAGTTTCTGTTGTGGTTTGTTGTGTTTTTTGTTGGTTTTGAGTTAGCGGCCTGTCAGTTAACGCTTGCTCCTCCTGCCAAAACAAACACCCCAAAAACCCAACCCAGTCCAATTATGTGGCGCCACCGCTGTGCTGTGCATCCCCCTCGGGGTGCCGGTACTGAGCTGTGCGGTAGCAGGGCACACCTCTTGGGTTAATTCCTCTCCTGGGGAGAGGCAGGCTGTTTGTGCAGGGCCTCGTACAATTGTTGCTGGGCTTTGTGTGCCAGATCTGGTCTTTTTTGGAACAGATGTTAGGTTTGGGTTTAAAATATTGTCTGAACCATACAATTTGGCTTGGCTTTTTTTTTTTAATTGCAGCCTGGGTCCTAAACCCAAGTTTAACGGTGTGATTCATGGGCCCTCCTTTCCCTCTCTCCTCCCTCTGATCCCTGCTTACATCCCTACAACTTACACACTTCAGAGCTGCCTCTGGCACTGAGCCTTCGTGTATCCCTCCAGTCCTTCTCCACGCGCCCAGAGCTGCTGCTGTCATTTGAACAGCCCCTTGGCTTTGCTGGCATTTTTCTGAACCGGGTGTTTCTGTGTCAAAGTCCTCTGGCGGCTGCGGTGCTGCGGCGAGCTCAGCTTGTGTCTGCTAAGTCCTGACAGCGGTATGCTGCAGGAGGAAGGATGGCGTGATGATGTGACAGTCTAGGCAATTTAAACTGGAGTTAATTACTGAATTCAGAGGTAGAGGTTTATATCAACTCCTCTGCTCTAAACGCAGGGAAATTCCTGCTAGCTGCTTCTCGTCTGATTTTTGGCTCGTGTTCCTCTTCAGCTGGGAGTGTAGGAAAATTCTCTAGCTGCTTTTATGTGAAAATAGAAGTTACAGAACTTGCTTGGGAAAGCCATGGGGTTTTGGCTTCTGCCTGGTGGAGAATAGCCTAACCAGCAGGCTTCAGCTAACACCAGCCTTGAGTTTTTCTTCTATTCTTATGGTGCTATTATGCAAGAAAAAACCACAGAGTGCAAACACCTCATCTGTGGGTGAGGAGAAAGATGGGGGGGGGTCCATGGAGTCCTGTGTTTAGCCCTACAACGTCTTCTGCACCCAAGGAAACTTAATTGAGATGCAAAACGAATAAAATCAGCTTCTGGAGCTGTGGGTGTGCGCGTGGTGCAGTGATGCTGCTGGTTCTTCCAACTTCCCAGCTCCAGAAGAAGTCGTATTGTTCCGCGTGTTCTGTCCCAGCCAAGAGCAATCTCCTGTGTCTTACCTACTAAAGGTCAAAAGAAGCATTCAAGCAGTCAACAGAAGCTGTGCTGAGTTTGAGCAGTAAGCTAACAGCGTGCCGTCACGTGCAGCCAGGGCTGGATAAAGTAGATGATAACTCGTGTAATAAATGGTGCTCCTCAAAGTTCACTGTGGCTGTATTTAGATATTTGCACTGTGTTTCATTGTGTGGAATGGTCTCAGTGTTCTGCTTACCTACTTGAAGGATAAGGGTTGTGTTGTAAACAACTTGTACGCATCTCTGGGGTATACAGGTATTCCCCTAATGTTGCACGTGCAAATGAAAGGCTACTATGCAATCCACTCAGAATACATAGTCAGTACCTTTAAAATAAAATACTTGCTGTAACTAAGAACACAACTCACTTGAAATGTAGTGTAAGTTTAACGTCTGGAGTGTTTTGCTGGGGAGAACTATGGGGCTTTGCACCCAGCTGCTGACGTATTGGCACATACAATTTGTTCTTTCGAATATTTGTGATGGTTTTACTCGGGTGGGCAGCCGAGTTCCACCACAACCGCTCTCTCACTCCCCCTCCTCAAAGAGGAGCGAGGAGAAAATACGATGAAAGGGGCTCAAGGGTTGAGATAAGGACAAGGAGATCGCACAGTAATTATCGTGACGGGCAAAACAGACTCAGCATAGAGAGAAAGTAAGATTTATTGCTTATACTAACAAGCTAGAGAAGTGAGAAACAAAGGAAAGAAACCAAAAGCACCTTCCCCCCTCATCCACCTTCTTCCACCTCCTCCCCCCGAGCGGCGCAGGGGAACAGGGGAATGGGGGTTATGGTCAGTCTACAGCACTTCTCTGCCGCTCCTTCTCGGTCACTCTTGTCCCCTGTGCTGTGGGGTCCCACCCACGGGATGCAGTCCTTGCTGAACTGATCCAGCGTGGGCTGTCCACAGGCAGCAGCTCTTCAAGAACTGCTTCAGATATGGGTCCGTACCACGGGGTCCATCCCTCGGGAGCAAACTGCTCCAACCTGGGTCCCCCACGGGCAGCAGCTCCTGCCGGGTCACCTGCTCCTGCATGGTCTCCTCTCCACGGGCTGCAGGTCTGGCCCGGAATCTGCTCCGGCAGGGGTCTTCCACAGGCCGCAGTCTCCTTCGGGGCACAGGCTCCACCGTGGTCTCCTCCACGGGCTGCAGCGTGGAACCCTGCTCCACCATGGTACTCCATGGGCTGCAGGGGGACATCCTGCTTCACCATGGTCCTCACCACAGGCCGCAGGGGACTTCTGCTCCGGCGCCTGGAGCACCTCTCCTCCTCCTTCTTCACTGACCTTGGCGCCTGCAAGGCTGTTTCTCACTCCTCTCACCCTCCCAGCTGCTGAGTGGCGCAGCAGTTTTTTCCCTGTCTTAAATATGCTCTCACAGAGGCGCAAAACAACATCGCTTATTGGCTCAGCTCTGGTCAGCAGTGGGGCCCTTACCAAACATGGGGCAGCTTCTAGATCCTTCTCACAGAAGCCACCCCTATGCCCCCCCTCCTACCAAAACCTTGCCATGTAAACCCACTACATTTAACTCTCATAGGGTCTTTGTCCTCTGCTTATGTTTTTTTCTTCTTTTCTGGAATACAGGTAAGCTTTGTTATAGAAGCATTTCAAATACTGTGTGAAGATGGCAAGCCTGATGAGTCAGAGCCTGTTGACCTACGTAGAAGAAGGAAATGTTCCTGCTCTGAAAGCACTGCTCGAGAAGTGCAGGGATGTAGATGAGAGAAATGAGGTAAGATGGTTTTTGTGCAGGTCAGTTCCATATTCTTGCTTTTTATTCATTCCATAACTAATCAGCGAGATTGCACTAGTTATTTAATATACAATTTTCAGTTTTATTTTCTACTGTTTGCTTAGCTTTTCACGGACTGAGTGTGCGATATTCCATGCAAGCACTCTAGTATCCTTCATTGTAATTGTTTTTTGAGTGTTCTTCTGAGCTGGAAAGTGCGGATCCACCATTTCTCTGTGGATGGGGATTCTATCTGTATTTCTGCAGCTGGGAATTGCTTCTTAGTTCACAGATCCAGTTGTGTGTGTGCTTTCTTTCCCTGTCCATTTTGGATGAAACCTGGGATGATAACCCCTCCATCCTGGTTTCCAGTCAGTAAAAGCTTTGTTATACAATCCAAATAGGAGCATGTTTTGGAATTTAATCTGAGCAGATGCTCATCTGGATGAAAAGATAGCAATCCAGAGGGTAAGTCTAGGTGTAACTAGGAGGATCAAATGACTTCACCTGGATTACACAGGAAGCCGTGTGTGACTGAGCCTTGATGAAGATGCTGGGGTGTTAGCCCCACGTGAAACAGCCTCAGCCAGATACCCAGTCTGGCATTCCAGGCAGTTTTTTCCTTACTTTGTAGTGTACGGAAGGCTGGCTTTCTGATCCTTTTTTTTAAACATGTTTAAGACGGAAAGATTATTTTTGGGGTGGAAATTTTCAAATGGGATGTATTAGTCAAAACCAAGCTATCCTATAAATGTGAAAAAACCGTACAGAATTTAGCCTTTCTATAGTTATTAGCTCTGATTTCACTCAAGACAGTTCTCATTCATTGTCGGCAAGTTCGTTCATGCTGTGTGTGCATGTGCTGAAGTATTTGAGATGGAAGAACTCTGAAATTTTAGAGTATGCACAGCATGCCAGGTGGTGAGGTTTACGTATATCTGAGAAGGAGAATGACCTCTTCCCTCTGATGGTAATTCTTCCCAGCAGCATGGCCGAAATCAGACCAGATAGTCTGTGTTGGCTTTATCAACAGTGCCACTGCCTGTACCTTCTCTTCTAATTTCTTCCCTTAGTGATGGCACTAAATACACTCCGGGGTTTCAGTTAAGTGCCTATTTTTTTCTTTTTTACAGACATCACTTCCACGATACCTGTTTTTTTCCAGGGGACACTCCTTGTATGTATCAATAATAGGACTTTTTTTAAAGGTTAGCTCTTCCTTGGAATTCAGTTGCATTAAGTGCAATTCTGTTTCTAGTTTTAGACTTGCCAAGACCGCTTTTTCTCGGGTACAAACAAAATAGCAAAGCAGGAATGCCAGCCCCAGGGGAACATGTCTGAAGACATTGCTGGTGAGCCAAGGCTTGCGAAGTGCCAGGACCTCCCAGGCTGCAGTGACTTGGCTGCTGGTGGGATTACCCACGTTGTCACCAGCCTTGAGCATCTTGCCCGTATTTGCCAGAAACACTGGGATGTTCCAGTCGGTTTGTGTAGGGATGGTTTTGTTGGATTGATGTCAGCCTTTTCAGTTAAGTGCAGCAAGTCTCAGGCTCCCTTTTCCTGTGTGATTTTTGTGTCTTGAACCAGATACCTTGATTACTTAACAGTTGATGGTGGATGCTTGTCCTGTGTGATACACTTCAATCCTGACAATCTGCAGGCCTCTTTAATGTGCCTTTCTTTCTCCTTTTTTTACTCTTGATATTTAAGTACTTTCTGAGCCTTCAACGCAGACTGGAAGCTAATCTGATTTTTTTTTTTTTTTTTTGAGCATTTACACTTTATTTTTTTTGATGACCAGACCTAAATACCATTGCTTGATGATACTAAATAGATCTTCGAACCTAGAAGCTAAGTTAGCCTTTTCAATGTATATAACAACAAACTTTTATAAAAGTTTACTTTCTCCCTGTAAGCAATTGCATTGCTGGCTACTAGGTTGTATTGTGTCATGAGTAATGCTGCTGGTTATCCATGTCTTGGGGAAGTTTCGGTGAAAACCAATTAGAAAATAGCTGATGACCTAAAATGCTTTTTAAATTCTAATTTAGTGAACTTTGTTCTGGTTCTACTTTGACGTTTTTTATTCTTTTCAGGGAAACTGCTGATAAATAACTCCCAAAGTGTAGTGTTTGCATTATTTATCAAACGCTTTTAGTAGACTAGATAATATTGAGTTTTTTATGTGGTACAGAGAAAAGACAAAGGGGAGGTCAGCAAAAACTATCCATTTATTGAACTTGTTAAGATGAACAGTTTTACTGTAAAACTCAGTAAGACTTAGCTTTTATCATGCAGAACAATTGTATCTGAAGGTTTTCCGTTTGTGGGTAACTCTGAAGAAAAGTTCTCTGATGCAAAATAGGGTGATGGAGGGTGATAGATTGTAACTGGCTTCTGAAAGATCCTTGAAGGCCAATAAACAAGCTTTTGTATCTTTCATCTTCCCTGACATGAGGCTGCTTGTGAAGAACCTGTGTTGCACAGGAGCTGAATGGTTTCTGTATTTGGTATACTACCAAAAATGTCTTTTTGGTATGTAACTTGACTATTTTTTCCTAGACTCAGCAAGAAATCTCATTGTTACTCGGAATCCATGTGGATGTTTTTAATGGCTGTTCTGATTCCTAGGCTAGTCTTACTTATTTGTTTTTAAATAATGGGATTGAATTACTTTGAGATGTCAAAATGTAACGGGCAGTGTCAGAGACACTGAAAATAATTTTTAAAATAGCTATCAAAAAAATTCCAGGGTTAATGTCTGAAATGTGTGGGTGTTTTTTTGTTCTGTTATGGGACAGGATGATTTTAATTGTATTTTAATTGCAAGTTTACTGTTTAGTTTGTAAAACCAATCCTTTTCACTGCTTCTTGTTGACGATTAAAACCTGGAAACTGAACTTAATGTTCCTCTGTAGTTTTTGTTCATTTAATCTTAGTGTGCGTACGCAATTTGCATCACTTCCCAATGAACTCCTTTTGCCTGTCACTTTAATTTCAGAATGGCCAGACTCCCCTCATGCTGGCTGCTGAGCAAGGCAATTTAGAAATTGTCCAGGAGCTTCTCAAGAAGGGCGCTAATTGCAACTTGGAAGATGCGGTAAGTATTAGCACTTTGTTACGGTACCGAATGACAGAGGAGGAAGATTTCAAGGCAAGGTGTTTAGATGGGTGTTGAGGGGACCAGGAAGAAGAGATGATGAAAGATGATGACGTAGAAGAGAAATCTAATCCAGAATTGCCTGTCTCTGTCTTCCTCAGATGAGATTTCTTGTGAAGAAAAGGGGTATCTAAAATTCTTTATATATCTAAGAGTCTCTGCTGAATGCTGCTTTATTTATTTATTTATTTATTTTGGTGGGAAATTAATACTAGGAAGGAATTGTAATGGCATTAGCAGTTCTTGAGATAAATGGATAGGTGGAATAGAGAAAAACTGCATCAACAGGGAGGCCCAAATGATTTTGCTTCTGGCAATAGCGATGTTGGTTCTGGCAGTAGTGTATGTTGGGGTTTTTTTGATTGGTTTTGGTGTTTCTCAGTAAATATTGAGGGAGAACTTGGATTAAAAGATTGCTTCAGGTGAAAATGAGAACAGAGACAAATACAGAAGGGCATCTGATTTATGAATCATCTTTCTGCCCTCAAAGAGGATGACTGTATGTGAAGGATGTCCAGAAAGGGGTGAAGAGGACAGAAGAGCTGAACAGTTTTGAAAGGTGTATATATTTCCATGAAGAGTGATAAACAGAGAAAGAATGTTGTTTGTTTTGAAACTAGGTAATTTCTTTCTCCTGCACGTAGTTTAATTGCAGCAGCGTAGACATCCAGGAAAGATCTGGTATAAAACCTGTCGTTTAAAAACAAAAAGGCAACAGTGAATGCCAAGCATTATTTTTTTTTTGGAGACTTTTTCATCTTCCCTAAGTGTTACAATTCCTATACATATAGAAAAAATAGTTACCATATAAATTGTTGCTGCATTTATGTATACATAGCTCATAAAAAAACAGTCCACACCTGTACATGGTTTGAGCAGTGTATGGAAGATGGGTGCAATGCAAGAAGAAATTTATCCCAGGCTTCTGGACCTGTAGCAATGGAAATAAGTCTGGTCCTCCTGAAGTGATCATAAATTCAAGAAGGGCTCTGACCCAAACTCCTCTGTGTATTAGCCCCTTCGTTGCCGTCACCTATACTATGTGGAGACAGACCACCACCATTTTCTGTGGTCTTAGTCTCTGTCTAGTCCTACTCAGCTGCTTTAACTGTCTTGATATTATTCTCTAATCCTTTGTAGGTGTTGCTTCCTCTGTAAAAATAAATAAATAAATAAATAATAATAATAATAATAATAAAATTAAGAAATTTAACTGAGGAGTGCAGAGTGATGGTAACTGTGGAGCAGAAGAGATAATTTGCAGTGGCTGCTGGTCTGTATTTTCAGGTGTAAACTGTCAGGTTGCCTCTGAGCTTTATTTTTGTATTTTTTTTAAAGGATAATTCTTAAGGAGTTGTGGATTTACACAACTTTTTGTAAATTTACAATTTTACAGTTGAAAAACAAAGTGATTGAACTGAAATATTGAATGTCATGTAAATCTCTTCATTTTTTAGGATAACTGGACAGCTCTTATTTCAGCAGCTAAAGAAGGACATGCAGCTATTGTAGCAGAACTCCTCAATTACAATGTCAATTTGGAGCATCGGGATTTGGTATGTGTTGTCCTAGTGTAAAAATAAGTCTCCATATTTTTAGTGAGAGGAGCAATTTAGTGAGTTAGCAACTTTCAGTTCTGTAAAAACAGATCATGTTTTTAATGCTGTTCTCCAGTTGACTACTCTGTGCCGTTAAAATGGGAAAATAGATAATTAAATACTGTTTCACAGTTGTGAAATAGTTGCTTTTCACCTACAAAACACTCTTGAGACAAATGGCAAATTAGAAACCTAATTATTGACTTTTCTTCAAAGAGTGTTTTCCAACTATGTTGTTTGTTTGAATTGTGCTTGACAGGGAGGATGGACTGCATTGATGTGGGCGTCATATAAAGGCCGTACTGAAGTAGCTAAGCTCCTCCTTGAAAAAGGAGCAAATCCAAACATCACTGGAATGGTAAGTGGTTATTGGTTGTTTTGTTTGTTCGTTTTTGGAAAAACAAACACAACCTCTCTTCCCTGTCCTGACAGGGAGTTTAAAATCCTGAATCCTGTGCTGATCTTATCTTGACTAAACTTGTAGCGTTTTTGGCAATACAACACTAATCATTGTTTTACTCATGGAAGCGGTTGATTTAATTCTTTATGACAGCCAGTGTTTTTTAATGAGAATAATTGAATGCATACGTCTTAGGAAGATTCAAATCAGCAAGAGAGGGGATAAGTACTGTATGTAATGGTACTTGTGTAACAATTGTCACTTTTCTGCATGTGTGAGTTTATGGAGTAACTAATGTATGCAGATTAGAAACAATCATTTGTTTTGTTTTGTAAGTCATAAAATGGGCTAGATCATATGACTGTGCCATGCTAAGATTTTGAGATTTTTCTCTATAATTTTACAAGCCTTTCTGTAAAAGTACATGCATTGTGACACTTGAACAAACAGAGGTGACAGTAGAAGCAATTTGGTGTCTGAGGCAACAGTGAACAACAAAGAAAATACAGAAGTGACTTTCCTTACCTATTGCAGATTAAGTCTGCTTTGTACATGGAACTTCTGTATGCATGATAAGATAGGTCTGCAGTCTTGATTTCTAAGGAATAATGTGTACCTGTTCTGTTTTTCACTTACATTACAAATGTGTATTAAGATAATGGTACGGGTTTTTTAACCTTGTTTAAGGAATTACGGGATTGTTTTGAAGCAGCAGACCTTTTTCTAGCCATTATCTAGACAGTATGCTAGGCAACAGTTACTGATACATCACTAGTTTTAATTTTGTAATTTCCTTCTGTGGGTTTATAATCTCTTGGAACATTTTTATCAATATTGGTCTTGAAAAAATAATTAAAACTTATTTCATACGGTTCTTTTTTTTTTTTTCTTTCTTGTAAGCAATACAGTGTCTATCCAATTATTTGGGCAGCAGGACGAGGCCACTCAGATATAGTACATCTTTTACTTCAATATGGAGCTAAAGTGAACTGCTCTGATAAAGTAAGTTATGTTTATCTAATACTTAGTTTCTTTAATGCTTAGTACAGTTCTTGTAAAAACGAGTTCTGTTATTTAGCATGTCTTACCCTAACATAATTTTAGTTGAAATTAAAACGTATCAAGTAGTTTCTGACTGAAGAACACCTGCTGTTATATCTTGCCCATGAGATGAGAATTAGCGTGTTAGATTAAGTCATTATACTTGCAAGAGGTTTTTCCATAATATGGTTAAGATGGCTGAGAACGTTTATTTCAGTGGACCATATTTCTGTTTTCTAAGCTGTTGAAAACCTTGCTACATGAGGTTGCATAGACAAACAATTCTTACAGCAAGAATCTACAAAGGAAAAAAGTGTTTTCAGATGCATACATTAACTTTTAAGACCAAATTTTATCTTTGTAGTAGTAACGCATTAAAGTATAGGACAAATGCTAAATTGTGGAAGATACCAAATAAAGAAGCGGTTATGGAAAAAATGTTAATAAATGTTTTTGCAGTATGGAACCACCCCATTGGTTTGGGCAGCTAGGAAAGGTCATCTGGAGTGTGTGAAATACTTGCTGCAAATGGGAGCTGATGTCGATCAAGAAGGAGCTGTAAGTAACTGCTCATTTTCCAGCGATAAAATGTGGGTGCATATATCTGTCTTGCTTTAATTTTCTAATATAAATAGCAAAAAAAATACGTGAAACAAGATGAAATGTTGACGTTGGAATATGTTAGTTTCCAACTAGTTACAAACTACAAAGAAACACAAGGCATCCTTTGAAAACAATAGTGGCTGTTGCACCTTTTCAGAATTTAGGATTTTTTTTTAAGCTTTCAGTGGCATATTTTTCTTACTTCTAAATAAAAGAGGTTTTTACTATTTATGTAAGATACTAGATAGCTTGAAATTCCGATTCAAAACAAAAGTAAATTAAAGTGGAAAATTATGTAGGACAACTTTTGATATTCATCTGACTATTTCTGAAGTTCTTCGAAAAAACCTTTTTTGAACAGTATTGGCATGTGGTTGCCCTGATAATAGGAAGTTCTTATACGGCAGGAAGGTGACTGTACAGTGCACATGACATTCAGGAATTAAAATAAATTGGTTACAGCTTTCCTGTTTTGCATTTAAAATGTTACCTGTTGTAGTATTAGTTTCTCTCTTATTTTAGTAGAAAACACAGTAACTGAACTTTAAAAGATAAATCTGAAATAGCACTTACATGGTTAAAAATGTAACACTATTGGTTGTTCTTTTCTTATTTAAACTGCTGATGTAATGATGGTTTCTGTATCAGCTGTACAACAAAATACATATATTTTTTTTCTGTTCAAAGAATTCTATGACTGCACTTATAGTAGCAGTGAAAGGTGGCTATACTGACTCAGTCAAAGAAATACTGAAAAGGAACCCAAATGTGAACTTAACTGATAAAGATGGAAATACAGCTTTGATGATTGCATCAAAGGAGGGGCATACTGAAATTGTGCAGGATCTTCTTGATGCTGGAACTTACGTGAACATTCCTGATAGAGTGAGTACATTTTCTTATTTCCTTATTGTGGCTTTGTTATGTGTTTAATAATAATGTAATATATATTTAAATACAAGTGTACGCAGATACACTTCTAGCTTCTCTGCCACCTAGGGGCAGAAAACAACATTACACAACCAAACCAACACAACTGTAACTATTTTAAGTGGCAAGTGCTGTTATGAGAATATGAAAGAGAAAATCACTTCCTCCTAAGAGTTCTTTTCAGCTCTTTTTCTTTGAATGTTTTGAATTGAAATGCCATATGGAAATTTACGATACTGTTGTATATTTCTTGTGTCTGTAAAGTAAGACACATACTGAACTGGCCTGCAGCTTTGTGGCATTTTTTTGTGCATTAATAAATGTGGTAGTGCTGTTAAAATTGTAAATCAGTGGATGTCATAACAAGTAATGTTTCATTCAGTGTCTACCTTCATCTTTTACAGTTGAACTTATTACGAAACCTGCATGTATGAAAGGGAGAATTCAGCTCTGATTAAGACATGTAACAGTAGCTGTTCAGGGTGCACCGTGTACCTCTGAGTGACCAGAGAGTGAATCACTAGCTAGCCACGCAGGGCTTTATTCAGTTGCTTGTTCTTGAACTGCCTGCCTTGATGTTCATTTTTTTTCTGAAGTGGCAGGGGCAGGCTGAGCACTGAAGCCTAGGGTGTAAAAGGAGCTTAGACAGCTAAACTTAGGTGCCTCTGTTAAGATCAGTATATTTCAGGGCAGTTATAGGGTGGTTTAGAAGTGTTCCAATCCAAAGTCCTAATTCCAGTCCTAAACTGAATTCCTTAGGAGTTGCAGAGACATGAGGAAAACCTCCTAGTGTTTACTGTGTAATTTTAAAAGCATTTGTGGATGCATTTTCCCATATTTCACATCAGCTTTGTGCATTTCTTAGGTGGTTTCGTGCCAAGCTGCAGTGTTGCATGTGACACAATTTTTTTTTCTTTCTATTGACATAGTGTATGTAATCAGGGTAGCAGTATAATCTACACACAAAAGTTCTTTAAGATTGGGATATATGTTTCTTGGATATTTGGTTTGCCCATTGATTTATAATATTTCTGCTCTTTGGGGAAATGGGAAGGAAAAGGGAGTCCAGGAGTCCTGAATTGTTTCTTATATATACCTTTTTCCCTGTTTGCCGAAGAGTCTTAATCTGTTTTCACTATTCTGTAACATTTTTTTCAGAGTGGAGACACAGTGCTGATTGGGGCTGTTAGAGGTGGTCATGTTGAAATTGTGAGGGCCCTGCTCCATAAGTATGCTGATATAGACATTAGAGGTCAGGTAAGTACAGCAGTGTAAATGTAAGCATAGTTCTTGAATGCAACGTGAACTTGGCTATTGAATACAATAACTATCATGTTTCTAAAAACAACACTTGAAAAACTTGCTCAAATTTTACTCTGTGGGAATTTCAGATTCCCATCAAACATGAAAAACTGCACTGCAACATGACATTCGATGATATCTTCAAGCTATAAGGTGTATGTAACTGTAATGGTATGCTAAGCAGCATTTTCTGCCATTATTCTGTATAATGGGTGAAAAGCAAAGAATGCTGAACTTGCCAGCACTTCTGAACAGGTTTAAAATGATGAAATACTTTAAATAAGCCAGCTAATATTTTAATACTTGATATTTTAAAAATACTGATATTACATTAATATGATACCCCTTATGTGATACCTATTTGCAGTTCTATCGCTATGCTTGGCTGGTTCTCTCTTTCATAAACTTCCTTGCTTGCACTGAGCAGTATTGTCAGTGGCTTCCATATTTTCTGCCTACCCTTCTTTCATTTTTTTGTCTATTTTTTTTTTTTAATTAAACAACCAACCAGTCCATGAGTGCAACAGCTTTATTGGGCTATGCCATAAAAGAGACAAGAAGATGGATTTATTTTTTGTAAAGGCCTGGAAGTGGTTATTACCCTCATGTTCTAATAAGAGAACAAACAAACCACCCCTCAAAAATAAAACAAAAAGAAACATAAAAATCAAATAATAGGGGAAGAAAGAAGATGCTCTGGAAAAAGTCTTAATTAGAAAGTTTTCATTATTTCATTAGAAAACGTATATATTTGACTTACAACTGAATACCCATATATAATTTGGGAGATACGTGTTTTGTAAACAGTTTCAAGATAGGTTGGCTCTGCTCGTATTGTTAAAGCTCAGGTTTTTAAAACAGGTTTGTATTTTATAGCTGGATTTCTCTGCTGAGTTCCACTGGTGTACCAGTTAGATTTGGTAGTGTTTCCCTTTGCCCTGAATTGTGCTAAAACTTGCTGATTTGTGTGCTGTTTTCAATACGATTGCATTTTATATACAGGCTTTTAAATTAATCCAATTAAATTTAAGTGCTACTAACATGTAATACTTTTTCAGGATAATAAAACTGCTTTATATTGGGCAGTTGAGAAAGGAAATGCTACAATGGTGAGAGATATCTTGCAATGCAACCCCGATACTGAAACATGCACAAAAGTAAGTACTAGAATTTTCAGGACATGATTTGCTGTGTTTAACATCTGTTGTTTTCCCAGCTCCTATGTGATGTTAAGATCATAGTACCAAATTCATTTTTTTTTTGTCAAGTGTGAATACCTTGCATGCTGTTTTAGTTTTGTTTTTTAAAAAATAATAAATTCTGAATTTTGGAAAGGAGGCATTTCAGTAATGTCAATGTCCACTGTTGATAAACATCACTTGCTGTTGAAACTTAGTAGGACCAAACCTTTGGATACTTTACCTCAGCAACACGGACACTAGCAATAATGGAGCAGCTGCTACCGGAAAGTGAGGAAAGAGGTTTCTGATGTTACTAAGTTTGGTTAAGATCACCATTCATTTCATTGTACAGGAATTTAAAAACAGGATGTAGTATGCCTGAGTCTCTTCAAATATCTTTCATTATAGATGAATCCACTCTTTTTCTCTTTGACACTTATTAACTGAAATTTATTTTGCACTTGCATCATTTTATGCTGTGATTTGTATCCATCTATAATAGTGTCTGTGGTGCCTTTTTTTTTTTTTTTTTTTTTTAAGAACAGATGCACTGAAGTGTTGTTACCTGCATAAAAACATAAGTAACTAAAAAGTTCTCTTAAAAGTTTAGGATTTAATTTGTTCACTATCACTACTAAAACTATCACTAGTTTTTTGCTTGGTTTTGAGTATACGGGAAAGGGCTTTTTGTTATTGTTTGGTATTTTTGCTTTCCTTTTTTAATTAGGCTTTATTTTTCCTTTTAGGATGGAGAAACTCCACTTATCAAGGCAACCAAGATGAGAAATATTGAAATAGTAGAGCTTCTTCTGGACAAGGGAGCTAAGGTCTCTGCTGTAGACAAGGTAAAGAATATTTGCTCATTTACTTTAGAATGTTTGATCGTCTTAGTTTAGCAATAAAATTTTATAGTGAGCTATCGAGGTTAAAACAGGAAGAGATCAACTTTGAAAAAGATAAATGAGGATTTTTTTTTGTTAAGAATTATTTAGGAATGACACAGAACACAGACTGAAGTAACATTTTTGATTTGGTATAATAAGGAAATTTTTACCGGAAAGCTTTTTAGAGATGTCTGAGCAGAAGTCTCTGAATTTGTGTCTAAATAGAGACTACAGTCTTCGTGAACCTTATTTTTTTAAAAAAACATTTTAAGAATGAAGATAGTGACTTAACTTCAGTGTAGTAAGAGCCTATGCCTTTGCACATTTTTTTTTTTTTTTACTTTTATAATGCCTTTTTGAGGGGAAAAAATGCTTGCTGTAAGGTTTTAATACTGTTTAGAGTTCCTCAAAATGCATTTCAAATAAATAATACATCTGAAGGGATGTGGAACGTATTTACTACGTGATGGGCCAGGTTGATGATTGGACGTGAAAATCTTGATGTCTTTTCTAACATACGTGATATTGTGATTCTATGATATGGTCTTTATATCTCATGAATTCATGTTAGGTATTACTACTTTTTCACTAAATTGCAGAAAGGAGATACTCCGCTTCATATTGCCATTCGTGGAAGAAGCCGTAAACTTGCTGAACTACTTCTACGAAATCCAAAAGATGGTAGATTGCTTTATAGACCTAACAAAGCAGGAGAAACACCTTACAATATTGACTGTAGCCACCAGAAGAGTATTTTAACACAGATATTTGGTGCCAGTAAGTAAAAGTGTTTATCTTTTTCCTCAGATCTAAGTTTATACTGAAGAAAATTTGAGCTTTTTTTGTTGATGATCTGAGTAATTTCTGATTATTTTTAATCACGTGCATATTGAGAATCCAGTTTATTTAATTCTGTATTGATAATTAGTAAGTTCATTTTTTAATGTTGTGATTAATGAGATCTTAAAAAAAAAAAAAAGAAAAAAAAAGACTTGGCAGAAAAAAATGATAATTCTGAAATCCCTAATAAAGCTCAAATACATCTTATTTTTGACATTAGCCTTTTAAGATTGGATGCTGTTGATAGCTTTTTTTGTTGTTGTTGTTTGTTTAGATCTTGCTTATGTAAGAATTATTTCATTTTCTGTGATCTGGGATTTTGTTTGAGTCTCTTGTGGTAAGATGTAATAGTTTTGATTCGGTAACATTTATAGGGATGACTAACATTCCTTGGAACAAAAATGTACCGATAATAACACCATGTTAATAACACTTTGCGTTATAATAACTTTAATAATATATGGGAGGAATATGTATACAAATACAGGTAAGGTTATCATGATTTTGTGTATGAAAATTGTCATAGTGAGAAGATTTCATAAAACAAAACTCTGTAATGTACTATTCCTTTACAGGACACTTGTCTCCCACGGAATCTGACGGTGATATGCTGGGTTATGATCTGTACAGCAGTGCTTTGGCTGATATTCTCAGTGAACCAACCATGCAGCCACCTATCTGTGTGGGCTTATATGCTCAGTGGGGAAGTGGAAAATCTTTCCTGCTCAAGAAATTGGAAGGTAAAATTTGATGTAGCCTTTTCTGTGTAGGTTCAAGTCCATCTATGGAAATCATCACATGGCAGTTGAGTTTTTGTAACAGCTGTTGGTCCATGTAGTGCCGAATCTGTTTCTGTAATGAAAACATCTAAATTTTACCATCAGTTCATCTGTACTTTGCCTTATTCAGTTATACAAAATCAAGACATTCCAGAGGTGTTGCTGTCTATTGACCTGCATTAGTAAATCTTTTCAAACTGTTGGAAGTATGGCTGCTGAAATACAGCTTGAGGGTTGAGGTTCCAACATGTAGGAGGCACAAAGCAGCAACAAAACATGTCATCTTACCTTTTTTTTTTTACCTCGAAGTTTAGGAACAAATTCTAGACTATTAATATTTTTCTTTGTATTGTGTTTTCTCTGCACCAAGTTCTCTTCCCCTCTTTTATTTACTTGGAGATTTTTGAACTTTCTGAAATGACGTAAGGAAGCAAATGCAGTATATGAAGAAAGCCATGGTTATCTCCTGTATGTATACACGTCTGCATTCTAAATAAGCCTCCTGGTTGAAATGGGCATCTTATTTACAATTCGGGCATTTTTGAACAAAGGATATTTTTTTGACATATTTAATTCAAAGTGCTTTCAATAGTCTTGATATTTCCTATTTTCTGTGATTTCTGTTTTAAAAGCTTCCATATTAGCTGAAATGAGGTCTGTTCTTGTTCATATCATGTTCCGTGTTGTAAGCAAAGTGCTGTGTGTACTTCTAATTTTTGAGCGTGATGTTTGTTGTTCTCTCCTATGTTTTGAGAACACTTTTTCAGCATGTTGTTCCTGCTCCTTCTTCATCTGGTTTGTGCATTTAGTATTTCTTATTCAATAGATCCTAAATAAGTTTCTTAAACAATTCCTGTTTGAGCAAATTGATATCGACAAACAGGTGTTTTTACAATAAGATTAAATTTTACTGTTATGTCCAATGATTTCAGGAATTATTTTTTTAGTGTTATGGCAGATCGTTTGTTCTTTGTATCATAAAAATATTTTAGACTTCTGAAGGAGAAAAGGAAATGTCTTTAACGAGCGTTTAAATGTAGAAGATCTGCAGCACACAGTGCAGGAATTATGTATTTAAATGGTTTTGTTCTTTGCATGTATTGAAACTTACTTTTCTCACTCTTCTTCTGAAGAAAAATCCAAGGACTATAGTCTGTTTTTTTTTTTTTTTTGGTCAATGTTAGGAACAAGTTAGTCTAGGAAAAAGTCTTCTCAAAGCTGAGGATCATTACAATATCTTTCTTGCTTTTTGTTCTAAAATGATTTAACATATTAATTCATCTTTGTTTTTTAGATGAAATGAAGACTTTTGCAGGACAGCAGATTGAACCTCTATTTCAGTTCTCCTGGCTTATTGTCTTCCTCACGCTTTTGCTGTGTGGAGGCTTGGGTTTATTGCTTGCTTTCACAGTGGATGCAAAGTTGGGAATAGCAGTGTCACTCAGCTTATTAGCAGTGCTCTACATTTTCTTTAGTAAGTCTATTTTATATGAAGTTTATGATAACTTCTGATTAATATCTGTTTTTAGAATCCATTATTGTTTTGTAGATAAGCTTTGTACTTCAAAAAAAAATGAGGCGTTCTCATAGAAAACGAGACCTCTTGCCTCTTTTCTTGTGTTTTACATGTAATTGAGAAGGCATTATTGGAAAAAAAGTAAAGCTTTGTATATTAACTTCACTATGTTGCTCTTAGCCTTCTCATTTTTAGTAATAACTGTTACAAATTAATTCAGCTCCATCCTTTATCTGTGTAAGCTTTGTGATTCTCTCAGTTGTGGATTTTGACTGACACATAAACTTTTTATTTCAGCTGTAATTTATTTTGGTGGCCGAAGGGAAGGTGAGAGCTGGAACTGGGCCTGGGTGCTAAGTGCAAGATTGGCAAGACATATTGGATATTTAGAGTTGCTTCTCAAACTCATGTTTGTGAACCCCCCAGAGTTACCAGAGCAAACCACTAAAGCTTTACCCGTGAGGTTGGTTATTTCACTTATTTACTTCTGAATGAGTAATTCAGGTTTACTCTGATACTTTTCAGACTATGCTTTTTAATATGCATGTTTATCTTCCTATGAAAAACTGCTAAGATTCCTGTTTGAGGAAGAATAGCCATAGAGTCTTATGCAGTTAAACTCTGTGGTCTTAAAAAGATGGCAATTATTTCAAGAAAAACTCTGTGCCAAAGTCAATGAAAGTTACTGCTTTTTAGTTACTTACTTGTTTTTGTTTTGTGACAAACTTGTAATGCACAAAATAAGGAGTTAATAGATAGTAACTGATGGTCTGCTGATAACTGCTGTTAAGGCCTTTGTGGTGTTTTTTCCCCCTTGTAAGAAGCGGAGCATCAGACTGCTCAGAGCTTCCTCTTTTCTGAAAAGCAAGAAAAATTTAGATCATGTGTTTTTTGGGGTTGTTTACTCCTATCATTTAGATATTATATTTTTTGTGACTTGTTCTTACGTGTTTTTTGTTCCTCCATGAATATTTGAAGATACCTCAGAATGCAATTTTAAAAATACTTCCTAATATGGTTTCGGATCATAAAGATATTTTTGTTGATGTTTGGACTGCCATTATTGATGTGGTTGATTTTACTTATTGAATAAATACATTTTTAAAATAGAAAGTGGGGTGAAGAAGTTGATAACAGGAGAAGAAATAGGTAAAGAAATAAATATGCAATTTCATGTAGAATTATTTAAAGTATTTTAGCTTTTTCCCCACTTCAGAAGAAAAACCAAACCAAAATGAAAACTTTCAGTTCCAGATATGTAGGAGGATTTTTGCTTTGGTTGTCCCCAAATGCTTTCCAAGGTATACAACATGTACGTTTTTCTCTTTCAGATTTTTGTTTACGGACTACAATAGACTGTCCAGTGTAGGTGGAGAAACTTCATTGGCTGAGATGATTGCTACTCTCTCTGATGCATGTGAAAGAGAATTTGGTTTCTTAGCAACGAGGCTATTTCGAGTTTTCAAGACAGAAGATACACAAGGTTTTTATTACCTGAATGACATTTCTGATTATACCATTTCAAGGCACTGTTACTAGGGGTTGTGTTTCTCATGTTATAAGGTCTTTTTAGAAACTGTTGTACTCATACAGAAATTCATACAGAAGGGGAAACCCTCTTTCCATTGTCTTGGAGAGAAAAATGCCTTATTTTATTTGCTTACCTTGATTTTATTAATCCCAAAGGGAAAATCTGTTGTGAAATACAGTTGTCCTGTGACAATTGAAACATAAATTTATGTTGCATCCTCTTAGTTGTGGCATAGCATTTTCTGTAGCAATTAAGTTGTTGTGTCTGAGTTAGCAGGACGCAAAAGCATACTTTTATCTAATATAAATTTCTATTTACTTAGATTTTTATTCAGAACTTTTTTGAATAACCACTCTTTATTCTTGGAAATGATAAATGTTTTGAATGTATTAGCCAAAAATCATAAATGGCTATATGTGCTAGTAAGGTGGGATGAAGTATTTCTACTTAATCCAAATGGAAGAAACTTTTTTGTACTGTTCCATCTGCAGATTACTGAAAAAATATACAGAGCAACATATGATACTGTGAAGAAAGGGAATTCTTGAGTGTTCAATTCATAGAAGGCTTATTTCTGCTTTGAGTTCGGCTTCAGTCAGTTATTCCTCATTTAGATTTGATCTTGACCACACATTGAGAGATCTATAATATGGTGTCTTCTCTCACAAAATGAAATGTTTAGTCTCTTGTACCTTCTGGAGGGTGAAAAAAAAACATTCTATTTGCTGAACACAGCTTATTCTTCATTATTCTTTCTCAAATTCACTGTATGTTCTTTGTGAAAGTGATATCTTTCACTATTATTTCCATTTTAGACATTCTCCAGTTTTTCTCCATAACTTAATTGAAATAGCTTTTATGATGCTGTAATTTCTCCCAAGACAGGATTTGACTTAACGTGCTGGCTTCTTGTAAATACCCTTTCCCATTCATCTGTAACCTTACCTTTGTTTTGTATTCCTTGGCTCTGTTGCTGTCCTGTGCTCTTCCTGATTCTCTATTTGATGATCTTGCAACATCGTTGTTGTGGTTTAACCCGGCCGGCAGCTAAACACCACACAGCCGTTCG